>CM056711.1:2400000-3600000 GCA_029849275.1 Papilio elwesi
GATTTGATAGATTGAATCGGTGAAATACCAAGATCGCACAGAAGACAGGCGTGAAGTAGAAGTAGTTTTGTCTAATGAGTAAGTTGCCAGAGGTCTAATTTCTAATATGTAAGGAGGGAATTAATAGGAGAAGGTATTATATTTTTTCCTGTTCATCCCTTCTTCTGTCTAATTAATGTAGGCAACGCATCTGCAACTCACTAGCTTGTTGCAGTCGCCTATGAGTAGTGGTCACTTTATATAAAAAATGATGCGAAAGTTTAGAAGATAATGCGGTTAATTTTTTCATAAATGTGTATTTTTCAGATGAAATTAGCGAATATTTCGGAGTGAAAATCGCAATGTATTTCGCATGGCTCGGTCATTACACGCAGTCTTTAACAGTGCCTGCAGTCGTCGGTTTTATATTTTGGGTAAATAACGTTTTTGTTTACTTTGTGAAAGATTTCTTGGTCCAAGCACCAAGGTGCGGAATACTTCATTTTTTTCTTTTTATTCTCCAGATTTGGTTGGGAACTGCAAACGATAACTGGAAAGATATTGCTCATGTGCTGTTCTCTCTCTTCAACGTTTTATGGGCTTGTGTGTATTTGGAGACCTGGAAAAGGTTTGTTACAACTGTTTGGCCTTACATTTTAGTTACCTTGTTGGCTAAAAGGCTTATAATATTTCTATATTTCAGATATTGTAACGTCTTAGCATACAGATGGGGAACGTTGGATCAACGGGATGAGCTGTTGGTTGAACCGAGACCGCTGTTTCAGGTATTTACATATTACAGAAGTGTTAGTGTAGTGTATTAATGTATCAAGAAGATTTTTTATCGAGATAGTAAACCAAAGGACCGTACGAGAAACTATAATTAACGCTTTGCTGGATTCCTGTTATGTATGTGGATGTCGCTATATAATTCTAAACATCTGTGATTTATACTCTCACTAGCGACATTACAAACTGACGGAAAATTGTAAACAAAACAAAACAAATGTAGTTTCATAATTTGACGATTTGACGTCGATACATATGGGGGAGGCATTTATAGATGTTAAACTCCATAACTTAACAGTGGTAGAGCCCGCCAAAAACATCATCCGTAGCACTTATGGATCGATCAGTGAAATACCACGACCTCACAGAAGACAGGCGTTAAGTAGAAATATGCTTCCGCGTTAGGTCGATCGACGAGGTTCAATTTCAGTCATCTTTCCTTTCCCATCCTTTCCTAATAAGGATAGGATGAAAAGGGGAAGAGGATGGGACGCAGAGGGGGTACATTCTCTTGATACAGACCATCTATGGGTAGCGGTCAGCGACGCGCTCGGTTGCCACCTCATTCGATTAAAAAATCCTGACGAACGTTCATTCATTACACTGTAAACTTTGATTTTTACATTTGATGTGCAGGGTGAGATGGGTATAAGTGCGGTGACGGGTCGGCCTGAGCCTCAGTACGCGGCGTGGCGGCGTCGCGTATGGCGGCACTGCGTCTCGTTGCCGGTCATGCTGCTCTGCCTCAGCTTCGGTGCGGCTGCCACGTTCGCGTCGCTACGCGCACAGGTGCGCACGTAACGTATTACGTATATACGTAGGTTGGCGATGACCGTTATTCATATCAATCCGCAGTTGCTGCGCCCCTGTGTACGAGTATACATGTCACCGACTGATTGTGAAGTTCTTCAGTTTACAATCGGTCTAGGCATATTATAAACTGTCAGCAAATTGAACTGAACGAACCAATAACTATTTGTCGTATGTTTGTATATCAAAACGCACATAACCCCTATCTTATTGACGGTTATAATTTTATTTCTTAATAATTCAATAATTATCGATAAATTACATTTTTTTATAGTTATACTTTTTAGTTACGGACGACCTAACGTGGATGTTAATTTACCAAGGTCCCAGCGCATTATCAACTTGCGGGGGAAATACAACAAACAAAAGGGGTATGGAACTAGGCACCTTTCATCTTCCCTTATAACAAACACTCCAGAGATAAGACAGGTTAGGTTTATTGAACAGAATATTTACTTTCGAAATGTTGACTTGCAGGATTGGTGGGAGAATACCTTCGTCTACTTCAGCTGGATTCCTCGCGCTTTTTTGGCGATCATTATTGCAGTGGAGGAGGAGGTCTACGCGAGAATCGCAAGATGGTTGAACGACAAAGGTGTGTACTAATGTTTAAAAAAAAACAATGTTATTACATAACTAAGTTACACAGACGTGTACTATAGACACCCTTATCCTCACTCAATAGTTAGAATAGTTTACAGAATTAAAGCTAGGGTTTATAAACTACTCTCTGTATAAAAATAGCCTTTTTAAAAAATCAACTCTAGATGTCACTATTAATATAAGCTTATAAATTCTATTAGTTTAATAGATGCTCTTACATTTTGTTAAATAGTAATATTAGTGTATAACTAACTTATATTTGTTATGAAAGTTAAAATATATTTTTAAAAAAACATCTTATACACTACAGTATGTTCTATTGTTCATCATGTCATTTAAACTCTGTGCATAAACCATAAGATCTCAGCCCGATGACACCATAACGGCATTCTTGTACAGTGTACATAGATTTTACGTCGTGAAATAATCTACCGAATTAAAGTTGGTATAAAAGAGCACACACACAACATGAAACATGAGTGAGCGAGTATATCGTATCCCACGCAAGTCTCATGTTATTCTGCACGCGTAGAATCGGGTAGAATGTCGTACTTAGACCTGTTATTGTCAGTCTCTGTTGCTCCCGCAGAAATATAATGCCGCAAATTTATTGGCGTCACGCTCGCATTGTATCTGAAATTGGCCGCCGCGATAATGAATCTGTGTGAGCGTGACGGCAATAGTTTGCGCTGGAGCAACAGAGATGGACAATCACTGGTCAACGTACGAAATACTTCCTGCCCCGCGACCGGACTATACATCGATAGTACATTTTTTAAATACAATGTGGATTATTTTTAAGAAATATTAATACGGAGTAAATAGAGAAAGAGATTGCAAAATCTTTTCCTTGTATTAAAACGATTTGTAATAGTTTTTGTATAGTTAATACAATGTCATATAAAAGCATAGATAACTTTGTGATTTATTCAACAAAAGCTATAAATTAATGTCCCTAGTCATTGCATGGTTTGATACTCTTCTAAACTCTTACAATAATTTTATACGATAAGATTTCCAGCACCAAAAACTTAGATCCTCAATCTAGATATAGAATTAGTCGTAGTGTATTAAAAAAAAACTAAACTGTAGCTACATGTACTATAGACGCTATATTTCTCTTTAATGCTTACCCAAAATGGAAACGGACCAAAAACAACGTTTAATGCAACCTTACAGAGAACTATCGACTTGAAACAAAGTATGAGAACCATCTGATTGTCAAAATTGCATTGGTTTGTATTCTGAAGCTGTAAAACTAACGCTGGCCATAGCTTACAAATAATTTTACATTCATATTATTTGATATAATGCAAGATAACATATCGCTCACCGCATCTTTGAGCACTTGCATGGTTCTGTAATGCATGCTGCAATGCGAACAACATTCTTTATGGTAGGTAAACTACCTTTGAAGAAGGCTTTTTACTAGTACCACTAGTAAAGTATAGTATTATGTTTATTTCGGAACATCCTGTAGCTAATCAAATTATTGGCCTAATGCGACATACCATATACCGAAGATTTTATGTTTTATTTTTAATTATACTAAAGTGTATCAATTACTACCAGGGCTAAAAATCTATCAATATTATATAACCATGCCGTCGCTTACGTGTCTATGAATAGGGTAACTTATTAATGTCTCATCAAAACGCCAGAAAGTCTTTGTTTGTCTACTCCCTTGGCAAAATTGACAGTGCAATATCTGCACAAAATGCCGTTAATAATAGTTTCGCGTATATATATTGAATTGTTACTATCCAAATTATATATTAAGGATACGAAACACAGTTAAATATCTGTCATAATTAAATTATTACACTATTGGTGTAGACAAATATTTTATTTAAATAATCGACAGTTAGATGACGCATCACTACGTCCTGTCGTAAGAAGTGAGTGCGAGCGACCGCGCGACATTCACTATACCGCTCCCGCTCATAACGGCGGGCCACTAGTGTTGGCGGCTAGCCTATACTTATCGATTAGTTGTATATTAGTTTGTAATATACTGTATCATCTGTACACGACCATCACATTATCATGACAGTCACACAACACATTTCTTATCAAAATCATACTGTTCACAATGTAGTATCGTGTATATCACTCATATATACATATGGCGGTATGTGTGCTATTTGTAGATAAATAAACTATTTCCTACGCATACTATAACATATCCAGAAGGAATACCATTCAGAGATCTGTTTGTTTTAACCTATAATTCCTACTTCGTCCACTCTGCCTACGACCTCATCACTAATCACTAACAATAATTTAATTCACACCTAGCGCCACGGATATAAATGGGTAGCTTCACTGTAACGCTTTTGATGTAAGACCTTCATTCTGATTGCGAGATTGTAGATACGTTATTTTTGCTTTTCAGTTTCAATTTGTGAACTCGTTCATGAGTTTGTTCTACATTGCGTTTTATCTTCAGGACATGGATAAATTGAAAGAGGTAAGTGAGCCATGGAAGTTACATTTGACACAAATTTTATACTAGTATATGCTACTTAGTAAAGGAGGGTAACAAGCATCAATATTACTTAAATTATCGTTCAAACAATCGTGTTTACTATCATTTTTATAATTTTAATTGTTCGATATAAATTCTTTAATTTGAAAAGCTTTTTGTATATGAAATGAAATTAAAATTACCCAAAAAATAAAGTTAAATAAAACAAAATGAACAATTTAAGGATAAAGGAAGAGGCTCACCTGATGCTGCTTCCAGTTTATATAAAAACTATATTGTAGTTGTGTAGTGTTTGTGTATTACATATTCACTCCAAAATGTCTGTCAGAGAATGCCCAAACTCAATTCTCCCCACCTTTTCTGACAACTATAAGGAGTAAATAAATGTCTAGCTGTTAATAAAGCGACTGACGTTTTTATGATTTTGTTATGTATGTCTGTATGTATGTACAGTTTATGTATTGTGCCCAATGGCTTGAACGATTTTGAAGAGTGCGGTGTCATTATATTCGTATTGTTCCCCGGTAGTCAGCCGGTGTTATTGGGCGGTAATTAAAGGAAATTAACTATTGCTTGTTTTGCAGCAATTAGCCGTGTTGCTAATAACGAGGCAAATAATCGGCAACCTGAAGGAATCCGCTCTACCGTATCTTATTGAGAATTTAAGATTGGCTAAGATATGCGTGGATGTGTTTGGCGCTATAAGTCCCAGTAAAAGTAAGTGCTAAGTCCATCTTTATTACTTATTCACATTCACGAAGCTCATAGCATTAAGTTTTGATTAATTAAGTAACTAAATATTTTAAGGCCTAATTTTTTTAAGGCCTATGATAAAGTTAAGAGATGATCTGTGGTCAACCTTGGTTGAGTTAAAGCCTCTTTATAAAGATTCTACTGCTTGCGTTAGGATAAACGGGGCCTACTCAGACTGGTTTAGCATCTATAAAGATGTAAGACAGGGCTGTGTAGCATCCCCGTGGCTGTCCAATCTCTTTATGGATGATTGTTTGAAGTCTTTGAAAGACGAAGATTGTGGATTAAGAATGGGTGAGTTAGTTGTAAAATGTCTCTAGTACGCTGATGACCAGGTTGTGTTTGCGTCATCAGCGGAGGACTTACAACTTATGCTGAATGTAGTGAATGATTCACTAGATGGTAAAGGTATGAAGATGAATGTGGATAAGACGAAAGTAATGGTGTTTGAAAGAGAACAAAGTAAGACAGTAATTGAAATAAAGGTTAACGGAAATGTAGTGGAACAGGTGGAAGAGTTCGTGTATTTGGGATGTTTGTTTAGTAGAGATGGTAGGCATGTTAAAGATTTTGAACGACGAGTAACTGCGGGAAATAAAATGAATGGGGCTATAGGTACAGTAGTGAGGAGTCAGAATGTGTCTATGAAGGCTCGTCTGGCAATACACAATGCTGTCCTAGTTGTCCTACTTTAATGTATGGAAGTAAGAGCTGGGTTTGGCAGGAAAAGCATGCTAGTAGAGTTAATGCCGTTGAGATGCGATCCTTAAGAAGTATGTTAGGCGTGACTCTGTATGATAGGGTTAAAAATAGCGTTATAAGGGAAAAGTGTGGCTTAAAAGTGGACGTTGTGACTAGAATTGAGAAAGGTATGCTTCGGTGGTTCGGGCAAGTTGAAAGGATGAATGAAGAGAGAATAACAAAACAGATTTATGTTGCGGCAGTGAGTGGCAGTGTTGGTAGGGACGCCCTAGGAGAACTTATATCGATCAGATTAATGACTTACTAAAAAAGGGCGATATAAGGAGCACCCATAACCAACGAGCATGCATGCGTAGATGTATGAATGTGGAAGAAGCGAGAGAGGTGTGCCAGGATCGCACCAAATGGAAATCCATGATCTCTGCCTACCTCTCTGGGTTACGGGCGTGAGCGCATATTTATTTTAACACAATTGATGATGAGATGCTGGTATAGCATGGTAATGTGAAAGGAAATGCGGTGGTTCGGGAATGTTGAAGGAAAGGGATAACGCCATTATAAGGTGCAAGTTATGTGCATTTATGGTAGGGCTTGGAGCGTCCTAGACGAACTAAAGATCGATAATAAGAGTTCCCGTAACCGACGAGCATGGATGCGTAGATATACAAGAGGGAGGAGAATCATGCCAAGACGGTGCCAAATGAAAATCTGTAATCTTGACCCATCGAGTTACGGGTGTGTGCGCTAATTTTTATTTTGAAATCACTACTTGCATTTAGAGTTCGAGGCCGAGCCGTACATTATAGCAATTCTAGAGATCTTATCACGTTTTACAGTAAAGCATTATAGTCTAAGATACGGCATATTACTCTCTGTTGGAGATTGTAGTGGTCAAATTTATCAGTTCGATTTGTCGCCACATAAACTTGACCCCCCCCATATTGCTATCTGCGAGCTACGCAACTTTTTGATTAACTTCAGATTTAGGTTGGCAACCCACGTATGATTTTTTCAATGTACGTACATATAATCTAGGCCAGTATCAAATAACAGATGAGAGTATAAACTCCTTATGCTGTATCTTATACTAAAACGACCAGTTTTACATGAAATATTTGGTGGGATTTTTTATTACAGTCCCTTCATCGACACAAATAACAGATTTGTTTGAGAAGCGCACCAGTTCCACTGGCGAGCCGCCTGAAGCTTTGGTTAATGGCGGCACTGACAATGACGCGGAGAGGCGCGACTCCGAGCCGGCCGTCGGTCAGAAGGTCATACATCAAGCAGAATTGGAGTCGCAATTGTTTAAGGTGATATACATTAACTTTCTTGAGTCAATGACTATTCACAAATATCATTGTGTGTACCGCTACTTTGAATGTAGCATTCACTGAAAAAAACTAGTAAAAACAGTTTTTTTCAGTGAATGCATAATGGTATAATTTTATTGCAATAGATGGCGCTAGTAGTTTTATAAATAATGGTGTATTTTGAAAATTATAGATAGTATATTAAATTGTTTAGTTTTAATTCGAATGTATGCACTTTAATAGATCGCCGTAAGATTTGATTTTAGTAGAAATTGATTTTATTTACCAGAAAACTGTAATGTAATCTAATTTCATAGTTTAGAGTTTATATTTCTGTCAAGTTCAATGAATGAAATTACTGAGGGGTTGGAATTTGTAAAATTGCCTCAAAAGTCACGGCTTAAAGATATATAACATATAGTACACACAGATATAACTAAAACTGCTATATAAATATAATCCAAGTGTGAATTGGATTCTTTTTCAGTATGCTAACATCATAATGTATGTGTCTTGTTTATACCTTAAACAACTTAATTTGTAAACTGGAATGGTGACAGTGCACAACACCGCGCCACGTCTGTTGCACTCAAACTATTTGCATTCAAAAAAGCTATATCACCACCAGTATATACATCTTATACTATTAACCGTCGATTGTAGTAAAAATACACAAAAATGCCCGAATAGGAGGCGTTACTAATGTGTTATAGGAGTTTGGAGTCGTTTATGAATGCTGTATGTAAATTTATGGTCGTTGCTTGTGTCAGTACGAGGGCACGTTCTCCGAGTACCTGGAGATGCTGACCCAGCTGGGGCACGTGGTGCTGTTCTCGGCCGCGTTCCCGCTGGCGGCGCTGTGCGCGCTGCTCAACAACGCGGCGGAGGTGCGCGCCGACGCCTTCAAGCTCTGCCACGTCGCTCAACGACCTTTCGGGGAACGAGTCACAAGCGTTGGTAGCTGGCAGGTAGGACGCAAACCTTATAAATGTCTACTTGTGCCTGTAAGGAGGCAAACAAGTAAATGCCCATTTGATATGGCACTCTATGGCATTAGAAATAAGGATGTTATTTTTACACAATATATTTTTTAATTGTCTCAGGAACAGTTAGGAGTGGTGTTGGGGGGAAGTGGGAATACGCCTTCTTATCTTATCTATAAAAAATATCCCTCCCGAGATATAATTTAATTCATGATTGTATTCATATTTCCAGCACGCGATGGAGGCGATGGTGGCTGTGGCGGTGCTCGTCAACTGCGCGCTCATCGGCCTCTCCGGGCCCGTGCATAGACTACTTCCGGATGCGACGCCCGCCCAGACTATACTAGTCATTGTTGCCTTAGAGGTATGGTGCATTTTATATTATCACATTGTTTTTTTTTGCATTGAAACAAGACTAAAGGGCGCTACTGTTAATGATGCACTTGTGATACCA
This sequence comes from Papilio elwesi, assembly GCA_029849275.1. Lineage (NCBI taxonomy): Eukaryota > Metazoa > Arthropoda > Insecta > Lepidoptera > Papilionidae > Papilio > Papilio elwesi. The sequence continues at coordinate 2,408,875 of CM056711.1, forward strand.
CTTTGTTTGTGGTTGAACGTTAGCTTGTCGTTACGTCATCAAAATATTAAAAAAAGAGTAGTCATTAAGAATTGGGTTTTGTAAAACCTTAGCGGTACCGATATTTCGTCCTATCAAGCAAAACAAACAAAATTCATTTTTTTTAATTCAAATAAATTCATTTCAAATGCTGTTGCTGACTTATGGTGAAATCAATATGGCGATTTAAAAGAAAATTGTATGTTGGTGGCTTTGCTTCTACTTGGCACAACATTAACATTGGAATAAAACAAATTTTACGGATTTCATCGCATTTAATTTATGTTATTTGGTTCCGGACGATTCGAATACTTTACAGCGCTCATGGTCGCTATAATTATCCGTATAATTAATTTTATTCCAATGTGCATCCGCGTAAATATAAGAAATCATTGCAACAATAACATGTTCATTATCTTTAGCACGTGGTGCTGGCGATGGTGTTCGCGCTGCGCATCGCGATCCCCGAGATTCCGGGCTGGCTGGCCACCGAAATGGCGAAGGTCGAGTTCCAGAGGAGAGAAGCCATTAAGAACGCTCACGCACCGCTTCTGGTCAGTATTAACTATTATGACATATTTTATATCCTTATATTTTCCAGAATAGGTCACAGTACTCTGAGTTAAAGTTATAAGCTTGTTCTTGGTTTATCAAAACGTCGGGATTTTTTCTGTTCTGTCCTTTGTCTATTAAAAGTAGGCGACGCATCTGCAACTTACTAGCTTGTTGCGGATGTCTATGGGTAGCGGTCACTTAATATCAGGTGAACTTAACTTAAAAATAATTTATAAATTCACCAGTCGGAGTGTACAAGTCAAGATGACGTGCGTCCATCGTCCCGCACAACGCCGCGCACTGTCACGCCCACCACGCCCAAGCAAGGGGAGAAACCCAACAAGCGTGTGTTCGTAGGGAAGATTCCAGAAATACCGCCCTTTAGGTGAGTTTATATTCAACTCCAAGTGTACAACTGTACGGTGTAGTTTTGATCAGTCGCGGTGTTTCATATTGTTTATTATTTAGTTTTGCAAATTTATTTTATAAATGTGCATTAGAGCGAAATTTGTGGCTTTATAGAATCCATATTGTTTTATTAAAAAAAAACTGTTTAATCTAAAGTTAAACTTTCTAGACAAGCTAAGCAACACAGTGATTCGACTTTGTTTATAAATTAAGATTTCGGAGACTTAATACGATAACGTCACGACAGTATTTAGAAAAGGATATAAAAAAGCTTACGTCGTGATTTAACGATTGGTAAACTTCATTAATTAAATTTAAAACTAAATATTTCAGGATCACAGTCTGTCTCATACCCGGTACATTCTTATCACTCATGAAGATTGTTATAAAAACATCTTGAAGCGGAAACAATTTATCTTTGTTTTTTTCTTCCTTCTCTTTTCGCCGTATGAACTGTTAATATATACGGTTATAAACATTAATAAATACGTTTTTTACAATATTTTTTTTATTTATTTTAAATGCAAATTGTTTAGGTTGTTTTAAATGGTGTAGTTCCTTTTGTTTTCAGTTAAGTTTATTTGATTCATTTTTATCCTAGTATCATTTTGATATAGTTTTTTATTTGGTCTCCTGCGCTGTGGTATTTGTAGAGTTAGAAAATATATTTTTTGCGACCCTACATTTTGAACTGCTGCTTTATTGACCATTAATACATTTTATTAGTATTTAAATTTGTTTATTTTTTTGTTTTCAGTTAATTTGACACAAGTTAATTATGGATGGGTGTGTAGTTTCGAAGTATAATCGCCAATTTTAATACAATTAAGTATTCCAATTTGTTAGTAACAGTATTACTCTGCTTCTTAAACTTTTATTATTGTTAATAAAAAAACAGCCTCGAATTGTAGTTTACTCGCTTCTCAATTTTTGGAATCTCCATAAAGCAATAATGTTTATTGAATAAGTAAATGTTACAAGAATGTGTATTGTCAAGTTCAATTGTGTATTCGTTATTATCAATAATATGAATTAATAAATGAATAATATTCTATTAAATACTTTAATGAAATACTTCCCGACGTAGTTATTATAGTTACAGATAAAAAATATGGACACAATGTAGACTTTTTATATAAAAGAAAAATGTTAAGGTAATATTTTTTTAATGTATTTAAACCTTAAAAGGGGTTTCACATGTTATTTAAAATTCTATATACGTAATTACAAACACCTGTGAAGATCCCTTATTTACTTACAGTTTTTCTAATATTTAGTGTTACACTACTTCAGAGGCCGGCAAGTTGTTATAAGTCCAGAAGAAAACATAAGAGGCTTTCAAACATATGAAAGTAAATTGGTTATATGAAACACGTGTTTAAATCGGTATACTTAATGGTCCGAGTTCCGAGTGGTCCGCAAGCTGGCCTCCTGTTGCCGGACGCTTCGCCTAATTTTATAGTGAATTTTATACGATTTAATGACATGCGTGAGACCTCTTTAAAAGTTTTGTTTCTTCAGCTTGTAATCTAATTCTTCATAACACCTCATCCACATTAATTTATTTCAATTCTATATGTTACATCACAATGCACTTTTGTTTATAATTCGCTTCACCTGGCTATCTGCTTTGTGTGTATTGTACTTAACTTCACAGATGAAAAATGACATTCGAATTTGACACGTGTCATTTTGACACATTTATTTTTAATCTGTTGTTAATATGAATCTGTGGTGTTAAAAATGTTCATGTATAACGCCTATCTTCTCCTTATATTTCTTTAATTTTAAAATGTGGATATAAGCAATGACAATTTTCAGACCAAAAGCAGCGTCTGTAACGGAGCCGGCGGTCACCACGGGCTCATTGCAAATGCTGCAAGACGTCAGCCCCACAAAACCGGTCAGACGTAAGGTATGCTTAAATCTGTTATGAAAATATATATCCTACTTGTAATATGTTTTATTCTATTATTTATTTTAATGAGAATCGTACACCGCTCTGTGTTTTGTATACTTATATTATAAAGAGGAAAGATTTGATTGTTTGTTTGTTTGCATGGACTAGACTCTGAAACTACTGAACCGTTTTGAAAAAATCATTTGCTGTTGGGAAGCTACACTATCCCCGCGTGACATTGGCTACATTATATTTTCAAAACAACATCCAATAATGAAACCCAAGGTGTAAAAAAAACCTAAAATATTCTTTATCTAAAGTAATCTTATAAAGAGAACGGATTACATTGTTTGCCTTGAATACTCTGAAACTACTAGACCAATTTGAAAAATTCTTTCACCATTAGAATCCTACATCATCCCTGCAGAATATGTTAGCTTATGTGTAAGCTTCACCGCACGCGAGAGACGGACACACTTTTCATGATCCGCTAGCAGTGATACGTCACGCACTTATTCACAGACACTAGTTTGTACTACTGTTTGTAGAAAAAGCGAGAGAGGTGTGCGGGGATCGGGATAAAAATCCGTAATCTCCACCTTATGGTTAAGTGGTTGAGGGTTTATTTCGCTTATAATTATATAGGAAGGAGCGGCGGGAGCTCCTCTATCGCTGCTGGGAGTGCGCGGCTTGCGGGACGAGCCGCTGCACCGCTCCGCGCACTGCATCCCGCACCCCGCACAGCACAGACCACTGGTCAACCCAACCCTGCAGGTACTTCAACCTAGCAGGAAGGAAGTAGCAAAGGAGCAAGCGTGACGTACTCTTTTGCTATCTATTCCATATATACCAAGTTAATCATTAAATGCTATCTTATCGTCACTATTTAACCGTCGTATATAGGTGTTTTTCTGCCAGGAGCTGTCCGGCAGCGTGAGCGCGGGCGGCTCTGAGCCCGACCTGAACGCGGTGCCCACCGCGCCCTCCGCCGCGCCCTCCATAGACGTCAGTGCCACTTCCAGCGAGGACGACAAGCCCAAAGACAAGAGCAGTGAGTATACAAACTATGTAGTGCAACACTCAATCGACAGTACAAAGGCTACATAGATTCTGAGCACAGCTATCGTTTGTTTTTATTAACAATAATATTGTTTGTCAGGTCGTTCCCGTGCCCGTGCGGCGCTGGTGAAGCGCGTGCGGTCGGTGGCGGTGTTCTCGCTGGGGCTGCGGCGCGCGCGCGAGGCGCAAGCGGCCGGCGAGCGCGCGCACGCCCCATCGCCACGTACGCCGCGCACGCCCGACAAGCCGCACGTACGTTCTGTTCCGTTCCAATTTCCCCCGGCGGTCATTTGGACTCTACTAATTCCGTCGGCGGTCAGACAATTTGTCTACTCCGACTACATCAAATGTATGCCTGCCACCACTTACCTATACCGTGCATCCTTAAAATATTCACACAGCGAAAAATCTGGAGTGAGTCAGAAAGAAATTACTTAATCTTATTTGTTTATTTTACTCTTCTTGAAAGAAATTAAAATCAAATCTAATCGAACCTAAGCCTATTTTGCCCTTTTTATCATTAATGTTAATATTTCCGCGACCTATATTAAGGGAATGTGCAACGTAGTTTATAAACGCAACTTTCATGGCAATTTGTGACCGAGGGAGGGAACTCGGATTTTTTTAGGATATGAATGGGGCTGGGCCGGGCTGAATTAGTTTTTTTATGGGAACGAGTCCCGCGGTCAGTTCTATAACTCGGCATCTCCTCCAGGGATATGGGTGGTTGTGGGGTACCGTTTATGCAAGAGATTAATAAATAAGTCTTAAAATATCTATTATAATGTATCTCTGGCAGCAAGTAATAAATAACTTTAACGTACTCCACAGAATCTCCCGGCGCCGATGCTGGGCGGCGAGCTCTCGCTGATACCGATCGAGCAGCTCATACAAGTAGAGGACGTCAAGCCGCGCCAGATCACGTAAAACTTTTATACGTTACTAACATACAGTTAAAAATGAATTTCTTTCAGCTATAAATATAAACAAACACATTCAATTTTTGATTAAAACCTGACATTTTCTTTGCTGTTAAACCAAAAATAGATCGATTACTCATTACCTTTCAACATTTTAAAATACTAATTCGTTACATCGTAAGCCAGTTAGGAAACAGAACGTCTACATATTCTAGAATAATCATGTTTTCATTTATAAGTATTTACCTCAGTTTAGTTTTCTATTATGTGTTTCGACGCCGTTTTTTAAACGTATAATCGGCTGTTGCTTCTAAATATTAATGTTACATAATTTTTAAACGGCGTTAATAAAACGTTAAACATAGGTGTTAAGAAATTGAAACCAGTGCCGATAGTGTTAAATAAATTTGTTTTATTCTCATTACATCAGCTATTTACAACAATACCATCTTGTCTGTATCGGCTATTTTACAACAACATCATTTTGTTTTTTATCATGACATCTCACTGTTTTCTTCATGTTCTTTTTACAACTATTATATTTTATTTTATAAATCTCGATACGCATGGCCAGGACAATCCTCTTGGTAGCATAAAACCTCTTTGATGCTACCAAAGAGTTTGCACAACGATTTAGCGTTAACAATAGGCTTATGGAAATCTTACGTTATCTATTCGGATACGTAGAACATTGGCAAAGCGCCTGACTTTATTCACTATTATCTCATATATATGATGGTTAATTCAATGTATAAATAAATAAACGGCTACACTCGCCGTCGGCGCGTCGCTTGTTTGATCTAGGACCTCTGATAAGTAGTGTGATTATTCAGTCGGTAATGTCTCATGACCTTTTCATTTAATTCAGTATTTGTTTATATTTATTGCTGAATGTATCGTTAAAGCGTTTAAAGTATGGTTATTAAATAATATCCACTGGTTTAACCTTTCACATGTTTTTTATAAAAAAATCCAGAAACTTTATTCTGAATCTTTGAATGTATTTAGTACAGTTATTAATTTAACACTAAACGGATTGCTTTTAATATATTTTTGTTCTACGAGAAAACAAAACAAAAGCTAAAAAGGGTTTAACAATTGCTCTGTTTGAGTAACAATGTATAAATACAATTTACTTTGTTTATAACTGAATTATTGCTGTTTTGATCACCGAGACACTCTTACTTTTTAATTAATAGGCTGTGGTAGTTTTAAGTTTCCCCCTTATGTTTAAACAAAAACTTTTTAGACTATATAATTGCCAACTTTTTTCATTTGTTGTTGGAGTTTTTTTACAATCAAAGGAAGACATTGTTATTGATATACAAGAGTACAAGATGTTATGTCTAGCGTTGACACCATAGACATAGAATATGTTAACTTAGACCATAGACAAGATTAGATTGAAACTTGTTGTAACTGCGTATAATTTAAAATAATAATATAGGTTTAGTTTTAGAGATAACACATTGTTAGCCATAGCCTGTACAGTTGTTTTTAAAAATGGTTTCGGGCGTATTGAAAGGATGAATAAAACAAGAGTGACAAGACAAATTTATGTTGCAAAAGTGGCAGAGTGGCAGGGGACGTCCCAGGAGAACTTACATCGATCAGACTAGTCACACACTAAGACTAGGTGATATAAGAATCATCCGCAATCGACGAGTGTTTATGCGTAGATGTATGGATGTTGAAGACACGAGAGATGTGCCTGAATCGGGTCAAATGGAAATCCACATGCACATGTATTTATTTATTTATTTATCTGTAACTTCAAATTGAATAAACCAAAGGCGGTTTACTTGTTGAGGCACCTAAAGACAAAGATATTCTCGGCGCTCCTTACCATGAAAAAAAAAACAAAGTCACCAGTCTTCTGGACAGTCACCCTTGTAACACTTACTACCCAATGTTCATTGATGGAATTTTGTTGCTCTTAATTTCCGCGCCGAGGGCCCTTTATTATTTCGCGCTAGGCACGTGCCTACTTAGCCATAATCCGCCTCTAGAACTTAAAGGTGGGCACGGATGTTGCCAGCTAAGCTATTTTTCCCATATACATTAATGTATGGTTCTTAACTGACAGTGACATATCGAAATCATAACTCATCGAGTATAAAATATGTATAAGACATTTCATTTTGCTCCTGCATTCTTTGTTACTTCTGTTTTAAGATTTACTGAGTCGATCTTGGTGCAACAACTAATCTATCAACAGCTATCGCTAATTACGCCCGGGACCAATGTTATCCTACGAACACCTAATCATCTCTCTCTCTAAAACAAGATTTATATATTAATTCAAGTCTCACTATACTTTGTTTCACATCAAGATGGAATATTTGTAAACAAATGTTTAACTCTACCTTTTATGAAATAAAATTCCAAAATATTTTTAAAAACAACTTTTGACATTAGCTATCCATATTTTACAATTTCACTTCGTTTTGGCGGTTCTAATGTGTTTTATTTGTGACATTGTCTTTCGTCAAGTGAAAAGCAATTTTTTGACAATAATTTTATAACGCTTTGTATTTTCGTTAAATCAAATCAGAGAAATAAGTTATTAAAGATTTAGATACAATTATCATTTGAGACATATTTTGACTGACAGTCATCATCCTCATTAGCCAAAACCCACAGACATGGTTCCTGCTGTCCTACCCCAGTTAACAAACCCAAAAAACCCGACGGACTTTCTGATTACCATTATTCATAACAACAGGATTAGCTAAAGCGCTCCGGGGAACATTAAGAGTCTAATGACGCCTCACTTTTTAAAATCGTTCAAGCCGTGTAGGCTTACAGGTCACAATCGAACATACATACATACACGCAAAAAACATTACTTTCTTTCTGGGTCTGCGGAGTAAAAATAAATAAAATTAGTAAAATTGTTGCCCAATTAAGGGACACAATTTTAAATATTATGTGCAACAACCTGTGTCCCGCGGTTTCACCCGCCATGCAATTGTATTGACGAATATTTAATATGATTGATCTCTATATGTACATCTGATCTGAGTTCAACTTATACTGGAATATAATTTCATCCCCTACTTTACACCTTTAGGGGATGAATTAGGAATATCTTTAGTGCTCGTCCACATAATAACAAATATTTTTACAAAATTTCACGTGTCAAGGTCGAGTAGTTTGGGCTGGTCATTGATATATCAGTCAGTTTGTTCTTCTATATTATACAGATTGATGTACACTGTGTACAACAATTAAACTACCGAGTGCCTTTACGCAATATTTGTTTCTCTGGTTATATGATAGTGTTACCATTCTGTCTCTGTCTTCAACTTTCTAATACCGGCTAGTACTGTTCCAATTCCTCATTGTAAACGCATGTAAAGATGTCATAAACATTTTTCTAACGAACCGGAACATAGAATTAGTTTCCTAGTGTTTAAATTTATACTTAGGTCCTAAACAAAAATAGGTTAGTAAATAGTTAATGACAGTTAAAATATACCAAATCTTGTTTTGAAGCATTATATGTACTTCATTGTAAAATTGTTAACGTCGTCAGTTTATAATCTCACTAGCAATATTATAATCTGACGGAATAAAACTTAACTTAAATGGTTAATTTAAAAATTGACGCGTAATGAAAAAACACCTTTTTTTTCTTTTATAAACATCTTTTTAAGGTAATAAGAATATATGTTATGTTCCTACCAACTTGTAAACTTAACCTAAAATTATCTTATATATTATATAATACAAAATAAAATATACATTAAATTGTAAATGGTTCGTTTAGATTGTAATTTCACGGCAGTATTATAATATCGCTAGTGAGATTATAAACTAAATATGTTTACAATTTTACGGCGAAATATATACTGGTATCTGAATTTAAACAGTAGGGAAAATTGATTCCACTGTTATTATATATGTGTAAGAAAAAACGTTTATCGTAATAAATACTAATCGACGGTGTAGACGTTTGGAGAAATAGATACCATGCGTTTCCACTGGCGTACAATCGTGTTGCTATACTAGCTTTCTCTCTATCTTTCTCACTGAAAAAACTGAGACGACAATATGTTTTATATGAATGCTGTCGGCAGTGTGAACCCACAGTTAGGAAGTTATCTATTAATTATGTTTTGTCACTCTAACATTAAATTGAACTAATAATCCTCTCAAACACTGCTTATCTCAACATTTTAAAATGTAATATTTTTGTAACCGCTTTTATTGATTTCTTAAATGTAGTAACTTTATACCGAATAAGTAATATTGTAACATCTGTATATTAAGTTTTTACAATTGTTGTAAGTCCGTTTGGTATTTTAACTTAGAACTCTGGTTTAAATGTAATAGGGCCGATATCAACCGTTAAATATATGCGTCTTTCATGAGCATCAAAAGAAAAAGGTTAAATAAATTCAATCAATTAACTTTAGAAATGCTACTATTTTCAAGATAAATGGTAGTACTGTCATATTATCCAAGCCATTGGATCAAGTCACATCGGATCGAGATGGAACTGTGAAGCGAACCTAGCCCGCTAATGAGCTGCGAGTTGTAATCTTTTGGCTTAGCACAGCACTTGGCTACGACCTACAAGCTGTTTTGTGCGTTCCTTTTCTCATTCATTCCCCATTTTAGGTCAATAAAAGTGTAAGCGTTTTTTTTAAATAGATAAAGTTCAGTCTCCACCTTTGTCGGTACATATTACGTCGCCGTGACATTAGTCGCGGGAAAAATTAAAATAGGGTCACGTGACGAGACCCTCTCTCGGAGAGGAGGTCTGTGTCCCTGCAGTGGGAAACATTCTAGAAAAGGCCAATTTATTATTATTATACGTGACGAGATTAGTCGCTGGAACGAGCGTCGAGCGACTGCATGAGGTCGTGCTTAGGCTAAATATCTGCTGTTGGGAGTCGCAAAGATTGTTGACTTATAACCTTTGCTTAGATTCCTTGGGAAATTAGATTGAAACAAAAAGAAATAATCCCTTTACTTGTAGCGTCTCGTACAATGCTTTTGTTTAAGTTGTCAAGACACTTTCCATACACACAATGCTTAGTTATTTAATAATGCAATATATTAGTACTCGATGATTATTTTTGATATTACGCTTTATATTACTATGTTAGTGAATTAAATTGTAATAGCAAGGAAATAGTTACGGGGCATAGGTTTAGCTGTGACAAAGCGTGTAGTTATACATATAAAATACTATTGTATACTATTTTCTAAACGATGACATAGTTTCTAGTTGATGTTTAGTTACATTTGTATATCTTCATTGTTTGATTTTGCCTATAGAAATATCTAAGTGTCTTTTTATTCCTAGCATGGGTATGGGTGGGTCAGAGGCGTTGGCTACGTTCATAATGCACGCAAATTATAGATATATTCAATATAATTTTGTACTAGCTTCTTTTTAATTATTCATACTACGTTTAATTTATCTGTATCACTATATAAAAAAATAGTTTATTTTCTATTTAAGTTTTACCAACCCTTTAATACCTTCAGGAGAAGTTTTAATATTTAATCGAATGTAAAGTAATCTGACAAGATAACAGAATCTAATTCTTTCTGCTGCTATATATTGCACTATTTTTGATACTTTCTTAAATTTATCGTCAATTTTAAATCGAGGTACAGTCATAAACAAAACTATTTGATTAGCATTCTGCTATCTACATTATTTGTTAACAGACAAAGTAAAGGTCAGATAATAGTTCTTTCGATATCAACCTATGCTACGCGGACTTTCCACTACGAGAATGTAATATATTACATATCGGGATATAAATAAATGTCGCTTTCGGTACTTTAAAATGGAACCGTTAACACTGTGATGCTGTATTATCACATCCCAAGCTGTAAAACATTTTTTCCACTGACCGAGCGATATTTCCAAACCATATATTTCTCCTCTTGTACCCACCTTCCGGGGCCCCCTACGCCCTCATCCCTTAATGATACGATCCAATGACGAACAGAAACTACTCAAAAGATATATCTCACAGTGTGAAGGCCAGTCGATATTATAGTGAAAAGCCAGCTTAATGTACTTAATAACAGCTAGCCAGTAATCTATTTTTGAGTGAAATCTTATCGACTATATAATTCGTCTTTCCGTTAATGAGCTTTAACAAGATATGAAATAATCAACATATGATATAGATCCGATAGAGAGTGTTTCCATTGAGGCGAAAACTGGAAAAGACAGATTCATTGAGATTTACAAACTTAAACAAATTGTTTAGAATATTTAATGATTTTTAAAAGATTGTAAATCTATAAATCAGCAGAACATAACATAAAGGTTAGATTACTCCTAGCGCTTTAATTTTGAAATGTATACTTTAACAATACAAACGGATACTCAGTATATATAACTAAAATGTATATATGTAATGCAGTTTTCAGCTTGAGTCACTCTGTCGCCAGAGTTTTCAGAGGTATGCGATCGCCATTGCGTCCTAGTGAGGCAGACCTCTAAATTACAAAGTAGTTTTTTAGTATTTTTTTTAATTTAATTTATTAAACTTCCCATCCCTGAAAATAATGATACGAAAATTGTAATACGTTTGAACGCATTTTGTTAATCCTAAGCTTAAAGTGTCAATAAAAGGCACGGAAAATGTCCTCGTAATGTTTACGCGCCATTATAAACGATTCCTAACTTCTTCTGTTGCCATAAACACAATTTTAACCTATACGATTGTAGCAGAATGCCGCTGGTTGGTCGATGTATTTTAAAGTGATGGCTACACGTGCGCTTCGTGTTTGCGAAAGTGTTGAATGATCGAGCAATACATGTATGTTGTTACGTATTTATTTTTTATACTGAATATTAATAAATGTTGCATTTTTAAGTAGAATAAAAAATTAAGTTTGCAATAATATTTCAAATGTTTTATTTCTTTTAACCTATAAATGTCCCTTATTTCCTTGTTAACAGCCCGTTCCCACGAACACATCCGATTTTTAGCTTGAATTGTTTTGTATTAAGATTCACATATGGGTATTACATTGTTAGATTTAAATAAAGAACGATTCGGGTCCAGGGTGGGGTGCCTTGGACCCGAATCGTTTATAATTAAGTATCCTACACCACAAATCAGTCATCTATGTAGAGCCGCGCAATTTTAACAAGCCGAAGTATCAAAAATCGTAATTAAAGACTTGATCCTTTCCGCACCGCTAAAAGTAAAAATGTCATGTAACCTTTTTTCTTCAAAATCAATAAGGTCCGCATGACGCTTGAGTGTACAAGTTTAACGTCGTCTGCTCCCCTACTATAGGGATGTAGGTCCAAACAAATGTTCAACTAAGTGGCGACTGTTTATTAATGCAGTCAGATGATAACATTTTCACCACTGTCTATGGGTCACTCACAGAATGTCAGGTCAATTTTTTTTTAAATACATGTGTAACCAACGTTGCCTACCTTTAAATGGACGAAGGACCTCTCCTTCGTCCACTTATTTTCTATTCCTTAAATAGGAAGCCCCTACTCGTCAAATCCTTATCATCCTTATTGGACCTGATGGGAAAGAGAATTATAATTAGGCCTCCTGTACCTCAATCACTAGTCGAAACGCAGAATACTTCTACTTTAATATATTTCTACATATATTTAGATACATTTAAAATGGAGTATAAGTAAAACAGCATGTTGCTAATCACATTTAATAGCTACAATTAAAGAGCTTGTACTGTAAAGATACATCAACTATAACATTATTTATCTCACTTTATAATAAATAAATAGTAACAAAAAACAAAATTAAACATTCAATTATTTGAAGTGAATAAAAAACACAAGATTATAAAATGTACGTGAAAAATAAATGCTAAATTACGTTTCTATATGTCCTTAAATTATGAAATTTAAGCAAAGACATTAAATAAAATATTTAACGAAGAATAAACACGTGGCTATACATGTGGCCAAAAGTACAACAATTACGATAAGTATGTACCTCGATTAATATTACTGGAACATCAAAAATTCTTATAACTATCTTATCATAATGCTTAGAGCATGGAAGTAGTATTTTCTAAAATGCTAAGAAAAAAAGGTGAGGTACAGTTTTTTTGTAGAGAAATAACATAACATGGCGGAACATTACCTACTTCATATTCAGTAAATAACAATTAATAGTGTTCTTAGTTTATAGGCGGAGAAAATGGGTTGATAAATTAATAAATATTATTATTTTGGCTTGCACCTGCGCAAGGTTCAATGAATTACTCTCTAGTAAATCAAAATGGCGGTTTTGACAAGCTATGGATATGGTTTGGATGTAGAAGAGAGAGTTGTGCCAGGACAGCCTCAAATGGAAATCCATACTCTACATCTCTGCCTACCCCTCTGTTACGTGAACGTATATTCACTTATTTTCTTTAATATCTTACTGTCCGGTTATTAATGTATTAAATAGTTGATGACCATTAGATTAAAAAAGAGGGGAATCGAAAATATGACAAGATAAAAAGATCTATATTCTGAAGAGAATAATTTATGGAGTCAAGTCACTAAACATTCAACTAAAAGGTCAAAAGCGTTGCTTTTAAATGTCCGACTATTTATTTTCATATTGGATCTTTACATCTCCAATAAGCTACAACATTTTATAAAAATCAATGCCCAGGTTAAATTTATGACCAGTACCAATACTGATATCTATAAAAACATCTGCCATCATAACACCAATAATAAATTCAAGTAATGAATTACGAATATTTTAAACGCGTGAGTAACATCCACGTACAAAGATAACACAGAAATATAATATGAAGCCAATACAATTAGGCCTGTAGTCAATAGCCTACAAATGTAGATCATACATGTGTGTATTTATGTGATTTTAGGCCCAACTCCCTTCGTGAATGTTTCAATTTACTGCGTTACTTACAAGTATCTCCTTTTTTTAAAGTCCTCACGGATATATTTTTGCATCAAAAAACTTTGTATTTCATTGTTTTCCATTTCTTTGATCTTTTCTAGGGTATTTCTGAAAACATCGTAGTTACGAGGCTCACTGCTCGAAGGAAGTAACATCAATGCCAATAGATATATCTCAGTGTACTTAAATCGTATTAATCGATTACATATTGCAATAACAACCACCTGCGAGTCTTCATTTATGGCACTAGCAAAAACATTGATCTGACTCATGATCCGTTCATTTATCTGAGGAAGGAAACTGCTATAAAACTGCCCTTTGCCAATTAAATCGATCATAATGTTTCCGATCTCATCGGCGTATTCATCGCACAATTTATCGCATTCAATGTTCTTGAATTGTCCAAACTCTGACAACTCCAGATTTGAACAGACCTTTCTTGTAATAATCACCAACCGTAGATCCCATACGGTTAAATACATCTCTAGCGATGGCAACACCTCTAGAACTGTAAGTAGTGCTTTTTCGAATATGCTTTTAACAGATTTGAAATTCTTAAACTTGTTACTGTTAATTTGTAAGCTGGATATGAAATTCGCACAGAACAACCTTATGGTGTATGTATTGTCGTGTACCACTTGCCACATCTCCCCGCATGCTTTAAGAATGGATGTAACCAATTCTATGCTCTCTTTTACCTCCTCCTTGGTTTGGGCGGACACAATATAGTTGGCGATTAATGTCCATTTCGTTTTTACTCTCGAGCTTAGCTCACGGCTCTTGTAACTCGGTCGGATTTTCTTATCGGTTAACATTTCATTTATATGTGGTTTAATAATGGATTCCATTATGAAATTTCTATCCATTAGCATTATATTTAATTTGATGCCTCGTAGTACTTGAACTTGACTCTCTATATTGGCAGTATTTTCTTTAAATTTGCTCACTGACTCCCAAGCCGCCTTAAGTAGATCCCCTATAAAACATTCAGGTAATTTGGAAGAAATTAACAAACCGTAAATTAAATTGTCATCATCTTCATGCACTTCGGATGTAAAAACTTTCAATGCTTCGTACAGCTCCTTCTGCGATGCTTCGTCTTCTGTCAATATCTTCTCATATAGATTTTTATAAAGTATCGACCGCAAAGAGATATTTTTTGTTTTCTTCCAAACTGTTAAAACGAGCACTTTCAAGTCTTCTGCGCTGTAAGATTTGAACGCGAGCCGTAGTCCGTGTTTCTGAATAGACAGCGGGGCGTTTAACGTCGCCTCTACGAATTTATCTGCCAGCGGTTGCGGTAAATTGACAAGATAATAGTTAAACATTGGTAACGTGTAGTGAACATAGTCACCTCTTAAATACATCAGAAGGTTGGATAGCGGCACCGGTGGACGCGAATAGCGAGCGTAGCGGCAAATTGCTTCTTGTGTCTGTAATAATTTTGCGTTAATTTTTGTGTGGTCAATTTTTGGTTCAATCGGTTTGTATTTAAACATGAAATCTATTTTAAACTCCTCATCGGCTAATTGAAAAACACCATACACTGACGTAAAAATGAATAAGTGTCTACTGTTAGGATCTGAAAGTATACCAAGGAAGAACTTGAGGAAGTCCTTAGCGACATCCATGGAAAAATAAATTTTCAACTTTCTCAGAAACTGATTTAGCTTAAACGAATAGGAATTCGCAATAGTTTCTTTTATAATCGGAAATTTCTTATTGAGCATAGTTGCGTCTTTCTTTAACAGGCGTATCAAATCACCCTCCTCCAAAATATTGATGATTACCTTCTCTTTTAATATATGATGGTTTTTAAACTCGTCCCAATCTAACTTGATATATCTCATTATAGCAGCAGGACAATCCTCTTTTGGTTTTCCAAATATTTCCATGACACGTAAAACTAACGATATGTACTGTCGAATCCTTCTTTTATCATCACCTTCAAAAATTTTTCCATCAAACCCTTTTATTTTCTCATTATACAAGTTTATTAGATACTTATATAGTATATCGCGATTTTCCATTGTTAATTTATCTGTATAAAGATAATTAAACCCTGAATATAGAATTTCTCTGAATTGTTCAGGTATTTCTTTGCCATGGATTATGTTATAAATTACTACAACTAACCTGAAGTCTGTCATAAAGAAGAAACCCGAGTTACTGTATATATGCATACTGTAGAGAATTTTATTGAATCCATTCCAACAGTCCTCATCAAACTCGAAAATATTGTGATTAAGAATTACAGTTTTCATAAAATGTTCTTTATTAGATGAACTTTCATTAACATGTCTTTCATAATAATACTGAAATAACGTCTGTAAATCCTGTTGCGTTCTAGCAGACTCTACTAAGATGTTGATCATTTGGCCTCGTCTCTCTTTATCAGTAGTTATCATTATGTATTTCTTGATACCCTCCAATGCTATATTAAAATTAACGAATTGGTACCATTTGAAATCGTTACCGCTTCCCAATACTTCTCGTTGACTCTCAATTTGACTTAAAGCCCATTTTTCTTTCTCTTCATCCGTAAACATATCGTAGAAACCATAATTAAAAAAGTGCATGGATGTCTCAAATTCCTCACCAGGATAAGCATCAGTAAATATTTTCTTCAGAAAAGGAAATACCTCTTGCTTTGGTATTACATCAAGAATATATTTATATATTCGGCGATAATTATTATACCAAAATGTTGATGCCGCTGATGGTAGCAAGGCAATGGCAAATAATTTGGCATCTTCGACCCTACTGTATTTAACTACTTGTGTTTTATTCAAAATTGATAAATACAACAACGGCTTGCTTAAAACTCTCTCTTTGTGTTTTTTCATGATATCTTTTGATATTCTCAATCCTAATACCTCTGGATTCATGTTGAACTCAATGCATGCATACTTTTCTATCAGTTCTAAATACCTAATATCTGAGACAGAGTAAAAATTTCGAAGGTCGAGCAGCAACGTCTCTAATAATCTGCCTTGTGTATTATGTTGGGATTGTAAGTAAGCTTCCAGTAGAGTGAAAGAATTCCCAAAAAAGTTCTTAAAGAAAACTGCTTCTTCATTAATCCCTTCTAAATGTAGACCTTTGTTGATAACTTCCAGTTTAAAAGATTCAGGTGTAAGAAACAGGAATTTATAAGCAATATTGGTTAATTTCTTTTCAATGCAGTAGTTATAAAAATTAATAATTCTCTCTTCATTTTTTATATGCATATAGATTGTGATGAGCATTTTTTTCTTCATCTTAATTGACATCAAAGGAAAAATGTTCTGATGGAGGTAATCAGGATTGACAATATTTGAATAGACATCTTCAAAAATCCATGAACATTTCAGTGCTCTTGATATATACAGACTATCGCCACATTTAAAAATTTCAAGAATGTAATCAATGTTTTTATAATTAGAAGCCAAATCTATTTTAAAAAGCTTATCAACATCAGTAGCTTCATATTTATTCTGAACTGTTTCAAATGGTACTTTCTTTTGTGTGGCTTCCCTAACCTTTGTGTTCAACTCCTTTTGCCTTTCAGGCAAATTATTGCCTTTTAAATCAATCATTTTTCTCTTCACCTAAAAATCAAGATTAATTATTTATTTAATAAATAGTTAGTTGAGAGTTGAGATATCAGAGTTATAATATTTGTTATGTTGGTACAGAAGTAATAATACAGTAAGTGTTTAGATTATTTAAATATTTTTTATAATATTTTAAACACTTATTAAACTATTTAGATGAAACATTTAATTACTCCAAGTACTTTACATTTGTCTCATTCCTCAGTACTCCCCACCATCCCCTTTCTCTACTATAAAGATGTTGGCTGGGCTAAATATTTATCTTTGCATATACAATATATGGATATACCACCATCTGCCTGAATTTACAGATAATGAAATAGATATGATAAATTAAAAATATAAGCGATCGTGAAAACATGATGAAAAAATCAAAAAGTAAAAAATTGTAAATACATATTAAATTTTACGACAAATCAACGTACCTGTAATCAGTATTAAGTATTCATTATCCGATAAGCAATAAGGCTTCGATTTCGGAAAATATCGTGATGTAAAAGTGTAAGTATAATTTGTAGTTTATGTTCACCAAGAAAAACCAGTCTAAAATCGATTGAGCACTCAATACATTGACAACCTGGTGTAGAGTGGCAAAGAAAGAGGAAAACACCCACAAACAGCCCACAAATATTAATGACCGAGTGAAAATAAGTGCTAAGCAGTACTGCAGTACTAAATGAGTGAAATATTGATAATGAAAAATTAGGGATGGTAGAAATCGATCATTGATAAGCTATACGCGATAAGATATGGAGCAAGTCAGTCAGTAAGTACTAAGTACAGATTGTGTATACTTGATACAGATGTCAAAGACAAATCACAGATTAGGACTACTTATAAAATATTTATATATCGAAATATCGATATTATTTAGAAATATTGCTATTTATATACCTTTTTACTTTTTTATTAATACTTTTTGGGTGATATATCGATATTGAAATATAGATATCGTAACCCGTAATTTTTTATAAGTTACTATATTATATTTTTAATTTTTTCCGCCTATTTTTAAACTACACCACAACTACTTTCATGGACCACTTTCCTGTTTGTGTTCTCATTATATGACGCGACCATTTCCATTTTAGTATTCGAGTTTTTACAGTAACATCTGCAGCTTTAGGATGATCAATTCTTTATTGTCGTTGCTTTCTTTTTGTCTCTTAGCCTGAGAGCCATCATGCTCCTCTGCATGCCTCTTTGACATATGCTAAGTTTGTGTTTAATCTTCTGAGCAAGTGACCATGTCTGGCAGCCATAGGTAAAGCATGGCAGAATGCCACTGTTGAAGACCTTTCTTTTTTCCGAGATATATAGATTTGTTATTTCAAACTTAGTTATTGCGCTTATATACATTGTTTTTTGTTTGTCGTATGTCTGGTATATTCAACATGTCGAACGACTTCGCATGGAACTGGAACTGGAGATCCACGGCGACATGTAAAAAAATAACTAATGTCATTGCTATGTCTGTCATATAAAATGTACCTATAATTTTAATTGAATAAAGCCAAATATTCATTGGTATTATCGTTAAATGTATCACACAGTTCTCATATAGCCATGATGAGAGTATCTGAAGCTTTATGGTGTTGGCAACAATTTTTGGTGCTGCTCGCTCTTTGACAGCACACCAACCATCCATTTAATAAAGAAAATGGCGGTTGTTGTATTAGGAAATATAGAAATCTTTCCACCAAGTTAGAATTTTATGGGTGTTAAAAGGACCTTTGAATCATATTTATTCTATTCATTGGTGCTTAGTGTTATATCATAAATATTATGGAAAGTTAGCAAGATTTGTTTGCTTCAACAAAAATACATATTTTATCCCATAACAATAGAGCGGTAGTAGACCGCATTTATTTACGAAAAATAATAGTTTGTCAATAATCAGTGCGGCTTTTAAGTTAGCGGTTTGGTTATTTTTGTAAATAATTATGTTTTTATAGTGTTAATGTAAATACATACAAGGATATTACGTTAAGATGTGTTTTTGAGCGTTTTCCCTCTAAAATGGATGAATCTGAGGAATTCAATACGCTAGCTTTTGAAAAGAAACTTTTACAGTTAAAAGATACTCAGGAGTGTATCCAGTCGTTATCTTCCTGGTGTTTAAAACAAAGAGACCATCACAAGAAGATTGTGTCGAGCTGGTTGAATGTTTTGAAAAGGGTTAAAGTAGAACAAAGATTGGTCCTTTTCTATCTTGCAAATGATGTGATCCAATATAGCAAAAGGAAGAATTACAAGTTTGTCGAAAGTTGGGGATTAAATTTACAGAAAGCAACACCTCTGGTCAGGTAGTTTTTATTTTTTTATTTGTAAATTTATTTAGTATTTAACAACAAACATTTAAAGAATCAGTTATATGAAAACTCGAAAAAGGGGGTACAATGGGATACATGCAACAAATATCCTTAAAAAATTCTCTGGATTGTATATACCAGTGGAGGCTAAAGTTCTGTTTTTATCATGATTAAATTAAACTAGAAATGACCAATTATATTTCATTTGTTAGTTATATGTTTCTTAATCTTATTGCCTGTATATGCTATATGCTGGTTAAGTTATGACCGGGGCTTATGGATTGTTGTGAAGTTTTGATTTAGATTTAACCAATTAATTTTAACCTATTAAATAATAAAATACGAAGTAAATTCTGCTAAATATTAATTAATATTATAAATGTAAGTTTCTTTGTTTCTATTATAAATTCGCACCTTAATGACTCAACTAATCAGAATTGTGAACACAAATTGTCAAGGGTACAGAAAAGGCTAAGATAACTTAAATCTTGAAAACAAAATTGTTTCCTAAGGAGGGAAAAAAATAATAAACAAATTAGTAAATATGTGCTCACGCCAGTAACCCAGAGGGGTAGGCAGAGATCATGGACACCTCTCTTGCTTCTTCTATGCATGCATGCTCGTTGGTTATGGGTGCTCCTTATATGGCCTTTTTTTAGTAAGTCATTAATCTGATTGATATAAGTTCTCCTAGGGCATCCCCTACCAACACTGCCACTCACTTTTGCAACATAAATTTTCTTTGTTATTCTCTCTTCATTCATCCTTTCAACATGCCCGAACCACCGAAGCATACCTTGCTCAATTTTAGTCACAACATCAATTTTTAAGCCACACTTTTCCCTTATAATGCTATTTTTAACCCTATCATTCAAAGTCACGCCTAACATACTTCTTAAGGATCGCATCTCAATGGCATTAACTCTACTAGCATGCTTTTCCTGCCAAACTAGCATGCTTTTCCTGTGAAGAAAAAATAGAATTATCACATAAGCGGAACTATTAAAATCTAGTTTAATGTAGTGCTTAAGTTAAAATGATTTCTTTTCAGGGATGAAAAGGTTCGTCCAAAAATATTGAGAATATTTAAAATTTGGGAGCAGAGGTCAGTTTACGATGATGAGTTCCTATCAGATCTGACTGGGCTTCTTAGTGCAGGACCCGGTAAGAAGACTGATGATGATCCACTCGACTTTCAAGTGAGAATTATTATTAAAATTATCTGTTACCATTATTATAGTTTTCAAAAATTCTGCTATTATCTGTATTTACCAAAAAATTAAGTCTGCTCCTGTCTCTTTGATTTTGTATAAGAAGTATGAAGTTATTGTAACATAATTTAACAAGTTTTATATTTTGCAGCCGCAGCAACTAGTAAACAAAATAAAACAATGCACAGTACTTGAATCAGATACGGATTTAAGGTTGAAATATATACATGAGAGTCATTTACAACTCTCGGATGCAGACGCATTGCGTACTAGTCTTAAGGGTAAGTTTTTCACTATTGTTTGATTGTCTGGAAGAAATTATTTCTACCAATATTTGGCCACCATTGGCTCGCAACCATTGTAATCCTTATTTAGAACTATCTTTAAGGCTTCTTTTTTAATAGTAGAAAGTAGTAAATGAACATGCGGTTCACCCAATATCAAGTGATCGCTACCCATTACCATCTGCAACAAGAGTTGCAGATGCATTGCCTACCATTAATGGACAGAGGAGGAGAGAACAGAAAATGATTTTTTTATGTGAGGAGCAAGCAGATCACCGGATGTAAAGTGACCGCTACCCATAGACATCTGCAACAAGCAACAAGTTTAACAGTGGTAGAGCCCGCAATAACAACATCTTTTGCACGAATGGGCCGGCTCGACCGGTGAAATACCACGACGTTACAGAAGACAGGCGTGAAGTAGAAGTATTCTGCGTTTCGTCTGATGAGTGACGTGCCGGAGGCCTAATTGTAGTCCTCTTCCCCTCCTACCCTTTTCTAATAAGGAAAGGATGGGAAGAGGAAGAGGATTTGACGGATGGGGAGGGGATGGACAGGGAATGGAATTATCCTTTTTTCTGTTTGTCCCCTTCTTCGTCCATGAAGGTAGGCAACGCATCTGCAACTCATTAGCTTGTTGCGGATGCCTATGGGTAGCGGTACTTATTTCCAAGGGCCGCTTGCTCGTTTGCCACTTTGTAATATAAAAAAAAAAAAAAAAAAAAAAAAAAAAAAAAAAAAAAAAAAAGCAAATGTTTTGCCTACCTTTAATGGATAGAGGAGGGCAGAGAGATAGACAGGAAAAAGGATATTTCCTTTTCCCCGTTAACCCCCTCCCCATCCAATCCTCTCCCCTTTCCCATCCTATCCCCCTTATGAGGAACAGATGGGATGGAGAAGAGGTCTGAAATAAGGCCTTCGGCACCTCACTCGGACGAAACGCAGAATAATCTACTTCACGCCTGTTTTCTGTGAGGTTTGCGTGGTATTTCACCGGTCGAGCCGGCCGATTCGTGCAACAGATTTCGTTGTTGTGGACTCTACCACTGTTGAATTTCCCTTTCCTATTCATGCTGGCAAGTCCTCTTCCCCTTCCCATCCTTTCCTTATTATCAAAGGATGGGAAGTGGAAGACGACCAGAATTAGTCCTCCAACACCTTTCTCATCCAGAGGAAATGCAGAATACTCTACTTCACGCCTGTATTTCGTGAAGTTGTGGTATTACACTGGTTGAACCTGCCAATTGCCATAGTTAACCATCTCATTCCTTTCATAACATAGTTAAAGTGTGGCAGGTAATAAAGTATAAATCGTAATTAAAGTATAGTATTAGTAGTTGTAAAAAAATAGTTTCTTATTATTCAATACCATTTTTATAGCAGTAAGTGGAAGATGCAAGGAGTTCAACTGATATTAAGTGACTCATAAGCCTCTGCAACAAGCTAATGAGTTGTAGATGAATTGCCTACTTTATGTCAATAATAATTAGAGTAGTTTTTGTTGTGGTATACATTTTGTTTTATACAATGCATCTAATCTAATAAAATAATTCAGGTATTGAGTGTTGTTTTATGTACTTACTAGATCAACCCCATCAAGATTATGTGGATGTAAAATCAAACTCGAGTCTAACATTCTGTTGTACAATAACAGATGATGGTGTAAATTTCTTAGAACATTATGAATGATAATTATTCACTGAGCATTTCGTTTTACAGATAGAAGTAATAAAGATGATGTGGAGAAAGAACTAAATGAAGGGATTGCCTGTGTAGAAAGGTACACGCAAGCATTGCAGAGGGAGATAGTGGCTAGAGAGACTCTGCTAGCTCTCTTAACTTCAGCGGACCAGTACTACTCTACACAGCGCGGGGAAGTCAAAGTTGTTGCTTATGTGAGTTATCTCTATAAGAAATCATATAATTCAACATCAATATAATAAATCAATAAGTACTCAAGCCAGTGACTCAGAGGGCCAGGTTATGGATTTCCGTTTGGCACTCTAAAACTCTATGCGGGATTCTATAATTTATTCTAGGAATAAATTTTTGTATCCTTAAACTTCAAGTTCAATATAGCACGAGCATAAACTTGATGTGTTCTCCCATTAAGTATGCAAAGAAGCATATTTTTATGTCAATAAAATATTCCGTGTAAGTCTCAAAACATTTGCCATACATGGATAATTTTGAATAGGAGAGGCTTTGCCATCCAATTTGCTTATAGCGTAAAGATTACATCACATCTTTTCCAACCCGATTTTGTAAGATGGAATAGGGAAGAGGTGCCAGAACCCAATTTCAGGTCCCCGGGGCCTCACCCATCAGACGAAAGGCATACTTCTACTTCACGCCCTTCTGTGAGGTTGTGGTATTTCACTGGCCGAGTTAACCCTTGACCAAAGTGCAAAAGCCAAAACGACAAAATGTTTAATGTACTTACAACAAAAGGCTAGAATATGTTTCCACTGTGAGTGTTTGTGTCTGAATATGACTTGATATCTTAAGAGAGAACTGAATATGCTTAATTTCTTTTCAATTTTTGTGCGCTCTCCGCACCGGCACGTGGGCTGGTCGCGCCACTCCGCGCCGCCTCGTTGCATTAGAATTCCTGCACTTCTGAGTCATGTTTACAATTTGTAGCTAGCCTTTTGCATAAGCCGGTTTCCGTAAAGGCTTCAGTACTGTAGACCACACACGTTCATTGCAGCAGGTTATATAAAGATCTGCGTCTTTGTTTAGCGTTGGTTGACTACATGACAGCCTTCATCCCGGTTGAGAACTAGCTGGTACTGCAGTCTCTCTAGTGGTGCCCAATAGGTTGACGGTACATCGACGGACAGCAGGGGTCTGATCTTTATGACGGAGCCTACGTCTAGCATTGACCGGCGTTTAGCTGAAGAGACAGTGAGAGAGGGAGAGTGCTTGCTTAGGAAATAATAAAAATCAAATCAACATCAGATGTGCAAAATTTCAAGTCTCTAGGCCTAGTGGTTTAGGCAGTCAGCCAGTTTCTTCTTTTATGTATATAGAAAAACGATCTTATTTTACAGGCGTACAAAACATTTGGTGCACGTGTGCGAGCCTTGAAACGTAAATTAGACGAGCTTATACCGACACTGCCCAATGCAGTCCCATCTCCTCCACAGAGGGATGAAGACGTCCCCTCTCCAGGCCCGGATGAGGATTTGGATCTACCCAACAATACGGAAACCGGAGATGATGACAGTTAGTATTGCTGTTTTACGTACTTTTATCTGTCTAATTCAGTCTTTTAAAAATAGATTTATATTTTTATCTAATAGTCAGTATCGTCAGAAATTGGTATTCATTTTTCGTCGATGTCGCCTACGATTCTCATTGTTGTTTTAATGCAGAGACTTAGTTCTAAAATTATCAAAAAATATGTCAACTATATAAATTTCTATTTAATGATGTACTTCTTTTGGTTTGTTTTGAATATTTGTTATTTTTTTGCAGTATCATACAATATTGACCAGACATTCAACACATCGCTGGCAGCTGATGGATCGTTATACAATCTGGGACTTTCATCCTTCCTCACATCCGAAAATC
Source organism: Papilio elwesi (assembly GCA_029849275.1). Taxonomy (NCBI): domain Eukaryota; kingdom Metazoa; phylum Arthropoda; class Insecta; order Lepidoptera; family Papilionidae; genus Papilio; species Papilio elwesi. Next base: position 2,433,605 of record CM056711.1, read on the forward strand.
CTTTATCAATTTTCAATAATACTGACGAACTTAATAATTGTATGTATATTTTAGATTCTTCCAATCAAACATACACTAGATTAAAGTAACAGACTTAAAAACGGCCAATGAAATAACACCACAAATAAAACTGTGGTATTTAAGTTTTGATCACAGCCAATATATGGATCCATGGGTTTTTTCGTGACTATTGCAGTTTTAAGCCTTAAGCAAAAAGTTGAATTTTGAAGTGTCCATTGCACACAGTGATTAAACTTTAGGTCGCTCGCGCTCTAGCCTTTATCGCGGAGCACCAGGTCCTATGTTTACGCATTAGCGGATACTAAAACATTTGAATTATTTTATGTATTTGTTATATAATATATTTTTTTTAGCAAACAAAATAGAAGTCATTAACAACAGGTCTAGTGAGAAGCAAGAATTCAATATAACTGACTTTTTGAAAACTTTAGTCCCGAATGAGACTAACATTAGTACATCAGACAACAACCCAAGTAAGTTGCATATGAGATTTGATTAAATAGCGGAATGTAACATAAGCATATTCTATGCTAAAAAAATTGTGGGCAAAAATCATAATCCATTGGTACTAAGTCGAGGGGATTCCTGCAGTACACTTTTATAGAGTAATAAAACCCGTCCTGGCTTTGCTCAGGAATAACTAATTATCTAAAACCAGGAAAACACCTTATTAGGACCTAGGTGACAGAAGACTGAAAAAACGGCATCTGTTACAAACTTATGGAACTTATAAATAATTATAACATTCAATTTGGAATAATGAATTTGAATTCTTTGGGTACTGGAGGTGGTGCTATAACATCAGGGGACCCGCTGGCTAGTTTGCGGCCTTTTACTATAAAAAAATACTGATGTTGACTGGAGCAAACTTGTTTTATATTTGAATTATTTCCAGCTATCAACACAACAATATCGCAGAAGTCTCAAGATTCCCTACCAGGCTTGGACCTCTTGACGCCAGAGAGCACCGGCAACCCGCCGCCGCCGACGTCTTTCTACGGTACTAATATTGTTGAAACTATACACGGTGAGTCTTTTATGTTTCGATACTGCCGTGTACACAGGAGCTTAGTGTTTGGACATTGTAATGTACAATTGTTCTGTGGTAATTTTTTTAACGTTTTGCAAAGCGGTATCGGATTATAAAGTGCTGTCACGGACCCCATTAGTTTGGAACTTTTTGAACAAGTATTAGTTATTTAAAAAAACAAAAAACTAGATTTACTGTTTTATCATCATTCATCGCATCATCATATTACTCATGACGCTCCAGGGAATTTGAATTACAGACGAATTATTTTTGTTAATAATGAGTCGAATCTAAATCTTTCATAACATCAATCAACACAAATACGAGATGAATCTGGGTGAGAGAAATTGTTTCGGTATTTGTGAAAAGAAAGTTCTAGAAGTTGTGTTTAATTACAGATGAAACGGAACCGCCGTTCCAACGCGATCCAGCGAATGCTGCGTGGAACACAAACTCGTGGATACCAGTAAGTGGCTTAAATTTATTTATTAATGTACTAGCTGACCCGGCAAACTACGTTCCGCCTTAGAATTAATTTTTGTTGTTTGTTACCTTATTAGCTGATGTAGCTGTACCCGGCCATCGCTGACTTTTTTGTAGATATCTTTAAGATATTCAAATCCGTATTACATTATATTGATCAATCCCGTAAGGCTTAGCTATTGTTAGCAATGTAAGCGCACAAAATATGTTTTTACGACAATTTTTAAGTTCTCTGCATTTCTCTACTATGTAAATGCATGTTATATATACTTTAATCTTCTTTAATCACTCGGTCTATTGATCAAAACCGCATTGAAATACGTTGCGTAGTTTAAAAGATATAACAAATAAAATAAAAATGTTTTATTTCTTAACATACGGCTTACATTTTTATATTAGGATGGAGGTTTCCTTTTAAGTATTATATAATATGCTTTTAAATTTTACTGTAATTTAAAAAAAAAAAAATTGTGTGCGCGCGTGCGTGTTTGTGTGCGAGTTTGTATATACATTTGACTACATTGATAGCAGAAAACGGATACTGCTTTGTTTTATACTATATAGTGATTTTCTATATGCGACATTTTAATATATTTTTAAAGACATAAGTAAGATGTTTCCCCGTTGGGGAGCACCACTAAAATACAATTACCAACATTCGATACAAAAGTTACAACCATTTGTTTTATGTATAGCTATGATCTTAGTTCTTTATTTTCATTTCTTGTATATTGTATCCATTCAGGTAAATTTGTAAGCAAAAAAATCGACTCACGCCGTACGCTTGCGGTTAAAATATTGTCTGTTGTTCGGTTTTTTTGTTGAAAAGTAGATTAAAGGTGAAAGTTTTTGCTCTAATATGAGATGATATTCGTATTGAAATTATTTTTTATTATTAAGAAAAATATGTAACAGAACTTATATCATCAAGAATCACCGAATGTAATAAAACTAGACAATCGTATAATAAAAAAATGTGTTTCAGAGAACAAGTCCACTGATGGGACGCGGGATGTTCGCGGACACGCCCGAGTCACCGCCGCCCCCTCCGATACCGGCAATACCTAGCATGACCAGTATGCACAGCATGCCCAGCATGCCCACGCTCACCGTGCCCGCGCCGCCCACGCCGCCCGTACTGACTACTATACCCATGATACCCGTCATGAATGTGCGCACGGACTCTTACAGTCAGGTATGTGATATTTAGTACTTAATAAATTAAATTAAAAAATAGCTGCAAACACCCGCTTCACTGGTTTTTTTCTTTTTTTATCTAACTATCGAAAAATACAATCTGTAGTTACATAAACAAGGCTACAAACCACCCACGAATACAAACACTCTGTGATGTGGGGTTTTGGCTAAAAAGTGAAATATAGGGGACGCACACGTCTGTTTTTATATATGTAGAAGATACAACAAAAACATAATATGCCTGCCTTTATTGGACAGAGGAGGGCAAAGACAGGGAAAAGGTTATCCCCGTTCTCCTGGGATCCCCTTCCCGTACTCCCACCCTAACCTCATGAGGAAAGGGAAGGGAACGAGAAAAGTACTGAAATTAGGCCCCCAGCACCTGACTCATCAGACGAAACGCAGAGTACTTCTACTTCACACCAGTTTTCTGTGAGGTTGTGGTATTTCACCGGTCGAGCCGTTTCGTGCAACAGATGTTGTGGGCTCTACTACTGTTGAAGCGTATCAAGAAATGTGTCTTGGGGAACTCCCGATTACTGCCAATTGCCACTGTTGGTATTTTTATTGAAAAAAAAACAAAAACATTTTGTGCCAGGACGTGACCCCTACAGACGTTGACCACAGAGCCCTGCCGCCGCCTCCACCGCCCCCTGTTCTTCCATTGCTAAGTCGTAAGTCTTATTATTCAGTGCGTGAACACAAATATTACTATTCATTTTTTTATACGTATAAAATATTTTATAATATAATAATGGTTAGTTTCATATATTTTTTATAAAGCAACTAAATATATGTTCATAGATCATTCATAAATGGTTTTTGATTACTATATTACCGTCACAAAGCGGACTTTTGAGCCGGATATACACCCGTGACTTATGGTTTGCGACTTTATATAAGTGAAAAAACAGTTATAGAATGCAATAATGCAGTAATAAATATGCAGAATGGTACATTAACAGTTACTATGCCTATGTATGTCTTTTACATTTACGTATATAAAAATAATATCTGACTACATATCAATGAGAGGTATCACCCTTGGATGTGACATAGGTAAGACTTGCAAGGGCTGGCTATTGTAATATTTGCTTATTTCTGCCACGAACCAGAGTTGTAAGGTCACAACTCGTAGTTTCGTGGAAGCAAATTATTACGAATAACTGTGGATTTAAAATAGCGGCTTTTATCGCACCTACCCGAGACACAAATGCTCTCGCAGTAATACTACTAATATTGTTTAGTAAATTTTATTTTTGGTACAAATAAATATTTAGAGCAAAATGGTTTCTTCCCATTTGTCGGGCATTGTAAGTATCGAGGAGTCACAAAATAGTTTTATTGCAATCGTTGAATTTATTACAGACATAGAGGACATTGACCATAGACTACTGTCGAGCGCGCCCCCCACGCCCCCAGCTCCCTCCATCACCACGGCAGCGCGACATACCGCGTCTCATCAAGGTAAAATTTGATTTAAAACTACTCAGATTTCTTAAGCTAGTCACAGTTAGTTTGCAATCTGTACGAAACGATTGTACCAGACACCGACCTTATAGTTCATAGACACGAACTAGAGGTTTAGAGGTATTAATATTATTGTTCATTCTTTTTTACACAAAGATCGGTAAAGAAAGTTCAGATCGTTTCCACATCACCAGGTTATTGCCTTCTTCTACCATGAAAAACTATCTCTTTTCTCTGTCTCTGTCTTCAGGTAGCAATCGTCTACTGCTGGACTTCCCTATGTTTAAACTATCGCTGTATCATTGATGAGGTGCAGACGCGTTGCTAATCTTTATGTCCAACATTGGAGAGGAAAGATAAAAAATGTATAGGCATAAGAAGGAGATATATATGATAAGATAAGAGAAAAACGCGATCGCCCTTCGTTAAGTGGTCGTTGCTATCTATAAACATAGTACTTCTGCGATGCTTGCTTTCTGGATTGCTTAAATCCAATCGTGCTACGAAATAGTTGCTTCTTTCTGGAGTTCAAAATACTTTCCATTTGTTTGTTTTAGCAATTAATAGATTCAAAAAATGTAATTTTGTTTATAGATGTGGACCATAGAAATTTAATATCACTGACACATCAGCTGGCATCGCCAAATACCCATCCTGTTAAAGATCAAGTAAGTTTTATAAAAATACGACAGTTTTTTTAAAAGGTTGGTAGACAAATTTTTATTGCAGATAGTTGATACAACTGGGATTATAATTTAATCAAGCACGAATAGGCCGGCTCGACCGGTGAAATACCACAACCTCGCAGAAGACATGCGTCAAGTAGAAGGGTTCTGCCTATCGTCTGATGAATGAGGTGTCGGAGGCCTAATGGTAGTCCTTTTCTCCTTCTTTTCATATTATTATAAGTTATGTTAAGGGAGGAGGTTTGACGGGGGAGGGGATGGATATATATAGGAACAGGAAATATCCTTTTCTCTGTTTCCTCTCATTAGCTTGTTGCAGATGCCAATCGACACATCAGGTGAACCGCTTGATCGTTTGCCATCTGCTTCTTCATAATAAATAAATACAATTACACATACAATGCAACATGTCACTAAAATATAATTGATATTTTTCAGGACTACCGTGTGCCGCCGCCAAAAAACCTGCCCAGCGATATTGTGGAGAGCGTTGACATGGACCTGTCCGAAGACGAAGATCTTCGTAAGATATATGTTTTATTATCCTATATTTTGTATTGTTAGTGTGTATTTGACCCGTTTATATATATATATATATATATATATATATATATATATATATATATATATAAAAATGGCGATGTGTGTTATGTATGTTCACTATCTACTCCGAAACGGCTGGACGTATTGTGATGAAATTTTCAGGAAAGGTTCAGATCGACCGGATCGGATCAACATAAATAGCTCTACCCGTGCGAATCCGGGGCGGGTTACCAGTATTCTTATACTAACGGACCCAAAAGACGTTGTCTTGCTTGAATGTTAACTTGCCTGATTGTAGCGGGATCACCTAATGTTTTTTACGTTATTCGTTTCGCCGTTTGTAAAAAAAACCTCGAATTGGATGGCAGCGCCACCTAGCCTACCCAATTGTGAATTTAAACTACCCCGAGGCCCACACCACCGAAAAAAATAATTCATAATTAAGTATAGCGCCTTCCTTAACACGTAATTGATCCACCGCGTCGTATTGCATTGCTTGACCGCGCTATTACATCTATATCCATCTCTTATTTGCTTAGCGTTTTTTTTAGATTGGCTCAGCTCCTAAGCGTGATGTTAAATAGAGTAAAGCTTTTTTTAATAGTTGATAGTTGACTGCAAATATTTTTCAAACCCGATTGGTAATTCTTGAGGTTAATGCATTCAAAGATTTCAGCTTAATAATATCAGTGTAGAAGTACAGACACGATTTGCCCACACATTCAAGGCACTGTTTTTTTTTCACAGAAGCGTTGTACCCGTTACAGACAAGCACGGACCACGGCAGACGCCTCAGTTTCAACAATAACAAGGTCCTAGTTGGGGGCGACAACGGGAAGACAAACCTCAATGAACAGAACAACGCAAACCGCATACAATTCCACAGTACAAGTGACAGGGAAAAAGCTAACCCATTCAATACGATGCCACCAACAATGAAACCTTTTGAAATAATTCAGGATACAGAGGACTTTAACAATGCCTCATTTGAAGAGGATCCAAGAGGACGGGGTATAGAAATGAACATGGAGACCAGAAACCCATCGCCACCGGAGTTTCAGAACGATTGGCCTCAGCCGAGACCGCTGACAAACCAACGCTTCCCCAGGAATTGGGGCCCGAGGACTAATTTCAGGCCATTCATGCCCCAGTTCTGGCCAAGAAATAATGGCCCAAGGCCGATGAACAGGTGGACTGGACCTAGGCCTCAAAGATTTTGGTAATGTGCAGTGTTTGTGAAGTGATGTTTTTAAATACAATGCTACCCATTGTAGCGATATATTAAATAGATTTATTGAGACATTGCTATAAATATATGATACAATCTTCTATTAGTTATCGGTTTGAAGTTATTTTATTCGAATGACCTGTGCACAGTGGACCCAATAATCCGGGTAAATATTTGTAATGCGCGAACCGGTTGTAACCAGTTTGTGCCACTGGGACTTTTGCTAGACGCGTATTGTCTCACTATTAATAATTCTAATAAACCATACCCAGTTTTATTATTACTACATTCCACATCGTGGAACTTTGTAATACAGTTTGTTGAAAAGTCGAACTACAGGAGTCCGTGCCAGTCTTTGATGAGCAATAAACTAGATTCAGCGTTTTATATAAATAAAGCACAAGAAAATATTTTAAAAATTTGTAATAGCCAACCTTATTCCTATCTGTTATGGTTTAGTTCCACTAATACGTAATCAACTTAGGACCAGTTGCTCCGCCATAAAGACGTGAGCGCTTAAATATTCAACTTTTTGATTATATCTTTAAGACTTAAAATTGTAGGACCAACCAATATTTGGCGAGATTGGTTCTTTGATGGCAAATATTGGCTAAACTACGAGGAGGGGTCAAAAAGTATTGAGATTGAGATAGAATATAATGGCTAAGTGATAACTTAATAATTTATTTTTCTTCATACTCGCTTTTCCAAGGCTTCAATCCCTTTCAAAAAAAAGTTTTGCCTTGGCCCGGCAAAAAGCTCTCCACAGCATCCATCACCTAGTTATAGTCTTCGTGCCTGTTTCCCGTTAAGTATTCTTTCAATTTAGGAAACAGATAAAAATCTCTAGGCGCCAGATCTGGTGAACAATGGGGTGGTCAACCAATTTGAAGCCAGCTTGCTGAATGGCAGCCATTGCAACTACCGACCAGTGCGCGGGTACGTTGTGTCCTTTTCTCTTTGATGGCATTACTCAACTTGGGAATTAAAGCTGCATAATATTGGCCTGTAATAGTGGTTCCAAACTCCAGTTCACCAATCGACAAAATCCCTTCAGAGTGCCACTGCACGAAACTTCTTCGGATCGGTGATGATTGCCGTTTCCATTGCGAATATTGGTGTTTTGTCTCGGGATCAAAATGATGGACCCATGTTACGTCTATTGTTCCTCTAATGAGATTCCTCTAATGTTGCTCCTCTTCCTCTAAATCGCAATGAATCTTTTGCGTCGTTAACTTTTTTAAACACAGGTTTTTAATTACGGCTCCCACTTCGTTTTTGTCCACTTTCGAGAACACGTTCCGACACGAAGCAAACAAATGACTACATTCAAAAAAAAAACAAAAGATAATCGAAGATTTTTCTTTATTAATATTGCAAATACGTATCTGCGCCATGCCTGCCAGTATTTATTTTTTTGCTTACCAAGGAGAATGGCGTTCTCACTACTTTTTGATCCGTCCTCGTACAATATATTTATCTTGAAATTTCTATACTTTTTTTTTATCTATTAGTATACATATAGTGGTTATTAGTTCTTAAAAACTACGACATTTGAAAGGGTCCGCTCGTTGGATGTTTTTGGACCGTACGAAACTCGAATAAGACCACACTTTTATTTGCTCTTATTTCCTTTGCCGTTTTTAAGTCCTTCACCTTAAATCTTGTGTATTGTTGATCGAAGTTGGCAGTGCTCTATTTTCGGACATCGTATTGCAAAAGATTTGTCGGATTACCGCGGGTTAACTGTATTGTATCATTTAAATGGATCAGTGATCGTCATGGAATATTTTTTCCCTTTGGTTGTTCAAGTATTGGTACTGCGTGTATCAAGGTTCTATGTGCAATGTACCCATAGTGCGTGACATGCACGCGTAGTGTTAATGGATATATTAAATAATACTTTAAATCATATTTTTACAACATTATTTTGTCCCATTAAGACGAATTGTTATGATACTGAATATAAATCAGTAATCAATATTTTTAAATTAATTATATTCTATTAAACATGATTTCCTGTAAATTTCATCATAAGACTGATTGATTGGCTGGTTATAAAAATAACGTTAAAATATTAAATGATGTAGAATTGAAATTAGGTCTATGTCCAGGCTAGGAGCTGTAAAGTGTGAGTAGGGGTTTTCCTGAATATTAATACATTGGCTGCCAGTAATCACTTTCATTATTTGATGATTACATTTATTATTTTTTTAAATCCTTCAATTATTTCTCAGAATTTTATTAACAAATGAAAAGTATTGATATTTGAAACTTCATTTAAACCTTCACTAAAAGAGGCACCGGATTTAGTGTACCGCTGTAGTATAATTTTAGGAAATATGCATTGAAAATAAAAGTTTGTGTAAGTCATTCAAAGTACAAGAATAGTATTGTTGTCACATGCGTTGGTGGTTCATGCTTATTGAAAAGATGAATGAGAGGCAAAAAACAAATACGCAAAAGTGAGTGGTAGATGCAGAGGCGGATTAACTGTTGAGGTGCTTGTAGGTAAAGACGTTCTCGGCGCACCTGACGACTAAACGAAGTCAACGGTCCTGTTCACGGTTACACTTACTATCCGATGTTCGTTGATGGATGTTTGGCGCCCTCTATTTCCGCGCCGCGCGGCCTTTATTATCTCGCGCACCTAGGCACGTGCCTACTTTGCCTTAGGGATAATCCGCTTCTGGTTACATGCCAAAATAGTCAGTTTCAGGTAATCTTAATAGCACCCACATTGTCAAAGAGCAACAAACGCGACAAGACACGACGCAACGTAATATTATATCACATAATGCGACCAACTCGTAATGCGTGGCAGATTATGTCGGTGACGTCCATAGATACCTACGACTGCCTGATGTTTTTGCATCGCGACCCATAGCATTGCCGCGTTTGTCGCTCGCCTAGGATAACGGGTAAGAGTACGTATAATCTACAAGTATTTGTACTTTTCGCGATATCCATAAAGTAGAGACTGACAATTATTATGGGATGGAATCAAATGGGACTGAGAATATTGGTGAAAATGTAGTAAAATGGAATAATGATATTGTCAAACACCGCATCGAATATCCGAAGACATGTATAAACGAACAATAATCAAATTATTGATGTATCAAATAAATTGTACGCCAAGAGAATTCACCTAATGGTAAGTAGATATGTAGCTTCGATAATTTGACCAAAATAGTAAAGCATTTAGAACATTTTGAATTATAAAAGGCTTAAAAATGAATAGGAAAGAATGAAATGTTCCTCCTGTACACACAGAAATTATATAAATACAGCCTAAAGATGTCGCGACTGCGACTAACGACCGAGAGAAGATACTTCAACAAATATCTGGGTCTCTTATGCACTGAGGGTTGTGACCGAGACCCCAAGCAAGGTTGTGGTCTACTGTGTCTTTAATTTACGCTCTAATAGAAAGCCAAGTAGAAAAGCTATTGGAGCAAGAAGATGATTTAAATTTTCGTCTCTGTAGCAGTCTAGTTGTGCATCGGATTTCGAAAGTTGTTCTCCGATCAGTGCAATCAGCTTTTCAGACGTTAGGAAAAGTACTCATATTTGTTACAATAAACACACGTGGTTTTCGAGCGCGCCACGAGACGCTACTGGTTCGAGGCAGTGACCGTCTCGCAGTCTTATTATCGAAGTTCATTCGGTGTTTTTATAAGTTAATTGTTATTAAGCCTTTAATATATTTTTTTGTCTATTGTTTGCTTTTAATCGTATCACTTCTCTGCACGTGCCTATAGGCCTCCAGTAGGGACCAGCGGCGACGGGCCTGACGTCATTTATTCCGGCTGTCGTCTCCAGGGTACCAAATTGAAATTATTTGGCTCCATTGTTTTAGGGCACGCAATTTTCGCTGGTTTAGGGAATTAAAAAATAGGAGAAAATCAATCTAAAATTATATCAATTTTATCCAACTTTCGCAGACCAAGCTACGCTCCATTCTCTTACTCCTTATATCTCCTTTGTTTAGTATCTCAGTAATCTGCTAATACTATCACTCACTATTGCAATATTTTGTCTATTTGCTCATCATGATTCCTTTTGAACATGCTCGACCCACCATGCATACCTTTCTCAGTTCTAGTCACAACGTCCACTTTAATCAATACTTTTCCCTTATAATGCTATTTTTAATCCCATCATTCAATGTCACGCCAAACATACTTAGGATCGCATCTGAATGAAAACAAAGATTCTAAATTTATTATTTTCGTACTTGATAATTAATGAATTGCGGGTTATGATCAAAGCGAGTGTTTTGGTGCTGAAAATACACGTGTTTTTTGAAGTTTTATTGCATCTTTAAGATTACCATTGTCCCGGCTAAACATCCGATGTGATGTTGGTTTGTCTACGTTTTGATTTGCCCTCTTAATGGTGCTATCTAAGGTTAAGCACTCAACACATAAAAACGTAGAACAATGGACACGAATGATTTTATTCTTCCAATACAGGAACATACCCGTTGTTTCGAAGGGTAGTTGACGAGCGGGGTCACGGATGCGGAAGCGTTCCCATAGGGTCAACATGTGGGGGAGAAACATTTCGAAGTTTTAGTCGATGCGAAATTGACATAACCTGCTCTTTTCCCCGCAAGAGTTGATATTTATAGACCGCACATTAGAAGAAAGGGTAGTTAACGAATTTAAAATATGCAATACTGAGTAACATGTTTATTCCAATTATTTTTACGTAGGCAATATTTTTTTACGCATTTAAAGCCCATATTTATAAATTTATTTCCTTAAATGTAAATGTTACTATTTTTTATAAGGTAATTTTACTAAAACCGAGATGTAGTACATTTTAAAGATGTGTCATTTGTGAGTGAAAGTAACTTGTAACTCACTGTTCTAGATATATTAGCGTGCAATGAAACACTACCTTACATATGTTCCAAGTTTTGTATATATTATTGTACGCACTAAGTTGATGGATGATGGATGAAACCACCAGGATGAAGTCAGCTCCAAAGCTTTCTTCTAGTGCCACATCAATGCTAAAGGTTGGCCGCTAAATTCGAAAATATTCTGTGCGGGGTGAAAAAAATATTTCTTCAAACTTGTATCTATCGTGCCGAAACACATGCCCGTAAGCATGACGGTGTGCATGAATTTCTGGTCAGTCGCCTTTAACTCTAATAAATTCAACAATTAAGTAAATCTCGGAACCTAGTGAGAACAACAGAGATTTACTTTTCAGCAAAAGGACGGTGTGTGTTCACATTTGCAATGCATACGTTGCTTATTCCGGTACGTCGGCACTAGATGTCGCTGTGCCGTCCATGAATCACGATGTTATCTAGCCATGAATACTAGTCGATAAATATTGTTCAATTAAAATGAAAATACTGATAATAAATAAAGACACCGTTTGCGTATTTTTAAAAAGAAAATGTACAAGTTGGTAGATAAATGAATGAAATATTATTTGATGATTTTCAAAAAATACGTTCAATATCAAAAATTTTGTTATTCAAGGTACTGTGTATAGAAGCTTAAGATAGCATTAAAATATTTATAAAATAGATTTAGTTGAAGTGAAACATTTGTAAATAAGTTGTCTATATGTTAATTGTCTTGTAAAATTCAGTTACAAAAATTTTGTAAAAAATGTATAAAAGTCACCGTAAATGTTCATTAAAAATTTATCAGGCCTGAAAATCGCATATTGTGATTGAAATTTAGCAATATACATACAATGTTTTTAAAACAATCTTTTTCTTTTTGTTTCCTCTTATTTGAGATGAGGTATTTGGATTACGCAAATACAACAAGACTCTAAAACTCAACTAAAGGTACAGCGCTTCAGAACACTAATTAGGGTAAAGTTTACCGACGTCTGACCAAAATTACCACCGTAGCAAGTTTTGCAATAGCGGCGGCGGTAGCTAAATAAACGCTCACAGCTACTGAAGTGAGATGAAGTCGTGTAGTTCGAATTTAGATTGAGCATTCGGTATTTACGAGACAACATACATGTGTCAACATCTACAGATGACATTAAACTATTAATTAAGACGTTGGTATACTATTACATTCTCCAATGTTTTATAAGAAGGTGCGAAAACACACGGACTTAGACGTTGATAACATAAATAACTAGGATAATAATTATCAAGTCATTATTGAATCTATTTAAAATAATTATGCATATCAAATTAACAACGTCATTTACATTTATTTACGAATATAATAGATGGTATTTATTCAAGCAATATATAATTTAAGAAACCAATAAACCCGGCCTCTATGACATTCCGGGGATGCAAATAAACAACAAAACATGCATATTTATTTATATTTTCCCGCGACAATCATTACACTCCTGTCAGCGGTGCAAATAAAAGATATAATATTATTTGGAATAAAAAGCTTTAAGTTAAATACAGGTAAATTCGCTTGTTTTTGTGGCCCCACTCAAATTGGTCGTGTAATGTTTTGGGTATGTTGGTAAATCAAGATGTACGGACTTTTAAATTCGTTACCGAATCAGTTTCCTTAGTTTTATGTACAGGTATAATGATGATATAGTTATAGATCTTTGTAAGAGTATTTACCCTTTTCTATTAATGCCATTTATCGTAAAATTTAATAAATAACCTAACCATAGTTTTGAAGCTAGACTATATTAATAATGCAAAACAATTCATACAATCAATATTAGTTCTTATAAAACTGAAAGCACTCTGTCTCTGTCGCCCAGTTTGTTACGTTATCACGTTAAACTACTCAAATGATTTTGAAGAATTAAAAAAATAAAACGTAAAAAACGAAAAAAATATATTTGGAACTCAACAATACAAGTGCAATTTCGGATATGTATCAAGAGAAAATTATAGCAGAGATCTCTATTCGTTCATAGAAAATAAACCTCATGTTATAAAATTTATATATTTTAGCCTTTCTCTGTTATGAGAAAATCTCTAAAGAAAACATTATGCGACAACAAAGTAGTCGCGTCGCATCTTGTGTTCAAACACAAGCGCAAAAGTAAAGTAAGGCATTAGTAAAATATGTAGTTGAAATTTTAGCAGCTCAGTTGAATGATAAACAGAAGTAAACATTCGCTGTAGCAATGTTTGTTGCTTGAATACAGCTTACAACACTAGTGCGGCCATTTAACTACCGTTTTTTTATCAATATAATATACTTGACAAAGTGACAGGCCGGTTGGCGTGGTTAGTAAGGTCCTTCACGTCGTGGGTTCGATTTCCACCCAGGAGAGACGTTTGTGTGCATGAACATGTCTGTTTGCCCTGAGTATACCTGTAATTATCTATTTAAATATGTATTTACGAAAAGAAAAAGTAGTATATGCAGTACATCAGTTATTTGGTGTCCGTATCACAAGCTATGCTTAGTTTGGGATCAGACAGCCGTGCATGAATATTGTCCCAATATATATTTTAATTTTATTTTTAAGCGGTAATATAGAATATATGATAGACCATCCAGTTTTTCCTACCAGATGGAATGGCTCAGGAGTTTTTCAAGAACGATTTTGGCTCACCTACACCCACAAAGAACTTAATATAACGTTAATTTAAACGATTACGGAGAAAGTACAATGTATTAAATGTTATAATTTAGAGTAACTTCCAGTAACCTTCACCTGACTACTGAGAATATTTTGTGCTATGAATATACACAAATGATTTATACATCTATTTGATTTGAATGCCTTTGTGTTTATTGGTATAATATTTGCGTAATTGAATTCAACATTTATAATATCTTAAAATTACGTATGGCGGAACCGCTAGTTGTCTAGCCACACCCGATTTACTTGCAAATGGTTCGGGTACATTGTGTAAATCGTGAAATACGGGCTTTTAAATTCATTAGAGAAGTTGTTACGTTAGTTTTATGCACGAGTGTAATGGAGATTTACTAAATATTTTAGTTTTGGACGTTGCTTTTATTACAGTGACTAATTTAGCATACTTCTACAAGATAAGGTTCTTCTATGTATTTAGCTTAGTTAAAATGACAGGCAGCGACTCCTGCTACATTTAAAATTATGTCAATAAACCTAAAGATGGGTCTCAAAACTCTATTTATTAGCCTCAAGACTAAGTGGTAGGGAAGAATATACATACATAGCTTGTACCGTTCACTTTACAATTGGATAGAAGTATTTTATGGTTTGGTCTTATCATGGTTAAGTACGAAGTGAAGTACAACTAAGGTAAGTTGTTTGTATGGGAGAAGGGCTAACGAGCATGAGGTTTGCGTAATGAGGCCTAAGTCTAGTTCTTTTCACCTTCATATCCTTCAGTAATAAGGAAAGGATGGAGAGTGAAGAGGATATCCCCTACTCTGTCCACGAAAGGTATCCATCTGCGACTGATTAGCTTGTGGTAATTATCTATGGGTAGCATTTCTGACTGCTACCCGTACCGAAATAAATCAGTAATTGTAGATGGGTTGTCAAACAATAGAGAATAATAAGGACGTGGATAATATTAAGGTGAGAAAGGGGAGGGGTAAGGGATAAGGCCTCGGGTCACTCACACACTGCTCAGAAGAAATGGTGAAGGATAATTTTTTTTTATATTTTATAGGATATGGCAGTAAACGAGCAACTGGTGGCCTATTGTTAAGTGATCCAGGCCAGTCTTTTAGGAAGGAGTAGGCTCTCTTCGCTCTTCGAGCACGTTTCTTGAAGGGCCCTAAGTCGTTTTGGCAGTTGTGCAAAAACTGCGCGACGGTGGAATGAAATGCCATCTTTATATCTTTTTATCTACACCAATCTTGTGTGATTAGATTGGATGAAAAGCCATATTAAAATATGATTTTGAAAGTTTATGCATTATTCATAATTTTGTATACTTACAATCCCATCCTGGCCAGACAAATATAATATTTTAAAGGTAAGAAACATTAATAATTTAGACACTTAGTAATTATAAAGCGATTAGTGACGCGGACCGACATTAGGGCGAGCATTTATTGTGTTTGTGACAACCATAACGACGAGGTTTTAGCGAGCAATTATCGCCCTTAATTGCTTACGAATGGGCGCGAGTATCCGTTAATTGGATTACGGTGCTTTCTTTGTTTACTCAACGCGAAATGAGGTGTTAAACATTTGGTTAGAGTCACACGAACGAAACGTTCCGATTGTAATTGCTAGACTAAGACATAAAGTCTCTTTTTTTAAGTTTTTTCTTTAACAATACGCCTCAATACTACTACACCAGTGACTATACAAGTATTATTACTGATATTTTCTCACTGCCATTTTTCTAATTATGTGGGATATAGCTACCGATCGAGCCGAGGTTCGGCCCTCTAAATCAGTCACGTCATGGGGCGTCCGCCGAAGTGACCTTTCAATCCGGTAATATAAAAAAGTAATGGCCGAGGCCTTCTTTAGAGGAAGCCTTCGAGCTAAGTTACTATTTAAGTAAACCTGTAGATACCTCTTCCTGGCAATCAGTCAGTAAAACAACTAAATTTTTATGTATTCAAGTAAAAAATACCTTCGTTTCCGCAAATTCCAGGTTTTAAATATGAATAGAAACCTAACGTATCAACACCCGGCTGCTGGTTGTACGCTTAAAATAGAACACTGCAAAAACGTGAAGGACAATGCCACGTGAACCTAGCCTCAGGGGGCTCAAGCGCCTTCGAAACGACAATCCTAGATCCGTCACAGAGCGAACATAAAATTTGCAGTGTAAACTTTTTCCTTAACTCCCTTTTTTCTTACAATAATAGCGTAATTATTAGTCTATGTTAATTTATCTATGACGTATCGGTTTGACATTGACACTTGCATAACAAATCAATGAATTAGTATATGTGTAACAAATTATTTAAACATTCAACAACTGTATACCGGATCCGAATACCGGATATGGTTTTTGACATCTTAGGTGTGTGTATAGTAATGATAATTTTCTTTTCCGTCCTTGTGTTATTCTATAAACTGTACCGGATGAAATTTATGAGGCCTAACACCACTACCACGCCTGAATAAATAAGTAGAATATATAATGAACTGTTTAATAACATATAATCTTTTGTTTAATTGCATTTCACTTCGGATACATTTTATTATTTTTTTCTGTAAATTATTTTGCTGATACCTAATATACTTATAGAAACAATATTTTCATTATTATTTAATACATATTGTAACTGAATCATTTGAGATCTTTTACATCAGTAGTATGTATAACCAGGCAACTCTAACAGTGGTAGAACATCTGTTACACGTTGGCCGGCTCGACCTGTGAAATACCACGACCTCACAGGAGACAGGCGTGAAGTATGAATAAATATTACAACAGAAACTTTATATATATTAAATTTTATCCTACTTGGCAAGTAATTTAGTAAGGAAAATTTCGTACAAGTTATCAAGTTGCAATCGTTAGCGAGCCGGGAGAGCCAATAAATGTTGTGAGTTCCTCAATAAATAAACAGATCGCAGTAGACTTATGAAAATTTGATGTAGTTCGAGGAGACCGCTGTATTTTAATTCAAGTATACACGAAGCTCGCCTAAAACGTATTCGAGGCTTTTTTTTGGATTCACTTACGAATTTTCATCACAATCAATTGTCAACTTTAAAATAAATAATGTGCTCAGTGGTTTCATATCGACCGAAGAAAACACTGCCCAAGGAACTACCAATTACTTATACTGTATTTATAAATACAATGTATTAAGCCCCCGGTTTTAGAATATCAAAAAACAATTATATTCGTACTGCACTATGATCCGCTGTTCCGTAATCCGAAAATAGCCACCGATCGAGCCGAGAGTCGAGGTCCCCTCTCGGGGGCCCTTGTGCCAAGTCACTCAATGAAGCGTCCGCCGAAGCGACCTAAAAGCTCGACGGCCTCCTAATCCGGTTATAATTTTAAAGTAACCGCCCGAGCCGAGGCTTCCTCTACGGAGGGAGCCCTCGTGCTAAATTACTCTTAAAGACGCTAAGGATAGGCGCCCTCTGCGCCCTGCCGCCTCGAGCCCGGTGTAGCTGTAAATGCCTCCGCCTCCTCCAAAAAATCCCGCTGTGCCTTTGGTGGTGTGGATGTTCATGAGCGATGGTCAAGTAACATTGGGTGACCGCATCGTACAAAAAACACAAGACAAAAGTTATAAGGACTGCCAATAGAAGTGAAATCTCAAAACAGGTAGGAAGGCGCGAAAATAGTTCTAAAATTAATAATAAACAAAAATAAACTCTGGTTTGTTAACAAAATTAAATACAAGAAAAAAAGAAAATCAGACAAAACTGTTTCAATTTCAAATAAGCATGTTGCTGACGCATGTTGAGCATGTTGTTAACGCGAATCTATAAGATTTTCCCCTAACAAGTGTAAAACGGCGCTAAAGAGGTTTTTATAAAATCAAACGAACTCAAAGAACTCCATCGTCCGAATACAATAAACAAGATATAAATAATATAAGCATTACTCAATAACCTACTTTGCAATAAACTGCGCGGTATAGCAAAAGTATTGCAAAAGTTTACAAGTTCCGTGTGAAAATCTTTGTGAAATTGCTACGAAGTTCAAAATTATTTCGGGGGCGGCATACAAATTGAATTGGATTATTTACGTGCGCGTACTATTATTAAACTTTGTTGTGAAAAATAAATTAGTTCCTTTTAACTTCTTTCGACCCAATTTTTAAAGATCGCTGTCGATTCTTTGTATTAGATGACAGGTGTTATGAGCTTAAGCCCGGTAAAATGACGTGGAAAGATTCCGTTTCACTGATAGACACAAATACTGCATACATAAATGTCAAGCTAATAAAACGACCTATATATAATGATGTAGCGGTCTTCATAATTATTGAATTATTTGAACAAAAAAGAATATAAAGACAGTATAATAAAGAATCGGGAAGTAACAAAATTGGCAATTAAGAAGTTACTTTGCTCGGATATTCCCCAGTTTGACATTCTTGTTTATTTCATTACATAGTTATAATGTGGCCTTTTACGCTTTGGTTTCCTCTTTTAATACAAGTGTACATGAAAATCTCATATATATATAAGTTTACCAAAAAAGAATACTGTGATGTTTACCTATAACAAGTCAGCTACAGTTGTATTATAATTATATTATGTCTGTGAATGTACATATACGAGTACTGTTTATTAATGTACATTGAACAAAGATTGAGTGAAATAAAAATTACGTCATCTCTGCGCAAGTGTCGAAAAAGCTTCGAGCAACAATACTTTTTAATCAAAATAATTTAATCTAGTAAAGGTGACGGACTCAAAACGGCTATTAAAGTAAGAGCACAAATAAAATGTGGTCTTATTTGAGTTTAATAGGTTCCAACCACAGCCAACGTTAAAATGCCTCCTCAGACCACTCAGTGCACCTGTCGGTTCAGTGAGTGGGCTGAGTTTGCGGTTGATCAATTAATTATTTAGATAATCAGGCCTCACGAAAGTTTTAATATTCCTAGTAATACATGTTTATCAAATGTCAGGGAACATTATGTGGATTAAAACGGGGAATACCCCAATGATGGTTCTCGCATCATATTTAATTACACCTCTCTAACCCTTCTCAAATCGAACACATAGGGAGAGATGTCAATATTTCAAATCTCCCGACCTGTAATATCTGGCACATCAAATAATTGAGAACAGAGACAACAAGAATGGCATTTTATCTATATTTTTTTTATTTAATTTACATACAATAGTAATAGTCACTTTACGTTTATAATTTATTTTTGTAAATTATATAATACATTTACCCCTTTAAATTTTCTAATATTATAAAGAGTAAACATTTGTTTGGAACACGTTGTCATAGACACAATGCGATGCGATGCAACGCGACGCGACGCGACGCGATACTATGCGATATGATCCGATCAATCTTGTCGCGCGACAACGGGTAATGGGGTAAACCATGAAACTATTTAATGGATTTTAATAAGTCTTTTTACACAATTAGAAAGTTAAATTATCCATTAGTTACGAAAGGAAATCTAACTGTATAATATTACAAATACGAATGTTCGTTTTTCTTTGTTACGGTTTCACGCTTTAACGACTAAACCTATCATCACGAAATTTGGCACACAGTATGTCAGGAGTACAAAACAGGACATGAGTTATCATTCTGAAAATGTTTATATCGGTTCGGTAGTTTTTAAGTTAAACCGAAACAAACAATCAAATTCTTTTTTCTCTTTATAATATTTCATTCCATATTAAATGTAGTTTAATTTTATCGAAAAAAAATTGAAAAGGCACGTAATATTTTTTTTAATTTGCGATATTTAGATAGAAACAATCTAAAATAAGTTTCTGCTAATTTACCACCTAGTTCCGAACTGGCGGGGTAAGCTAAAACAAACTTGACGGAGGTCAGATAATGGCATTTAGAAAAGCCCTTCATAGAGAAATACTAAGCGCATTTCGAAAATAGATTTTTTTTACTTATCTAGTTGATTCGTCTTGGATTTCACATTTGCTAATTGCGGGGTTTTTTAAATTAATTTCGTTAGTAGGCTTAAAATGTATGTGTGTAAATGGACGTATCTTTAGTTACTTACATTAGGCGGGGGAGATATGTGGCGGCGGGTAATATAATAAAAAGAAGCTGAACATAGCCCGCTGATAATCTCTCTTGGATATAACATCCGAGTCTCGTGTTTTGTTGACCGTATTCAGACAGATATCGCAAAGGAAATTAAATTTGTAACATTTAGTGATTATAAATTCCACGTTGTTTGTTAAAGCTAAAAGAAGTTAATTGGAGTACGTTGAACATCTGCGAGGCGTATGCAAATTCGTGCCGGGAGCCCCACGCGTCTAGAACATTCCCTTTGAAGGCGAGGCGAAGTGCATTATTCATAACAGACGACTCCGGCAGTTGCTCATTTGTGGTTGCCTTGCCTAATTTAGATACCTGATTATATATTTCTGTATTTATATATTCATTAAATACCGTACGATCGACCGCGTAAGTATAAACACGTCTACTTCACGCCTGTTCTTTGTGAGGTAATAACAACTAATGCTATTTTATACTATACAAAAGTTATACTCATACGAAATCACAAGTTAAGAATGTTCCAAAGAACAAATAAAAGTGGACAGCAACATTCACACATGTCAAATGCTGTAGAAAGGACCGTGATTAATATAATAAGAAAAAACCAGCCAAGTGCGAGTCGGACTCGCGCAAGGAAGGTTCCGTACCATTATGTAGAAAAGCGGCAAAAATTCACGTTTGTTATATTGAAGCTCCCTTAAATATATATTTTATTCTGTTTTTATTTTGTATTTGTTGTTGTAGCGTAACAGAAATATATCATCTGTGAAAATTTTAACTGTCTATCACGGTACCTGAATACAGCCTGGTGACAGACGGCCAGACAGACAGACAGACAGCGGAGGCTTAGTATGGGCTTCCCGTTTTACTCTTTGGGTATGGGACCCTAAAAAGACGATAGCTAGCGTTTTAGCTTAAGCATAAATGTACACACATGACGCTTTTCAAACGCTTTCTTGCTTAGATCTCATTTCATAACTTAGATTGCTCAATAAGACTTGTTTAAACAGCTTGGAAATTTCCACACGATGAATAATATGTGCAATTTCAAATTAATGTATTTGTACCTTCTGGCAAACAGAATTATAAATTTAAATAAGATATTAGTAATGCAAATATGCAGACTTGAACAGCCCCTTGTTTTGAATTCAAATTATAGTATCATATAAAAACACAAATAATCCTACACCAGTTGTGTAATCTTCACTTGTCTAAGTTAACTCTTAGGTTTGAAATCAGTTTTAACATTGCATTACTCTATAAATGTGATTAAATTGCTGATGTCTCAGTCATGCGTCCAAAGCTCATCCATTATTTTAAATTCCATCACCACCTTTATTTAGATTGTTAACAGTCGCAGAGCCAATAGAAACAGTAGCTGTTTCTTTAATATAGATAATCTGTAAAACGTAGATTATCTATTCTGTGGTAAGTTTGACATTTGATATAAGTCAAATATCGTGTTTGTTAAAATTTGACGTAACGTAACTTCCCCCATTCCAGTTTATATATTTTATTATGGACACCCGTTTGGAACTCGATTCCATTTGCGCTATTTTTGTGTGTTGTATTTTGTTGTTATAATTAAATAAAAAAGGGTATTTAAAAGTTAATATAATAAATTAATATTGTATTCTCCAAATTGGCAGTAAGCTAAATCGATTGAAAGAAGGTTTAATTTTCAAGGTGATTGAGAAGTGCCTCCAAAAACCACTGCAAAAACATGTCGATTTTTGGTTTTAGATTTAAGATTTTAATTGTTACACTTTTTTTGGGTTTAGCCCCTCAGCTCGCAAACAAATCAATAACTTGCGATAAAGAACTCCGTTCTAATAAAATACTCTTATTACGAAATCACTGTTTTATATAGGAACACCTTACAGTTAGTGATGGTCAGACTGCGTTTACTGTGTTGTTACTTCTTCTTCTGTGTTTCCGCCTGGAGGTACCTTCTACTAATAAGAGTTGCTGTCTACCCCAGAGAGGTCTAAAGACGAAAGAGATAATTTTTCTGACAAGTAATTTCGTTCGTGCTTTGGAAATTGTAATAGAAATCTCGAATATGTTACAACAGCAAAATTTGAATATAAACTGCGTCTGGTATTACTTTATTGTGCTTCAATTTCTGTAAGACGGTCGTCTTACGTGCTCTACATTTTCCATACACGAATTTGGAATTCATTTATGGAAATACAGAGCTAACTTTGAGATAAGAAAATGTTGAGATATCAAATTTTATATTTTTTTCTCTCCTTTGATTTCGTGGAAAGATTTTCATAAAAATGTTCCACGAGTTAACATAAGAGTAAAAACTAAGTGACGGCGTACGGTTTCTTTTATCGAAAAATTTTAATGTTTGCAGAATATTCACAAATGTAAGTTGTAAGGTTGCTTAATACATTCTCGGGTAATGTACATATTTCTATAGGCCTAGTTTCAATTTATTTGTTAAATATTTATAAAGTGATACACATCTGGCTGCCCTCCAAGCATTTTCATATGTTTCTTGTAGTAGTAACTGCTGATTTCATATTTGGTTAATGAAAACATTGTATTTTAGTTACTTTTAGTCAGTGTTTCAAATATATATAAGTAAATTACATAAAAAAATGACAAATGTTAGTTGTAGTGTAATTATATGTTAAATCTTTTAATAAGACTTAACATAACTTCGTCGGAACTTAAAATCCTCTGAAACTGACAAATTGCACCCCAAGTTTCTAAGTAGATTGGTAACAGTGATATATAAATGATAAAAGGGATAGATATTTTACATTTGCTGGGTTAGGTCCGAACATGATTAACTACACATATAGGACGTAATAGTATACAAAAACGAGGTGCTTTTTCAATTTTAAATCACATACGATAATAAATGAATGTAACAGCGATTAATTACATTCCGCATTCGAGGAGACAAGCGTCGCCGCGCTGCCGTGTTAAGCCTCTGGGGTGAAACACTCGAGCCATTATTCTAATTCGTTTCGTCTCCAGCAAACACGTAGAGTACTTTCGAACCAAAGAACTTGAAAGGTTTTATTAACAACGAAGCAATTGGAAGTAGCATAAAATTGTTTCATTGGAAAATGTTTCCATCGGTTTTGTCAACCGAAGCGACAATAAAAGCAATATATGCTAGATAAAAGTTATGTAACATAAGTAATATTATGCCTACTTTATGTGAATCTACTTTTCATAGAAGATTACGAAAACAAATGTAAAAAAACAAAGGTAATAAATAGAAAACGTGAATTTTCACAAAAGATATATGACTAATATTTAGAATGCAAAATTTCGTCGCACTTGCACCCTAGGCAATGGGTGATAATCTAATGGTACGTTCAAATTATGTGAGACGGGGCTATGTGACATTATTACATATATATATATATATATATATATATATATACAAAGATTACATAAACAACATTTTGATGAAAACTTACTTAATTCTTAGTCATATTTATTTTTGCAGTCGGCGTCAGCCAAGGAAATACCAATATATGAGAATGCCTAAAAAAATATTTTACAAATTAACTTTATATTATACTAGGGATCCGCCCCGGATTCGCCCGGATTCTAATTATGTTGATACTATGATGTATGATCCGATCGCTACCAAACACTGGAATAACCGCAGTGCCAATCTAGACATTCCCTGTAAATTTCATCGAAATTGGTACAGCTGTTTCGGAGTCTATATTTGGTCCATAGGGAACATACATACATCGCATTTTATATACTATATAGATAGACTATATGAAAATCACACCCGCCTGTTCCCCACCTACCCTGTCTCCGGGAACTAGCGTCGACGGTGCCCCTAGTTACAGACCTACCTTGGCTTGCTTCCATATGTAAAAATAATGTCAGTTAAGAAAAATTTAAGGAATCAATAAATGCTAATTTATATTAGGCCCGTGCCATCAACAATGGTGTGCTATCTGACCGAGACAGAAAGACACATATTGATGCAGACTGTGAGAGGAGATAGCCTTTCTTTAATGGACAGAGGAGGTCATAGACAGGAAAAAGCATATTTCCCTTTTCCCGGTAAACCCCTCCCCGTCCAATCCTCTCCCCCTTATGAGGAACGGGTGGGATGGGGAAGAAGACTGAAATTAGGCCCCCGGCACCTCACCCATCAGACGAAACGCAGAGTACTTCTACTTCACGCCTGTTTTTTGTGAGGTCTGGTATTTCACCGGTTGAGCCGGCCCAGTCGTGCAACAGATGTTGTTGTTGCAGACTCTACCACTGTTAATATTTTGAACATATTTTGTATTATTAATATGCAGTATTGTAATTTACTAGATATCTCTGGGCCTCCCGCAAGTTGGACCGGTCAAGGTTGTGGGAGTCCCACTGGATGGGCGGCAGGGAATCAATCTTTGCGGCGATCAGGGCCTACGTTCTGCTGAACGACCCTCGGCTGAAAAGAGAGAGAAAGAGACAGAAAGAGAAGATATATTTCTCTAAAATAAAGGAATCTATTACTAAATTTACAATAATTTATATTATAAATATTTAAACAACTTGTTTGCGTATGTCATTTCAAATTTCTTAGTTGCAGCGACAAATACTGTATTAAATATAATTTGCCTTTTAAATGCCCCCCGCATCCCTTACTTTAAACAAGGGAAGTCTAACTTTCAGTTTCCTTGAGAAGGAAATGAATAATTAGCGGTCGTGTTCCCAGCTCGCCTGGCCGGCACGCATGCATTAGAAATAGGCAACATTATCTCCATACAAAGTACAAAAGGAAACTTTTAACATGAAAGAAGATAATTTTTTCTGAAATATTTTTTTTATAAAATAAAAATCTTGATTGACGGATACCTTCTACAAATAACCGTTACATTGACAAGATTGAGTCACGAGCAGGGAGTATTTTCGAAAAAAGAGAAAAGAAAAGAAAGTGCAATTATAGAATTAGCGCTTGAACAACAAGAACTACTTTTTTTGTGTACAGCAGAGAGTGGAAAGTGAGTAAGCGGTTCACCCGTGTGACCGCTACCCATAGGCATCTGCATCAAGCTGATGGCACGCAAATGTGTAGCCAGATCTTTATTAGACACAGGAGGTGATAAACAGAAGAAAGGATATTTCCTTTTCCTGCCCATTCCCTCCCCCGACAAATCTTCTTCCTCTTTCCATCCTTTTTTTATTAGAAAAGGATAAGAAGGGGAAAATAACTTTCATCCATTTAATATACATTACGTGTTTACTAAATAAAATTGTCTCTTCATTGCAGTATAAATATTATGATCATTTTATATATTATTAAAGTTTCAAAACAATTATAAGATAAAAGTATACAGATATCATATAAGCAAGAAATATAATATACTGCGATAGTATCGACACCAAAGTATCTACGGCAATCAATTACGTAGTCCCGTAGCAGTCAATTTCGTAGCGCTGCTACGGGCAATAATACAGTGCTACGGCGAACAATTGCGTAGCTGGGCTACTGTGTCGTAGCTACGGCGTGAGTCCGGTATTTAATTACCTACACAAATTGTTAAGTCTTACAAAAACTACAACTTTTTGTTTTGTAAATGGTATAATGTCATACATAATTATCTCTATATGCAGCTGTATAGCCATCTGATGATAAACACTGATAAGAATTGTTGAATATATAACTTCACTTTTTTTTCTGCTGGTAGAATATTTGTCGCATGATAAGTATAAAGATGTTTTATACTTTATACTACTACTTAAAAATACATTTTCTTGGTAGATTTTCTTATAAAAGAGTACTTACATTTTATTAAAAGAATATTTTATTTTCATGAGCCAATACAAAGGCTGAATGTGCTATTGTTTTAAGAATGATAATAATGCTTTGTTAGAGATTTTTTTTATTTCTTCCTGAGTCTACTGTCAGGTTATGCAAGTCAATATATTTTTTTAATTAATCTTTTTTATTATTTGTTATTATCTTAACAGTATCCTATTGTTCGTATTTTATCATTATTTAGTTTTATAAATAGATATGCTGTGATAAATAAGAGGCACTGTGTGTGTGTGTGGGAACAAACACACGTATGAATTCGTACTAATCAAAAAGATAAACTGTGGCACGTAAAACCACTGTTAGTGGGTGCAATATGCAAGCATTACCGCCAGCAATGACGCCGGCTACATGCCGCGCAAGCAGAATTCAGAATGTGGGCTGTGTGATCGCAAAATCAATCGCAGCTTTTGTGTCATGATTAAATAGACACTTGATATTGTGTAGATGGCATGCATGCCTGCAGTAACTGTTTAATTTTAATTGAAATTATAATAGTAACCCCTTCTACTAATGCGAAAGTAACTCTGTATGTCCGTCTTTCTATTACGCTTTCACGCCTAAACTACTTAACCAATTTAAATGAAATTTGGTACAGAGATAGTCTAGAACTCAGGAAAGACACATGGTATGGTTGTACATATATTTGGCTATATATATTTTCGTACTAAATTCTCGAAATAAATTCGAGAAAACAATTTCGAGGGTTTTTCACTTTTTCCGCGGAACCCTAAATATTTTGCTTAAATTGAATTAGCCTATTTGAATCCCGACAATATTAGCTATCTTCCAGTAAAAGTCCTATCCGAATCAGTTCAGTTGTTTCGGAGATTACCCGGAATAAACAGACAGACAGACAGACAAAAATTTTAGAAATTGTATTTGAGTATGGAAATGTTATTTTGATATTTCATACGGACACTTCAATTTTATTTATCAGTATAGATAGCCACGGTCTCTTGTTTGTACATTTAAAAATTGGCCATAGTCTTTTGTTTGTATATTTAAACTCAGCCCCTGTCTCTTCTTTGTATATAAAAAAAATAGCCAGTGTCTATTAAATACTAGCCAATGTGTCTTAATTGTACATTAACAACTGGCCATTTTTTAATTTTCTGGCTGGATATTTTATAACTTGATTCCACGCACTTAGAATATATTAGAATATATAAAAATTAAAAAGCAATGTGACGCAATCACGTAAATAATGTGAAAGCTTAAGCACGTCGCATTTAAGGTAACCTTATGAATGCGGTTCGCCAAATAAGTAATCCTCCGTCAATGTCAGAACGCACCTGTTACAGATTCATGAGGATTTGTCATTCGCTTGAGACAGCCCTAAACGCCCAGTCAACTGCGTGCGGGGAAAATATATTACAGCTTTATTAAGCTCTGGAGATATGTGGCTAATAAAAAATTAGCGGGCTGATTTTTTATATTTAAGTTAAAGTTCAAGCAGATTACCGTTTAACGTTACCGACACTGTCGCGTCGAGTCGTGTTGCATTATCGCGTTTGTTGCTAAACTAGGACAATGGGTAACGACACGCACATAAACTCATGTTTAACCAGTGCAACAAATTAACATCCGAAACCACAAGTGTTATGAAAGAGTTGTAATCCTTTTTGTAGAAATAGGGGAAGTGAGTGAGGAAAAGGAAAAATATAAGGGAAGGAAACATCGAAAGTCAATTTTGCTGCCTGTGATATTAGTAACATATTGTCTTTGGTAGGTCCTATTACCACATGTTTTTGAATGAAGGTATTAAAGAAGAGACATTCAATTTCCGATCTAACATCCAAGTTCAGTATAAATACTAAGGAGCTATATAAAAAAACTTGATTCCTATTTAAAATCAAGAGAGGAGTTACGCCCATGATGTTTACATGAACCTAAATAAATAAACATGAGTGCAGTTTGTATGTTTAACCGCCATTTTGTATGTTCTCGTCTAATTAGCAAAGTGCAGAGACAGCAGGTTGCGGCCGAAGGATCACGTTGTACACAAACGGGATCATTGTTACGGAACGACTGCCTTTCTATTTTAAATGACTGGCGGAAAAACCCCGTATTTTTTGAGAACGAGGTTTTTGTAATTTATTATAATGTATTGCTAAGCGACGAGCTACTTTCTGTCTCTTGTTAACCATGAATACAGAATTGAGAAAATATCTTTGTTTGGAAAATATTTGAAAAGTAGTTTTAGTAATTAACACTACATACTTTATTTATTTATTTACAACACCATTACAGAATAGCTCCAATTCGATGTTATATGTATAAACCCTACGTACCCAAGCAGTCTAATTGAATCAATTTACATAATATTAAGCTTTGTTAGTAGAAGGCAAACGAACAAGCGAATCACCAGATGTGACTATCGCTACTCATGTACATATGCAAGAAACAACCACAGTAAACCACACAAAGCTCGTAGAGGAGCTCGGCATCTCACTCGTCAGACAAAATGCTGAAGTATAAATAAGTCTCCGCCTTTTGTACGTGTGGATACACCTACTTAGTAAATCCGCCCTTGCAGGAGCTAGCAGGTATTATGTCGGCATGTTACTCCTGCGCAAGTTGTCAGTACTATGGGAAAGAACGGCGAAATTGAAGCGTGACGTGGTATTTTTCCCCGGAGGGGAGGCCATAGCGCATTTGGCGTCGACATAAAACCCACACAGAGAAAGTACAGAGACGCCAAGGGCCACATGAACCTATGTGAGACTGTGATGAGAAGAAAGAAGAACATTTAGTCAGTCGGGTATTATTAATTAAGTATTACTGGTTTCCTGTAGATACTTACATGTCATTGTTCTAGTTTCATTTTATATATTGTAAGCAGTAATACGGAGCTTTTTAGTATAATCTAATAGTTCGTATAAATTCTTCTGTACGCTTAGTAGGGCTTACAAAAGTTCAGGTTGGAAGTGCTTACACAAACAATTAAAGGAAGTATTCTGCATAATTAGTGAACTTTCATACTTCAGCTATGAAAAGTTCCGCACTTAAAGATTTTTCTTTCTTGCTATTCGAGAGCTTTTTAGTTTGAAAAAAAAATGTAAATTATTCACTGTTATTTTCTTAACTTAATGTTGTACTTTTATTATTACATTAATTATACCTATAGTTAAAGGGTACAAACTATAAATTCGACTATAGTTGTGAACTTTTTTTTATCACAAACTTAAATATGTTATACATGCATGTTGGAATGGTTCAAAAATTGATATAAATACATTATTTGAATAATCTACTAACAATACATTAACGTAAAAAAAACTTGGTTAAAGTTTCGGTAGCATTTTTTGGCCCTGGTTAAATCGATAATTCTCAATTATAAATTGACTTGTATTCCACGTACCAGGAAACGAGAAAAAAGTTCAAAAAGTGATGTAATTGTTATGCTAAATATCTACCGCAAGCTGGCTTGTCTTCCTGAATTCGATTTTTTTCGAAATAAACACGGACGTATTACGACACAAAAAATGTACTGGCGGAATTCCATGAAGAGGGAAGAGGGCGCTGGTTCTACAGGAATGGAAAGTACTGCGAGAGTATCACAGAAGAGATGAATGCCGATCAGCTAATGATAAACATGTGTCAGCGTTGCATCTGGAGCGGATGATGTGCTTCCACCAGTTTCTGTCTAGTCCACTCTGACGACCGTATAGAATTTGGAGGACGAAAGCTGGTCTTTAACTTGACTGGTCCATCTTGTTGGTGAGCGGCCGCGGTGGGATAACGACGATGATGATTTCTCGTACACAAGGGAAGTCTAACTTTCAGTTTCCTTGAGAAGGAAATGAATAATTAGCGGTCGTGTTCCCAGCTCGCCTGGCCGGCACGCATGCATTAGAAATAGGCAACATTATCTCCATACAAAGTACAAAAGGAAACTTTTAACATGAAAGAAGATAATTTTTTCTGAAATATTTTTTTTATAAAATAAAAATCTTGATTGACGGATACCTTCTACAAATAACCGTTACATTGACAAGATTGAGTCACGAGCAGGGAGTATTTTCGAAAAAAGAGAAAAGAAAAGAAAGTGCAATTATAGAATTAGCGCTTGAACAACAAGAACTACTTTTTTAGCCTATTTGAATCCCGACAATATTAGCTATCTTCCAGTAAAAGTCCTATCCGAATCAGTTCAGTTGTTTCGGAGATTACCCGGAATAAACAGACAGACAGACAGACAAAAATTTTAGAAATTGTATTTGAGTATGGAAATGTTATTTTGATATTTCATACGGACACTTCAATTTTATTTATCAGTATAGATAGCCACGGTCTCTTGTTTGTACATTTAAAAATTGGCCATAGTCTTTTGTTTGTATATTTAAACTCAGCCCCTGTCTCTTCTTTGTATATAAAAAAAATAGCCAGTGTCTATTAAATACTAGCCAATGTGTCTTAATTGTACATTAACAACTGGCCATTTTTTAATTTTCTGGCTGGATATTTTATAACTTGATTCCACGCACTTAGAATATATTAGAATATATAAAAATTAAAAAGCAATGTGACGCAATCACGTAAATAATGTGAAAGCTTAAGCACGTCGCATTTAAGGTAACCTTATGAATGCGGTTCGCCAAATAAGTAATCCTCCGTCAATGTCAGAACGCACCTGTTACAGATTCATGAGGATTTGTCATTCGCTTGAGACAGCCCTAAACGCCCAGTCAACTGCGTGCGGGGAAAATATATTACAGCTTTATTAAGCTCTGGAGATATGTGGCTAATAAAAAATTAGCGGGCTGATTTTTTATATTCAAGTTAAAGTTCAAGCAGATTACCGTTTAACGTTACCGACACTGTCGCGTCGAGTCGTGTTGCATTATCGCGTTTGTTGCTAAACTAGGACAATGGGTAACGACACGCACATAAACTCATGTTTAACCAGTGCAACAAATTAACATCCGAAACCACAAGTGTTATGAAAGAGTTGTAATCCTTTTTGTAGAAATAGGGGAAGTGAGTGAGGAAAAGGAAAAATATAAGGGAAGGAAACATCGAAAGTCAATTTTGCTGCCTGTGATATTAGTAACATATTGTCTTTGGTAGGTCCTATTACCACATGTTTTTGAATGAAGGTATTAAAGAAGAGACATTCAATTTCCGATCTAACATCCAAGTTCAGTATAAATACTAAGGAGCTATATAAAAAAACTTGATTCCTATTTAAAATCAAGAGAGGAGTTACGCCCATGATGTTTACATGAACCTAAATAAATAAACATGAGTGCAGTTTGTATGTTTAACCGCCATTTTGTATGTTCTCGTCTAATTAGCAAAGTGCAGAGACAGCAGGTTGCGGCCGAAGGATCACGTTGTACACAAACGGGATCATTGTTACGGAACGACTGCCTTTCTATTTTAAATGACTGGCGGAAAAACCCCGTATTTTTTGAGAACGAGGTTTTTGTAATTTATTATAATGTATTGCTAAGCGACGAGCTACTTTCTGTCTCTTGTTAACCATGAATACAGAATTGAGAAAATATCTTTGTTTGGAAAATATTTGAAAAGTAGTTTTAGTAATTAACACTACATACTTTATTTATTTATTTACAACACCATTACAGAATAGCTCCAATTCGATGTTATATGTATAAACCCTACGTACCCAAGCAGTCTAATTGAATCAATTTACATAATATTAAGCTTTGTTAGTAGAAGGCAAACGAACAAGCGAATCACCAGATGTGACTATCGCTACTCATGTACATATGCAAGAAACAACCACAGTAAACCACACAAAGCTCGTAGAGGAGCTCGGAATCTCACTCGTCTGACAAAATGCTGAAGTATAAATAAGCCTTTTGTACGTGTGGATACACCTACTTAGTAAATCCGCCCTTGCAGGAGCTAGCAGGTATTATGTCGGCATGTTACTCCTGCGCAAGTTGTCAGTACTATGGGAAAGCTCTTGCACGACACGGCCGCTACTGCGCCACCCGCAGAGGCAGATCCGCCTCTGGGGAAGATGATCCTCCCCAATTCCCCTCTAGAAAGGTGTGCCGGAGCACCAAGCGCAACCTCTTATACTGCCTTTTGTCGTTGGTGACGAATTCCCCGAACTCTTGGGGGCCCAGAAAAAAAATCTGCGTGTACCACGGATCGGCTCTGCGCTCCTCTTGGCCCGCCATGAGTTATAGCTGTCCCCGACCAACATTGTCAGAGGTTATTTGAAGTAAGATCAGTAAGAGATTTGTCTCTTCCACTGTGATTTACTTCCTCCCGAAACGGCGAAATTGAAGCGTGACGTGGTATTTTGCCCCGGACGGCCATAGCGCATTTGGCGTCAGCATAAAACCCACACAGAGAAAGTACAGAGACGCCAAGGGCCACATGAACCTATGTGAGACTGTGATGAGAAGAAAGAAGAACATTTAGTCAGTCGGGTATTATTAATTATTACTGGTTTCCTGTAGATACTTACATGTCATTGTTCTAGTTTCATTTTATATATTGTAAGCAGTAATATGGAGCTTTTTAGTATAATCTAATAGTTCGTATAAATTCTTCTGTTCGCTTAGTAGGGTTTACAAAAGTTCAGGTTGGAAGTGCTTACACAAACAATTAAAGGAAGTATTCTGCATAATTAGTGAACTTTCATACTTCAGCTATGAAAAGTTCCGCACTTAAAGATTTTTCTTTCTTGCTATTCGAGAGCTTTTTAGTTTGAAAAAAAAATGTAAATTATGCACTGTTATTTTTTTAACTTAATGTTGTACTTTTATTATTACATTAATTATACCTATAGTTAAAGGGTACAAACTATAAATTCGACTATAGTTGTTAACTTTTTTTATCACAAACTTAAATATGTTATATATGCCTGTTGGAATGGTTCAAAAATTGATATAAATACATTATTTGAATATTCTACTAACAATACATTAACGTAAAAAAACTTGGTTAAAGTTTCGGTAGCACTATTTGGCCCTGGTTAAATCGATAATTCTCAATTATAAATTGACTTGTATTCCACGTACCAGGAAACGAGAAACAAGTTGAAAAAGTGATGTAATTGTTATGCTAAATATCTACCGCAAGCTGGCTTGTCTTCCTGAATTCGATTTTTTCACAGAAAATGTACTGGCGGAATTCCATGAAGAGGGAAGAGGGCGCTGGTTCTACAGGAATGGAAAGTACCGCGAGAGTATCACAGAAGAGATGAATGCCGATCAGGTAATGATGAACATGTCTCAGCGTTGCATCTGGAGCGGATGATGTGCTTCCACCAATTTCTGTCTAGTCCACTCTGACGACCGTATAGAATTTGGAGGACGAAAGCTGGTCTTTAACTTGACTGGTCCATCTTGTTGGTGAGCGGCCGCGGTGGGATAACGACGATGATGATTTCTCGTACCGGGAACTTTTCAATATTTTTATTCTTACTACTGGCACACTGTACATTTTTTCATTTTGAACATTTATTACTGT
The DNA here is from genome assembly GCA_029849275.1 of Papilio elwesi. Lineage (NCBI taxonomy): Eukaryota > Metazoa > Arthropoda > Insecta > Lepidoptera > Papilionidae > Papilio > Papilio elwesi. The sequence continues at coordinate 2,467,094 of CM056711.1, forward strand.
GCAACTCTTTGTTCATTATACTGATCTCCGGCTTAGTACGTAATTAGTACTTAGGTACTTTTCTTAACTTTAGACAGAGCGTTCTTTCTTAAGCCCCATTTTTTCTTCACAAACTTTATTTTAATTAATATAAGATGCACACATCGAAACAAAAGTTTCATAATGAAATTTTATTTATTTATTGGCGTATTTCATTAAAAATCATAAAATGCAACATATTTTTTGTCTCCCCTCTAACTATTTCTTTCTCACAAGATACACTCGTCCGCATTCCACGTCCTCATTTTTATATTGTAAAACTAAACGAATTATGAAGACAGTTGTAAGAGAAGAATAATTTTATGAATAGTATTAAAGTATATAAATTTAATCGTGCCTCAAGGCAACGTTTTAGTTACAGACAGAAATTGTATCGAATTCTCTCTAACTAAAACTTGGGGAGAATTTCCTAGAATTGCAACGATTCATTTTTGTGTGGGAATCGCCTGACTTCACAAATTTGTCTTATTTTCTTACAAATATGTATCGTACATGTTTTGAAACATATCGCTCACTGTGAACAATGATGCATGGAATTAAAAAAAAATTACAATTGATTTTTATAATACTGTCTTAAAACAGTATAATAATAGTAATAGTCCTAGTCGACAATGTCGGCAAGGTCTACGCTCTAACTGAAAAGATTTCATTTTTATTTCGTATCTCACTTTCAAAGTAAAAAAAAATAAGTGCTGAAATAAATTCTTTGCTTGAAAATAAATTTAAACAAGGTCGGAGAACGCCCGACACTTTTATTTTGCCCATTGTCTTGATAATTTTGTATGCCTTACAGCAGTTCGAGATGTTTGCAGACAGGCGAATTTATAATGAACAATGTTAAGCACTTAAATAGATTACAAATATGAACAAATATTAAAAATAACTTTAAATTCACATTTTTATTTTACAAAGCCGGCAACCCGCTTATGACTGTTAGGATTTTCACGAAACTATTAAGATGTCAATCGAGTGCGACGCGTGAACTTATCGCCTTACAGCGGTCTCAGAACCCTAAGTCCTACCGTCCGCAGCCTTTCGTAAACCGAGAACCGAAACCGCCGGAAACCGGGCGTTAGTAAATGATTAGAGGAATAGAAAAGACTTGAAAGTCATTGGCACCAGTAGCACTAGAAACCCGACCTTTTATATCATAGCTGGCAAGCGAGCAGCTTACATGTCTTATGCGTAATCGTAATAAATTTCTATATAATTTATGACAACAAAATAAATTTAATACAAATCTTTTATACGTCACTTCAATAGAAGCTCCGTCACAACACTAACATATAATTTTTTTCTCTTATACTCTTATATTCTCTGTATATTTTATAATTCTAGGTGAAAAAATAAATAGCTAAATTCTGTTATTTTATTAAGATATCAATTTAAATTGTGTTTAAGCTGTTGGTTTATAAAGACTTGAAAATAAAATAAAAACACAGGCAGTAATAGGGACTGCTGACAGAAGCGGAAACTCAAAGCAGGCTCGACAATAGCTTAATAATAAATCATCAATGAAAAACCCTCGTAGAACCCTTTCTTAACTGTTTTTAAAATTGAGTAGAAGAAAAATAAATGAAAAAAGTTCGTCCAAACTGTTCCACATTCAAACAAGTTCCGATCGCCTCGTCCGATCACACTTTTCGTAACGCTCCCGTCGCGCATTCACCAGCTTACTCCCCAAGTCAAGCGTGCCTAAAGAACTTCATTAAAATAAATTCATTCATACTTCAAAGTGTTATACTCCTTACAAATGTATATTTGTTAAATACAAATTGCGTTAAATGACAATTAAAATATGGTCCACTTGTTTAATTATTTAAGCCTGTTAACGGCGGCCTACTAAAGTATTCAGTGAAATTAATTTGTGAAATTTAATTCTATCAAACTAGCCATTGCTCGTAACTTTGTTCGCATCAAATCGTTGATTCGATTCATGCGTATAATACATTTGTCTGACAATGTCTAATATCAATATCAGTGGTACCGTTTTTATATAATTTCAACCTCTATTTCCCCCTTTGGGGTTGTTCCCATTGAACACGGAAACGATTCGAGAATCGTTAGTTTTTTAATGTAAATCTTTTAATTTTATATGATACTTATTTTATTCTACCCGTGAGAATCCGGGGCGGATCGCTAGTAATGAATAAACTAGCGTTTGACCACAGTCTCGCCTGATGTTAAGTGGTGATGTGATCGAGCGATGGTAAGCACTAGTTTAGACTAACCCGGCAGAGTAATAAGGTAAATAGGTAAATAATCCATTGTGTTTATTGTACACGAAAACGATTCAGACACCGTTAGTTAATCAATAAAGGTACATAATTCGAAATATTTTGTAAAGCTTCTTTTTAAGTTTTTCTAACTTTATGGTTAATGGTTATTTTAAACAAGTGCTTAGTTTCAAGCTTTAATTGACACAATACACAACATTTTGAAAATCCATTTGCCATATAAAACTGATCAACTTTCCAAATGATAGCAGAGGTCCACCTGGGTTTCCTGAGTATTTTGCCACGTTGATATATTATTAAATTATATATAGGTATAAACACTTTGTTCTATCCAAGTTACTTTGTTCCAACACGAACAGTTGTAGTAATCTTCCATCGAGTTTCGATCTCGGGGGCAACCGGGAACAACAACTTGGCTCATTACTGCAACCACTTTTAGAAGTTTCCTTAGCGGTGAAACTTTCGTTTACCTATTGATATTCCTTTTACTGGACTAAAACTTAAGCTTAACCTAAGTAAGCAAATAACAGTTTACAGATTTACTGTTTAGTTGAAGGTTTAAATGTACTTAAAGGATTTAAAGACGTATTGTGAACCGCGCTTTATAGATTGGCATACGATGTTCATCGCTTAATGGCATACGATCATTTCATAGATTCCCTAATATATATTTTTCTATTTAATATTTTTGTGTAGTGTAGTGTATAGTATAACAGTGGTAGAGCCCGGTACAACATCTGTTGTACGAATTGGCTGGTTCAACCGGTGAAATGCCACGACCTCACAGAAGGAGTACCTTATTCAACAGACTAAACGCAGATTTCGTGCTGGAAGCCTGAAGACGATTTGACGGGGATTTCATAGGAAAAAGAAGTATCCTTTTTTCGTTTTATCCTCTCCTCTGTCCATTTAAGGTAGGCAACGCATCTGCAACTCATTACTTGTTGCAGGAGCCCATGGGTCACTTGCTATCGGGTGAACCCTTTTTTATAATGAATAAACTGACACTTGTCTACAATCCCCCCTGCTGTTAATTAGTAATGTGGTTGAAAGATGGTACGCGCTGGCTTAGTAACAGCCTATTCACTCTTTATTTAAGGTACCCACGCAATAATCGGACTGACACTGATGCAAGCAACTTATTCAAATCCTTTTCCATTAGCACATGAACGAAAATTCGAATCGCATCGTTCGAACGCGCAGTATATCTACTATGAAAGGTTTATCCTAGCTTGTTTGGGACGTGCTTCTAAAAAAAATCCAGGTGTCTGGGCGCAAGGCGCTCGGACGTTAACTTCGTGATAATGAATTCTAAAACAAAGAGCACTCGGCACGGAATAATGTATTACAGAATAACAAAAAATATTAATTGAAAGATAATTACATATATAATATTTAATATCACATAATTTGTGTATATAAGCCAATCAAACGATGCGTTACCTCCCAGCCAATCGAACAGAGTGATAAGCCATATGTAACTGAGAATTCAAGTAACGGGACATTGTGTCAAACTTTTTCCCGAATGCCTCCTAGGGTATACAGGGTTAATAAGACGTTGTCACATAAAAAATCACCCTGTAAGCTAGTTTTAAGAATATTAATAGTCACGCGATACGTCTTAAGTTCGGTTGCTACCCAGTGCAAGCAAAATTACGCGATGTAGGGTCACCGTTTTTTAAAGAGACCGCAGTGAGATCATCGCCATTTAGAAAAACAAATGCGAGAGGTAGTAGGTTTTTCTTCTCCGTTGTGTAACGAAAAGTGGTTCAACGTTACGTGTCCTTCAAATTTGATTAACGCGTCTCATTTCATATTTATTATATCAAAAAGGAATATAATGCTTTTTTATTCTGTTCTGTCAACATTTATTTTCAAAGATGCATTCCATTTAGTTTTGGGAGAGCCCGCCTCAGACTTTCATTACAGATAACGTCACTTACATGTCTTTTCCTCTTAGGTAATATGAATTACAATAGAGCGGACGAGAACGAAATAGGAAAAAAGGAAGTGAGAATTCTGTTAAAGAATAATATGCCAACATTAGAAATATGTATCTTTATACATAAAAGAAGAAAATGACTGAGTGATATATCAACGCACAGCCCGAACTGGGCCTAGAGACATTCCACACAAATGTCTATTATTACTAAGGCACTACTTACAAGCACTAAAAAAGGATTTTTCTAAATTCAATCCATAACTGGGGGATGATAGTTGGTATAAGGAAATATTTAAATCCATTGTAAGTTGACCTCGGACATATAGGTATGATCAATAATATCATATCAATAGATAAATAGGGTTCAGCTTAGGCTTAGTAATCGTCGGTTAAATTAACTTGTACGGCGGGTGAAACTGCGGGGCACCACTAGTTTATTATACAATACTTTTTGATAATCCTTGTACCAAGCTTGATGAATGGAGTCGCAATGCAATAAGTGGCAAAAGTGAGTAGCAGAGTTTGTAGGGAATTTATTAGCTAGACGGACAAACTACATATATGTACATCCAACCTGGCTAAAGAAAATATATACTAAAGAAAAGCGGTTTTCCGATCCATACCCGTAATCTCCACTATAGTCCCGAGGTATGGGCGTAAGCCCTTCATTTATTTCATAATAATAAAATACGTAATTGTTAAATATTTTACATTTCTCCCCATTGAAGAACGGGGCAAACGTTATTACTGACTATATTATTGTAACCTATTGGTATGGAAATATGTTACGGCGCTCTACAACTAAAGTTTTGCGAGATAAAAGAAATAATCTGAGTACAGTCTTTAAGACAATTTACCACAATCTGAAAGTTGTACGTACCTGAGCTTTTATTTAATAGAATTTCTTCTACTTCGTATGAGGAGGTAGGAATGTTTATTGCAACGAAAGCTCCCTTAAGGCGGTAACAAGGATATTTATAGGGACAATATTTACCTTGATTAAGCTCAAATAGCCACCATCGTGGTAGTAGCGTAGGTGAATTCACAATAGACTTTTAACAGGTTTATTTTCCTTGTGCAATGCAATTTCATTTGTTTGAAGATGACAAAAAACCACTTCACCCGATATTATGTGACCTATAGGGGTCTGCAACAAGTTGATGAGTTGCAGATAAATTGCATAACTTTAATGGCCAGAGAAGATAAATAGAAAAATGGGTTATTTCATTTTCCTATCAATATCTTCCCCCGTCAAATCCTCTTCCCCTTCCTACCCTTTCCTTCGTCTGTTGAGTAAGGTACTTCTACTTGACGTTCTCTGTGAGGTCGTGGTATTTCACTGGTCAAGCCGGCCCATTCGTGCAACCGATCTTGTTGTTGCGGACTCTACCACTGTTAAATTTGCTAACACAACAAACTAAAGGTCAGGTATTGAAGTATTAAAAGTGAAAAGTTTGTGATTTCACTGAGTGATATTGAAATGTTAATGACTAGTAATGAATTAATGTGATTAATGCGTTCATTATATTTATCAATAATTACATGATTTTTTATGACAGTAGCTGGCCCGGCAAATTTCATTCCGCCCTATATTCAAGTTAAACTGATAATTTTCACACGTAATATATATTTTAAGGGACCTTGAGGTTTATACGTATAGAACCTTTCATTAATTGGTTTATTTAGCATTACATTATCATTAATTTTGACAATTTTTTCTGTAAATAAATAGAAGATTCAATAAAATATAGTTTCATAGGGCATATGTGCTCGCATATTTTACTCGAGGTTAATATACCTTTTGAACGCCGTTTTCCAAATGAGTAATCCTTTGTCAATGTCAAAAGAACGCACCTGTTTCAAATTTCATAAGGATTTGTCAGAGTAAATGCGACGCTTGTTTGAGACAATTCTAAAAGGGTTCCTAGTCCTATAAGAAAATATACATGACTTAAAATAAAATTCGGTCGTTGTTATTTGCAAATGAGTGGAAAAATGACTGTTAATATTTTAGAACTTAGTGAGAGTTGGAGATTGACTGCCTCTGAAATAGAAAAAGACGAATAACTATGATATAGCGCAGACAATAGAATAGGCTCGATAGGATTACTTGAATAAGCTTATGCCTTTTTTTTAATTGGGACCCTGCTAATATTAAGCGATTGCTGAGGTTGCTTTGCTGTCTATAATAATATTTTTCTATTTTGAAAATATTTGCGTGTAGTTCTGTATGATGGTTTCCCGGTACTTATGATTGCTATTTATATCTCATAAGGGATTTCACATCGTCTTGACATCAAGTTTAACTTACTCTCGATGTCTTTATTTTGTGATATTCTATAAAAAAGTGAAACCAATATTCATGGAATATGTAGAACAAGCTTCTCAACCTTAAGGAAATTGAAGCGCACTGAAGCAATAACGGCGGCCATTTGTATTCAAATTTTCCTCCAATAGCACAATCACGATTCCCATTATATTTCCAAAGCAAAAGTGGAAATGAAATTCCTTCTGTCTGATCGTAAATATTATGAAGCCATTATTGGAAATACATCGCCGCGTCTTCATATCACTACGGTTTTTTAAGAATTCGGGTTACATAGAGATAGGAAAACGTTAACCACCGTTATTCGATATCAAATGTGGCATGGACAATGCTTAGCATTTCTGACTGATAATCAAATCAAGAATCTGAAGTGTAGCAGCTAACCTCGCAGCCTAGCGGTATAAGTATGAATTTAATAGTCGAATAGTTTATGTAGATTATTATATGAAATCAAGAAACTGACTGACTGTTTGTCATATTAACGCATAGCTATTGGGCCTAGATGCTTGAAATCTTGCAGAGATTTCTGTCATAGCGTAGGCGTGCACCTAAACCGATTTTTTCTACATTTAAACTCTAAAGGCTCTCTAAAGAAATTATTTGTGCGATGCCGGGTCGGGCCGCTAGTATTTAATAAAGGCATCTTCGTCGCTGGGCGCAAACAGGAGGGAGCTAATTTCCTTATTAAAAATAACCCTTTGAAAGCTGATTAGGACGGAAAAGTATACTAACCTTGTATAGCACTTAGTAGATTAAGCTCTTACTTGATATTCTAAAAATATTTCTTATATTCTCGTGAGTATGCGAAGGAGTTACGCAACCAAACATGTCTGTCTGTCACTGCTAATGTCAATCCCTTAGATCATATTTCTCACGTTTCGATGAAGCTTTTTCCACCTTCGTTTATTGTGCGAATAATTGCCAGATAGTTTTTCCGCTCAATTATGACATGAGTACCTTTAAGAGGAGAGTGAATAGGTTGTAGCCAAACTAGTGCATACCATGTTTTGAAAACATCGCCAATTTACAATTGTGAGATTATAGGTTATCCTAACTAATACTTAAAACTCGAATGTAAGTTTGTTTGTTACTCCTTAATATCAGTCAGACACACATAGTCAGAGGTACAGAACATAACATGCGGTACTTCCTTTTATCCGTAAAATAAAACTATTCATGAGATACTTAAAAAGTCCATTTACAATATCGGTTGCTCACGCCAACAAATTATGTGTTAAGCAATTAATTCTATAAATCCTTTGGTTAAGTTGTGTATTGACACGTTTCACGTCACCGAGCAAAGCCATTCAGTCAAGTTTTAATTGCCGGATTCAGCGATTTGTACTTTATAAAGGGAAAAAAGCTAAATCCGTCGATTGAATCCGTTCGCTTAAATACGTGACGCCAAAACATAGGCTGCCGAAATGTAAATTTCGAATTTAGACAGGCTTTGGTGGTTAGATTTGTTATTGTTACGTTAAACTAGCTGCGGGGGTACCGTTTTGTTAGGTTTTGTTCTTCGAATTATACAATTATTGATAACATATTATCGTAAAATACATTTTCAACCCCCATATCTTTTACACCGCTAAATTCAACCACTATAGTGACACCATGGGGCCACCAAGGCTGCAACCAACCACAATCACAAGTCATCTGTGGTGTGTAGTTTTGGATAAAAAGTGAAATACAGGGACGCAGATCTCCATTTTAATTATATATTAGGCGTTTTATGGACAACCTTGTAGCGTAGCGTTAACTATTTAGTTGTTATGGTGCAGGTTTCTGGTTCTATTCAGATTATACGTTAGGGGTAAATTTAATAACGAGCAATTCTTGTACATATATATATTATATATATATATATATATATATATATATATATATATATATACCTATATGTATACAATCGGAGCTGCAACAATTTTCATGATTTTTTTAGGTTTCGGGGGCAATAAATCGATCTAGCTAGGATTCATTTTTAGAAAATGTCGTTTTGTCCATGTTTTCAGACAATGAAAACCCAGTTCATATGTTTTATTATTATGTCGGTAAGATCGAAAAGTATTATTCATAATTCATCAATATGTAATTCTTATCTAAATATAATTCCCAAAAAATACGATTTACCTTACAAAATACCGGTCATCCCAGGTACTTTTCATGACTTTTTTTTGGGCGGCGCTATGCCGCTGCCCTCTTGTACTCCTAACGTGTTTGGTCAGGGATCTTCTTTGCGGGTAAATAACTTTTTCATCATTTTCTTTATTTAAAATTCAAAAATATACAATTAAAATACTTTCGTTGTGGTGGCAGCAAACGGGGCATTTCTCATAGTTTGGTTTGGCCTTCATTCCGACCGCCGCTTGTTTTGCCAGTTCGTTCGCCCTCTTGTTTCCCTCCACCCCGCGTGTGCCATCACCCAATACACCCATCTGACCGAGAAAGTTGTCACGTTAAAAAGGTTCTTATTCAAGCTTCGTATACCGAAGATTAAACCGCTTGCGTATTATCGTCATATGATTCTAGCCCACACCCTTGCCTCCCCAAAACTCACTTTAAGTTATCGTTAAGGAGCGACATAAAAAAATCAGTACTGCCCAGGTAATCTCATTTTTGAGACATCTACCACACATTAGTTTTGGGGAGGCAGGGGTGGGAGCTAGAATCATACGACGATGATTATTTTTAAATATAAGCTGAGGTTATTATTCAAAGATTTTTCAGTTTCCAGTTAAGTGAAGGCAAGACATTGTAAAATGAATGTACGGTATCGAACTATTTTATTCCGTTTTTCGATTCTCCCATCGAGTATGTAACGAACTATGCTCTCTCGAGAGTAACTGCGGAAATTGACAATTTATTTGTTTTGTTTTTCCTTTATTCGCCAACGGTTACGTCGCCCTGCTGTATGTGTTGTATATGTACATCGAGCTCCGAAAAATGTTTCTTAGTTACGGATGCATTGCCAGTCTCTCCCCTTCCCTCGTTTTCTCCTTTGAAAGGATGGGAGGAAGATGATCTAATATAGATTGCCATGGTAATAACATCTTTTTGACATTTTAGCAAGCGATACCATGGCAACCAATAGCAACTTTTTGACATTTACCTATAAATCCAAGTGAAAGACACAGTGAAAAGCAGCTCGCTTACATCAGTCTTTTTATTATTTTATTAGTAAATGTACTGGTGAAGCTGTCGTTGATGTGACAGAGAATCGGATCGCGTATGTGGTCTTATAATCTATTTCACGTTCGTAATCTGTACGCGTGTGTTCATTTCTGGCGCCGCAGCAATCGGCGTCGCACATATAAATTTGACGCATTCATAACGTGCACTCGGTGAGCAGCGCGCTACTGTGGCCCAATTTGTTGTTGACGTTCTATGCAAATGCAATATTGTTGCTGCATTGACATTTGTGGAATCGTCGTGAACACGTCGTCATAAGGACTGGACTAAAAACTCAAAACAGGTGGAAAGGCGCGATAATACAAAAATAAATATAAACTCTTACCAATGAAATTCAAAATTGAATACAAGAAAAATAAATGAAAGACGTCGACACTGTTTGAAATTCAAATAAGCATGTTATTGACGCATGTTGTTGGCGCGTGTTCTAAAGAAATCTTCACTACAAAATGTATGTTTTATCCCTCTTTATGGTTTGAAGATAGTTATGTAGAATACGGCAAGCAGTTAATCTGAGTATAATACAATATTACCAATAGGCTTGCGATATCTAAGTACACATATCCTGTAATCTGTGAGGACGAAGTACTTCTCCGGTCTGACCATTGGACCATAAATCAATTAAATTTGGGCTATGTAAATGTATGTAGTAAAAGATAAGAAGACTGTTAAGAAGCGTCTGCTTTATTACAAAGAGAAAAGATTTGATAAATTAAAACCGATGTCCATCTTTCTCCAATAGAAATGTGTTATAATAACTTTGTTTTAGATATTTCACAATCACACATATTAAGTGAAGATTTAAATTGAGAATTGCACACAATAGTTTAGGGTTTGGGCCTAATCTCTCTTCAGCCATCTAAAAATTGGTTGGCTTTGTATTCTTATTCAGGAGAATTTATGTTTGAGTATAAATGTAGAACGTAAACATAGTGCGAGCAGCGAGCAGGCGTTTAATATTAAAAGCACATTACGCGGCGCCGGCCGAGCGCGACCCGTTAATATTTTCATCGTTCACTGCTTCACGTGGTAATGATGCATTTTCTTTATCAACCTACACTTAAAGCCATTTAAAATTAAGCCCCTAAGTTATTTTCCCGCAATATTTATTCAAGCGATGATAATTTATTCGATAGTACGTTTAATAGAAATATATAGCAATGAACCGTTATAATAAATTATTTCTGACATGGTATTCTTGTAAAATTAAATGCAAACATCAAGCCTAAACAAACAACGGCGAAAGAAAAACAGTGTTGCATTAACGGGACAGATTCCACGAACGGACAGTCGACGAGATAAAAAAATATTGTGGAAACATAACTTGACAAAAGAATTGGATTATACCAAATAAATATATAAGGCATTTGATAGCTCGGTGGGCTCAATATATGCTTTTTACGTCGATGATTTTGATGTTTGCCTAGGCTTGTACGTATGAATGACAAATGAAAAATTATGTTATATGACGTGTTTTTGGCGGTCAGGTTCATGACGACGCCTTATGGGTAGGCCTCCCGCAAGACTGACCTGTGGGAGTCTACTCGAGGAGGATGGCTCGGGACCGATTTTCATAGAGATTCTTGGGAGAGCCTTACGTTCAGTGACTCAGTTTAAACCTGTCATTCATTAACATTTTGGCACTATTGCCCATCCCTTCTAAGGGCAGTGTCTACGATCCATTGCCACTTAATTAGCAACTCTACTGGCAATGTCGGTTACTTTGGTTCTGCTGCGAATCACATTAGAGAGCACTATACATAAAATAGCACTCTTCTTTTGTAGCTACCATGAATTTTCTTAGGTGGTCATAGTGAAGAGACACGCCGTTATTACTCATTAAATATTAAAAGCATTACAACATCTACAAATAATAAATTTATTAAAAATAAAATTAATATCAACGTACTTAGTGTCCTGACGTGAGCCAAGAACTAATGTCATTGGAGCTCCAGTCTCGAAGCAATTTATGCATAAATTGGTTGCAAGGATCTTAAGCTCGCTCGCGACTAATTACATTTTACACCAAATTCACATACACGAAACTAGTTGCATATACATATCTAAAATTTAGATATGATAACATGTGCACAATAACGCGACAAGTGATTTCGATGATATAACAAGAGTGTACAATATGTACAGAGATAACTTAACATTATATTATTTTTACATATTTTTTTAAAAAAATATTTACTTTACTTTATTATAAGCCTATTCATTCTAACTTTGAGGTATTGACGTCGTAATCGAGAAGAAAAATTAACGCTAATAACTTGTTTAGATTCCTTGCGATATGCACAGAAATGGAGATCCAAATTGCTTCATTCGAACGTCATGTATTACAATATAAAACAACTAAAGAATAGTCGATTAGCCGTATTACTAAAGGTGTGATGGTAAAGTGTCTTAACTACTCAGGAATTTGGTCCTTCGAGCCGGATTTTGAATCGAACCGGTGATACTAAAACATTGAAAGAACGATAACAAATATAGAGATGAACTCAGTGGAATCTATTTTATACACTTCATAGCCACAGATTTTCCGTTTTGTTACAAATAGTTGAAAGCGATAACGTACGTTGGTTGGCATTCATCGGACCATTCACTTTGGACATGAAAAATGTGTGCCGTCCGACAGTGATGTATTGAGATTGAGGGAGAGTTAATGCCTCTTGATGAAGCGCGATGGCTGACACCATATTTAATTATTTATCGCTCTATTATTGTATATTTAATTACTTTATAGTATGGTAGACGTAACATTGAATGATAGGATAAAAAATAGCATTATAAGGAAAAAGTGTGGCTTTGTAAAAGTATGCTTCGGTAGTTCGGGCTCGTCGAAAGGATGAATGAAGAGAGAACAAAAGTGAGCGGCAGTGTTGGTAGGGGACGCCCTAGAAGAAATTATATTAATTTAAATAGTTCTCAAAAATTCAATGTCTCCATATCATAGCAATTTTTAACAAAACTTTATTTTACTTTATACTGTAGATACAAATTAATTAATTAATTAAATTAGTTATGTATTATAAGGCGTAATATCAAAGAAATATTCCTCCATATGCAATCGTCTTAAGGCACTGCTTGAGACGGTTTTATATTATTTTATTCAATGTAAGCTAAAAAAAATGAATCGGTTCGCGAACAACGTCCGCCATTCCCGAAGGCCTCAATTTATATTTCGAGCCCAATTTATTAAACTGGAAATTGTTTATTGATTATTTTAAATAAACGTATGCATAACCCTACCTACCTAAGTCAGTATATCTCAAGGGTTATTTATTTATGATAAAATATTTTAAAGTCGTCTGTCTACTTACATACCAACAAGCCTGAATGGAGAAATTAAAATAATAAATCATCCGCAAGTTACATTGTGAACGTTTAGATAAGGGGATGGAGTTCGACGGAATTCAATAGGAATATTATTTTATAGCTAAAACTTATTTATTACCTACCCGAAATATCCCCAGAATTGTTGCCCGGAAAATAATTACCAATTATTATCTTGTCCAATAATTAAACGAAGACTCGGAGGTACCTTGCTGTCCTTTTCTAGATCTCTGCGGTCTTTACCAGGTCAATATGTATCTTTGTCTTGTTCGAGACCTACCAACCAATGGCCAACTAGTGGCGTTCATAACTCGTATGCAGTAAGTGTTTTGCACCTCTTCTTTCACCCAATTTTCTCTTCTCTTTCTGCCTTACAGTACCAAGACTGCAAGGCCATAGTGGACACCTATTTCAACAGGGGGTTCTGATGATAACGATGATGAAAAAGAAGAAACAAGAAAATGTTACTTTAATATTTTATAAAATACGATATATGCTGTCAAGGGACAGTGCGAAAGCACTAAGTAAGAGTCAATACCAAGGGATAAACAAAACTTTTATCGCCAAGGAAAACAAGTTAATACTAGTTGACTCACAAGTGATCGTGCTGAAGCAAGTTGCTGTGCTTCGGCCTCCCTTGGGGTCGGGTAGCTCCGTGCGAGTTTGAGAGTATTCTTAAGATAAGTTTGGAAAATAAATATTATTTCATGGCTCTGATAGAGCTGTGGCAGGGCAGTGTCAGTATTTTTTCAGTGATGCTGGTGATCTGTGGGTTATGTGTATGTCGGCAGTTCCACGGAAAACTCCATAATAAAATACGTCCTAAATGATAATATTTAAGTAATATTTTACGAATACAACTATTTAATTTAGATTTATTTGTTATAAACCAGCTGTGCCTCGCGGTTTCACCCGTAATAGAATCTAATTGAACGGACGATTGTCCAGCCTAAAAATGATGAAAACCAAAAATAAAATATTTTAAAGATACGTGCTCCCTAGCATTTTATTCGAAAAATTAATCAGCAAAGTAAATTGCGAATGTGCTAAATTCACAAACATTTCCCGACATCAATGCTTAATTGATTATAACCTGATAATAAAATGTATTCCCCATACGACTTTACGTTGTTTTTGCAAATTAAAATAATATGAACATAGCGGAATTTTCGTAGCAAATTAATATTTTATGTATGATTTTGATTGCAAAAATAATTTGAGTTATGTGTGGTTTAAATATAAATTGGATGGTATTTATTATATTTTATTATCTATTAAAGGCAGGTAATGCACCTGCAATAACCTAATGATTTGCATCTGCGTTTCATTGCTAGAATCTCTCTCTCTCTGATTTTTATGTACAGTGTTAGTGTCTATATCTAAGAGAATCCTTTCTATACATTTATTTGAAATCAACAATAACTTGAAGCAAGGGTATTGCGATGTATACCGTAGTATCTATAAATTAGTAGGTACAAACGCAAACGAAGCACTCGTGTTAGTGGAACTATTCACATATTATTTAATTTTATTCATACGTGTAGTGGAGGGATGCTTAAATTAACTAGCTCGTGTTACATTTAATAGTCAATTAAGAATCTCATCTCGTCCGTGTCAGCAAGTAAATTGCCAGAGCAACTTTATAGTGTGCAAGAATGTTTCGTATTTCTATTAAATAGGGTAACAATTAGGCGCTATTGAAAATGAAACCTGATGTGAAAATAATGAAATAATGATGATATCATATGTGTAAAATCAAATTAAACGCAGACTAACTCACAAGCAACAGCAAACAAGTAAAAAGTATGATTGTCTCTGAGATATTGTGATATTTTGTTTGTGTTAAATTCGGCCGTTTGATTTGCGCGCTGTGTTGACGTTGACGGGCCGGCGAACATCGAGGGCTTTGATGTTGAAAGATAAATATGAACATACTCTACCAAAATAAAGACAAAGTGGACACATGTTATTGACATTTTAGACTGAAGTCAAATAATTAAGGTGTTTTAATATCTGCTTCAATTATACATAGAGGACTTGTACCCTATACCCAATCGTGACACAATAATCTCTCAATTTACCATTGTTAATTTAATATCTAATTATACTTTTTAATTACATATGTATACACACACACACACACACACACACACACATATATATATATATATATATATATATATATAATTTAATTTCTAAGTGCCAATAGCCTAATGGTTGGTTTTTAACAATACGAACAATAATTTGTATAACATTTATAAATTCTCAGAAATAAATAGATACTCACGCTCACGTCTGTAACCGTAAAAGGGTTAGGCAGAGATCATGGATTTCCATTTAGCACGATCCTGGCACACCTCTATTGCTTCTTCTACATTTACGCATACATAGTCGTTGGTTACGGTCGGATGTAAGTTTTCTTGGGGCGTCCCCTACTAACACTGCCAACTTTTGCCACATAAATTCGTTTCGTTATTCTCTCTTCATTCTATTACTAACATGCTTTTCCAGGCAAACGCAGCTCTCACTTGCATACATTAAACATTGGGGAGTAGTACAGCATTATGTATTCCTAGACGAGCATTCAGACACATTCTGACTTCTCGCTACTGCACCGATAGACCCATTCATTTTCTTCCCCGAATTCATCCGTCGATTAAAATCTTTAATATGTCAATAAAATATTACCTAATAAACAACCAAAATAGCTTTGTGTTACCAAATTTTACTCCTTCATTATCTCAAAGCATAACAATGTACGACCACATAAGTTTATCACCTAAGTGGATACAAGATGTCAAATGTAACATCTATTGGTTTTGGTATCAAATAACGCTAACTAACTATATATGTAACTTGTTTCACAGCAATATGGGATTTTTGTAAACAAGGCGTTAAAATTCGAAAATTCCAAAACGTTTTCGAAAAATTACTTTTTCTCACATTATTTTATAATGTTATCTAGTCTAGTTACCTAGCCATATTAAACAATTTACCTTCATTTAATGTCATGATTTCTACAAATTTACAATACTTCCGATGAAAGTCTAAAAGAGTAATGGCTACCTAGCGTAATGGCCGCCATGTGTGGTAAATGACGTTTGTTTGTTTAGAACAATCATATCTTGCTATGAAACAAGGTATGGTAACTCATACATTTAGCTAAGCCAGCGTCGTATTGCCGCCCGCTATGTGGCGAAATCTTAAAATGTGGCAGGGCCTGTCGCCAAACACGTTCGAGCTTTGTTTCAGAGTTCAAAGGAACCGTAACAAGAAACATCTCGCTCCGAGCTGCAATACGTCGAGGTTATTACTCTCCTTTAGGGCCTTCGTCAAACGGCTTTCTGCTGTAAACAATACTACTGATGATTCTGGGCGGGACAGCAGGACAAAGGCCATCGGTACGTAAGTGTAGAATTATTCAGACAACTTAAATTTGGTAAAACTTAGATTGAAAGATACCCTTATATTGATAGACTATTGTAGTGCCCCGAATTCCCACGGGTACTGCTAATTATAAAATAAATAAGAAATATGCGCTCACGCCCGTAACCCAGTGAGGTAGGTACTAGGCAGAGAACATGGATTTACATTTAACGCGATCCTGGCACAGCTCTCTCGCTTCTTCTACATTCACACATCTACACATACATGCTCGTCGGTTATGGGTTATCTTTACTAATTATCTATAGCCAGAAAAACATGCGTGTGTATAAGTACTTCTGGCGAAGGAAACATTTTACCTACTACTCCTACTTTAGAAATTTTGATTCAGATTTTTTTTAATACTAGCCTATACTAAAAATCTCTGTGCAAAACTACAAGTCTCTAAGTCCTGGGGCTTAGTCTGTGCGTTGATATATCAGTCAATCAGTCTGATTCTTCTTTTACGTATAAAGACTAGAGCATTTATGTGGTTAACCAAATTGAGTAATTGCCAAATCTAAGTATCTTTTTTTCTCTATTCACCTAATTGAAGTGAAGCCCTCGTGTAATTTCGGTAGCTGATCAATGACAAATATTAAATTAGTATTAAACATTAAGGACTTTGATCTCTATTACAATAGAGATAAGTAACATTTCGTTTTGTATTTTGGCAATACAAAGAAGAAATTTACCACAGAAGATTCTGAAAACATATCAGTCCTTTAACATCGGATATGAGTGAAGACTCCTTGGAGACTACACGATGCGAATATTTTTGAGATATCGGAAAGAAAAAATACTAAGGTAAAGAGACAATATTTCAAATGTAAGGAGAGACAAATGGGAAGATATCGGATCACATTCTGGAATTTTGGTTCCAGTCTAGTCGCAATTTAATTATTCAACGATTTGATAGTTGTCAGAGCAAAATATTTGAGTTTTATTCGCTCAAGGAAATAAAATAATATATTTAAATAATATTTAAACATTTAAACATTACTAGTCCTCTAGTATTTAATGTATGGAAGTGAGAGCAGTTTTGTTGCAAGAGCATGTTGGTAGAGTTAACGGCGTTGAGATGCTATGATGCCGATACCTGATGTACATATGTTAGGCGTGACATTGAATGATAGGATTAAAAATAGTGTTATAAGGGAAAAGTGTGGCTCAAAAGAGTATGTTGTGATTAGGATTGAGAAAGCTATGCTTCGGTAATTCGGCCATGTTGAAAGGTTGAAAGAAAAGAGAGTAACTCAGAGAGAGAGAGTGTCTCAAAACTGTGAGGCTTCGTTGGCAGGGGACGTCACAGCAGAACTTATATCGATCGGATTCGATCGGACGGGAGTACCCGTAACGGACGAGCATGTGTGGCGTATGTATGTATGTAGAAGACGCAAACGAGGAGTACCAGGACCGTGTCTACTAGACATCCGTGGTCTATGCCTACCCGTCTGGGCTATGGACGTAATCGTACATTTATTAAGACATTTTAACGTATATTATATATTAATTGTGTTATTTCGTGCATCAAGGAAACGCATACGTATATATAAGGTTTTGCTTTAAAGTTTTTCCGGTTGTACAAAAATATCCCGTGTCAGTGAAGTGTGTGTGTGTGTCAGTGAAGCCCTATTGTCTGGGCATCAGATTTTAATAAAAACGCATGGCTTATATTTTAATATTTCAAACATAGCAGTAAAAAGTCTAATCCATTGCCGCATCTATCGTCAATCAATCGATGGTTTCTATATTACGAAATCGCTACCTTTCCAACCCATTTCGCTTCAATATGTCGAGCTGCAACAAGGGAACGATCCAGGTCTATTTCTGTAATAAATATTTTATGACACATAAATATTGGGTGTAATACTGCCTTCTTAACTATTAAGGAGTTGTTATCTTTTATTATAGGAACCACGGCATAAGCATCAACTATCACGTTCTAAATTAGCACTCCCGAAATTAGATCCCGACTTAAGACGATATTGGCTTGCTCTACTCATTACTTTTTCTTGACAGATGTAACATAAAATTTGTGAAAAATAATTTAGTAAAGTATTCATAATGGTCAAAATGTTGGAATTTTCGGTCGGTTCGGTCGGACAACGCGATATGTAATTTGACCTGGCATCAACATCAGTGTCACTCGATATTTCAATTCCGAGGATTGCAATAACTGTGGCAACCAGGGGAGTGCTTTAGTCTACCGTACACACTGTCCACTGAATTGAAATAGTGGGAATAAACATTTATCAGCAATATATGTTAAGCAACAAACTCAACTAGCTGTATTAAATTTGTAACAGATATTGTGAATTATTTACTAAGCCGATGCAAGCCTAACCCGTGTTGTTTATGACATCGTAAAACAACAAGCATGTTTATATCATAATATAATATCTTTCAAAGGCAATGCTTTTATGTGCTCTGTCTTTTGAATAATTAATTACTAGTTAAGACCGTTACGGATTGCCGATGAGGATAGTATATGTATGTGGAATAGTAGCCACGGGATGGACCTATTATGTGGTCAAATTGCGGAATTACGCTGGAAGAGGTCGGAAGAGGATCAATATTTGTGGTGATCGATGCGGGGATGAGGGGAAACGTACATTTTAATTGGGAACGCTAATTTATGGAACAATGAAGCAAAATAAGTGTTACCTGAAGGATACTTTCATTTTGAGGTTAACTTTGGTAACACTGAGAAGACTAGGAATTCTCGGTGGTACAAAAGACGTAGCAGGAAGCATTCCGTATTATTACGTCGGTGTCAGTGAAGATAGAGAATGTGCCATCAATATGGCAGATTCTTTACATGAGAAATGAGTCAGATAGAATGACATACATTAATTTGTGTTGTCAGCGCAGTTAGGTTCCAGTACCTAAGTCGTAGAGCATAGAACAATCACTCCCCCATCAAAATACGTAGATTTTAAACATTTATACGTTACAATGGATCGGTTTGCATTCGCAACGTAATCCTTTGGTAGCAATCTGACGTCTAAGCATTCCGCTAATTAAACGCGCAGCAGGCGGACGTACGTTATCACTTTACTTTTATACCATCCGACTCTTTTATTTCGTTTTATTTTAGATGCATTCAAATAAATTGCAGCTGCGTAGTTGCTTTTTATAATGCTTGAAATTTCAAGTAAGATAAACTGTTTCACTACTTCGCCAGATTTTATATACAACGCTACAAAATACGAAAAAATAGACAATTTAAAGATATTTTGAATGGAAGAAGAGGCAACCTAGCAAGCGGTTCATTTGATTTTAAGCGATCACTACACATCCATATCTGCAAGGAATGAGTGCGTTTTGCCATATTTTATGAGGGACAGGAGTTTTTCAGAAGGGGACGAGGAAGGGTTGGGGTGTAGAAGGCCATTAATCCTTGTATGTTGATGGATAGCGGTAGTTATATTAGTAGCGCCACTTGTTTCTTTAAACATCAGTATGAACAAGCCAAAGCAGCAATGAACTAACCGTTTCTGTGGACAAACTTTGTCTTCCGTAAAGATCCAATTGACGAATAAAATAATAAAACTACCCAAACTACATTTTGTCAAGTCTGACAAAAAAATTCTTACACAAGTAATTGTTTTGTCATTACGACATGGATTTTGGAGCTCCGAATACATAATCCTCTGTCAGTGTCAAAACCACGCACCTGCCACAGATTTCATGAACATTTGTCATTTGTTTGACGACGCCCTTTTAAAGCCCGATTCACATTTATGTTTTGTAAATTCAAAAACCTTATTGTACATATATGGAATATAACCCTCGTGGTCTTTTTTTAAGGCCCTGTTTAGAAAAAATGAAAAATTAATTACAAAAGCTTCAATTCAAAGAACCTAGGAATGTCCTTGGAGAGTTGAGCTATTTGTTTAGCACATTGGTTCTATTTCAATATCATGAAACCATTTTATGTTGTGTTTGGGAGTTTACTAATACACACCGCTCTTGTTTCTCCCACATGCATGCTATATGCTACATGCTACATGCTATACGTACACAATAGGTGTTTACCTATGAACTTGCCGTTTTTTATGAAATAAGTTTTTTTTTCAAACTTATATTTATTCAAAGTAATCACCCATGTAATCGATGCATCTTTGCCAACGCAGTGGTAGTTCATTGCTGCCCTACTTGTAAACATTCGCTAGACGGGAAGCAACAAACTCTTCAAAGGCGTTTTGTACTGCCTCTCGGGAATTGAATTTCTTTCCCGCTAAAAAGTTGTCCGTATTTTGGAAAAGTAATAGCCGGTGGGTACAAGGTCTGATGAGTACTCTTTCTTGCAGGAGCACCGAGGATGACCAATTGACCAAATCTGGTTCCAGATGTGCGAGCTTCTCCATCATTGTCTTCAGTTATTCACAGCACAAATATGTAGTAATGCTCATGCCGTTTGGTAAAAAACTATGATAAATCACACCGGCACTAGACCACCAAACAGTGACCATCAACTTTCTAGAGGTCATTTTTCGTTTAGGGCATTGCTTTGGTGCTGAGCCAGGATCTGGATGCTGAGCGCTTTCAATTGTCGAGTAGAATCCACTTTTCGTTGCACCTAACAATTCGGTTCAAAATTCTTTCATTTCTGTGCCTGTTGAGCAGCACGAGGCGTACGTTGCCTTGGCGGTCGTTAAGTTCGTGGGGTAAAAAAGCTTCATAGATGGAAGCTTTTTTACCTTGCCAATTTGTTGCAACTGGGCCAATATTGTTTTGATGTTAACATAAAAAGCTGCAGCTAGCTCGGCTGTAGATTGGGCTTCATCAGCTTCCACAATCGCCTTGAATTGCTCGCATTGTTGACTAAAGTGACCGGACGACCACGAGGTTCAATTTTGAAATCATTTTTGTGCACCTTTCCTTCCTCATATAAGAATATATTACTAAATAGCCCATACCATTAGTATCTTTTAAATTACCTGTTTCTTCCTTTTCCCTAAGTCTTTGGGTTATAATATTTTGTAAGATATTTTTATAATTTCCTGTATTAGTCTATCTATTCGTTCAAAATAAAAAAGGGAACTTCATTGATGTCAATCTTTAAAACTGAGCTCGGACACAATGTTACTTAATATATATCATATTAAATGCTTGCTGTCGGCAGGCCGTATAAACTGTAGCCGAAACGTTTATAGTATGGAATATACTACTGTACTGAGCCGACCCCAAGTAACGTGCAAAGAGACCCAAAAAACGATTAGAAAATTTAATTGTAGAAATGTAAATAACAAAGCAGTCTAAGTAAATGAAAGACCACGTATATTTGATTGTTACAAAAGGAAGCTACTTAAATAGCTTTATAAAAATCAAATAACTTCGTTACTCAGTTCGTAAATCTGTTTTTAATGCAGTCATTAGTTACCGCAGCGTTACAAATTGCGGGGACGTGGTGCTCCAATTTTCCGCGGACGCATCATAATCTATTATTTCTCTTAGCTTCCTCGAAGGGAAACAATGAGATTTTCAGACAATTAATTGTTTTATTATTTGCAACAGTTTATGTGGAAGAAGCGGTAATATTTCAATGGTCCAGTCACCAATCTGTTGCTACCAACGAGATTGTTTTCGTATTCCTTTGTTGGTTACAATCTAACAGTGTACATTTTTTATGTGTACATAATAAGCAGATAACCGTACTTCTATTAAAAATCCGGAATTGCTGTTTGTTGCTCAATGACGACTGAATGGATCTGGATGAAAGGCACAGAGATAGATTATAGTCGACAATAGCACACAGTCTGCTTATATAGTCATCGCTCAAAGTGACCCACACGTTCGCGTCAAACTTACCCCGCTAACGGAGTCGAGGGCAACACCTAGTGTAATCTAAAATAAAAATATGTTATTATTTGCAATACGGTAATATTGCGATTTATAATAAATAATATGTTACTTTGGTGCATACAAATTCTGTGATGTATTCAATGGTGAAAGAAGTTATAAAAATTGGTTCAATAATCTTTGCTACGAGACGGATTCACTACATTAAAAATTCTTCAAATCTGTTCCAAATAAAAATGTTGCTGACGCGTGTTGCTCAAGCTCATTGTTGACCTATAAGATTTTGCCCCTACCAAATATCGTCTAACGCCGCTAAAAAAGTTTCCACTACCTGTACAATATTAGTATAGATGGCAAGATTTAATAATTTGATTCTGGTTTCTAAAATAAACTGTTCTCTCACAACGAGTAGTTCAATAGTGAGAATGTAAACTCGCCTAATTCTCTATGTAAAC
Organism: Papilio elwesi; assembly: GCA_029849275.1. Lineage (NCBI taxonomy): Eukaryota > Metazoa > Arthropoda > Insecta > Lepidoptera > Papilionidae > Papilio > Papilio elwesi. The sequence continues at coordinate 2,489,852 of CM056711.1, forward strand.
GTTATAAGCCGCTAAGCGGAGGAAGAGGAGCTAAATCGTCTCATTTCCGTCTACAGCCGACTGGACTAGTTAGCGAAATTGTTTTGAAATTTAGAGATAACATTTCAAAGGCGACTGCAATATTTACATTAACAATCCGGCGTCTACAGTTAGATCGTGTGAAATTCTTGTTTGTCACTTGTGGGTGGGATTTTGTCTGGGTAGCTTAGTGTTTCTGGCATCAGAGTCCTACAAAGTGAACAACACTGTAATTTGTAAATGTCTGTCCTGCCCAAATTCCAAATTCAAACAACTTCCGATCGCCTCGCCCGATCACACTTTGCGCAACGCATGCTCTGCATTCACCAGCTTACTCCTCTAGTCGGAAATAAGTTTTAACTTAAAAAAAATGGTAATGGAAATCCAAAATATAAATGTGAGCGAGTGAAGCAGAAGACCATAGGTAGGTTGCTATGGTAATGTTATATGGTTGCTATGGTATAATATTTTTAGCAATCTTACCTACACCATGTTATTAGGCGGAGAATCAAGTTACAAGAAAAGCAAGGATTAAAGAAAACGATTGGGTTTGAAGTCGCGCGCAACAGCTAGTGATTTACTTCTTGGATTGCCGTTAAATTTTTAGTTAAACTCCAAAACACTTTATTATCACCGCTTTGATTGTATACTTCCGTATATTTATACTTTTATCTTGAGATGTGCTGCGATGTGAACGCAGCCTAAGCTTGACAAGGGTGTAGATTTTGATTTGATGGGATTATTTTATGAGCGTAAATTACGACGCCACTGGTTTTAGCGAGGCTTAGATATTTTTTTGGGTAAGAAGAAATGCTGGTCGAGTAACAAATTGTCCGACTAGAAGTTATAAGCGGAGGATATCTACTTTTTATATTATTACTGGCTATTGGCCACGGCTTTGCAACCTTTACTGAAAACGTTTCTTATTTTTGTACGCTTTTTTTGTAATTTACGATTCAGATAACTCAGATGAACAAAGAATGAATGAATAGAAAATTATAGAAGGGGCGATTATACATTTTTATGGTTTTGTGTATATTGGTGGGAATGTGACAACGTCATATCAAATCAAGTGTTCCAAAAACAGTGACAGCAACATTCACACATGTCAAATGGTATAAGAAGGATAGCATTATTAAAAGAATAGGAAAAAAGTGGACAGCTAGTATCTGTCACTAAGACTTACGTGTACGACTAACATATGACGTACGCTAAAGAAAAAGCCGACATTGGATGCTTTCGAGTCTTCACTTTCCGCTTTTGGCATTTGCTGCTACTTTTTGTATTGTTTTGACATTGGCGATGTCTGTCAGACATGCGTATAGTCTGAATTGCATCACAATAAAAAATTGCGACATATATGCTTCGTAAACCCGTGGAAAGCTGAGGCGGAAAGCTTGTTTATAAATTGATTTAATTGAGATCTTAATGAGATATATATGTAAAGTACACGACCTCGTCGTTGCCGGGTCACAAGCGAAGCGTTTTAATTCTCCCCACGTCTTGACGAAGACGCAACGAATTAGAATAATGCCTTCAATGCTTCCCCCTGAAGCTTAGTAGCGGAAACTTCGCAGAAAAGCCTACTTCTACCAACACTTAATAAAATCGAGATTAATTCGTGTGGAATTATTACACGAGCCTTTTAAATAACACTATAACACACACACACACACACACTGTAACAAGGTCTTGAGGCAGAAATGACGGCAATCCAAATACCGGTCTACTTATGCGTCATTAATCGTACTCACTCGCTCTTGCTTTTTAAAAGGAAAGCAGTGAAATAAAAGAATATACAAAGAAAACAATTACTCACATCGCTGCAAACATATTCGTCACAGCAATTTACTTTCAACACTCATAAAACGGCTCGCGAGCGACGTACGCTCATAAAACAGATCCCAACAAATCAAAACTTACACACTTATATTGCTCTGTAACACGCTTCACATACGATACTAGAATCTCACACGACACTACTTGAATAAGACTGAGACATCCACTAAAACGATGCTTTATATGCAAACAAAAGTGTTGTATAGTTTACTCCAAATCAATACGACAATTTTGTAAACAAAGGGGGCGTCTTACTTTTGACTCAAATAACTCTCAATAATAAAAAAAAACCCTTTCCAAATTACCGTATAACATTAGCTATCCATACTGTACAATTTTACTTCGCTTTATCTCACGATTTCCATAAAATAATGATATTTATATGATGATATTTTATAGAGTATAAAGACATCAAGTTTTTTAACTCGGTCATGTTTCTTCATGGAATTCCCAAATGGGGAAAATGCCCCAAAAGATGTAGCTGCTGACTCTACCTCTGCATTGGTCACAATTTATAAAAATAATCAGCTTTTATTGATTCCTTGCATGAATAATCTGCTCCATCTGCTGTAATCCTGCTCTATCTCTGGCAAGTCTACTTCAAGTTTTTTCTGCTATCTTGTTATATCTCTTGCATGTCTACCTTTTCTTCGTTTCTTATGTATTGGATAACAGTTTATATATCGTTTTTGTCCATCTATCGTCCGTGAGCCTTTGTATATGTGTATGTTCAGCACATTTCCATTTAAATTTTAAACATAGTTTAGTGGTTGTTATAGTCAATTAAATGATAAAATAAGTGTGTTGTGCCAAAGTGTCATTTTGGTAGGGTACAATTTGCTGGCTCATAAAAATGCATGTAAAGTGTCACGTCCCATAAGCGCTTACATTATTGCTTTAACGGCACAAGCAAATGACGTCAGACGACACGTTAACATTGTACACAGCATGACGCAGAATTACAGCCCGCTATATTCTCATTGCCGTCAAATTGACTGACAGGCTAATGTTTATTTTTAAATCTTGACAAGGCTGTAGTTTGATAATCATTTTTAATTTTAATATTTCACCCAATTTACACATAAATTTATTTAAAAATATTGTTATATCTAGGTTCACTTCTTAGCAAATGTTATTAAGGTGCTTAAATCGATTTAGGTCTTTTATGTACATAAACCTTGAAATCATAGATTAAAAAGCAATATTAAACTTGGTTTGACAATCGCTAATATTATTTAATTATCAAAATCGTAATTAAGTTTCTTAAGTCAAATCGGGATTATGTCTCGAATTGATTGTTTTGTTAAACCCATATCAACGTTGACGTTTTGATGAGAAATTTGTGACTGTTGACCTTCAAAATATTTACTATAACTAAGAAATGTCCCTCGCCTGTCATGATATTACAAACAAAGGCTAACAATAAATTGTATGTACTATGCCACACAAAAACCTGAGACTCGCGTCGAATGCGACGCACCTGCCCGCTTATGTCTCGCCTACATCCACAAAAGACAGGCGTGTTGTAGAAGTATACGTTTTGTCTGATGAGTGTGGTGCCGCATAAGTTTTTCGATTACCTATCCTTTGGTCTACGATCCCTTGCCCGCGAGCGATGTTGCTCCTACTGCCACCCCGAAATATTCAAAATGCTCACTTCCCCGCACGCCGCGAACATAATATCACGTAGTACAATACGTTCGAAAGGAATCAAGTTCAACTTCTCAATAAAGCCGAACCGACTCGTAGATGACTACTCAGCGACTTCTAAACGACTACACTCCCCGCACAAGCCCGCGGTCCGTCCCATGGAGAAAGAATAATTAGGTTTACCTACTTTAAATAATTACGTCACATGTATAGCGTATATAAAATATGTATGTATGTTGGTATTTATACAGGACAGAGTTACTAGGAGCATGATCATCAACTTTTTTTCTTTTCTTTCAGAAAATGAAATCGATTTGACATGTCGATTAAGTTGTTAAGTGTTAGTTGAAAAAATATTGACAAACCTTGTTTGTCATTGCACTCAGCTGTTATGTTATTGTACATGCATAGTACAATGTCATGTATTGGCGATGTCTTTTCAAAAAGCGAGCAAGATCTTTATTTATTAACGTTTTTTTGGCCACTGGGGCCAAATCTAATGTAATTTGTAATTTACAATTCTTGGAGGACGCATTGCCTACCTCAGAGGAGAGAAAATAGAGACAGGGAAACAAATTCCTTTTTCCCTTTTATCCCCTCCCCGTCGAAACATCTTTTACTTCCGAACTTATCCTCATTAGGAAAGGATGGGAACGAAATGCAGAAGCATATCAGTCTTCTGTGAGGTTGTGGTAGTTCACCGGTCGAGCCGGCCTATTCGTGTTACAGATGTTGTAGCGGGCTCTACCACTGTTATATAACATATGTTACTCGTGCGAAGCCGGGGAGGGTTAGTATTTATTTAGCTTAAAATCAACTCAAACACCAGAGAACTATCCGCTAGCGAGTTAATTAAACAGTTGTATAGTATAATTGATTTAATCTACATGCAAATTGAAGTCTATTAATGCTAATCAGAGACGGACTTTACTGTTCAAGTTAGAGCATAAATGTTGTATAGTTAGTAGTTAGACCATCAGTAAGTGACGTTGGTTTGTTTACAACAATTCTATCTTGATGTGGAACAAACTATATGTACTTGTGCGTTTTCTATGATAAGTTGTATCCTCCTTGTCCTTTTTGTTTCTTTATTTTTCTTCTCACCCCATTTCCAAAAGAACTGGGACCTCATCATCAGGTAAACCACTTGCTCGTCAGCCTCTTGTCTATTATATTGTATTGTGAATGACACGAGAAATGATTTTGTTTGTTGTTAAACTCTTAAACTACTGAGCTGTTTTTAAAAATGATTTCTCCAATAGATAGCACTTGTGTTAGCGAGTAACCATGGATCTATTTTTTTTAATTTATCTATCTAGCCGAGCGAAACTCGTCACATTGCTAGTAAAAATATGAGATGAAAGAAGCCATTGTAACTTTATACTTAGACGTCTATAATACCTTTCCTCAAAGATTTAGTCAAGCATTGTATTAGATTTTCGTTTGGCTGACATTCACGGACGAAAATCTTTATTCGAATTGACAAAGAACTAACGTATTTGTAAATTATTTCTAAAACCGCGTGTTAGTCTATTCTCACTCCTTCGATAATATTTCAGCTAATTTGCACGAAATCTTTATGAATTATATACCTACCTACAATTTCTGTTTATTACTCTGGGTATTTTTGCGAAAGTCCGTTAAGTAGTTTTTGGGTTCATAGCATTCAGATTGATAGACGATCAAGGCGAGTTGGCTTTGTTGTGATACGTGGTCATAGTTGCAGAATATAAGGATTTTTACGTATAAATAACGGAAAATATCCGGCCAGAATGCAATTCCATTAATTGGGGACTCCCGGGGCAAAGAATTGTACAGTTACACGGGTCATTTGGCAATGTTTGAAATTCGTTCTTTCTGCAGGGGCTTCCCCTAACTCGGATTCGTAAACGAATACAAGCATTTATTTTATTTTATATTTTAATCCAACGAGATCTGAGTAGCCCTAAAAGTAGATTGTAGATACAAGTTTTTAGATTGTAATATAGTAGTAGTAGTATTCCTATCCTTAGTATCCTTATTCATTTTTTATTTGAACTTAACTGTAAACATTCCTTTTAAATAAGGGAATGGATTGGAAGAGTATTTGGCAGAGAAGGGAATGAAGGGGAAAAGGAAATATGGTTTTTACTGTTCTGTTTTCCTCTGTAAGGTAAGGTAACAGACACATCTCATTACCTTGTAGCAGATGCCTATCTCTTTGGAGCGGTCATTGAATATTGGGTAAATCGATTGCTGCCTTCTTTTACAACAAATGGCACCGATGTCCAATAGTGTACATGGTAATAGGTATACAAATAAGCACTCACACTCATAACCCAGAGTTGTATCTAGTGATTACGGATTTCCATAAGGCACGGTCCTGGCGTATCTCTCTGCCTTCTTCTACATGCGTACATCTTCGCATTCATACATACTCATTGAATCAAAACAGGCTTCAATGCAGAATGCATTTCGCCTGATGAGTGAGGTGCCGGAGACTCTACTCCAGCTCCAAAGTTAGTTCTACTATAACTATCTAATTATTTCTATGGTAAACTGCTTGCTCATTTGCCACCTTGTTCCATAAAAAATGTCACTATATAGTAACTCAAGAAACGTACATATGCTGTAAGAACATGTAAGCTGAATGTATCTAAAGCTCGTTAAATTGGAAGCATATTACGTTGTCGGTTTTACGATATCGTAAAGCATAACGATATCGTCATAACGCCTGGCGCTCGTAAAGGTAAGTTAGGCATGATTACGCTACAAATTTATAATTCTGTATGGTGATAAAGATTTATGTGTTAGTCATGGCGACGATAGCGATACGACAAGGAAGGGACGATAATGGCATGCATTTGATAACATCACTACAACAATCATTTAATCGACCTTGTACGTAGGGGAAAATGCCACACGTTACACGTGGTATTTTAGTACAAATTTCATTAAGCTACAGGAAATATCAATGTAATTTGTGTTAACGTGAAATTGTTATATAGCTTACTTACTTCATGCTCTATTTATGCGGACGAGAACAGGTAATTTGATCTTAGAAAGATAAATTTCATATATTCAAATTACTATGTCAACAAGGTACAAGGTAAAATAAACAGGTCTCTCAGAACACTTGGGACATATGACGTCACAAGTGTTTTCTTTCGTCGGGGATAATAGCTTGTTTGTTTTGTCACCGGAGGCTCGAGTAAGAACGTCTCTGCGATGTATGGAGTCTTCTAATTAGAGACGCGTCGTTAGTGTATTAAGACGTCTACATGAAAGTTGTATATGCTTGAAAACAAAGAAACAAAAAGCGGTGTTTATCTTGGTATAACAAAACAAGTTAATTTAAGGTACTCGCAACAATTACCATGGAGTAGTCATTTCCGTTCACTGTTTATTAAGTAAATTCTTTCAAATTCATGATATCGTTTTAATAGTTAAGGTGTAAAGGGAACAAAAACAATCTAGCAATTATGATATAAGTTAGGATTGTAGCGGTCTTTTGTCCGACTCCTACGAGAATAAAATATCACTAATCAGCCAATGTAATGTGATGTTCGGCTGACTGACTGCATTGATCGTGATCAAACAAGTGTTGTTGTTGTGTAGTCTCAAGTTTCCCTTTCGAAATAAACGAACCTTATTAAGACTTTTTTAATTTCGTTCCAGGCAAAGATCCCAAGTTTCCATCTCGAACTTCCATATAATTTTGTCACGTACGCCAAAGCGACTTTTCTATTGAGCACGTACGGATTTGAATAATGATATTCTGTAAATCAATCTCATGTAAGTTACAATATATCTATATTTATTTCGACTGTACGTGTGCTACTCCTTTGAAACGGCTGAACTCATTTTGATGATTTTTTTGTGTGTGTTGGAGTGAGTCTTTGGACGGTTTCAATAACATCACCCAGTAGATGGCGCTGCCTTAGGATTCCAGAAAACATTTTAATGTGAAACGAAACGAATAATTACAAATGTTAACTCTCTGATCAACTAAGCCGATTGTGACTTCGTTTGGGTTCGCTAGTACATAATGTATATATTTGTGTGTTTGTTTACACACTTAAACCAAATAGGCTATCATTTGTAAAACAAAACTGGAAGCTTGTGAAACGGGATATGAAATACAAATTAATTCTTAAGTAAAGGTTGTTAAAAATAATATACGTTCTTTAGTATATAATTGTATTAATGTATTTAGATTCCATGAAATCAGAGAGGGGCGCTAGTTGTATAGGAATGGAAATTAGCGTTGGATTTTTATAACGCAGAAGAGATGAATTCTTTTATTACAGTACAATTATTAGTACAGTACGGGCAAATCTGAGATGCACTCGACCAATAACGGTCATTGCGACATTGGACTATTTCGGCAATGAAATTGTCTTTATATCACACCGGTAAAATAAGTACAATAGTTTATTCTCTCCTAGAGGGTTAGGGTTGGCCTCACGCAGGCGGCCGGCCGTGAAAACTGTAGCCAGAACGTATACAGTATGAACTATGGTTATACTGTGCCGACTTCACATAATATAACACAAGATAAGTGATGGTTCAAAAATTTTCAATCATCATCCCATAAGTCAACGAAGTTAGAAGTAGGTTAAGTAAAGATAATTTAGTTCACTATTTTCTTTGTAACATGAGGGTATATAATGTTGTTATAATAGTTTGTGAGATTTTTGTTGACCCGAGCAAATATTACAAAGCACATTGAAGCACTCCGTTTGATATAACAGACTTTTAATATCAAACGGAGTGCTTATTTAATTTAAAATCAGATTTCCCTTGCGATTTGTTGACCGATTCGATACATACATTATGTCTACGGTTTCATTTTACGGTAAGCTTGATTGATATCCTGAAACGTAGTATATAATGAAATCGGTCCAACCGTTTATGCGTGTGTGTAAGTGAAAAGCCCGTATTAAGCGATTCAGATATTTTGAAAGTTGAACATAGTTCGTGTGCTCTTGAGCTGAAAGTTGCATTACGATAAAATTATGCAAGTATACGTAATAATATATAATAGTATAATAAATCAAATTAAAAAGCTTGTCCCGAAAGCTTGCTCAAACATTTGCGCGTAATTATACTTTCGGTTTGTGTTTCACCTGCATAAGTTTTAATGACATGAATTCATATTTTTCCCAGTTGAACCACTAACACCACCAATTAAAACTTGAGTAATTAGCTCGAGATATGTATATCAAGCAATCCTACACATAAATTACACATGTCACCGACTGACTGTGAATTCGTCGACTTATATTCGGACTGGTCATATTATGAACTGTCAGAATTTGTACCAAATGTAGCAAACCTATTTTCATTTGATACACAACTTTTTAAGATATATAATTTAAACATAACTATAACATGGAACCTAACAAATATGAACTAAAATTATCTTCCAATCTAATTAAAAGTTTAACACAATATGACTATTTGACATTTTGTAAAATGTCGAGAAATTATCCGTCAAATTGATAATGCCTTGGCCACTTGTAAACTAACCTATTTCACAATGGATTGGGCATATTCATTTATTTATTTACCTTTGCATTAATTTTAGTAGTAAAATATGTGTTATTATTTTATAGTTTACTCAATCTTTGATCAGGTGTTATGTCACTGCAACCCATGAACATCCGCAACAAACAGAGAAATGCTAAAAGGAAGGGGAATAACACGGGCTTAGATTAGGGGAATTATATGTATAGTATACTAGTTTATATATAGTTGTGCCGGCACCTAACTCGAAAACTGATATACAGACTCATAGTTAATTAAGCACTCACGCCAGTAACTTATACGCAGAGATTATGTAATATTATATAATTTACAATTGACACAATCCGGACGCACCACTTTCGCTTATTCTATACACATCTACGCGCATATGCCTGTCTGTAACGCATACTTTTGACATTATATTATAATAGAGGTTGGCAAACGAGCAAGCAGTCCATCCGACTTTGCCGTTGCTCGTTTGCAACCTTCAAGTGACCGACACAAAGCATCTGCAATAAGCTAACGAGTTATAGATGCGACAGAGAGGGGATGAACAGAAAAAATGTTTTCCTTTACCTATTTATCGCCGGCCCACTCGAATACTCATCCAACTCCTATATCCTTATAAGAAAAGGATGGGAAGTCGGAAAGGAGTTGAATTAGACATCTGGCATCACCTAATCTAATATCACTTAGCTCTTTAAGTGTTTCTATTTATTACAATTAGGTTAATACACGTTAGAGGTTATTATGGAGAACATTCTCATAACACGCCACATTAATTTCCTGTTAGGTTTAGGAGACCGTTGTATTTAATAAATCAGATGCGAGTAAACAAGATTCAAATACATTTGCTGCTGAAATAAATCACTTAACATTTGGCGAAGTTGTTTCTCTTTTGAATTTATGAGGCTCGGTATCAATATTAATGTAGCCGTAAATCATAATTTATTCATCCACAGGATAAATTTGTAGCTCCTAATCTTTTACGTTGCTATCGGCTGATTTGTAGGTAATTTGTGTTTTACCTCGTTTGTGTATTACCTTGTTTGTAAGGACTCGAAAAGTCCAAATCGGAACGGTTTTTCTTTAGGTCACGTGATGTGTTTACATTTACGTTTAAGTGACAAACATTAATTGCAATATTGGTGTATCCATTCGACATGTGTGGATATAGCGGTCACTATGTTTAGAACACTTTTGACTGGTGATTTTGTAAGCATACAATAGCTGTAGTATAAATCTCCGTGATTGGTAATAAATTCACAAAGCATAGTAATGGTGCTATATTGTGTATAATTTTTACCAACGTAACGTCTATATCTGACTTCAAACAGCTTAAGCATTACTCCTGGAAATGCTTATATGTTGCTATAAGCAATAAGCTTGTTTGTGATTATGTAATTTACAAAATGCTATTGACATATGACTGACGTTAAATATATTATGAAAAAATAACTTTGACATGAATTTATTTGACGAATGCTACATTTGACTAGCTATTTATTAATAAGACTGCGCTACTTGTTTGCAATGTCTGTTTTTTTTAAAGTGGGTTATCTAGTCTATTAATGATTTAGTCAAACATTAATTTTATAACTATGTATCTAAGTTAAAATAAGTATTTGACGCGCACTAAACAGACGTAATTTTAAAATAATATTTACTTTTGTAAAATATTGCTTTTCGATTGAGACATAATTGTAACAAGTGGTTCTCTAGATTCGTATTATAGCCATTACACGCAGACGCGGTTATCCTTTTCAGAAGAAAGCGAAAGTGCAAGCGACTCCCATGATGTTAAAATAGCTTAGCAGACGATGCGTAAAAAATCCTTCTCGCCGGTATACTGCGAGGTGGTATCGTGGTACCGGTGTTCTCCGGTTTAGCTCTGCTTCTATAAAATGTTTAATCCCGGGGTGTTCTCAATGGAGAGGAACATAAGAAGTGTTCTTCTTTAGTGTTGTATAAAACATTTAGACAGCCCACTGCGGGCGCTAAGTCGGTTAAAACTTTCTATATTACTGGGAGTGTTTGAAGTTTGAAGAGGTTTTGTATTTTAGAATTAGAACATTATTTCGAATCAAACAAAATACGTACCAATCGAATTAGTCGTTGTGGTTTTCCCACTTCCGGTTTTGAATTGGCTAATTGCGTATTGTGGCTGTTTTCACAATTTATCAATTGATAGATGTTCAATTATTACTTATATACTTGTATCTATATGAACGAAATATTAATAATTGTAGTGAAATTGTTTCACGCATAAATAAATAATATTCTGGCGCACGAAGTGTCGCTCTCTCGCTCTTTGTGCGTTCTGTGATTGACAACATAATAATGATAAATGCAAATAAATATTAAAACTATAGTGAAATAAGCAACTGAAGTTATCGCATTTATGGTACAGTTAAGGAGTAACTATGCGATGCGATGATCTGCCAACAAGAAATCTGTCCAATCGCATCCACCGTTGGCGGTCATCGAACCCGAAAAAAGCGATGCCGGCATTAACAGCGGCGACGGATGCGGATTAATCCTTAGCGAAAATTAAATGCTTAGTTATAAAAATCAAATTATTCTGTGAGATAATTGCTGCTGATTCCACTAATGTTTTGTGGAAATCGACAGTTATTATGTAAACCTTATTGTCTGTACCATACACTTTATTTTCGTTAGCTAACTAATTTGTTTTTCTGATTCTGAAGATTGAATAAGTATTACAGAATTATTAAAAGCGTAATTAATAAATTACTTTCCCATGTTTCAACTTTTAAGACTTAAGACAACAATTAAGTAGACTAAAGTGTAAGAAACTCTTCAAATAAGTAAAACGATATCGCAATAAACATTGTTTTCATGAAATGCTAAATTATTTATGATATTTCGTAAGTCTTTGATGCATAAATTTTATTAAATTACTTTTTCTTTCTAAAGTCTTTAAGAGTCTTCGTCTTATTTTAATTTATTTATAAATTTAAAGAGACATACAGAATCGTGAGATTAAAATTAGACAAGGTACATAAAATATAAAACTAAATTCTAATGTTTCATACTGATTGTCTCACTGAAAACAAATATGATTAAATGTATTCGTTTTATCAGCATTCAGATTTCTGAACTGAGGACTGGATATTACGGAATTCAGAACATTATTCTATCTATATTCATAAATGTAACGATGATTGTTAAAAAAGACGCAGACGCATATAATGTTTACTCATGATCGCGGAGATAGGTACTGGTACCGACAGATTTCGGTCCAGTCTTTTTTCAGGGTGAGTAGGATTAATCCGCCTCGCACTCAAAGCGCGAATCTTGACGGTGCCAATATCGGGCTACGCGAACGTGAGTTAACTCATTTTATAAGCATCTTGTAAGACGTACCCTGTTACGAAATTACAACAGAAAAAAATGTTGTCGCATAATATGCTTTGCTAACACGTACGAAGTCAGGACAGGTTACTAGAGTAATAAAAAATAGCGAAAACCCTTTTTTTAAAATTGTTTGCAATCTACATTTTCTATTTCAATACAAACGTTAGATTTATGTTGCGATCAAAATAATAAAGTGGCTGCTTATGTGATATTGCTTTTCTATAGAAAGGAATTATTCAAATACGTGTCGGATAGATCGGCGGCGCTTTGATGCACGCGTGGAAATTCAAAGAGCGATACGGAAAATGTACAGCTATTCTGAGTTCTGTTAAAAGGTTACATTACATTACATTAAGCCTTTTATCCTGAAATCTTTGTATTGTCTCTATTAATTACATGTTTAAAGTATATGTCTTAGCTCAATGTGCCTATAGGCAAATACCTTTATTAACCTTTTCCGTTGCTTCCTACCTTAGCTACCCTTCTCAAATTGGGACCTGTTGTTAATTTTAGTTCATCTCCCCATTTCCTTTGTTGTTTTCCCCTTTTCCTTATGCCGTCTCTAGGATACCAAAACAGTGTGAATTTTACTCCATTTATCTTGATTGCATCTTAGTGTTTGCCCAGTCCATCTCCACTTCAGTTGGTCTATCTTTGTAAGTAGATCAGTAACTTTAGTCTTAGATCTTATGGTTATATTTCTTACTCTGTCTTGTTTTCTAATACTCATCAAACTTCTTTCCATAGCTCTTTGATAGCGTTGTTAAAATATTAATGTTACAATAAATATTACTTAGTTCATTTATTAAATAAAGGTTTAGAACTGAAAACAGTTTCATTTTATTTTAAGCACTCAACATTCATTTAGCGGCCACTGGATAGTGGTCATATATTTTTATAGAATTAGGTAAATGTAAACATCAAAAATTAGATTTCTTATTAACTTTAAGATATGCTGTCAATGCATTAAGATGATACGTTTTGCATATAGCATAACATATATACTAATTGTGCTATGATCTATGCAAAATGTGTAAATCTAACTTTTAATCTATTTTACGTATTGTTACGTACGTAAGCAACCATCGTATTGCCTTATAACCAACAATAAATATTTACAGACTTACAGAATAGTGAATTTGTATCAGATATGATGAATAACTTTTGTTTACGACTGGATATAGGTTTTACGATGCCACCCGTATGCTTTATGAGATCGTAAAACCAACAACATGTGTTTACAATGTCCATACATCTACAAATCATATATATTACGTAGCTACATAACACTGGATAATTCAATCTTCATCAAGGGAATAGGTTCCAATTAACACAGCGAAAAAGATGGACAAAGTATAAATGTACAGGAGCCGAAGCGAGAATTTCTGTCCAATGTCGAGCGGGTCAGATTTAAATATCGGCGGTACCTTGGACCCTTTTAAGTACCACCACAAATCAGTCATCTCAATCTATGTAGAGCCGGAGGAACCCATTAAATATGAAAATAATTTCACAGGAATATAACTTTTGGTTACTATACCAGATACCATCATTTAATTCAAATGATTGCCCATATAGCATATGGAACACTCACCATAATGTATATAGATTATTTTTTGTTTTCTGTGTATGTGATTGCTCCGAAACTGCGTGTCCGTATACAATGAAATTTTGTGTGTGTTTCAATGGGTCCCGGGATTCAGAGTCACCGTGTGACTGAGTGAACCCGGTAGGTGGCACTTACATTGGGTTCCATGAGATATTTTCATGTTTATGACAAATAAGGAAAAACCGTTAACTAAATCCATACCATAACATCCATCCTCATACTAGGCAAGGTAGCATCTTCCAGGTACTCTAGTTAACTATAGGACGTCAATTCTTAATGCCAGAAGCGCCGCTTCTTAAATCCGCTTCCGTTTTTGAAATATATTTTTATTTCCTAATTGTAGATATAAATATTTTTTAAGGATCGAAGGAAATACCAGAACATTAACTGCGTAGTATCCACGTTAATATTCATGGGTCAGAGTTTAGGGATAATTTATAACCCATATTAAGGTCCATTGAACACGTTTGTAACCCCAAAACGATTACATCTAAATTTTAAGCAATAACTCGGAGAGCTGTTAAGCCGACCGCAACAATTATCGACTATCCGGAAAACATTTCCCTACTTTTTAAGCATGTAAAATTAATTTAGCTTAAAATAATACGCTTACGGCTTCAAATTTAGCTTATTTATAAGCACTAGTGACCCCCCGGCTTCGCTTGGGTACCACTAATCATGTTGATCCGATCGCTACCAAACACAGGAACACCCGCTGTGCCAATCTGGACAATCCCTGTAAATTTCATCGAAATCGGTTTTTCTTTATAGTACTAGTTGGCAAACAAGCAAGCGGTTCACCCGATGTCAAGTGATCGCTACCCATAGACAGCTGCAACTAACTAATGAGTTGCAGATGCGTTGCCCACCTTTAATGGTCAGAGGAGGGGGACAAACAGAAAATGCTTATTTCCAAATTCTATAGATCCCCTCCACCGTCATGTTTTCTTCCCATCCTTTCCTTATAAGAAAATGGTGGGAAGGGGAAGACAACTAGAATTAGGCCTCCGGCACTTAACTCTTCAGACGAAACGCAGAATACTCTACTTTACGCCTGTCTTCTGTGAGGTCGTGGTATTTCACCGGTCGAGCCGGCACATTCGTGCAACAGATGTTGTTGTTGCGGATTCTACCATTGTTAAACCACGGTCCAGCCGTTTCAGAGTCTATGTTACATACTTCGCTTTTTATATATATATTTTTCATAAAAAGTATCCTTTGTTACTTCTAATACCTCCAAGAATATGTGTACAAAGTTTCATGATGATCGGTTGAGTAGTTTTCGCGTGAAAGCGTAACAAACAATGACGCAGCTCTTTACTATGCAGGGTATAAATAAATAAATTTATCCTACATTCATTCACATTAGGTTAATTGCAGCGCAGTATGCATCGTGCAGTTGGCTATTACAAACAATGTTTGTTGCCTTAACCTGAACTTAACAAAGTTGAGTTCTACGCGCTCCGACTACTTCGTTCGTTTGCATTTCAGATTACGTCTATTCATTTTCAAGAGTTTGAATTAATTACATTCTATTGTAATAGTGTTTATATTATGCTCCGAAAAGAAAGCATTCATGAAGCTGAATATATAAAAAAACAGAGTCAGTCCATAAGGACTTGTGACGGAAGTGAAAATTCAAAACAGGTTAGAAGACGCAACAATAGGTCAAAAATGAATAAATCATGAACAAAAATAAGCCGTTCCTTGTTAACAACAAAGTTCAAAATTGAACACAAGGAAAATAAATGAGAAAAACTGTTCTAACCAAAAATAAGCATATTGCTGACGAATGTTGCATATTGCGCATGTTATGGGAAACAATATTTTCCCCTACCAAATACCGTCTTACGCTACTGACGAAATTTTCACTTCAAAAACATTTAGATGTGCTTATTTTGGTGACGATCGAGCAAAAGTCATGAGAGGTAATAGAAGTCATACAAACATAATTTTTTTATATGTTCAGTTGATGTTGGTGTGATGCACTTATATGTCATAGTAATGTAATAAAAAAATATGTAATCTATCAGATTTCATCTTCTTTTCCCAGTTCAATGGAATGGAAATCGATATTTCATTTAAAGCAATGAAATAAACAACATCGAGCGCTCCGTTTCCTCGGCGATAATAAATACCAATTGAGGTATTTTTGTAATCCGCAGTTAAATAATTATAATTTCCTCGGAATCGAGGTAATCGCAATGTGTAATTATCACGAATTTACGAATAAACGTGAAACGTGCAAGCAAATACATTTAGATATGATTACGAAGGTCTCAAATATAAAGTAGTTTTCGGGTCAAAAGACGTTTAGTTGACCGTATATGTATCTTTCTTTCGCGTATAATTTCTAGTTTTCTAATTTCTTTCTTTAGACTCCCTAAAACTGTACCGTCTAAAAACTCATCCTCATCTACACCGGGGCTAGCAACAATCTTTTCTTTTGTTATTATATCTTTCTCTGCTTTTTCAGATTTTTTGTATGTTCGAAGTCACCTAATATCAGAGTCGTGTTTGTTTGCATTCTTTATACAATCAAGATGACTACTTATTTTATGTCAGGTAAAAATATACTCTTTGATTTATCATTATGATGCGCTCTTATTATGAAAAAAAAATTAACAAAGATCCTTAGCGCCAGATTTACATTCATTTCGTGAATAAATCTGCAAAGCGGATGTCGTATCAGCGCCGATCAGATATGCTAATCTCAAATCCCGATTGAAATCCGTTCCGCTGACTTTGTAATTGATTCCAAATAGACGGCCTGGATTTGAGCTCAAACAATAAATAATACTGACTAATACGTTATGTTAACTAAATTTGTTGGGCTTTTTTAACCATACTTTATTATTTGTTTGTCGTTTTCTTTTGCTGTGTCGCGTTTTCTCTTTGTATTGCATATTTTGTTTTAATGTTTTGCTTATTTATTTTTACTCAACAATGGTAGAGCCCGCAACAACAACATCTGTTGCCGAATGGGCCGGCTCGACCGGTGAAATACCCCGACCTCACAGAAAACAGGCGTGAAGTAGAAGGATTCTGCGTTTCGTCTGACGAGTGAGGTGCCGGAGGTCTAATTTCAGTCCTCTTCCCCTTCCCACCCTTTCCTCATATGGATAGGACGGGGGAGTGAAGAGGATTGGACGAGGAAGGGGTTGGCGGGGAAAGGGAAATATCCTTTTTCCTGTCTGTGCCCTCCTTTGTCCATTAAAGGTAGGCAACGCATCTGCAACATATCTGCCTGTTGCGGATGTCTATGGGCAGAGCTCACTTAACATCAGGTGATTCGTTTGCTCGTTTGCCACCTTATAACATAAAAAAAAAACTTAAATTTGTAAAAGGTCATTCTTTCGGAATTCATTTTATATATTTGTATATTAATGGTAAGAGAGGAATCGGGAATTGATTATAATGGGGTTGTAATTATTGCTATTTTGTTTCTTTATTATTAGACGCAAGTTTACACTTATTATTACATACTCTCTGCAGTTTTACCAGTTGTAAATATAGATCTTAAAGAAAACAATGAAAAAAAGATTCATAATAAAATAGTTATGAAATCTCCTACAATTAGATGATGCTACCTAGACCTGCTGTAGCCCTAGTAGTAACTACTAGTATTCAATTTAACAAAAATCTAAATATTAAAAATTAAATGTTATAAAATAAACTTGTTTCTACTTCGTCATCTCTAAAGCAATAACTGTACATACAATTATGTTGTTTATCACACGTAGAGGAAACTGCCGTTCCTTTTAGTTATCTAAATCTTGTTTGCAAAGTTTTCTTATCTCGGAGTCACGGAGATGTTAGCTGAACAAACTAACAAGTTAATAGGCCTTCGGGCAGCTTTTCTAGGGACGTGATTCCCAAACTGAATACATTTACAAACTGGTTTTCCTACATTACTTTATTGTATACCGATCCCACCCCGGTTCTTACGAGAGTATTTTTTGTATTGATGTCATATCAACCTTCTTCGCCATACAATGTTTACGACACTCTTCGTCACATTTCAACCAATACACACAAAATATTGAAGTTAAACGAGATTACACGATTATGCAATAAAATATAAGTTTTATACGAGTTATTATCAGAGTGAACACGAGCAAAGGAAAAGTTACTGTTTCTATGTCGCGCTAAATTGAATTTTTGCCTATGCTCTAGCCACACGTCCATGTAGATATTACTATCACATTTGCAAAGATTCCGATAATTATGTGCGTGTTATTCACAAAAGTAAACAAACTCTACGTTTATTTTAAACAAATTGAAGGAATCGTTTGTCGTAGTAAGGGACGTATTTACTCGACTTAAAGGACAAGACTTTTGACATTAATGAAAACACAACAATCTATATAACTATAATTTTCGATGGGTAAAATAAACGTGTGGGTCCGTACGACTTATAAAGAGCTCGTTATTGGGAAAGTATTTGCAAAAATAGGAATTTTAGAAATGAAAATTAAAGAATGTTCGCTTAACCCAAGGGGTCTTGTTGTTAAACAAAATTAGTGAGAATATTATTATAAATAGAAATTGAGTCGGCCGAAGTGCTCAACGTGAGTTTGTGAAGCTATTTAGAATTCGATTTGCACGCGAGGATCGTGAGCGTAATACGATTCTACGATGTGCAACGTAACCGAAACGAATGGATGTGAGAAAAAGAGATTATGTAGATTGGACACTTTAACTCGTGCACGAACTGTTAATACGGAAAATTGTTTTAAATTAACAAAGTTTTCTTTCGTACTTCGTAATTTTTCTATGTACCTACGATAGATGTCAATTTGAGTGACCCGCTTCCTTGAAGATAAATATAGTACTAGTGACGTTGCTCTGATGAATTTTAATATTGTTTATAGCAATACAAAATCTAGCTTATATTATTAATATTAGATTTTTCATACTATCTTGGGGCCCTTCTAGGAGACGACGCCGTGCAATGCAGGTTCGGGATTCCCCGCCCTGCCCCGCTTGAGTTTTTTTTTATAGAGGTTCACTCTTACTGGCACCCGTCTTGAAAAAGACAGAGGCCCAGCGTCGCTGCCGTGATTACGCGATATACGGCTGCAAGGGGTAGGGTTAACCCCTTCCCCTCACATACCAAAACTTCTTTTCCTTCGTGACACCCTCCACTGAGGAGACGAGTCCTCCAGGTCACTCGAAGGTGTACTCATTGGAGTCGTAGCCTAGTTAAATTATACGTTTTAACATTAACATGTTATCGATGTATGTAGCTTAATGAAATTGTCCAAGTGGCTAGAAACCGCTTCTACAACACGATGCAATACCTTATTCTTATAGATCTTATGATTGTTTTGTAGTTGTTTTATTTTAATCCCACAGCAAGTATTATTATTTGGCAAGCGTACGAAGCCAGGCTGTTAAAAATTCACAAGAAAAAGCAAGTCACGTATCTCGGTGTTTGTAGGTTACGTTTTTTCTTATTTGGGACGATCCGGATTAGAGAAAGGGATCAGTTGCCTAGATCAGTAAAAGTTACGATATGCATTTTTTTATTGGAATGTAGGATGTTTAAGTTATGTAAGTTACAACAAATATTTTTAATATTAAATTAATATTTAACCGGAGATATGCTTTGTTTACTAACTAGTTGTGTTATTCCGCGTATAATAACTTCGAATTAAAAGTAAAATGTGTCACAAAGTTATTATAATCAAAACATAAAAGCTACCACAGAAAGAGATATTGTTAATAAAGGTCTTACGTACCTCGGAAACTGTTTTTGTGTTGTTTGTCAGTTGTATCCCCATGCCATTTTCTGTAACAATGTGTGTGAAATTTTCATAATGATTGGTAAAAGTTATTAAGTATTTAAAGCAAAACAAATAAACTCACATTCGCATTTAAAATATTAGTTAGGATGAAGTCTTTAAAATAGTTTAATTTTAAAATAGCTAACATAACAGCTATCGAACATATGTGATACGTGAGTACCTCGATGGCCGATTTATTGTGATTATAGTTTGTATTGGGAAATTAAGGAATTATTTATACGTATATAAACGGAAATGTGTATGTATGGAAGAGTAAAACAACTAAATTACGCTTTCATAATAATAAAAGCAGATACGACTGTTATTAAATTTGTTGTAACTAATTTCCCCAAACTTTGTCAAAACATGCTGCTCTTTGAGTCTACGAATTTGCATCACAGATGTCTCATTTCACTGTATAATTTTCCAGGTGGATCAAATTAATTTTATGAAAGTTTTGAGTTGACAAGTTATGGAGACGCCATAGGCCATATCAGTGAAGTCATTGTAAAGGCTAGTATTTATACCACTATAGTCATTTCCCTATATCTACTATGATTAGGGATTTCAACATAAATATGGAACTTTCACATATACCTAGTCTTCCTCGTCCTATCCTCTTTAAATAAGGAAAGGACTGGATTTTTAATTATGTTCTTATATGATTTAAATTTTGAGTTAAAATGTGAATTTTATATATATAATGTGATATTACCTTTATCGAAATACATATATTGATGTAATTTAGTAGTGGAACACCGGATAATACCGCTGCTACCCATGTATATCTTTAACGCAAAAAGAGCTGCAAGTGTAGTGCAAGGGGTGCATTCTATCCTTAGCCGTAGAAACTTACACATAAAATACGGCTGGACATGATTATACTACAAGGCAGTTGTGTAAAGCAAGAAAGGAAACGTCAAATTTGTACAGTTGTGGCATACTAACCATCAAGATTCATTCATTGCGCGTTCAGTCAAGTCAAGCCAGCGTCAGTGTTAGTGTTTCTCGCAAAATATGACGTGGGAGAAGAGTGAGTTGGCTGTTACTACTAAACTATTGCATACCATCTTACGACCACATCACAACTTAACATCGGGTGGGATTGTGGTGAAGCGCTAATTTATAAAAAAAAGATGGGGTTGATCGAATCTGACGTAGACAGGAATTGTTTCAACACTTCCTCGGAACACTCCCCATGGTAAAGACAATAAAAAATGTATTCAACATTCGGACCTGACGTTTTGAACTGTATTCAATTATCTAGATATTACGAAACTTAAGACATCCGCGGGCACTAAGTTCAAAGTTCAATAATAGCACATAACCAATAGTTTGAAATGGGTCGAACAAAAGCCATTATAACAGCAATTATCTGATGATACAGTTTTGATTTGACTTTCGTTATTAATTAACCCTTGTGCTTACTGTGTTGTGGGTTCTATTTATATCATCTATGTGCTTTAGGAATCTCTATCTTTGAATATAGATCTCTTAATGGAACGTTTAAGCTGATACTTCTCGCTTAATATTATCTATCTATCTGCAATAGCTCTTACAAGTACATACGAGGCGGTGTTACTCTCCTGTATAGAATCCAAGTAGTAAATCCTTCCAAAAGAATCGCTACAAAGATTGGCCGGGCTTTTGTCGCTCTACCTCAGGACTACTGTCAACCGGCACGCTAGGTAGCTAGGTTTGTGTGTTAAATAATTACATTGATAAATTAGAATTGGGTTGCCGAGTTAAATCTGGGACAAAACTTTTAAATCGCAAAAACCAAATTAGGTAAAACCCTTGCGTACATCGCCCTTGGAAATTCTAGGGGTCAAGGTTAACTTGGATGTGCAGGCAAAGATAACGGATCTCCCAATGGCACAACTACTTCACAGTCAGCCATCATACTTCAACTTGTTGTTTAAAATGCAATAAATATAATATAATAATTAATGATGCGATATAAATATGTATTATTTTTATTGTATATGTTTTTCATATTTACGTTTGCTTGTTACCTGTTGGAGAGTATTGGAAAAGTTTGTAAGTTATCAGGAAACTAAGTTTGAAATTGGTTCAAAGAACTTGGAAATTTCTTATGAGGAAACATACAGATAAGTTCAATGTTTGTGAGGCGATGATTAAATTTTAAGCAGTTAAATTTTTCAACTTTTTAAATATTAGTTCTTTGAAATAAGAGCTAAAGGTATAAAAGAGAGAGGTGTCTTATGGACATCTTATGTCGGGGGTTAGAACGGAGTTTCTCTCCCTGTATCCTGGACACCCTGGACTTTACTGTTCAATCAATTACCCCTATTGTCTTTAACTTTTGATAAATCACTTTCACAACTATAAATCTATATATTGAAATAAATTAATTAATAAATTATTTTTAAGTAGTTAATTGAAAAACTGTCAGCGTATCAGTGTGTACACGCGAAGGAAGTACCACTTCTTTGCTTTATATGTAATCATACCCACTCACCCTCAAAAGTAAGCCCTTGTATCTTAAAACTACAAATTATAAGCGAAAAACTGAGAAGAAGAGAAAGCGACCATTAAGAAAGACAGAAGGAACTAACTGGCTGAAACACTGGCTTCCCAAGACTT
Organism: Papilio elwesi; assembly: GCA_029849275.1. Classification (NCBI taxonomy): domain Eukaryota; kingdom Metazoa; phylum Arthropoda; class Insecta; order Lepidoptera; family Papilionidae; genus Papilio; species Papilio elwesi. Next base: position 2,512,250 of record CM056711.1, read on the forward strand.
GCGCTCACTTATAGCACTCCCATTTTTTGTGACTGAATGTCACTGTTTGTCTTAACATCATTTACAGCTACACCGGATTGGAGGCGGCAGGGCGAAAGGGGCGCCTATCCTTAGCATCTTTAAGAGTAACTAACATCTTTAAGAGTAATTAACAGTGGTAGAGCCCGCAATAACAACATCTTTTGCATGAATGGGCCGGCTCGACCGGTGAAATACCACGACGTCACAGAAGACAGGCGTGAAATAGAAGTATTCTGCGTTTCGTCTGATGAGTGACGTGCCGGAGGCCTAATTGTAGTCCTCTTCCCCCTCCTACCCTTTTCTAATAAGGAAAGGATGGGAAGAGGAAGAGGATTTGACGGATGAGGAGGGGATGGACCGGGATTGGAATTACACTTTTTTCTGTTTGTCCCCTCCTTCGTCCATGAAGGTAGGCAACGCATCTGCAACTCATTAGCTTGTTGCGGATGCCTATGGGTAGCGGTACTTATTTCCAGGGGCCGCTTGCTCGTTTGCCACTTTGTAATATAAAAAAAAAATGTAGCTCGAAGGCTCCGTAGGGGAGGCCTCGGCTCGGGACTTACTTTAATATTATTACCGCCGATTGGGAGGCCGCCGAGCTCTTAGGTCGCTTTGGCGGATGGAGTGACTCGGCTTAAGGGCCCCCGAGAGGGGCTCCTCGGCTTGGGCTGTCACTCAAAACGAGTTTACCATTCCCGAGAGCCCGAGAGGGCCGAGGCTCTGCTCAATCGGTAGCTGCAATAGGATTACTAGCATTCCCCTCGCTTCTTGATTTTATTTTTAATTTTTTTCGGTCTAGGTCCCAGCACACAAATGATAGCGTGCGATAAAGAATTCCGTTCTAAAAGTTTTTTTATGTCGTCGTCATTTCGCTCCATCCACATTATATCTTGTAAATATATGTTTCCTTGAAAGTTAACTGTCGATTTTTGTTATCGAATGTGAATATGAATCTTTAAACAAACACGTTGGGAATCCAAATGCGGTGTCGTGTTCAACGTAATTATCTACGCTTATGAACACGTCAGTTATTGGCACTATCGTTGCAATTAGTTACCACAGATACTTTTAATCAATAACAATTAACAAATTTCAGCCTTCAGTGTGATGTAGCTGTTGAAGTTTATGCCAGTACAACAATAGGCTTACAGTAACTCCTCTCGTACCTTATTACACAATACGCACTCCGCTTGATTGTACCTTATACGTTCCAGTAAATCCTACAAAACAAACTGAAAGCACCAGAATGTATACAACAGTACACTTACTCCATCTATAATTAAACATGGTAGTCATTACCACACAAGTGTTGAGGGTGATTCTAACACTGTGATTGTTTTTTTTAGAATCTATACATATAATAAAAATGTAACTGATCGCTGTCTGTACATGGAAGATATTTAAAAAAACTATAAATGATTATTAGAGTTTATGACTTACAAATCAAAAACTTTTAATTAAACAAACATTAAACTTAATTAAATCAAGCGTGAAAAATGTAATTAAGAAATACGTACCTAAAACAATTATGGGCTGTAATAATTGTTTGCTAAGCCCGGTCATTGAGGTTGACACATACAATAAATGTTTAATTTAATAATGGTAAGACACTAATAGTTTTATAATTACTGGCAATCTACAATATAAATATTTTACTATATCATTTTTAACATGAAAAAAATCTCTCAAGGTCTTATAACCAGAACGGAGATGAAAGTATGTAAACAAACGACCTTACCTTACCTTTTACGCTAAAATTCGTAAATCACAAAATATATTCGAAAAACAACATGTCCGATGAAAGTATTTAAAGAAAAAAGTATTTATTATTATTTTTTCGTTGTATATAGTTTCCAATTTTAAATTTCATTCACCATTCCACTCCTTTTCAGTTCCATCCTATCCTTATGAGGGAAGGGTGGGAAGGGGAAGAGGACTGAAATTGGGCCTCAGGCACGTCACTCATCAGACGAATCGCAGAGTACTTCTACATTAGGCCTGTTTTCTGTGAGGTGGTATTTCACCGGTCGAGCCGACCCATTCATGCAATAGATGTTGTTGTTGCGGGCTCTACCACTGTTGTAATCTATTACACATACATATACACTTGAACTAAATTACTTCAAGTATGTAACAGATCTGTGTGCAATTGCTATTCGATGGGCTACAATCTTAACTACAGGTTAGTGTGTGGATGGCACACTTCCAGAACCAAATCTAAGTTACTTTACTTGAAAGTTCCGCAATAGCAGTAGGGTAGTTATATAAACACTCTCCGCTAGAGGCTAAGTGAGATGTTAACTTATATTGTTTCAACTTTGATTGTGCATTCCAAACTTCTTGTAAACTTGTTGAATGAGCTTTCGATGTTAATACTTAAGTTACAGGGAGCTTTGATTGCAGTTAATTAATAGACCGCTTTATCTCTGGTGAACTCAGACTGAAATCGGGAATTCTGTATTCCAAATATCCAAGTTTATTTTATTTATGTATACCTTTTACCTTTATGTGAGTATCCCGTTAGATAAACAACTTGCTTGTTTCATAGCTTTCTGATAAAATAATCTGATGTATTTTATTCGAGAAGATGTTTGCGCACTTAGCCTTGCGCTATTCACTAAATGTTAAAGTAATAAAATCGAACGTCGGTAAACTTTAGAGTTTGAAGTTACTCTCGACAAGCGGACAGGTACATTCATATTGATATTGATTAGAACAAGGAACATTATAATTGATCGAGTTGTTTTAAACTTCAAACGGATTGGTTACCAGCGTGTTGCATTATCGAGTACTTGATAACAAATGTGTGAAGTTTTAAGTATAGTATTTCTCCTAACATGTTATTGCATGCCAATTTTAAATCGATAAACACGTTTTTTTAGTATAAATCTGTAAGGATTATAGAAACTTTAAAAATGACGATTTCCTTGTTCTTTCTAACGTCCATAAAGATCGTTGTCACAATAACTGAGAAGAAGATAACTGAGATTCAATATTGATACTTTGAATTGGCGCCCTTAAAAATTGGTTGGGCCTTGATTTAATATGATCAACAATTATTGCATGACCGGGGCAGTACCACGACATCAAAGAAGACAGGCGTGAAGTAGCGGTATGTTATGCTTCTGTATTTAGTCTGATGATTGTGGTGTCCAACACCTTACTTGACCCAATCACCTTCAGCCTTATAATTAAAAACTAAACACGGACGTGTGTATTACAATTAAAGATAAAAGTCTGCATTTTTATCCTATAAAAATCTTACAGGATTGCAGTAAACCCTCTATAAATAAAATTCTAAATGTAATGAGGATAATAAATGTGTCGGGGTTTGTTCTGAACCCTTGTTCAAATTTGTCGTGAAATAAGAATTTATTTTACAACTTTTTGTTCGAGCAATGAAAACGAATGAAAATCTTTTTTATAAAATATCTTAATACGATTCAACGAAAATGTAATGATTGCTCATTCATCAATATATTGATATCGTAATTGACACGATAAATACAAAAGTAATTTTGTCTCTCTCGTGAGCGTTGACGCAAGACCGGAAAGAAGAACCAACTTGAAAGCATTACCATGTTGTATGTTTAACTGACACCATCCAAATATCATCGTAGTAATTCGTATTAGTCAACTATAGTATTTATACCTAATTTCTTATATTTGGTAATTTTGGTTGTTATTATTTAAAATTTATTCGGCACGAGCGATTGCCCTTTCGCTTCACACGCATTCGTTTATTTCCCTCGTTGCAAATTTATGTAACTTGCTATCGCGTATAATAACTTCGTATTATAAGTTAAAAAGTTTTTATCGGTCGCCATGGTATGTCATGTCGTTTCGTATTTGTAAAATATGTCTACACAATATCATGATGATCGGTTAAGTACTAATTACGCGTGAAAGCAAAACAAACAAACTGACATACGCATTTATAGTTTTAGTGCGAATGTTTTTTTATAGTATAAAATAACAAAGTTAATATTGTTACGTAAAAATTAGAGAACAAGTCAATCTAGGATCAAAATACGACAGCCGTACTATTTCGTGAGAAGACATATAAACCGGCCATAGCTTTGAGCCAGCCGAACCATATAAAGAGAAATAGCGACATTATATGATTAATTTTAATATTTGAAATACATTTATTATGTTTTTATGCTACGTGCTCATAAAACTTTGTAGCTGTACTTAATATTAATACTTAAGCAAATTACAGTAGTAGAAAATGACATAGCGCTGGTAAATAGTACGCTAAGGTTTTATTAGTATGAAATCGCGGGATTATAAAGAGTAACCGATAAATTCTTAGTGTGTCAAGAAAGCCCTTGTGAATTGTTATCAAGTGTTGTATAATTTCTATGAATATCCTAACCTAACCAACAACTGTAACACGTACAGTCCATGTAAGTTGTTGTCCATGCTTTGAGAGCGTTCGCTATCTCAGTAAGTTACAACCGACGTAAATTTCATTTAATAATAGTTTCCCACGGAAGGCAACAAAAATTCTAGATTATTGTTCGCTCGCTTCACTTCCGAGCATGAGAAAAGAAAAATTAAAGAGTTCTTTATTTAACGAAATATTTATAAATATGAGGTTATCTTGAAAACGATTCCTTGAAGACTCATCTACTTAAGAAAAAAAGTAAATAAATTACCGTAGAATTTAGACTATTCTACTACGGTATAACTCTCTTTCACTTTCATTAGCCAACTAAATAGCCATTCGCCGAAGTGAAAACTCTAAACACATGTAAGGGCGCGACAATAGTTCAAAAATTAACAAATAATCAACGAAAATAAACTGTTGTATCTTAACAATACAATTCAAAAATGAACAAATGAAAAAATAAGTTCGTCGAAACTATTTCAAATTCAAAAAAGCACGTTATGAATGAAAAGATTTTACGCTAACAAATATTATCTAACGCGGCTAAATACTTCAGTAAAAACAAATCTACTTATTTTAGCCGTGTTATATTGTTTATATTCGATATAGTTACAATTTTATTTGAACTTTTGTTAAGTGTAAAGAAGGGGAACAGAAATGTTTTAGTGGAAAATATTATTGATGGAAGTAGTAAAGTAGTTATCACCGGGTAGCACGCCGCTAGCGGGAATTTGGGAATGTTTCAGCTATTTCGTCGGCGGCGTTAGTGTCGCACTAATAATATTTATTATCGTTCTTGGCTCCGCTCTTGGCTTGTACGATAACAATATTGTCTAGAATTAAAATGGAACAATGAATTTATTTGTTATTCGATATAATTTCTTCTGATTTCAGTATACCCTTTTAATAAAATATGAGAAACATGGAAAATCAAAGTGTAGGACTTTGATTTTCCATCTAAAACGATACAATAATGAAAGGAGGGTATTAGGAGATCGATGAGCATATATGCATAGATAGATCTATAAGAAGCATAAGAGATGTGCCTACCCCACTGGATCACGGGCTTGAGATTGATTTATTAGAAAGATAAATATCTCTGCTATAATATATAGAGTGGTAGGACATGGATGAAGTTGCTTGACCAAGCCAAACAACTCTTCTAGGGTTCTAGAGCTAGCAGGAGTATTGCGATTTTCAATTGATTTCCAGTGTGTCGCCAACTCATCTAACCGCACCATACGTGGGGTTATTCCAAACTACCCGAAATAAATAAAAAAAACTGATAAATGGACGCGGCCAGTTAAAACCCTGTTGCTAACTTGATTAAATTAAGTTTGTTTTGTTAAATTAAGTAAGGCAACTGTGCTAACATCCTATCAATGAGTTAAATGATTTATCGAAATACGTTATTTAAACGATATGACAGACATTTCAGTAGAGCCGCAGAGCAAATTCAATTTTATAAGACATTTATCTTCTATTACAAACTTCAATGGTGTTCCACTTCCGAGAGGCTTCTACGGTTTCCTCACGTGTGTGGAAGCGACGTAACGAATGAAAACGGAACGAACGTTTGAATAATGGTATTTATTGGAAAAGCAATATCTTTGTATTATTATAGCGTTATTTAACATTTTGGTTCTTATCGTGTCATTCCTTGAGCTTACTTAAAGAAAATTTAAAGAAAAATTTTTGCTTCCCGATTTTACCACAGAAGTTAAAAAAGCGTAGGGAGGGTGCTAAGTAGATTACGGGATATATTTTAAACGTGGTTAAAGTGGAGTTTTAGTGGATTTCAGCCCTACCGCTTTCGTCTATAAATAAGGAAAAATCTAAAAATATTATTAATGGAATACCAAAATATCTTGGTATATTCATATCTTTTACTACATTGACTTCTCTTTTGATTCCCAAGTACACATAAAAAATAACTCACCTTAAGTCGACTCGATAAAACTACACGTTGTTTTCTTAATTCTTGCCGGTTAAAACACTTACTTGCACAAAAGTACATAAAGATGTAGTGAGCAATTATTTTCCTTCAGGAAAACTCTTATCTTTATCACAATACGATGACACCCGAACTGTCAATGAATGATCGTATTAAATGAGTGACATTAATATGGAACTTTAATGTCTAATGTCAAAAGATGGGTACTGAAGCTATTTGAGACAGCACGATAAATACGAACTTTTCCGAAAAATTACGAAGGTAAATCTTTTTTCACTATATCTGTATTATAATTTGTCGTTAAAATTCCAAACAAATGAAACACTTCAAGGTTACTGCTGCGTACGTGACTAAAGGAAACATTATGTTTTCGACTGTCAATTGTTTTTCAATTTTTTTTACAATTCCATAAACGAAAATAGATACTACCAAAGAGGTTGCGTATATTAGATTCAATACTTGTCTAAGCAATTTTAATAAAATATCACCATAGTCAGAAATAGTTTGGCGGAAAATTTCTAATCGGCTTCATTTCGGTTTTTTGAACATTGTTCCCAATAAATATTGTCGATTAATAAGAAGGAGGTTGCATATTTTAGATTTTACGCTTGATCTAAGCAATAATAATATGTCACAGTCAATTATATTTTCTTAATTTTACGTTATATGTTTACATTTAGGCTTAAGTGACAAACACAAGGTGTCCTTTTTTATTATTTTAATTACGCAATCCTTTTTACACCATTCGACAAGTGAGTATTTCTTTGGACCACCGGTGATTTTGTATGTGTATAACAAATTTATAGTATAAAATAACATATATGGTCACAGTGAAATAGTTTTATATGTAACATAGCATGTAACATAAGACACTCCGGTGTTTTGGGATATAATCATCGAACGGTTTCAAAGATAAATAGAATGGAAACCATTACCTTTATCAAAACAAATGGACGTAGAGATTGCCACACTGTTGCCGAGATAAGCTCAATGTGCGCAAGTTTGCCCAATATGCGTGATATCCGAGTGTATATCGGCCATAGAGTTTCGAATACGTCTTTAGACTATTGTCGTGAACCATCTTCATCCATTATTACACGGATTTAAGCATTATTTACACGGATTATAAAAATGTCTTTGCAAAAGTTATTCTCTTAATACAATGCTCTACTACTTTCATTCTTTGCTAAGTATATAAAGTTATATTTAATGATTTATCGATACGTGCTTTCATTATAAATCTACACTAATACTATGAATAGGTAAAGTATGTAAGTTTGTATGGTGGAAGTAACCGCGGGTACTACTGATCCGATTTTAAAAGTGCTTTTACTGTTAAAAAGGTATATAATGCCTGAGTGCTATAGACTATATATTATAGACATCTCAGGTCACGATGTATGTTCGAGTTAAACTGTGTGTAATTTAGTCTAAGCTAAGATATACAACAGTTTTCATCTCGATCATTACCCTCAATATTTACTGTTGCGTATAAAATGCTATAATTATTTGTAAGTTCTATATAGATAGGCCAGAGGACTTACACACAGAGTCACTTCACGGTATTTCACATTATTATGTTTAAATTATTTCTGCTTCACTTGTTGGTTCCCTTTCAAGATTGCCGGCCGCGACCAGTGCATTCCTTGATTGATTCATACGTTAATAAAACCTAACAGTTATAACAACATTTCAATATCTTTTGTCATTTATATTGTGGTCAAACGTCATGCGTATTTTCCTGGCTAAAGATAAGTAGTGCTACCCGAGCGAGTAGATAGTATAATGATATATTTGTCGGTATCTCTCAGCCAGTCTAAGGGGAATGTCGAGGAAACATATAATTTATGTAAAAGTCAATCACCTCATCAACAACTTGAAACGCTAGGGTATACGACAGTAGAATTAAGTTAAGAGAATAATAACATGTATAAAGTTTTTACAGGTTTTTAGGTGGAAAGATTCCGCGAAACATTCCTAAAGTCTTATCATCGAAGAGTTGTTCGGAACTTTGCATCAACACTAACAGAGGTTGCAGTTTGCAAATTGTGTTACCTTCAAGTTTAGCAATATATCTAGCTTGAAATAACGACAAATTCCCTTCACCTGAACTACTAACAAGCTTAATTGTATAACTTTGATACAATTGTGAACTGTCCGAGATTTAAATTAAATACTCTTAGTTAGTCTGGTTATACTTGGAGAATGCATTACGTTGGGTTGACGTTAGTAAGTTGCAATGCCTTTAGATTTACATTTGTATGAAAATATGATACTTTTGTTAGACAAATCAATTAATTAAGTACACGGCTTAACCCGTGTTCGCGTACTTAGTTGTAGGAACCGAAAGGTTTCGGAACTCCGGATATTCAGGGTGAGTGAGTTTACGTAATAATATCTTACGAGAGATTTAATCGTTTTATCTTTGTTAGAGGTCATTAACAGGCAGTGTAAGATTTTTCACAGTAAATGATATTATATTTTCGGGAAACGGGGAACGGTTTTACAATTGTATGAAAATCCTAAATGAAGGGTCACAGCTTGCCAACAAAAGCTGCGAAATGTTCTAGTGATATAGTTTTGCCATAGCGAGGCTAAGTTCAGAATTTATCGGTGTTTCTTGGTTCCGCGCTCGGCTCATGAAGTAGGGACCTTAGTTTTGACAAAGAGCAATTGGCCCCCAGCGCTTTAATTGTAATATGTAGTAATTATATTGAATTACGATGAAGTGACGCATTGTAGTTAGGCCATTGTTGCAACAGTGATTGCTACGTATACCTCTCTTTTAGTTAGCAGAAGAAGGAAGATCCGTAATCGTAAGTAAAAAGGAGTGGTTACATTAAATGTGTATGGAAATTTAACAGTGGTAAGGCCCGCAACAACATCCGTTGCACGAATGGGCCCGCTCGGCTGGTGAAATATGACGACCTCACTCAAGGCAGACGTAAAGTAGCAGTATGCTTCTGCGTTTGGTCCGTTGAGTAAAGTGACGGAGGGCTAATTACAGCCTTCCCTAATAAGGATAGAAGGGAAAAGGGGAAAAGATTGGACGGGAATGGGATGAATAGGAAATTGATCACTTAACATCAAATAAACCGCTTGCTCGTTTGCCACCACCGTCATAAAAAAGATGAGTAAATCAGATATTTTTTATTATTATTCATTTACATATTCCATTCATACACACACACACTTTACAATTAAATTTGCAAGTTCTATGCCAATAAGTAGTGGTCACTTAATATCGGGTAAGCTATTTGCTCGTCTGCCAACTTTTTCTATAAAAAGAGTGGAAAAATAAAGTCATACAAACTACCAACAGGCGAAAATGCTTCCAAGATTTATGACACTTATTTCTTTTCTTCATATTACCCACGAATATGAAATTCTATTGCATTACCGGGGCTTCATTCATTAGAGCGCCCACACGAGCCGAATGAGTGTCATTTTTCTGGCGCAATCTCGCCACGAATTATTCCATGTCGGAAGCTAAATTTCATGTTCCAAGTATTTGCTGTATGGTAATTTAATTTGCAAATATAACTCAGGAAAACACTGTGGAAACTCGATAAAGGCAAAGACAGGTGGGGAATGCTATCTTGGAACGGAGACCAAATATGGAAAGAATTGTAGGATATTCTACTTGCAGATACTCACGGCTAAAGGCATTGGAAGTTATATCAAATCAGTGTGTATTAGTTAACATTGAGTTTGTATAAATAAAGATAAGTTGGTATAAATAACTAATGCTAATAGACTGGTTTTTAAGAAGTAGTTATATGGTTAATTGTTTTTTTATGATCGTAAACTGTTTTCTTTGACCATCGTTTGCGATCTGATTCAATACATGAAACATTTAAAATAAACAAAACAAAAAATAAGTTAAACATCGTCGCAACGCAACAATATCATTAATTGTATTTCAGCCCCTGCGCCAAAACACCCGGATAAATATTCATGATCCGGGTCAATAAGCGGGAATGCTGCTTAAAAGCTTTAATTAATTTATAATTCCATCCATCTTCGTCATGGTACAATGTGATAGGTACATTCATAGTGTCTATTTATAACTACGATAACTTTATTTTTTTGTTTTGTTAAAACATTTTGAATTAGAAATTCTACTCAAATCAAATCTCAAGCTATCTTAAAATTGTAGTACACAAGAGCATTAATGTCTACTACGTAAAATGTGTACGAACGCTACGTAAGCTCGTTTCTCGCCCCTCCTTTCCTTTGTTCAATGTTCTGAAAATATCAAGGCCCAGATAGAATAAGATTTAGTTTTATTACTAGTTGGGGGTCGTGAAACAAAACCTCTACTAATAAAAATGGTTATCTTCTAAACTTTAGCAGTGTTATATACATAAAACAAGAAACTGACTGTCAACGCATAGACCAAACACCTAATTCACATAAAACACATTTTGCTCCCCCATCTGACGTCGCTAGCTCGACCGTTATAGGCCCAACGTGTATTTATCTCGTTGCGTAACGAGTGTGACGTTTCGGTTGTCCAACAGTGTACAATACGTCAAAGGCAATGACGTAATAATAGAGCTGTGATAAAGCTTTGATCAAGTGAGTTATTTATTACGGATGTGCAGACCGCATGGATGGCGGACGTTGCCAAGAATAGAAGTTGGATTCAGAATTTGACGCCGAGCCGAAGAACTAAATCAACGGGAACATTCCACAGGTCTGTGGTCTGTGGCTCAGTGGATTGGAATGATTTAGACTGTGTTTGCAAGGCGGTCCTAAGTGAAATTTTAGTTTCCAACCGATTTTAAAACAGGAGCACATTGTTTTTTATTTTTTAGTCTTCTCTAAATTCTCTGTTTTATTTTGTCTTTTTCTTCTACCTCTTTCTCTCTCTGTAATATATTAATGTTTTGAAAAACGAAAAATAACATACATGGCTCTGTGATCCACCAAGATTTCAAAGTTGTTTTGCAGAAATGTAATTTTTTTATAATGGAACAATGATTTTTGAAGTGAAAACTTCTTTAGTCACGTTACACAATATTTGATAGGGAAAAATCTTATAGGTTTGAGTGAAGAACATGCTCAACGTGTGTCAGCAACATGCTTATTGGAATTTTGACGAACTTTTTTTATTTTTTTTTTCTTAAGTATTCAAGTCAGTCAATTTACTGTTTTTTAACATTAATTGATTTATTGAGACTATTTATCTAAAATCGTAAAATTTCAATTATTCTCTTGAGTTATTATCTACGATTTAAAAAAAATACTTCGGATCGCAACGTAAATTTTTAGCCGAGTTACATCTTCAATGCAAGTAAGGCAAAAGCATTCGCTCGGAAAGTACTTCGGCGGGTAGGGAGTTCGCTGCTCAGTGAACTGCTGACGCTGTCTGCATTCAACCGACTGGTAATAATAAGTCCGTAATAACTTACCATTTCTCTATTTTAAGTTCATCGTAGGAATCGAAGTTACTATAAAGACTAGTGATCGCTCAGTAGTCGAAATTCGACCGTAATTGAGGAATTAGTTTCATTTATAGAATCGTACCTCGCCTTAATGGAAAAAACTGTTAGTCCACGGCAGAAGTGAAGGCTTCTTAGTTTCACAAACTCTCTATTTATATAATGTATGATTTTTTTTATATGAATCTGGATGGTGAAAATGTTATGAGTTCTTATAGTTATATATTATATTTTCACCAACAGATTCACATGTACTGTTCAATCCACATAAATCGATACGCAAATACTACGTTGTAGCGCCCACCGTGCCTAATTAAGTTTTCCTTTCAATACATATTTTTTACTAAGATCCCGATCTCGTCTAAGCTTAATTGGTTTTGAATGTAATACCTAGAGTTTCAGAGCTTTGAGATTTTCAAAGCAATTGTATCAATTGTTGAAAGGTTGAAATAACTTTTTGAGGGTATTAATATTAACAATACCTTGTGAAGTATTATTTCTTCGAACTTCAGAGTCATTAGCTCATCGAATCAATAGATAAGGAGATTCATTCTATTATAGTTCATATTGCAATGTTCGATACGATCTAGTATTCTTTGCGTAATATCTAAAGGGAGTTCAAAAGCAATAATAATAAAGGGCGTTGATATAATTGATATAACAAGGAAGCCTTGTTAAAGATATCCTGTTAGTTTCGTCTATAGAAATAAAGGAAGAAACATTCTTAATAATACATATCGATTTTCAATCAAGAATGATAACTATCCAAATGATATTATATGGAATAACAAGAATAGGATTTGTGCTGGCAAAAGTAAATCTTAACTTCTTTGACACAGTTAGGGCAGATATAGGACACACTTACCGCTTTTTAATTAATGAATCCTAATTATGAATGCGAATTATATATATAGGTATATATATATATATACATATATACGTATATGTAAATGCGAATGTGAGTTTGTTTGTTACGTTTTAATTCCTTAACGACATAACCGATCATCATGAAATGTACACACATTGTCAGGGATACAGAAAATCACATAAGATACTTGTCTGTTATCTCGATAATAAAACTATTCCCGAGGCATATAAAACCTTCATTCACAGTATCCGTTGCCATGGTAATGCGTCATGTTTTAACAATAATAACATTTTGAAACAACATTTTCCAGCGTGGAAAATGAGAAACGCATGCGAATCCGCTGGTAACAGCTAGCTTAAATCATTAATTAGTGGTCCAAAAGGAAAAAACTCGACAGCATCCCACTTGGGGCGCATTTTCTTTAGTTTAAGTCCATTACGTCATGTGTTTACTACACTGTTGTACTACACTACAGTGTTGCTGTCCATTGTCTTTGGAAGACCTTTAACCAGGTGATTTTTGTATGAATATTACATATCTGTAGTTAAAATAGCATTGACCTGGGGCAGGATGATTTAATAAAAGTTTCGAAAATCGATCTCGACCCAATTCAATTAAATGAGGAACTCGCGGAATTTTAATAACCACTTTAATGAATACAATTTATTGTACAAAGTAAAAAAGATTTACTAACAATGATGCGGCACATAAAAAGTGGCAAATAACGGTGGGCGGAAGCCACGTCCCGACAATTTGTATTGTTGCTATAACTAATGGATCTGGTAAAAACACCTCTTTCCGGTGCGGATCTGATTTTTACGACCAAACCGGTCCCGCTGTTGTTGTGTACAGCATAATAAAACACTTTTACAGTGGACACTCTTTCAAGTCAACATTTTTCTTTACCTTTTTTCGACATTCATGAAATATGAGAACCAGGTACTTCTTCATTCATACACTAAAAATTTATGATTTACTCGCAAGTGATACGCAAGTCAAAGGCGGGTCAACGGTCTGATTTATTCGTGTATCTTACAATGCTCTTTATTACACGACATAATTCTATTACGAGCGACAGGACGTTTTAACATCTGTTTAAAAGGAACCTTTTTCGCAAGAATTAATATTCTTGCTTATCCACCTCTCTTACTAACACAAATAAAAGTGACTGATCTTTAACTTTGTACCTGGTAACGGAGCTTGGCTATTCGTAAGTGTTTTTTCGGATGATATTTAATATTGGAATAAAAGGTTACCATTTTATGGCGTGTTAGGAAGAAGGAAGAATGGCATGTGACAAGGACTTGACCACTTATGTGTGGTTAGGACAAGTTCAGTTCACTTCATTCGATATGTACCCGATTATTACTGCAATATTCTAATAGAATACAGACAAGTAGAAATGCATTTATTCGCTAAGACCGTTCAAATTAAATGTGCGCCTCAAACTTTGAATACCTCGAATGTGTAAATAAACCGAGAGCTGAAATAAGTGTGTTCAGCTTAGCAAATTGACAAACGCTTCGTTGGAATTTAAGAGCAAATTTTATTCCATATACTTACTTAATACTCATAATTATAGTATGTTTAATATATTAGGGCAACGTTATTGTAATGATGCTAATTCAGAAGTAGAAAATTATGAACGCCACCTATGAACTGAAACACCACATAAATAATCGTTGTCACCCTTTCTTCACTCATCCTTTCAATATTCCAGAAGGAAGTGTGCAACGATTGCTCAATATCACTTGAAACATTTACAAGCTTATCATATAGTATGCAGAACTATGTATCCAGACATCTGTGGCGTGTTCCAGCGAGGGATTTGGCTAATATTGCCTCTATCTCTAAATTTGCATACAATGCTTTGGAACGTTGTGTTCACACAAGATTACAAACAGTAATGTCGTTAGTGACGTGATGCGGGAGATATAATTAGTCATCGGCCATCAACATAATCTCTATGTGTAATATCGTTTGTGCATTACACAAAGAAAAAATATCGTTTATTTCAAAACAATATGGAATTTTTGTAAACAAAGGTTACACCTTAGGTTTTATGCTAAAATTCATAATTACTCAAATATTTTCGAAAACCTCTTTTTCTCATATACCTTATAACATTAGCTATCCATATTATTAAATTTCACTTCATTTTATCTCAAAATCATCATTAGAATTACATTTCCGATGAAAGTATAAAAAGTTTAATGGCTTCCATGTGTGGTAAGTGACGTTTGCTTGTTCACAAAATTTCCATCTAAATATGGAACAAAATAAAAAATCGATGACGTTGTCCGCTTAAATAAGGCTGATTATAAAGGTTGGTACATACTGATTAACAGAGGTAGCCAGCCTCATCATCTGCATCAACACCTGATATAATACAAGTTATCTTTTTTATGGAAGAATGTGGCAAACGTTCACCCAATGTTACGTGACAGCTACCCATAGGAACTAGCAAATGAGTTGCACATACGTTAACTAACTTTAATGGATGCCATGGGGATAGACTGCAAAAAGGGTAATTCGTTTTCCTACCCAGCCCGTCAGATCTTCATCCCCTTCCTATACTTTCTTTTTTAGAAATGGATGGGAAGGCAAAGAGAAGTAAAAGTAGGCTTTCGGTACCTTTACCGTCAGACGAAAAGCAGAATATTTCATGCTTGGCTGTGAGGTCATGGTATTTCACCGTTGAAACTGGAACATTCGCGCGGTTGCTGCTGTGGCCTTTTAATTCTACTGAGTCTTAGGCTCAACAATTCCTCTGGTGTTGTGCATAATCATAGGCGATGGCCACTTAGCATGAGCCGGCGCTTCTCATTTGTCCCGCTATAGTATAAAATTTGCATGCTTAAACAAGTAAGCAATTAAACCTTTTCTATTTATCCAAAATAAATTTTCCAACACAAAGCGATTTGTTCCCTGTCGCTAATAAATACTAATTTACGCCTTTCATAATCCGCACAGTTGAAAAATTATTATTCCGTGTCGAAGCAAGGATTTCCCTTGATATTATATTGGGTCGATTCATCATACTGCCAACAGAACAATAGCTTTTTGAGTCAAAGAATAAAGGAAATGTGTATAACAACAACGATTTTTGTGCTTTAAGGTTGTTAAAACTATCGTGAGATATTTTTAATAAATTAATAACTTTTTTGTTCTCTCAAAGTTACAGATTTAGAAGAAAGGAAGTTCTAGATGCTGAGAGGATAGACTCTACATAACTTAATTATACTGATTGGAATCAGATCGGATCAGAAGTACTACTTCAATCTTTATAAAAATAAAATTCCATTTTAAAATTATCCCTGCTAATATTATAAATACGAAAGTAACTCTGTCTGTTTTAGCGTAAGCATAACTTGCACGCCTAAACTACTAAAATTTCTTAAATTAAATTTTATACAGGTATAGTCTAGATTCTGAAAAAGGACATAGACTATATCTAGAAACATGAAACTTATTTTTTTTAGATATAAAAGTTTTGGTTAGATATAAAAGTTTGTAAAAAATGTACCCTTAAGGGTTAAAATAAAAAAAGAGGATACAAGTTTGCGACAAGATAGAAAATATTAGAGAATTACAGAGAAGGATTAAAGTAGGTAGTAACATTGACGGAATAGGCAGGCGCGGCGCCGCGATTCCCTTTTATTAATATATGTATCAGTCTTATAATCAAAATTATTAGCCTAAAAATAAGTAATGCTGTCCTGTCACTTTTCCACGCAGACGAAGTCGCGGGCACAGCTAGTATATGGGTAGTATATATATGGGAGAGAGGGACATAGTTTATATATGGGAGAGTCTACGGCTTAACCGATCGATGAAGATTTCAGGAAAAGCTCAGAATGGCCTAGCCTAGCCTCATATCTTGAAATTTGGTACCAACCGTACAAATGAAACTGACCGATGTATTAAAGCACAGCCTAAGCTATTGGGCGTAGAGACTTGGCAATTGACAAAGAGATTTCTGTTATTTCGTAGGCGAGCAGTAAAATATATTTTTCTAAATTCATCCCCTAAAGGGCCATAGTAGTGGATAAAAGTTTTTACGGAGAATCCACGCGCAGCCGGGGCGGGTCGCTAGTACTTTATAATGTCTTGAATTTATTATTAATTTTTATAAATATTTATCATTTGAAGTTTCAATATCTTTGCTACCAGATGTCTTACAATGTATCGTAAGGAATTTATAATATGCATATTTCATTCTCTATTTCCTTTGAAACGTTTTGAATTGCTTAAATTTTCCCTCTTTGTTCTCAAATGAAAAAATCATTTATTCATGCCTCTCATTGTCTATTGAAACTTAATGAAAGGCAAAATTACTTCTTCAATATTTTCAATCTGCTTCAATTGTCAAGTCATAAGAAACGTCTGAATGTTTAGTACATTAAAAAAAATGAGTACCTATTTTTATTATGGATCATCATCAGTCAATCTATCTATATAATACACAGGTGATAAGTGCATGTATGTATATATATTTCTATACATGCATACACTCTATAGCCCTATCGACTCCAAAACGTCTCGACGGATGAAATTTCCAGAAACTGGTCCTATGAAGTTTGAAAGCGGTCGGATTAGTAATAAGCGTTACAAAAGCGGGCCAGGTCGGTTCATGATCAGTTGGATAATGTCTTTCCTCATCCAATGGACTTCCCGCAGGTTGCCCTTGTCCGTCGAGCCTTCTTGTCGAACCCACGTTGTACCTTCTAGTTTGTGTTTTAAAATTCCAGAACTATTTATTGATTTTAACAACAAACCTTTCTAAGAACAATGTACAGCTTCACTTAACTTTAGCAATTTTACAATTTAAATTCTGTATTAATATGGATAATAAACTAAAATCAGAACTACCTATGACGACCCTCAGCATATAGATTATTTAAAAAAAGTACTGAATTTGTAGACCTTAAAACCTCTTTAGTAAGAAACAATCTGACATATTATTGATTTTGGTCTTCAGAGATCTTGTTGTCATACAATATAATATATGTTATTATTAATAAAGATCTAAATTATTGTCTCAATCGAATCAAAAATAAATGAGCGTGGTAGAAAGCGTCGTCACTATAACTGAAGATGATACAGAACATAATGCAGAAAGTCAAGAAAATAGCAATTATAACAAATACAAATCAGTCAATGATTCGACCGAAATTGTTACTAATGATGTTCTCGAAAACAACGTTATCAATACTGAAATACCTTTATATGATATGTCCAAAGATAAAAATGATAAATCAAAGGCAATTAATGAAAAAGTATATATTGTAGCATATAATTCGATCGGCCCTCAACGTATTCAACGTAAGCAAATTTACTTTTTCAGTACTTATTTAAAGTGATTTTTTAAACCATTGGAATCTATACCGGTTAACTTCATAACTTTAAATAAAACTTAAATTTGAGGATGTGTACATTCGGTATACATCTCTTCTCATTAACATAAGTAATTGTAATGAAATATATTAATATGCTCAGGAATGGACGACGCAGACTATTCCTCGGACCGGATCAGACCAGCTATCTTGTCACTTACGATCCTTAAGACAGACTTATGTTCAGATCTAGATGTTTATTGGCCGATGATGAAATTGATATCTATTGGCAAATAACCTAGTGCAATTCCAGTCAGTAATATTATGGAACTAAGCTCCTCAGTTAATGATGTTGGCTCAGCCACGTTATACGTATATTTTTTAATGTTGTCATTTGAAACAGGTGCTGCAGGAATTGGTCCACCGCTATATTACGACCCTGCACGCAATGATTTTGTAAAGTTGGTACTAATACTTGTATTGTTGATGCTAATCATTACTGCGGCTTTCCTAGCAATAGTAAACGCCTCGTGAGTGTTAATTTTTTTCTGAAAATACATACGAAATACGCGCAGATTGAAATAACGTTTTAAATGGGATTGGCCTCGGGTTATCGACTACGTTTAGTTGATTTTAAATTTTGCACCATTGTAATGAAACATTTTTTTCTGGACAATGCTTTTTATGGTGGAATAATTTTTGAAATCGGATTATATATTTATAATGTCTGAAAATCTAGTCAAAATACGCTTATACAGAAGTCTAGGTGACTGGATAAACAAACGAAAAGACAGACTAAAAGGCAGCTGTAAAATTGGTTCAACTGAGTTTGGTCCCATAAAATGACCCAAAGGTACGATACCTTATATGTATTGATACCGATGGTGGCCACGTATAGGTTGACTCAGCGTAGGTAGGCGATGGTTCGTGGATTTGGTCAGTTGCGTAGCCAGCTTGCATCCGAGAGGTGAAGATGATGGTTGTAAAAAAGAAAGAGGGAGAAAAAAAGAACGCTGTTGCTACCGCTGGCTAGCTGGCTCTAATTCTGTTAGAAGCGAACGAACAAATTCCCTAGATTTAGTTTAGCTTGGGATATTGATACTTATTAATATTTCAATAATTATAATTTAAATGTATTATTTCAGGGACGACTATCGTGAGTTTTTTATAACGAGCGGTATGACGCTACCACTATTGGCACTGTTAGTAATTTAAGTTTTTTAAATTGAATTTTGTTCTAGACGGGCAATGAGGTTGTTGAGATGAGTCGCTAATTTGCAGGGTTGGCTCTTTTAGTCAAACAGACACATTAGCTAAGTTACGGAATTTGGGAACATATTTGGCTTTAGAAGATTATGCTTCTAATAAATGCATTTTGACCAGCTACCTTAAAGTACCTAATTAGATATATAAGAAAATACGGCGCATCTTTAACGTACGACGCCTATGTTGCCGCCATATTCAGTCGCGCGTTAAGTATTGGTCGCATTATGTCATCCAGCATGGGGTTATATCGACCAATTGATGTAGGAGAAGCGAGTCAGGTGTGCAAGGACTGTGCCAAGATCTATCGCTGCCTACCCTGCACGAGGACGAGCATCAGCGCTTATTCATTTATTTATACTTTCAGGTTGTTACTGATGTGTGTTAACTACGCCTTTATGTGTAGCGCCTGCGCTCGATATCCTCCGTGCAATTTTGTGTGCTTGGTCCTTGCGGTAATCGTTATTTGTATAATTAATTTTATAGAAAACGTTTATTTAACTTTAAATTAAATTAATAGAAAAACTTCAAATCTCTCGAGTTTTTGCTTATAATTTCGTTTTTAAATTACGTATTTCAAATTATGTCACATAATATTTATAGGAGGGAAATGAAAGGCGCCTGACTTGATGTTAATTAAATCCACCACCCAACAATATTAATTGCCAACCTTTGCGCGAGGAAATTGAGCAAACGGTTTTATAGGAGTTCATTGTTCATTACAGGTGATTGCAATGAGTATTATGGCCGCCTACATTACGTCGCATTACAGGACGGAAATCATTCTGTACGCTACTATAGCCACAGCAGCGGTTGTGTTCGTCTGTATTATTTTGGCATTCACTTCGGTAAATTTTTACAATACGTCCTTAAGCATTACTCTCATGTACGTGATTGGTCACTGAGCTATTCCTAAACCGATGACGGGTTTGTTTTTTAATGTTTGAATTGATCCCAGGATTACACCCGATAAGTAAGTAGCAAGGCGATAATGTCCCAGGAGATTTTATTTAAGTGTGCTACGCTTAATGAAAAAACATTAGCTGAACTTTGGTAAATATTAATAAAACGCTATTTCTAACAGATCATTCAAATTAACACCTTGCAAACAGTTCACCTGATATTAAGTGACTGTTATCCTCAAGCATTCTGTAACAAGCTAATAACTTGCATGTGAATTGTACCTACATATGACAGACACAGGAAGAGATACACACAAAAAAGGATACTTCTGTTTCATATCGATCCCATTCCCCGAAACATCCTATTCCAGTATCCAGCTTTCCCTTATTACAGAAGGATCGGAAGGGGACCAGAATTAGATCTCCGGCCCCTCACTTATCAGCAGAAACGCAGAATACTTCTACTTTATGTTTGTCTTCTGTGCGTCGTGGTTTATTAAAACTGTTAAATATATGTAACTTTTTCTTCTTAATTTCAGTTTGACTTCACTGCTTGGATGCTGTACGTTATCGTTATTGCGACAGCGTTATCGGTGATAGCTTTGATCGTAATCCTAATGATGCTCATCACGGGCGAGACTATGAAACCTCTCGTACTTGTCATTCTTGTTCTGATTACATTAGTACAATCTATTGTAAGTAATTTTTACACGCTAACTGTATATCTGTAGCTAGTAATGTAAAATCTTTCGATGTAATTTAAACCAAATTCAGGTTAATCAATTTGAACATTAAACATAGATTAAAGGTAGACGAGTTCGAACCGACTCGCACTGATGCGATGTACTAGCGTCATTTTAGCCGCCTCGCAGACGGTGCAAGTAACCCTACATCGACTTTCGAGTCTATACAGTTGCACCTCACCCTCATCTTGACACAGTTCTTGTGTAGTCAAAATAATATAATTAGTGATTGATTTACAAAAAAAATATTGATGTAATCTATGCTTAAATTATTGTGCATCGGGTACCGAAACACTAATGTAAATAAAATTTAATCTTGCTTTTTCGATAACACGTTCATCCCTGGTGCACTTATATAGAAAAAATCACGTGCTCCTGACGCTCGCTTCGGAAGGCCTCCTCTGGGAATGATGGAAATACAATTTCGATGACTTTCTTCTAATGATTTGATTGAATAATTGAATATTTTGATTTTAAAAGGACGAATAACATCATTAAAAAAGTTAAAGATGTTTGTGGTGTGCAACTTCTTATTACTTACTATACTTGTTCTAAGGATCACAAACGACTGTTTTCGGTTTCGGACTCTAGCTGGTATCGATAAGACGACTCTTGACACATAAAAGGCTGGAAGCTGATAGCCATTGCCATCTCTGTCTCCGTCAGTATAGTTAAAGAGAGTCAGAAATATATCACTGATACTGATTCATTTACAGATGCTGACAATAGAACTTCAAATGGTATTAGGTGGACGATCGGTGGAGCTCTCTGAAAACGATTATGCCCTTGGTGCATTTATGATTTATACATCGATTATCAGTATTTTCCTTAAAATGGTTCAAATTTTGGGTATTATGGATGATAGCTAAACTATTATACACCCACAAAAAATGTAACAAAACATATGACTGTGTAAATTGATTTATTTGATCATTATAGTTATTAAACTAATTGTATTTTATTGCCTTAAAGTTAAAGGTCAATTTATATATATAAATATCTAAACAAACCGTCTATATGAAGACTGTAGCCCGTTAAAACAATCAACCTATGTTGTGTATTGGATTCAACTATTATGAATATAGTAGGGAAAGGCAAGAAAAATATACTTGCGTATGATCTTTGTAAATGTTATTAATAATGAGAGTCAAATGACATAATACAAAAAGTTTTTGCTAAACCGAGCAGACAAGAGAACGCGTATTCTTTAACGGCACATGCAGCTCCTCTGGAAGTCAATGGGAGGCAGTGATCACGTATCATGCTATGTAAATACTGCCGTTTCCCCAAAAGGGAACGAAGTATTTTTTATATCTTTTTTTTTCTACTTTCCTACTGTTATTCATATTCAGATGTGGTGTTGGAGGAAAATGCTCGGGGCCTCCTGGACCGAATTCCGAACAAATGCCTCCATCCTTGATGAACTTGGCATCAAAGAGCACCTATCCACTCAAGTGCGCAGTCGGATTCTTAAATTCTTTGGGCATGTAAGTCGACGTGGAAACGACTCCATAGAACGTCTTGTCATGCAAGGGAAGTCACAAGAGCTCCCCGACGAGATGGACGATTAAATGAAGGATGCGGTTGGTGGTACACGAATGTGTCCAGTTAACAGGCAGAGTTTGCGGGACGACACGAGTTGGATACTGTCTGCTGCCCAATCTACCGGAGCGTGACCCCGTCCACTCTCACAAGAGTGAAGCGACCAAGAAGAAGAATCTTTATATGTATATCTCTTTTTTATATGAGAAAGCACGAGCAACGGGTCGCTTAAAGTTTTAACAGTGGTAGAGCCCGCAACAACAACATCTGTTGCCGAATGGGCCGGCTCGACCGGTGGAATACCACCACCTCACAGAAAACAGGCGTGAAGTAGAAATACTCTGCGTTTCGTCTGATGAGTGAGGTGCCGGAGGCCTAATTTGAGTCCTCCTCCCTTTCCCACCCTTTTCTTGTAAGGATGGGAAGGGAACGGGAAGAGGATTGGACGGGGAGGGGGTTGACAGAAAAAGGGAAATATCCTTTTCCCTGTCTATACCCTCCTCGGTCCATTAAAGGTAGCCAACGCATCTGCAACATAATTTCTTGTTGCGGATGTCTATGGGTAGCGTACAGTTATGTGATCCGCTTGCTCGTTTGCCACCTTATTCCATAAAAAAAAAGTTAAAGGATCACCGCTGCCAATGAACATCCGCAACACTAGAGGAATTGCGAAGGCGCTGCTGGCCTGTAACAAAGACGCTCTTTTCTTCGTAAGTTGTAGCCTAAAAGTAGTTTTATCTGAAGCGACACAAAAGCGAAAATAGTCATATGAAATTAATCGCTGGCCAGTTACCAAGCGGTGCGAATATATTGCGGAAATGAAAGCATTCATTATCATAATGGGTAAGGTCGTTAGTGAAAAATTAGACTTGTATGTGTAGAAAAATCCTGCCATGAATTATAGATGAGATCACCAGATCAAATGTCGGAATTATTTTCTAATCTATTGTTCACATTCTGTAGCAGGGATCACTAATTAGTTTCATTCCGTATATACTTTTTTACGCCAAATGACTTCAACTCCCCCCAAACTCCCTCCATCTTTAGATCATCAATTGGATGATCTCGTAGAATTATTTAGCGTTTTGGTTGCTGAGATAGATGTGAGAGGCCTCCCTTCGCTTTTTCCTTTTTTGTATAAGGAAGGGATGGGAAGAGAAGAGATGTCTAGGAGCCTTCTGCGGGCTACGCGCCTTCTGCTGCTAGGCGATTTGTGCGTCCTGCCACGTCAAAATAATAAAACATAAGACAAGTGTTGTTTAAATATATTTTTTTTACATTTCAACATTTACCACATTTGTCGAACAGTCCTGCTACTTGAACCAAAGACCAAAGTAATTCTACTAGTGAAGTAAACAGAAGGATTGCAACTATCGCAAAGTCAGTTTCATCCAATTCCATGGTTCTTCCTGATAAGATCATCTGAAGGTTCATCACCATTATCTGAGAAATGTAATTTACAATATATTACATATTTAGAATTCTTACAGACCTGTAGAAAGTAGTTACGTTAATGGATAGTTTCAACTTCGAAACTAACACGATCCCGCAGAAAATGTACCTAAATATATATCACTCACTCACGCCCACGGCGGGGTTAGCGCAGAGATTACGGATTTCCACTTGGCACGGTCCGGCCGTACTTAAATTTGGAATTACGCTTTTACGCAAATAATAAAGATATAAAAAAACTACTTGAATTTTAAATACACGTTTTATTACAACTAACTCACCACATCGTATAGCATTGTGCAGCAAACAGCAACAAAAAATTGTACTATTCCATATCGTAATTTAGTAAATGTTCTAAAGATGAAGACCAATGCTATAACAGCAGCAACCTCAAGGAATATTGTATACATATATAGAGACCACTCCTTGAAGTTATACTAAAATAAAGGTTTTTTTTTAAATTTAGCTAGAATAGAAGATAATTGCAGGTTGGGATCGTTAGGTTGGACATGTGAGTTACATAAGTTTAGGTGGATGTTTGTTACTTCCATCCAAACTTTACCTTAACGACAAAGCAAGGACTGATTTTTTGATTGAAGCAAAGGATCTGTCACACTTATTATCTGGGAAAAAGTACGGTTTCCATGAAATATATTTGCTTAATATCTCTTACGGTTTATGAAAGACAGTTTTAAATCCACATTACCAGTTTGAAGATAGCAGCGAGTATCGGTACTCACTTCGCTTCTTTACTTGTCAAACGTCACTTCAAAGTAAGATGTGTTATAACCTACGCGAGTTGATAATGCGCTGAGAGCTTGTCAAGTTTACATCCACGTGACTAACTTAAAGTATAGTTAAGAAAGTAAATCTATATTGAATATAATGTTTTAATAATAATGGTAATTATGGGTAGGGATATGACGATGGTGTGAGGTCTTTTTATCATCCGAAAATGTGTTCGTCTTATCATCTGAAGTGGTGATGGTGGTAATTCCCATGAAGAATTTATACTGGGTTGTTAAATAGGTTAATATTTTTGATATCACAGTGTCATCGTCAATGTCGTGGTGAAGTTAAAATAATTTAATCATATTCTTAAATGTTCAATAACCGTGATCAATTAGTAGTAGTATTAGTACTATAAATAATAATTCCACGAAAAGACTGAAGTATTTACTCATTTTAAAACAAAGATGACAACATTAATAAAAATAGCAGCAAGCAAGATAGCGTTTTAGCGTCACGAAATTACGTCACCAAAATGTACGCTAAGCGCATTATCAATTTGCGAGGTTGTATATCCTAACATGTATACTTACTTGAGAGAAGGCTAATAATATCCAAAATAAAACTACAACAGTTGTTGCGGCAAACATAAAAAATATAATAGTGGTATCGAGTAATACAGTCAAAACTCCCGCCATGATACTATACGTCACCACCTGTAAGTAAGTAGCCATTAGTAGCCATTAGATTCCATATACATACCATTCAACAATATACATACATGGGCTACATCAAAAATTTTATTAAAAAAACCACGCCGCTTTGTTTATATGACCACACAGACGGAAAAACCTGTCCTTAGTACGCAAAACTTCAATGCCTTCACATGTGTGCGCAAGTTAGCTCCTAGTCATAATGATTTCGTACAGAAGATACAAGACATACATTTGGGAAAAAACATAATCATAAAGTAATTAGATCGGAAGTATAAGCAAAGTACTAGAGTTAAATAACAGCACATCGATTCTTACCGCTACAAGGACGTAGATAAAATTGCACGGTACCATCCGAGAGACTTCAAAGTAGCACAATAAAACATTTAGTACGATTATAATGATCCTACAAACAAAATAAACTCATGTAGAGAAAATAACCAATAATCGACACCAAAGGGGAATGCCGAAATCATCGATTTCAATCTTTTCTATTAAAATCTAATATGTATTCATCTACGAATACGTCCTTGTTTATACCTTCACAGCACGAAGAACATGGAATATCAGAGAAGCTATCTCACATTTCTTGATTTTCAATAATATAATTATTTTAAGTTATTTTTTTATGAAAGAATGAAACGAGCAAGCGGATAACCTGATGTTAAGTGAACGCTGCCCATAGGCATCTACAACAAGCTATTGTGTTGCATATGCGTTGCCTACTTTTAATGAACAGAGGAGGGCATAGACAGGAAAGGGAAGAGGACTGAAATCCGGCCTCCGGCACTTCACTCACAGACCAAAAGCAGAATACTTCTACTTCACGCCTGTTTTCTGTGAGGTCGTGGTATTTCGTTTCTTGTTTCTTTTTCGTGTTTTACCTAGGAGTGGAGAGGAAAGTGGATGTTAATTTGGTGAACTAAACTCAAGAAATATATTTTGAAACTGACTACTTCTTTCAACTGTAGCTCCACATAGACGCTAGCTGGTGCATTACATACCGGGTAAGTAACATTACTTTACAGAAGACTGGCATGAAGTTGAAGTATTTTATGCGTTTCGTCCTTATCCATATACCTTATCCATTACAGCCTTTTCTACTCTTCCTTATTTAAATAACTCTTCAGCCCCACATACAGCCTGGCAGGACTTCTACAAGTATATTATTGTTTGGGATGTCGATGGGTAGTAATTTAAAAGTCACAAGAAAAGCTTGTTCGTTTGTATAAAAAAATAAAGTTCGGTACTTACGCAGCGGGAATAGCAAAAAATAATATGAAATCTCGAAAAAAATCTTTCATCGAACTCCTGTAAATAAAAAAAATACAAAAGACACAGACCAAAGGGTGACTGGATATGGCCAGATGCATAGATAAAGTCCTACAGGTTGGTAAAGGTGATTACAGTGAACTGTAAGTAAAGTGGTGAGTATGGTAATGTTATAATTAATTCGAAATTTACTTACGTGTTTGACACCACATATATAAAACCTGAAGTAAACAAAAGCATCATAAAAAGTATCATGAAGGCAACTGATAGAAAGTGATTGAATGATGGGTCGTATTCGCAATAAATCTGTTCGTTTCCAAGGGCGTCACCTGAAATAAACGATAAATGTAAATCAAACTTCAAATAATTGTAAAAATGCCTATAACCAGAAACGATAGCGGGCAATAAACTGCTGTCATTTTAAAATGTTTCGATTAAGGATACAGGGTAGATTAGGAGAAAGTGCTAAGATCATCTACGGCATTGCAATCATCAGACATGACCCGGACGTATACCTTTAAGTACTTCACATATCACCATTTAATATTCTTATCAGCTATGGATATTCCCTACTATAAAATTTCTTGCTAATTAACAACAGAATTCTGACAATGTGCTAAAGATAGCCTACCTTTGAATAGAACTTTTTCGCCATGCGGTCCAATATAAACACATGTTGGACATTTCCCGTCTTCTTTTCTTCCGGCGACGTAGTTCTTGTATAAATTGAATGCTCTTTCACGGAGTTCTTCGGTATCATCGCGACGAGGCTGCTGCTTTCTACATGGGTACGTTTCAACAACTTTGTCGGCCACTTTGACAACTTTTGGCGGTAAAAAGTATGTTACATCATTAGGATTACATTTGTTTATATAATCAGTTTCATCATCTAAATATTGCATATAAGTCGGCTTATTACTTTCATGGCGACATGTTTTACATTCAGGAGGTATTTTAACCGATGGCTCTAAATCGGGCATTTGATGAAATAGCTCAGTGAAAAGTAGTAGATTAAGTAGACCTAAAATTTCTTTTTGAATCTCTATTTACATATTTTTAGAATGTAACCTAACCGTGAAATTTATAAGGCAAGTGTCAAATTCTCAGTTCGACAGAATAATACAAAGTATGGCGTTGACATATGTATGACATCACATTTGGGCATAAACAAGGATTTAAGGCACAAACGCATTACAAATCATGAAATGTTAAAATTATTTCCATAGAAAAGAGGAAATATGTATGTGTGTCAATGATGATGAATGTTTTATCAAATAATAAATAAGTTTCTTTTTTCTTTCTTTGAAGTTTTTTTATTTCGGCCGATACGTTCTTATCACTATTTTCGATATCTGAACAAAAAGATTTTTTTTCGATTTTTGTTTGATGAAACATACGTACATCCATAAATAAACTATTATGTAGTTCATAGTAATAAATAAATATGCACTCATGCCCTTAACCCAGAGGGGTAGGCAGAGATCATTAATTTCCATTTGGCGCGATCCTGGCACACCTCTCTCACTTCTTCTGTATTCACACATCTACGTATGCATGCCCGTAGGTTGTGGGTGCTCCTTATCTCGCCCTTTTTAATAAGCCACTAAGTTGATCGATATAAGTTTTGCAACATAGATTTATTTCGTTACTCTCTCTTCATACATCCTTTCAACATACCCGAACCACCGAAGTATCATACCTTTCTCATTCTAGTCACAACATACACTCTTAAATCACATTTTTCCTTATAATAATATTATTAAAATAGTATATATTACCTAAAAATAAAATTATATAAAATGAGAGAGGAGAAAAACAACACACAAACAATTTAAAAAAGGAGAGGCTGAGTTTATGCTGCTGCCAGTTTGACTCTGGGATCGAATCAAATCCAACCGAATCGAATTTAATAAAATGACTTATGGCACTGGCACTGATACTCGACGCATATGACCTACATAAGCCTTCACCGTTAAACGTGTAAGAAGGACATTGAAACATAAATATTTGATATTCATAAACATTTTGATATTAAATTCCAATACGGATCCCATTTTATCTTTCTCATTACTATATACAAATCTAATTACGTACAATGTTTCGCACCACACAAAGCACCATAATCATCAATGCAAGCAAATTCCCAGATACTGTAGGCGGTGCGCAAGCATTAGCTCTTATAATAATAGTTGTCTGATGTCCAGGACGCAGAATTATTACCTCACGTCGTAAGCTCTCTGTTCACTAATAATATACGCAGAATAAAAAATTAACACTTTAGAGTTTAGAGGATTAGATTATATAAAATTAAAAAAAAATATAGAGGAATCGAAATTAAAAAAAATTAGAGCTTGGAGAAGCAGCTGTTAGTAGAAGGCGGTAAGACTTAAGTATTGGAGACAGGATCAAAATTTTTAAACTTCGCGTTAATTTTTTAACGGTGCGTTCCGTCTGAGAATGAAAAAGTAATTGAAGGCTCTATTTATTCCCTTACCATCGTTACTTTCTCTTCGTTTCTCTATCCACTTCTTCTTTCAATACAAAGGCTGGCATGCATCCGTTGCTCTATTGATTCTTCAACGACACAAATAATTGTTGTCTGCCTTAATAGACTACAGAAGGTTAGAAAAAACTAACGCTAGAAACTTAGACGTGTAACAAACATTTTCGGGTTTTCATTTTGCATGATGAACTTAATTTATTGACCGGTTCATTTCCTGTGCCGTCGTAGGTTAACAGAAACTTTTCTTCCACACCTCCCTTGTCAAATCCTCTCATATTTCCCATAATTTTCTTATTAAAAGAGATTGGGAAGGGGAATTAGTATATCATCCTTTGGATTGATATTGGGCCTGCTTTAATGCAGAGATGTAAAATTCTATGGATATACACAAGGGTACAGTTCTCTTGAACTAGTCTCAGTAGAGTATGAGATGCGTAGAGACCATTCATATGCATCCATATTCAAAGCGGAGCAGCATATTTGCGTGTTCCTCCAAAGACACGTATTCAATGTATTATTAAAAATCATGTTAATTTAAGAAAAAATAAAAGAACACCAGTTAAAGACAACTGAAAGTAAGAGTGGATTTGGCGTTTTAATTTTTGTTTTAATGTTATATTTTAAAACAAATATAATCATCATATTTCATACGGCGTAAATCATAAGCGATTGAAAGTTGGCAAAATCAAATTTGCAGTTCTCCATTCGATTTGATTACGTCGCCTCGCGGATGGCTATCAGTATTCTAGTCACGCTTTACCAATATCGTGTTCATTTTGATGGACTTGCGAAAATTTAGTTAGGAAACGAGCATTCATTGAAGCGACGAACAACTAATAAACTTTAATTCTCTTTAAAATGGCTAACTATATTTTCAATTAAATCACATTTTAAATCGAGTTCATCGAGCGAATGAACATTGCTAGAAGTTACTATGGAGCTCAAAATTAATACTGGATAGACTATCTTACTCAAGAGAAACATTCCTTTTTTTTAAAAGAAACGAGATTGTATTCATTCTTTTTAAACATAAAGGAATGTTTCCTTTGAGTTTAAATATCTTTTAAATTTTAAGAATTTACAGAACCTTTCCTCGAGGTGTGGTTAAAAAATTACATCACATATATATTTAGAGATTACACGTCTAGCGTTACATTAAGAATATTCATTTTTGACAAGCTTTTAGGTTAATATTTTAAATATTTTACTTGGAAATTATAGTATTTCATGCTTTTACTCGTTTATTTTTCGTCGCATATTAAAGGGATGAATGAAGGGAGAGTAAAGAAACAAATTTATGTGACAAAAATGAGTGGCAGCTTTGGCAGGGGACGTCCAAGGAGAACTTATATCAATGACATATATAGTACCGTATGTAGTAACCGACGAGCTGGTATGCGTAGACGTAAGGATGTAGAAGAAGCGAGAGAGGTGTGCCAGAATCATGCCAAATGGAAATCCATAATCTCTGTCTACCCCTCTGGATTTTCCATCCTTTATTAAATAACACCTAATTTATAATATTTATAGAAAGGTAAGCGACAGTTCTGAAAGTTAAGACGAAGAAAAACCGTAAAGGAAAAAAAATCCTTCGTTCAACATTTTATTTGTCAGTCATACAAATAAAATGTGAAAGTTTAAGCGAGTTGGGGAAGTTTTGTATGACTGTTCAAGTAGAACTAAATGCACTTTAACACATACCAAAAATTCTTTTTTATTCAATCGTTTTAAGAAGAATGTTATAAGAATTTTATTTGTTTACAATCAGCTCATTAACATCATATAACAGTATCGGGGGACTTACGACTAGAAAGCTTAGATTTCTAGTTTAATTACGTAATTCTTCGTTTGAAAAATCCGACTTCGCCTCTCAAGCATAGACCCATAGATAGGCACCTTGCCGCATTTTCCATACAATATGGAAATTCCATATCATCTGAAATCCTAAACTAAAAGCTTATGATTTCCTTAGTGTATTGATCAATTTTAAATTCTAAGCTCATTTTCAATACATGGATATTATGTATTTTTAAAAGTTAAAATTGTGACGACTACAGATTTAAATTATCATTACGTCGTCTAAACCTCTTCTATATTACGGAAAACATAAAAGCTAGATGAGCAGATTAATATTCTACATATGTATATATCTATGGAAACAATTAAAGCAACCTTTGAATAATTTTCCTACGCGTGATGATTTTTGCTAAATTTTTAACCGACTTTAAAAACGAGGAGAACAGAAACCGATTTAAATTTATTTTTGTTTTTAGATTGGCCCCATTTAAATTTTATCCCGATTCAATAAGTGATATTTAGGATTTCCAAGAATTGAAGTCGACTACTGCGTTTAAAATGATGTTATAAGAGTGGTGCTCATATGCAAGAATTGTCACGAATCCGAATATCTTATCGTCTGTGATATCTCGTACATGTTGTAGCCTAATATTTCCACTACACAATATACTGTACATACTATATTCGACTACTTATAATAATCAGTCAAGGCTCGGGCCTCGAGAGAAGTTGTCACGACAGTTGACAGGAGTAAAAAACTGAGTCTCCTTCCAAGAGCTTATAAAGACTTGCTGTCTAAAGTCAGCTACGCAATTTTACGTTTCAGTACCGTACTCATACATTTCCGGCAAACCGGAAACGTGACCGACAACATTCATGATAAAAATCCATGAACCAATGAATCCTCGTAATATCTATATATTAATATCGTAAGAATCTATAAATGAATTATACAATTTTTATACAAAAAGTAAAAATTGTTACAACTACAACATTCATACAACGCCGGATAAAGTTCTCGTAAGTTATTTTCTTAAAAAAAGAAAACTTCATAAACAACGTATAATTAAAAGGAAAAGACTTTGGAATATCTCGAGAGTTCCGCCGAGAGAAGAGGTCGCGATGAAGATCGCGAAATCCGTTAATTGTATTTCAAGTTTATCTTTCAACGAAGTTTTTACAGACATTGTTACGAATTATGCTTCAGCTATGTACCATGAATATAAAATTTTGTTTTAAATTAAAAAAAAACTGTTATTGAAGTATGAATATCTTTACGAAAAATATTCGCTGTTTTTGGATCTACTTTTGTTTTTTCGATAAAGAAAGCAACGCAAGTTGAGATCTCCATGAGCGCATAAGGCAATTATAAATTTTCAAGGCAATTGTAAAGTAAAATTATGAGTAGGTTACGGCCTTCTCTTAGAGTGAATGTATAAGATATATACGTATATATAAAATAAAAGGCGATGTGTATACGTACGTGCCTTTTAGAATAGGAAACGGCTCGACGGAAATTTTAGAGGGAAAACACGGCGAGTCCTGTTGGGATTAAAAGTGCTTACATATTGTTTTCAACGTATTTATTTTGTAGGATTCAAATAACAATATTTTCGTCGCGCTGCGCTTTAAGTTACGGTACCAACCACACGCCGAAATCGAAATACACACGTATTTCTAGCTAATCAACACGTCAGGTTTGGATCCGACGTATCACTGAGTTAAAGTAGGTCAAGTCTGCACTGCTACACACCATTCAGTGACTGAGTTGATATCGATTAGTCATTGGTAACTTTTTTTGCGAAAAACCTAATTATTTATCAAGTATCCGAATACTTTTTTATCTTAATTTTCATAACTTAATTTTGTTTACACAATGTTTACCTAGGTATTTCGGCATAAAACCTATGGTATATTAAAAATAAAGGCCATTGTTGATAAAGACTTCCCAGTAGAATGTACGTATATTGATAAGATAAGTGATATACTAAAGACGGGCGATATAAGGGGTACCTCTAACCGACGATTTTGTGTGCGTAGATGTAAAAGAAGCGAGAGAGGTGTGCCAGGATCGCGCCATATACGAGTAGAAATCTGTCATCCTCTGGGTGAGGGCGTGAGTGCATATTTATTTACAGAGGAGTAACAAGCAAAATAATTCAAACAATAAGACAAGCAGTTACTCATTAAAATCACGTTCATGAATGTGACATATTAGATTCGTCAAGAAATAATTGCGACTCTTGACGTGCTATTTTCGACGTTACTTATTATTTCGAAGAGAGGTATGACTGTTCGTTTCTAGATTAAGAAAAGATTTATTTTATTGATTTTGATATTAAGTGTTGTATAATGCATATTAAGTCACTAAAATAGCCGTGAATTAATTTTAATTTGAAGAGAGGTCATAAATGACATACTTGGAATTGGATAAAATGCGACACACGCTAATTTTATGCAAATCGTTACATTATATTAAGAATAAAGATTCCAACATAATTAGTGCTTTTTTATTATTCCAATGTGTCAAAGTGTATTTAATTTTTTTTAGTAATTCACACTTCGTAGTTTAGCGTGCTTGTTTAAAATTCACTTAGAGCAGAGCATCGGAAATTTAAAGTTGGTTCAAAGAACTTCTTAGTCAGCGAGCAGGAAAAATCCGTAAATGTAAAAATTTTAATTATTAAAGCACTCCAGTTATCTTCACAAGTTAAGTTTGCATTAAAGTTGTTTTCTATTCTAAGACAATAAACAAAGTTATAAATAGTAAGACAATATCGCTACTTGATGATTTTATTATAATGTAAAAACTAGCTCTTGACCTCAAAATTAACTCATGTTAAGTTGTGATGTGTTTATTCTTCCCTTGAAGGTACCCACCCGAAACTTGGACGCTGGCAACTTGTTCCAATCATTTGCCAAGCTCACGATGAAACAAGATTCGAATCGCTTCGTTTGAAAGCGCAGTACATCTTTTAGTTTTTGGCCTGAAGTAGATGCTATAATAAATAAAGAAATAAAATAGAAGGGTAGGCAAAGACTATGGATTTCCATTTGGCACGATCGTGGTACACCTCTCTCGCTTCTTCTACGTTTATGCATCTATGCAGCATACATGCTCGTCGGTTATGGGTACTCTTTAATCTAATACTAAAGCGGTTTTGCTCATGAGTGAATTCTGGCCCCATCTTCTTTATCCTCCCAGTTCCATCCATACCTTTCTCGTTCGTACACATAACTGGCCACGAATTCGTAATTCTTCTAATTATTATGGATGGATACCCCATACTGCATGTTTTATTTACCTATTTTGTTTAATTTCCCCCTCGGTGGCCAGCTGTAGTATATGCCAAGATGGCTTTAAATCAGGCGTGAGTTCAAAACGCACTAATCGCTTAAGTTTCTTCTATACGTGTAGATGTTACTAAGCTTTTTCAAAACGGCTTGGTTGGGCCCCGTAGGTGGTGTTTATAGCAAACAGTAAACTTTCATTTAAGATAACGTCTGCTAGGTGCTATAGTACATATATAATATTTCACATTGAAACCACTTAAAACAAATGTAATGTAATAAATTCGAAAGAAATTGCGATTAACAAATAGTAATTATAACAAAATAAACTTTCTTGTACCAGATTTCAACACTCGACATTTCTCTCAATGTTATAAATCATTCCACGTACAGTGTACCTGTGGTTATTGGGTAACAGCCTTTGAGGGCGGCCTCGGAAATAGGTAATCCTCTGTCAATGTCAAAAGAAGGCACATGTTAGAGATTTCGCGGGGATTTGTCAAAACGAACGTGACGCTCGCTCGCGACAGCCTACAGAATATCGAAAAAACAGTAAATCAAAATGTACATTCTAGAAAATAATATAGTTTATGTTTGTAAATAGCGCCAATATCCTAACGGATAAAAGTGTGGACTGAGAAACATAAACAATATGGTCGTGGGTTCGAATCAGCCATTTGACTATTATCGTGAACCAGTTAGAAGTTTAAGCTTGGCTGGGAATGGTTAAAAATAAATATTAATAAATTATTTTTAATAATTTACTAATATTTCATATACGTGCCTGAGGAGGGTTGGCGTCAGTTACGCGGTCGCCGTATGAAAACTATATCCTATACCTATTAAAGTATGAACTACGGTCGAACTGTGCCGACCCTACATTAAATAGTAGGAAAGGACAGCTAAAAAAATGTGTGACTAGCTGGTTCCGTGATTTATTTTGTGAATGAATAATTTCTAATAGTTTTAACTTTTTCAAGCTTTCATCTATATTTAAATAAACCTTCTGTTTTAATACATCACATACAAAGATAATAAAAACAATATTTAAATCAATCCTACACTAGTAATATTTTTGAAAAACAGATTAACGTTATTTTAACCAAGATCCTTTAAAAATTATGAAATAAAAACAAATAAATAATAAAAACGAAATGGATGTTTCACAAACTGAAAAACGTTGAATTCTAAAACAGATTGTAGAGCGCTGTATTCACTTTAATTACATTTCAATTCGTAAACCGGTTATCCGGTCACGTTTTTGCAATATCGTGATCGTTTTGATGGACTCGCGGAAATCAAAACAATTGCATGGAAGATTCCAATATTCAATGTAAAAGGTTGATAAAGATTTTATAGGACTGGTTTATTTTTTTAACACAATTCCAACTATGTACAAAACTTTCGCTGTCAATTAAAAAAAATTGTATTCACGGGAGTTTAAGGAGAGATTGTAGAGTTTATAGATAATATCAGGAATCTTCAAGTAAACGATTCCGGAAGGATTCTTAATTATTGGTTGGCTACAAATTTCTATCTAAATATAAAAAAAAAACATTCTATATATAACATAATTTAGGTCAGTTAAAGTAAATACGTGCTACTAACTTGCTCCAGAATACATCACATTGTTTTGAAATTAGCGCAATAACGGACAATGAGCACTATCGTGTCAAATGCCTATTGGATACAATTAGCTATCATAGCCGCCATGGGCCACTATATTCTATCATTAAATGTGTAAATAGTTGACATTTGGCAGAGCCGTTACGGATAAATTCTACTCGTGCATTGTACGTGCGTACACACTACTGGATGCCACGCCTGTTATCGTCCATTTGGTGGTAATGGTTCGTTGAATCAATAAAGCAATTTGTTTTTTTTCCTGTTTTTCTTTAGTGCAGTTTTAAATTTAAAAATTACTCCGACGACGAATTTAAAATGGCACTACCATAATCTACTTAGTGCATTCGGGCGTAACATTACGAGTATGTGTTTAATTTGCTCAATATTTAAAATTAAATTAATTTCAACAATTAAAAAAAAGCTATTCGTATTTTCATCGTTATCATCACTAGTCGAAGATTTTTATTACTTGATTTAGATCTCCCTCACGGATGCCTCGGTCGCTACTAATCTAGTGGCTGCATGATGGTCTGCAAATCTAGTGGAGATTTCAGTGGATTCCCATAATCTTCGCCTGATCGTCGGTCCATCTTGTGGTAGGCCGATATGGCTGCCATTACTAGTTTTACGAACAATATGTTCTGCACTCGCACTTCTACTTGTTTCTATATAAGTTTATTATATTTATATCTAGGATGGTTACTAAGTGCTGTAAGTCCAGGAATTAGCGTAAGTTTGGTGACACGTGGACCACTCAATGCAATATTGAACGGAGTATATGTAGAGTATAAACATGTTTACCATGCAACCACCATAGTGACACGGGGACAACCACTCACAATCATAATTGCTCTGTGACGTGCAGGTTTGGCTAAAAAGTGAAATGTAGGGATGCGAGCGGACATTTTTATATATATCAAGTAAAGTATACATTTAAATTATAACATATATTTTTACAATACGATGCTTAGTAATTCGTGTAAAGATTTTAATATACAATAATGGGTTCTTATTTTACCCATCTCAATTTCTAGATCATTAGACATGTAGCAAACAGAGCGGTTTAAGCGTTTTCCGATACTGACGTTTACTTTCGTGGAACTAACGATGATCTAAAGGAAATTGCAAAATAATTGCACAATCATTAATAAGTAACATGGGAAACACTTCTCAAGTCTTTTGAACTCAGGTAACTTCTGTAGGCTATTTTCAGGGCTGAGTAATCTAGAATTAATTTGCGTCAGCTAATTACTTATTACAATTTCTGCGTTTAGTATAGTGCTGAAGGTCACATCCTCGATATGGACGCAATACGATATGGTTGGTGAGATTATAAACTAACAATGTTTATAATCTGACGGTGACATTTGTATATCAACTATTCATTTAATGAGTGAGTTGCAGCAGATGATATGCCCTTTCCTTTTCCTTCTCAATCCCCACGTCTAGAATAATTCGCATTGTAACGGATGTTGTTGGGCATAATGGTAAATTGATAAAAGGCGCAAAATTTAAACTAAATTTCTTTATTTTATATTTAAATTAAATTAATTTTTATACAGACTTTAATTGAAGTCTTGGCCTGTGCAGTTTTATAGTGTGGAGGAGTTTTTAAATTAAGAAAATTATTGTTTCCTGTTACATATTGAAATACCAATAAATTATAAGGAATGTTTACAATAATAACACGCACGATTCTATTTATAAAAAGAAATCCTACAGTCTGAATAATTCTGTAATGATTCATACACATTCCAAATTCATGATTTTATTTGTTAACGCTCGTATAAACCCAAGCCGAGTCTTTTGATGTAACTCAAATTCTGTATTCCATGTATATTTTTGAATGATTAATGTAATGCATATTTGATAAACTTATGTTTTTATTATGTAACAGTAGGTATGCTTCTTGTTTTAATAAAGAAGATAGCAAACTAACAAGTTATTCACCTGATGTTCAGCGATCGCTACCTATCAACGCCAGCAATATGCTAATGAGTTGCAGATGCGTTGCCTACCTTTAATGGATAGACGAGGGATAGGTAGAAAGAAGAATATTGCCTTTCCTATTGATCCTCTCCTAGTTCAATCCTTTTCCCTTCCACCCCATCCTTATTAGGAAATTGTGGGAAGAAGAAGAAGAATGGAGTCTTCTTAACATTTGTACCGGATAAAACGTCACTTTTTTAATATGCCGGAAACGCATTTACAGGTCCGGTGTTGCGGATGTTTACGGGCGGTGACAACATTAGGCAACCCGTTGTCCGTTTGTCTTCCTATCCTATGAAAACTCCTGAAGATTCTCTATTTTACTTTACTTACCTCCATTTTTAAACATTCCAACTGAGATATAGTTTGCACAAGGAGACAAGTCATGACAATAGTCGAATGGCGCATTCAAACCATCGAACAAAAGTTCGCAGTCCGTACCACTTAACTACTACCACAATATAAAATACAATTACGTAAAAATGTTTTTCACGAACATAACTTTGAATAATTAATTCGTTTTTCTCAATTCATTAAAGATTGAAACGCGGCAAAATTAAATTTGCAGTTCTCCATTCGCTTTGATTGCGTAGCTGAGCGTGGCTCGGCATTCCGGTCACGCTCACCCAATATCGCGTCCATTTTGATGGACTCGAGGAAATTTTGTTAGGAAACGAGTATTTTAGAAAATTGACCTCTTAAATTTAAATGATAAACTTTTATTCTTGCTTAGAAAATATTTTCAACAGTTATAGAATGCGCTAGTCGGTTCTTCTGACAAAAAGCTTTGTTTGCCTATATGTTTTTATAAATTGATTTGTCTACTGATGGATCTATTAAAAGAACTCACAGACACTATAAGAATATCAACAGGCCGAATTTCGCTGTCGACAACAAAGGACAGACACAGTTCACTCGACGGACTAGTGCGTCATCATGTTTTATTATATACTAGCTGTGCTCCACAGTTTCACTCACCCGCGGCACACATCGCTTACCCGTGTTAATACATTCTTCACGCTTAACATTATTTTTCTTTCTACTCGGCCCCCAATGGTCGTAGCGTGATGCTAACATCCCATAACATTCTGTAATAATTGATGTGTCAAATGCAAAAAGGATTTTTCGAGATTAGCGCAAACAATCTTTGTTATCGTAGGGGGAGGGGAGGGAGGTTCTGGTAAAATGACAATAAATTATGCAGTTAGGTATTTTTGTCGATAAAAACAAAAGTATGTACCTGTGCCCATAAAAGAACCAAAGAAAACGTAACTGAAATGTTTCATGATTTTACTTTTCACCTGCGACTTAAAAACATTTAACGATTAAAATATTTTAAAACAAAATAAAATTATGAACAGTAGTAACTTATAAATTTTGTTCAACAAACGAGGTTTATCCAAGGAGGATCCAAGTTTAAATAGCTACATTTGTTAATTATAAATTTACGTTTATCTCTCAGCGAAGGTTTTGGACGTTAGTAATACAAGCGTTAATATTATAATTTGTTTCGTTGGTGTATATACTTATTGTAATTATATGAAATTTTTTGATATTTTTGTTTAAAAGTTCTTCAACATTAAAAATTTAAGTTCATACTTTTAGTCGTGATAAATCTACGAGTACCCACCCTTAAGGAGCTTGTATACGAGACTGAGCTCAAAAAAAACTATCCTTGAGCCCGTAAGTTTGAGGAAATGCGTGTCATTTGTGAATGGTAGTCTCTAGTGAGTGATAATTTTCTGCTTTATTTGTCACGTCCCATTGTATACTTAACGTTTCGTTTTGTTTATTTTTTAAATCAAGGAAGGCAGCAGTAAATGCCACATACGGAAGCTGGAGCTCACCTCGACTCGTTTAATTAACGCCGTGGTTTCGGATGTACGTCGAATATCAGAGTTTTAAATAGGTCAACTTTTAACTGTTCTAGCAGTGCACATTATATGGTGATATTTATATTGGTTAAATTCACTGCATGAAAAGTATAAAACTACAAACAAACCATAATAATTTATGAACGTTTCTTTTAAGAAAAATCTGGCTCGATTATCTACTATTAATTATATAAAAATAACCAAACAATGTATATATACATATATAATTAAAAATAAAATAAAATCTATATGCACAGAGACTTCTGTTATTACGAAGCACGACACGAACACTACTGTTATCATCCACTTCCGGGACTACTGCAGCGCCAAGGAAATACTAGACGCAATCGGAACACCAGTGTATAAATTAATGAAATAATGTACAAATCGCTTATTTAGCAATTTGATCAAACAAGAATAACGTATAAATATTTAACTTGAATTTATTTTATATTAATGTAATTAAAGAGTAGCTTTTTGTAAATTTTGTAGTTGAAGTAATTATGTTGACTTCGGTAGTTTAGCCTTTAAAAGCAAGATGCATCGGCTGAGGAGGCACTTTACTGTCGGACTTAGTGTAAGGCGAAGTTCTGCCCGAATAAACAGGAAAAGTAAATCCGAAGTACTCACTAAACCCCTCCGACCTGATCTTCGGTAATACTTCAGAAGTGGGATTCCAGGATGTCTGGCCCATATATTCGAGGCTTAGGCCAAAGTAAGCGGCAGCACAGTGAGTCCTCGACATCGGATGGTGAAGAAATCCACAGTAATCGGCGTGAAAATTGCGATTTTTTTGTTTCTACCGAAACAAAACGGCGACGGGTTTTCCCCACGGATGCCGAGCTGATACCCAAGTTTCGACCCGAAGATAAAAATAGTCATGTGATTGGGTGGCTACACAAGATCGATCAGCTTGGAGACGTATATGGATGGCAGAGCGAAGACCGTCAATATATTATGCAACTGAGGCTACGTGGATCGGCCAGGGACTGGTATAACGACTTGGATAGCTACGATTTGGACTGGCCAGGTTGGAAAAATGCTTTGCAAACCGCATTTCCACGCTCGATTGATTTCGCGGATCGATTGGAAGAAATGTTGGCAAGAGCAAAAACGGATACAGAAACTATGTCCAAATACTACCACGACAAGCTTTCGATGCTCAAAAAATGTAACATCAATGGCGAGGATGCTATTTCCTGTATCATTCGCGGGTTACCTCCGGAATTACGAATTAACGCAAAAGCGTACAGATGCGAAACACCAGAACAGCTATATTTTGGCTATCTCTCATCACTCGAGAACTTTAAACGAGCGGAGGGGGCGTACACTGCAAGAAAATCAACATGGAGAAAAGGTGATCAAAATGTAATAAGTAGATCCACTCCTCAACGTCGATTACCGAAGGTTTGCTACGCTTGTCGTCGGCCCGGGCACGAAATCAAGGACTGTAGGAGCCAGCAGTACTGCGAGGCCTGCCAGCGCGAGGGACACACGGCGGCTACGTGTTGGTTCGGCGCCAGTTCATCGCGGCAACAGCCACAAAAGGTCAGAAATATTTTGCACATAACCTACGATATCCACTTAGATTTGTACAAAAAAGAAGTCCTTGTGAATGGGTATTCATTAATAGCATATATCGATACGGGTAGCAGGCTCAATGTACTTACGTGCAACAACGTAGAGAAATTGCGTTTACGAATCCAGCCCTCTAATGTTGTTATGAAGGGTTTTGGTGGTTCATATTCGTATTCACTTGGCACCAGTAGTATCACAGTTCACGTAGACTATGTAATTTTAAAAGGCAGCGTTGAGATAACAAATAACTACTTGCAAGATATTGACATAATAATAGGTCAACCAATGATAAATCAAGCAAACGTGAGTTTAGTTACTACTGAGACGTCAATTAGTTTCATACCTACCCATCATTTAGCAGATATTAAATTGGAGGGAAAAGATCTGGTTACGAAATATTCTGTTCATTTAAAAAACGATTCTGTTATTCCCAAACAAAGCTATGTGTATGTCGAAGTTTTCATTGACTGTAACGTCAAGTTGGATAAAAATAATCAGTATGCATTTTTAACTCGCACTGTATGGTTTGAGCTTGGCGCAGTTTCTTATTTAATTCCACAAGCGATTATCAATGCGAAGCAATGTTTATTGAAGGTGATAAATTTAGGTCCAGTGGACATTGTGTGGTCAGCTAACCGACTAATAGCAAGGGCAGAATTGACTTTATCCGGACACGACGATATGTTGAGTAATATTTTGAGTGTAGATTCACGCAATCAAAATAACTCTGAAATTAAATTATCTCATATAAATGTAGGGGAGCTTAGGGAAAATGAACACACTGAGTTATTAAAATTATTGAATAGGTATTCTTACTTATTTGCTAAAGACACAGCGGATTTAGGGTGTACTAACTTAATCAAAATGCGTATTCAGACAACTACCGACCAGCCAGTTTATTGCAAACCTTATAGACTTTCTTTTAAAGAGAATGAAATCGTTCTCGGAAAGATCAATGATCTTCTTAATGCTGGAATAATTAGGGAATCCATATCGGACTACGCTAGCCCTGTTGTCCTCGTGAAAAAGAAAGACGGCGACTATAGGATGTGTGTTGACTATAGGGCTTTGAACGCGCGAACTGTCAAAGATCGGTACCCAATACCACACATTGAAGACCAGGTTAGTAAGTTGGCTGGTAAAGCCCTCTTCACTACATTAGACCTGGCCCAATCATACCACCAAGTCCCTTTGGACGAGGGGTCCGTAGGTAAGACTGCGTTTGTTACCTCGTTTGGGCAATATGAATATTTGAAGATGCCGTTCGGGCTGGCAAATTCTGCCGCCATTTTCTCGCGATTGATACAAATGTCGCTCCGTAATATTAGTGACAAAATAGCCCTGTACCTTGATGACGTCATGGTGCCATCGTTATCAATTGAAGATGGCTTAGAACTTTTAGAGAAAGTCTTCCGGCTATTATCAGATGCAAACTTAAAATTAAACCTAAACAAATGCAGCTTTCTCAAAAGCACCGCCAGTTATTTGGGTTACGATATAAGTGCAGGGTCAATTCGGCCCGGTCAAGCAAAGATTGACTGTGTGGCTCAATACACAAGACCTCGCAATGCACACGAAATTAGACAATTTATTGGACTGACATCTTATTTCCGTAAATTCATACAAAGTTTTGCCCAAATATCTCGTCCGTTAACAGAATTAACTAGGAAGGATGTAGAGTGGCAATGGGGTCCTAATCAAGAGAAAGCTTTTCAAACATTAAAGCAAAGACTGGTAGAACGTCCCATATTATGTATTTATGACAAAAACGCTAGAACAGAACTCCATACTG
Source organism: Papilio elwesi (assembly GCA_029849275.1). Classification (NCBI taxonomy): domain Eukaryota; kingdom Metazoa; phylum Arthropoda; class Insecta; order Lepidoptera; family Papilionidae; genus Papilio; species Papilio elwesi. Next base: position 2,555,335 of record CM056711.1, read on the forward strand.
ATGCCAGCAAGATAGGACTGGGGGGTATACTCATGCAGGAGCAATCAGATGGTTGCTTAAAAACCCATAGCGTTTTTTAGTAGAGTTACAAGTAATGAAGAAAAAGTGTATCATAGTTACGAATTAGAGACCCTTGCTGTAGTCGAGTCCCTTAGACGTTTTCGCATTTATTTGACGGGGATTCCAGTTAAAGTAGTCACTGACTGCGCGGCTTTACGCACTACTCTAGTAAAAAAGGATCTGATACCACGGATAGCCCGCTGGTGGCTTACAATTCAAGATTTTGATTTAGAAATTGAGTACAGACCCGGAGAGCGTATGAAACATGTGGATGCGTTGAGCAGGAATCCGACGCCCGGTACGATACTTATGATTGGAAATACTGATTGGTTGTTGACTTTGCAAATGCAAGACGAAGGTATTCAAAATATTTTAACTCGTCTTAAGGAGCCCACTGCTAACCCTGATATCATAAATAACTATGTAGCTAAAGAGGGAGTGTTATACCGAAAGACATTGGCGGGAGAACGATTTGTGATACCTAAATTGGCAAAGTACGGACTTCTACAAAAATTGCATGACCAGATAGGACACCCAGGATTCGAAAGATGTGAAGCGTCTATTAAAGCTCAATTTTGGTTTCCTAAAATGACTAGGTTTATACGCAAATATATTAACTCATGCTTACAGTGTGCATTTGGAAAAGGCAATTATGGTAGGTTAGAGGGCGGATTACATCCAATTGAAAAAGCAGGTGTTCCCATGCATACACTGCACATCGATCATCTGGGTCCTTTTGTAAAGACCCGAAATAGACGCACATATGTCTTAGTTACCGTTGATTCTTTTACTAAATTCGTGTGGGCCAAAGCTGCCAAGAATTGTAGTTCTACCGAGACTATACGACTGCTTAAAGAAATCTTTACCGAGTTTGGCAATCCCATGAGAGTGATAACAGATCGGGGTAAAGCTTTTACTAGTCGCTATTTTAAACAGTTTCGGGAAGAAATGCAGTTTAAACATGTGACGAATGCGATTGCCAGCCCGCGCTCAAATGGGCAAGTCGAGCGTGTAAATCGTACTTTAATAGATGGTTTAAACACCATGTCGGAAAGCGAATGTAGTTGGGACATCAAGTTGCCTGATGTTGTCTGGGGAATCAACAATACTCCCAACGCAACCACTGGCGTTTCACCGTTCAGTCTTATGTTTGCTCATTCAAACACACGCTTCCCGGGGTATCCATCTGATGCACCCCAGGATTCTGGTTTACAACAACAAGACTTGCAAAGTAGGAGGATCAAATCGAAAATGCGTATCGATAGGAATATGACTGTTATGAAGAGTAGGTTTGACCGTAAACGAAAAAAATGCTTAAAATACAATGTAGGGCAACTTGTACTGTGGAGGGGTGGCGTTGCCAGGGACACAACAGTTCAAGTTACAAGAAAGCTTGACGGGGTGTACACTGGCCCTTACAAAGTGTGTAAAGCGGATCATTCACTTGATCGTTACACAATAGTTAGTATAAAGGGCATGAAGGGCTATAGACGGTTTAGTGCCATAGTGCGCGGTGAGGTCTTGCGACCGTATAGAACCACTGTGTCCGATGTTGACAGTTCGGGAAGTGACCACGAAGTCGACAGAGATGACTTAATAGATCTGTTAGAAAGTTAGCCGGTATATAAAAATTAAAACTGCATACTGATTTATAATATCACAAATTCGGAATAGATGTGTTTAAACGCTTCAGTAGTTTATATGCAATTTAGAATGTTATGAGTATATTAATCTTGCGAACTGTTTCTCAAAGATGGTTAAGTTGTCAATAAAATAATAAACTGATGTAAAGTAAAATGTTTTGGATCAAAAACGTATACCTAGAATACGATCGAGACCAGTAAATCGGGGTCGAACTGAATTAACTAATCTGTGACATTGGTACACAACAGAAAGTAACGAGATTAAAAATTATTATGCTATTCGTAGTGTACAACGCTTCGTGAAATATTTTGAACTAGGAGATATTCTTTGACTGTGTGGACTGTGTGACTTATAATTCCAGCTATGTGGCATTACTGTGGGAAGTACTTCAAAGCCCTTTACAGCAGCGTCGGCAGCTATGTGATATGCCCTTGTAGCAGTACCTACAGTTGTCTTATGTGCCCTTTGTATCTGAGGCTGTGTGATTTTCTTAGACTATGTGGACTGTGTGACCTGTGGTCCCCACTATGTGACGTTGCTGTGTGGCCTGTCATCCCCACTGTGTGACGTTGCTGTGTGAACTACTTCATCGAGGGCCAGGTGGCTGTGAGATAGCAAATGTACGCCGGCTGGGTGATATTTCTATGTGAGTTCCTTCGTGACTGTCCCTTGCAGCTGCTATCCGTCATAATTGATGTGAGCTTGCTACGTGATTGGTACTGTGTGAATCCTTTTGTCATCGCTTTACACGGCTTCGTAAACTAGCTAAGTGATCATCATGTAAACCATATGCTTTTCGGTATCATTGGGCAGCTTACTCGTATTGTTTTATAATTTCAGATGACGGATACGCGAGAAAATGACGGCGACCGCCGTGGGACACGGCTTATGCAGGATGGCCGAGTGTTATCATCCACTTCCGGGACTACTGCAGCGCCAAGGAAATACTAGACGCAATCGGAACACCAGTGTATAAATTAATGAAATAATGTACAAATCGCTTATTTAGCAATTTGATCAAACAAGAATAACGTATAAATATTTAACTTGAATTTATTTTATATTAATGTAATTAAAGAGTAGCTTTTTGTAAATTTTGTAGTTGAAGTAATTATGTTGACTTCGGTAGTTTAGCCTTTAAAAGCAAGATGCATCGGCTGAGGAGGCACTTTACTGTCGGACTTAGTGTAAGGCGAAGTTCTGCCCGAATAAACAGGAAAAGTAAATCCGAAGTACTCACTAAACCCCTCCGACCTGATCTTCGGTAATACTACACTAAAACGATTTTTATAAATTCACCCCACTGAAGGTCTAAAGTACGGGATGAAAATTGAATACTAATCCAATGTAAGTTGACCTCAAATCTATATCATCAATCATAGTATGTAGGGATCACAGCGAAGGGACCCGCGCCGCTCAGCGTGTCAAATATTATTATTAGTATTTGCACAAACATAATTTTAAGCGATATTCCTCTATCTGATAACCAATACATACTGGTACGGCGTATGCTATCTCTAATGTACGCTTGATCCTTAATACCTTTGGCTTCGCTCCAAACGGTACCGTGACCGCAAAACATACCGAATTCGAGCCGTAGCTTTTGTAAAACAATGGGAACATGTTTATCGCGTACGATCTGGAGTAGTTGTATTTATATAATAATAATAATAATAATAAAGCCATTTATTCCAAATCTTCACTTACGTTTTACATTAAAAAGGTTTTCTATTGTTTTTTAATTGTAGCTAAAATAATTAAGAAAAACTATTTATAATATTTAAGTTACTTATGAGATATGGACCCCTGCTTGGGTAAAGGCCTCCTCCATCCTTTTCCATGACTCCCTATCCTTTCCTAACTTTATCCATTCGTTTCCTGCGACATTTGTTATGTCATCAGCCCACCGTCTTATTTGTCGACCAACATTCCTTTTCCCCTTTGGTCCTTTCCATCGTGTGGCTTCAATGGTCCATCTTCTATCTGGGTATCGTGAGATGTGTCCTGCCCATCTCCACTTTAGTGAGAGTGCATGCCTGAGAGCATCGGTAAGTTTAGTTTTTTGACGAATGTTTTCGGTCCTAATTTTATGTATTCTTCTTATTTTCAGCATGCTCCTTTCCATTGCCGTTTGATTGCATTTGATTTTTTGTTTTATTTTGTTTGTAAATACCCAAGTTTGACAACCATACAACAAGCAGGGTAATAGGCATGTATCAAAGACTGTCCTTTTCATGTGCGAGCTGTAGTTCCCTTTTAGGATTTCTCTTAATGCCCAAAATTTTCTCCAAGTTGCATTGATTCTTCTTGTTACTTCTTCTTCATTGCTTGACGTTTTGAATGAAATTTGCTTTCCTAAGTAGATGTAGTCACTGACATATTCTATATTGTTACCTTTAATCACAATCGGGCGTTCACGGTTGTTTGTTAATATCTTGGTTTTGTTTACATTCATTTCTAGGCCGATTTTGGAGCTTTCACAGTCAAGTGATCTCATCATTTCCTCTAGATCTTTGGCAGTTTCAGCTAGTATAACAATATCATCAGCGAACCTCAGATGGTTTAAATATTGTCCGTTCAGATACACTCCCCTGTTTTTCCAGTCTAGTTTTTGAAAAATATTTTCAAGTACTGCAATGAACAGCTTCGGGGATAGAGGATCTCCCTGTCTAACTCCTCGTTCTATATTTATTTCGTCTCCTCTAGTGTCTAATTTTACTCTGCTCGTACTTTTTGCATAAATATATTTCAAGATATTGATGTATTTGTTGTTAATATTTGATTGTTCTAGAGCGTTCCAGATTGAACAGTGACTGATGCTGTCGAAAGCCTTGCTGTAGTCAATGAAGGCCACATACAGAGGTCTATTGTATTCTCTGTGTTTTTCTATGACTTGTTCTAATGTCTGTATGTGGTCCATTGTGCTAAAGCCTGGTCTGAATCCCGCTTGTTCCTTTGGTTGCTGTTTGTCAATGTCGTCAGATATTCTTTTTAAAATTATGGACGAAAATAGTTTGTATATGCTTGCTAACAGGCTTATGGGTCTATAATTTCCTATGTCTAAGGGGCTTCCTTGCTTGAAGAGCAAAATTATGTCCGAAGTACACCATTGTTTTGGTACTTTTTCTTCGTTTAGTATCATATTGAACAATTGTGTAAAATGGCGAGTTAAAATAGGTGCTCCTATTTTAAGGACTTCATTGCATAATCCATCTGGTCCGGGACTCTTCTCTGCCTTCAGCTTTTTTATATGTTCATAAACTTCGGAGTCTTCAATTAGTCTAATGTAGTCAGTTGTGTTTATGTGAGTTGTTTGCACTTCTGTTTCAGTGTTATTCTGTTTTCTGTATAAATTTTTGTAAAAGTTTGTCGCATGGTTTATTACATCTTTTCTAGATTTTGTTTCTTGTGAATTATGTTCAAGTTTTTGAATCCATGATTTGTGTGTACTTAGTTCTTTGTACGCCTTTTTGGCACTTCTGAAATTCTTGATGTTTCTTGAAATAGTCTCGTATCTGTGGTTGTTGTAGTCCTTTCTGATGGATCTCTTGGTCTCTTTGTATATTGTGCTGAGTTCTTCTTTCATATCTTTCGTTTTATTCTTTGTGTGCAGAAGTTCCGTGCGCCTTTTTATAAGTTGGACTGTGTCTTTAGAGAAAATATTATGTTGATGAGGATGTGTAATTTTTTTATATTTCAAGCTCTCTGTTATGCCTCTTTCCAGGATATTATAGTATGTTTGGATATCAATACAGTCTGTTTCGATATATTCTATTTGTGTTCGTAGATTTTCAGTGTAAATTTTGATTTCTTCTTCTGTCTTGGGGATGTTAAATGGTATGCTGTAATTTTTTCTGCTCTTTGTTGGGTGACTTAAAAGTAGTGTTGCTCTAACTAATCTGTGATCGGAAGCGAATTTAAATTTACTTAGTACCTCTATATTACTTATAAGTTTATGGTGATTTATTATTATAAAATCTATTTCGTTTTTAGTTTTTTGGTCAGGTGATATCCATGTCCATCTGCGGCTCTCTTTCTTCTTGAAAAATGAGTTCATTATTGATAGCTTGTGTTGGTAAGCATGACTTAAAAGACGTTCCCCTCTTTCATTGCACACTCCGTAACCATGTTTTCCCATTACTGGATAATAGTTAGTTTTTGGACAACCTATTTTAGCATTGAAATCTCCCATGACTGTAATCTTTCCTTCAGTCATGGTTTGAGCATATTCTATGTCTTTGTAGAATTTATCAATTTCTTCTTCTGTTGATCTCTCGGTCGGTGAATATGCTTGAATTATTGATAAGGAGAAGCGTTCAAATTTTACTTGTAAAAGGGCTACTCTTTCAGAGATTCCTATAAAGTTGGTAATGTTGTTTTTATATTTTTTCTTAATTAGAAATCCCACTCCATGAATTCCTTTAGTTTCACTGATGTAGCAAAATATAAGGTCGCTGTACTCTTCGATATTGCATCCCATTTTTCGGACTTCCGCGAGACCTAAAATGTCCCAGTTAATATTTTTTAGAGCATTAGTTAGTTCAAGAAATCGTTCTGTTGATGCAAGTGTTCGTACATTATAAGTGCAAATTTTGAGGGTAGGTTTCATATCTTGATTTATTTCTGTATTTGGTGGAGGGTTGCAGTCTAATTCCCCACGAGGACAAGTCGGGTTGGGAAATGTTTTGTTTTGTTATTTTTAAGTTCTTGTTTATTTAATGTTTTGTTCCGGTGGCTGATGGCAGTATCCTATTCATTATGAACGGTTGGTAAGTTGGTAGAAGGCAGAGAGTTGCTTCTATTCCTCATTACGTCAAAAACATTTAGACGATGCGTTTTTAATGACGATTGTTGTTTGCTCTTTTGCATTTGGGGAGGTTGACGGTTCCCTTTTGCGTTTTTCATTCCCTTGTTTCCCCGGTTTGATAACTAGCTTGTCATAACTTATGAATGCGTAATTGCCTTTCTTCCTTTCTTCTTCCACTTTTGATTGTAGTTTCTTTCTCGTTTCGAGGATTTCTTTCGGGTAGTCTTCAGACACATACACATTTTTCAATTTCTTTTTATTCGCCACTATCTCCTTCTTTTTCCAAAAGTTGACGAAAGCTATGAGGATTGGCCTTTCTTTTTCTGTTATTTTTTTGCCAATTCTGTAGATCGAGTTCACGTCCCTTTCTTCAAAAGTAATATTCAAATTATCTTTAAATTTCTTTTTGACGATTTCCATGAGATCGGCAGTCGATTTTTCAGTTTCTTTTACTCCATATAAAATTAGGTTGTTTAATCTTTTATTTTTTTCAATATTGTTTATCTTTTCTTTTAATTTCTCATTTTCTGACCTTAATTCCTGTATTTCTAGTCTGAAAGGAGCTAATTTGTCGTCAATTCGTGTCATAATGTGTTCGGTTTGTTTTGACATTTCTATTTTCATTTGCTCGAAAAAAGCTTGAAAGTTATCCATTTTTGCTACTGACTTTTGCGTGGAGCGGAACGTAATATTGTGAACGCAGATTATTGAAGCTGTTATGTTGGTAGCACTGAACAAACGTTGTCAAAGTCTATGTCTATACTTAGTTGACGGATAACCTCTAAAGTTTCTTCGGTTTTAGCCACTGAATAATTATTTTGATAGCATAGATTACACTTAGATTTTTATTTTGCAATGTACTTTAGCACGATATGTATGGAATTCAAATGTTTTTACACAGGATTTCACGGTATTTTAACACTTTATACGTCGAAAGTCGGAGCTCAATAACACTATGTCTTTACGTCTACCCAGCCGGAACCGGAAATAGTAAAAAGTTGTATTTATATAAATAAAGCTAATTATAATTCATATTTAATCTCATTACAATTATATTAGTGATGGTATGAATCAATAACCGTACGCTTGGCTCGACTTTATATTACAATTAATTGTCTTGTTTATAAAGTGGGTTACGATCTACGCGAAAATAAACGTGCACAGCTAGATCATTCTGAACCCCTTGAAATCTCACCTTAAATTTTAGTTTAAGTACCGACCATAAGAAGTTTCACTTTAATAACGAAAAGGATATTGTAATTACTTGCTTTTTAAGTACTTTTTACATATAATATTTGTTAGTGCTCCTATGTCCATCTATATGTTTAATGAAATTTAACTTTTATTAATTAAATAGCCTTATTACAATTAAGTTATATATATTTTATTTCTCCTTACTAAACATTTATTGGTTTTATTTCAGGTAGTTTTCTCCCAGGCTGCTTTATAATGCCTCATTAAACAAGTAGCACCTGAGTCCAATATTTCCTTTCTTATTTATTTAACTAAAGTATTAGCTGATATAACAAGTACATGAAACAGAAGAGTATATGTACGTGAGGGGTCGATCGGGCTTGATGCAAATCTTAATCTCTACCTACCCTCTCTGGGTTTCAGGCGTTAGTACATAGTACCAACTTGTGAGCCGCATGAATTTTCTCTGGTACTGTAATACTGAAATTATATACATAAACAGACAGAAAATTCTTCATCTATATTCCTCAACAAGCAGCGGTTTGCAAATACTGTGGTATTTCGATTTGCTTGGAACCATAACCGGATTTTGAATAATATATTCGACTTGGAAAATTACTAATTAAGTTGAATTACTCGTTAAGTATACAGTCTTATTATAAATTTAACCTGTTAACTTGCCTCATACACTCCACATACTGAAGACACTACATTATGTTTGATAACATTAAATTAACCAACGTGTTTAAATAGCACATTAGGTGTTCACACAAGTTGGAAAATTTATCACTTGATATTAAGAAGTGTATAAATGTTTCTAATAATAAGGTATTTTTTATATGTCAATCAATACAATGAGCAGTTGGTAGGGGACGCCCTAAGAGAACTTATATCAGATAAGTGACTTACTAAAAAAAGGCGTTATAAGGAGCACCCATAACCGACGGGCATGCATGCACAAATGAAAATCCAATGTCTCAGCCTACCCCTCTGGGTTACGGGCGTGAGCGCGTTGTTTTATTTAAAACGAACAGATGTTTTTATGATACGATATGATACGATTAAAAATACTGTTGTAAGGGAAAAGTGTCGCTCAAAACTGGAGTTTGTCAATGAAATTGTAAGTAGTACAGTAAGCTCCGATGGCGCGGCATGTTGTAATTATAAATGAAGAGAGAGTGACAAAAAAATTATTGCGAACGTGAGCGGCAGTGTAAGGTTTTTGACAAGGTAGGTTTATGACAAACTAAAGAAAGGAGGTATTAAATTAAGGAGGATTTATATTTAGATAAATCAATAAACGATTGTACTTCACGTAATGTCAAGTCATTAAGGTTATTAATTTTGAATTAATAACCTTAATGACAACTTTGACTTTCTTGTTTACAGCTCTTACCATATCAATCAATATAATATTTTACGTCTAGTAATATTGGACTTGTTTTCGAAGAAATGTATGCGAATCAAAAATTGCGGCGTAGAGCGTCTTAGAAATGTAAATAATTTGCTTATACTATTTCTGTTATTAGGTTCAAGATAACATTTCAAGTTTTCACGCCACGGAATTGAATTTCATATATACATAAGTATAATATCACCTAACCAACTCTTCTGATCAGAAAAATTATTCGTAAAACAAATGTATATTTATCGTCACCGTTAGGAAAGAATTCTTTCGAATAATCCCAGCGGCTGAGTTTTGCCATCGCCAATACAAAATAGTTCCAAATTTCATCAACACCATCTTGTTGACATGCTGCATGCCGTTTTCATCAGCCCATCCATGTCATTCAGTCATTTGAGATAAAAACAATCTTAACTCAACTTCGAAATCTGTGCAATAATGTTGTGAAAGCTAGTATTTGTTTTTGCAACGCGCAACGCATTACACACGCACGTTAATACACAACATATTTGTTAAATAAATTCTGTGACTAACTTGTTTGCTTTGCAGAATGGATATAACCAATTAATTGAATTTATATCTGGTTTTAGTGGCATCAGAGTTTGATGTGTTAATGCTGCCTGATACATGCTAATTGATTGTCATGGTAATTGAATTTTAACCACGTTTATTGTTGATGTTACCGTAGTATTGCTGTGAAAAGCTGTAAGTTTTTAAATTAATTAGTTCAGAGAGAAATATAGCCTTTCTTTCAACGGTGGTCGTCAGATGTGCCGCTTTCTCCTTTGCTACATTCTACCATTTCTTCAAATATTTCCTTCATTGTAACCTCAAATAAGCATCTGTACGTAGTATAAAATAAAGTCGCATCCGCTGACTGTTCCCTTATCTTTATTAAACTACGCAACGGATTTTAATGCAATTTTCTCCAATAGACAGAGTTATTCAAAAGGAAGGATAGTATATGTATATACAACATGCATATTATAGCAGAGAAAAGCAGAGAATTTCAAAGATTAGTCGTTAAAAACATATTTTTGTGATCTAAACCTTCCGAGATAAATCAAAATATTGTACTAAGGAATTGTGTATCTTAAAAATATCACCACAAAGGTCAGCGGTGGCATAACTAATAATACTTTATTAACGCTATTTCTACGTAATCAGTATAAATATTTATCCGAATAAATATAATTTTAAGCTAGAGTATTAAATGTACATTATAATTGTATTTTACTGTACAACGTTCTGACAGATAGTTTAGAAGATATTAAAAGTTTAGAAATTACGCGCTAAGCGAAAAATTCAATCGTGGGTCTCCTTGTTGTTGCCCACTGTGCTCAATGGTTCAATAAAGGGATCGACCCGGATATAGCCAATCCAGCAATTAATATAGCTAATAAGTACACAAAATAAATTTTAAGGCGAAACGAAGTTTGCGGGGTCAGCTAGTAGTTAAAAAAGTAAAATATTTGTTACACCTATTTCAATTCATTAAATTGCAGAGAAGCGTCATTAGTGCAAGTTCTTTGGAGAGTTCGGTCTTTGTTTAAGTTTTCCAGTCACGAATTTGCAACAGTAAATACGGGTCGATTTCAACAAGAGTGCAGCTCGGTAAGTTTGCGGAGCCAACTTCACGGAACAGACGTCTTGTTTCGTTCGCTTTTTGAAAAGTGCTCAGGGCATGTCAAGCAGTAGCAAAACTTAACCATATTGTATAGGGATCGTAGTACATTTAACATAACTTTACAATGCAGGTTCTCATGATAGATATCATTATTCTTTTTTAAATTTGTGTAGATACCGATTTGGCGCCTTTTGAAGGGAAGCGTCTTTAATCGCGTTGAGCAATTTTCGGCACGGGTAATGGGTTTACGTCAACGAGTGTGTGATGTGGACGATAGACAGCGCTAGTAGTAGTATTATTCTGAAACTATTCTAGTTTGCATATTGTTTAATTTTATTTCGAATAAATATTGTAGTAATACTTGCTGTCAACGAGTGTTCCTAAGAATATCCGTAAAGTATATTTCTAATTAATTTAAAAGCTGACAGCTACAGAATCCCGCATTCGGCACTTATTTTCTACAATTGATTTAAATAGAAAACCGTAAAGGTTTTGATAGTAAATTTTGATACTAAAAGAGTTTAAATATGTAAAGAAAAATGTACTGTTATTCACTATAGGCATATTTTCTAAAGTCACTGCTCAATAACTGCATATATATTTATGCAGAAGGTGCAAACTAACAAACGCTTCGTCTGATCAAATATTGGTCTCATCTAGTGGTCTCCCGCAAGTTTAAGCAGTATTGTGGGAGCACCGCGTCCTGCTTACCTTACGTCGACCTGTACCTGGCCGACATTCTAGGACCTTGTGCCCCCATCAGCTGTCAGTTCTGCGGGAAATGTGTCCGGCCTATTGCCATTTTGCAATTCGTCAGAAAGAATTGTTCCATTATTTTCTGATTAGAAAAATAGAGTGAAAAAAATGACAGGAATTAGGCCTATACCTCGCTGATCAGACGTGACGCAGAATACTTCTACTCCAGGCCTGCCTTTTTTTAGGTCGTGGTATTAGCTGTTGCTATCTGCTGTTGCTGACTATCACTGTTTTGTCGTGTTCTTAGAACGTACTCGTTCTTAACATGAATGTACAAGACGTATAAGGATCTAGCTAGTCCGGGAAACTTCGCTCCGCCCTATAATTAATAGATGGTGCACTATTTTGGCGATAATGGCTTACACATAAAAGATTTTTTGTAGGACTATTTAATGTCAACATTTCCATTCTACATTAATAATAATTTTAATTTAAGAAATAAATTTATTATTAATACATGAGAAAAATATTACCCAATTTAGCCATCTGCCGTAAAATGACATTATTTAGTTGTCTCGTAAGTAACTGAATTTCTGTTTTTATTTTCACTTTCCAAGAACCGTAATCTCGTTTAGTCCTGTGAGATGTTTTCTCGTAAACTTGGCTTTATCCAGTCATTAGTTATCTTGCTTTCGCCTTCCTTCCATATTCATTTATCAAGATAAAGCGGATGTACACAATTTATGCATAGTTAGGTTTTATTGCGCGATAAATATGTCGGCATTTTAATAAAATATTCACTTTAATTTATCTTAATACCTATCTTACTTAAATATTTTTTAACCTACACATGACAGCATGATATAGAATCTGAAATCGAATTTAATTTTGACGGATCAGATTCAGATTCAAATCAGAACCGAAGATAGATAATATTTATTAAATTATTTAAGTATCTTTGTTCCTGATAAAATAGTCTCGTAATATTTGGTTTTTAAGACTTTCATAGTTTTTTTGTTTTTCTGGCTGAAATATTATTATTATTATGAAATAGAACTAAAGTAAGTGACATTATTCTAACCTGCCGAGCTAGCGGTGCGCGGAAAACTGCAATCTGTAGAAGGCTTTGGAGAAAGGCTATGTCCAGCAATGGCTAATACAGGCTGATCATGATAATTCAAATAGAGTACAAATATTTCATACAGAACATACATATATGTGGTTGTTAACGGTAAAGTAAATGATATAATGTATAAATTTACTTCAAATATATTTAAATTTCAAACTGGAAACTAAATAACACTTAACAATATAAAACGACCCACTTGAGACATATTAAGGAAACCACTGCCACATTTTACCCTTTTCGTTTCTTAGTACTTAACGTCAAAAAGAAGACTAAAATGCGCCGTGGCGTAGAGCCTGCACGTTGAGACCATTTCCGTTTCTTAAAAACTCTACTAATTATGAAAAGCTTTTTCGATTTATATTTTTATGTTGTTATGTATAATATGATGTCTTCAATTAGTATTATAACACTTATGATCCGCCCCGGCTTTGCGCGGGTACTACTAATTATGTCAGTCACGTCGCTACCAAACTTCACAGGATCACCCCCTAGTCTAATCTGAAGATTTCCTGATAATGTCATCGAAATCGGTCCAGCCATTTCGGTGTCTTTATAGAACATTTACGCACTCATAGCTATTTATATATAGAAATAATATTTGTGTCCTAGATGATACCCGACTGACCCGGGAAAGTTCTATTTTTGGCGCGTATGTACGTAAGTGTCCATGTATGTACATATATATTTAAATCCATTGTGACCTTCTGTACCATAAACTGATGAACCGATTTCGAAGAATGGTATGTCATTATATTCGTATTTCCCGGGGATACTAGGGTCGGGGTATTTTTTAAATAAAGTATTACTCGTTTTTTTAATCGTTGCTATCTTAACTCTTACGTTTTAGACAGGAGGGATTCTTAAATTTAAGGTCTGTTGTTTCAATACAAATGTTGAAAATGTATTAAAGAAGCCTGTTTTCATTAACAAGTTAAGAAATGCGCAGTTGTGTTTGTCTAATGTTAGGTGTAATGTGATGTGCTATGAGCAGAAAGCATCTTCAGCAGTGATATTAGGCGTCGCCTCACAGTTAGAGCAACGTTTTATTTATGCAAAAAGCGAATCGCTAGAGGATAGTCATAACGGACAGTCGATTTATTAAGGACAAAGGACCCGACCTATAATATCTACTATCTTTAATAGATGTACTATAAGGTGTACATATGTTTACCTTGAAGGAAATTCGTTTAGATTCGGAGCCATACTAGATTTAGGATTAGTCAATGTTCGGAGAAGTATCACAAAATAGCTCCTATTTTACATGATACAACGACTGAAACAACTTCAACCACAGTCTAAGCATAAGTTTGAAAATTTGCATTATTGTTCATCTTAGGCAGAAAGTTTGTATTCCCACTACAAAATATAGTGTCCACAGTATATAAGAAAAGTAATTACGAATACTTACACTCTTAATCATTTCGTACTATAAGTTACTACAAAGATGAGTTACAGAATATTTTGTGTTCATTTCGTAACATTTCCATTTCCCGCTTATTTTATATTTAAAGTGAGTAACTTCTGGAACGTTCTCAATTTACAAGAAAAGAAAGCCTTAGCCCGGAAAGTTGTTGATAGCTACTTTAAAATATTCTCCGTAGTTTTAACAGCGTAGAACACGGACCATATTTTGTTGGACCATTGTCGGTAGGAGTTGGGGTCAAATGTCGGTACGTTGGTACGTGGTACGTTGGTACGACTATGTAATACTTAACAGAAACTGAAATACTGTGGAAGTAAACTCAATATCACTGAAAATTAATGCTACGTATGTAAATATGTTGTACATTCAAATACAAATACAATATTCTAAAAGTTTTGTGAATCTTCTTAGTTATTAAAAAAAACATAATCATTTAAGGCGTAATTCTAATAATTTTTGTCCTTCCTATCTTTAACTAATAAGGAAAGGATGGAGGAGTGGGTGGATAGGACAAGAAAGGATATCCTTTTTTCTGTTATTCTATATAATATAGTTATTCTCTTTCCATTAAACCACCTGTAACTCATTAGCTTGTTGCTGATGCCTATGGGCAGCGGTCACTTAACATCAGGTAAAGCGCTTGCTAGCTTGCAACCTTGTCCCATACAAAAAAAAACAAACTGTACCTAAGTTCAATGTGTTGAATTTCAAATGGGAATAGGAGGTGCCGTATCTTTCCGGTCAAATACAAAAACTTAGCATTATAATTTCACGCAAAATGATTTTAAAATAGGCAGCGTGAACGCTGAGTATGGAAATGTTGTCTAATGCCATATAACGCACCTGTTATACACGTTGTCCGGATTTACTACTGTCATATTAGAAAGTCGTATCGTTGAGAAGGCTTAAAAGGTTTTCTGAAGGGTCTTAGAAATGACTGAAAGGTTTAATAGGATTACACGAAAAAGCATTTAGGTAGACTTTTGTCTATATTACCATTTTACCTGTTGAAGGACGGGTTTCTAGCAAATATTGTACTTCGATAAAAACATGTTACCTCACCTCATATCTCACTTCTGAATAATGTAAATTTAATTTCTGAAAGAATTAAATCGACTCACTAGATTTATGATTTACACAACTAGAAAACTATTTTAATAAATGCTATGGGTAAAGAAATGGAACAAGCGAAAGAGTTCGTGTATTTGGGGTATATATGTAGTAGAAATGGTAGGCATGTTTAAGATTTTGAATGACGAGTGAATGTGGGAAATGAAATGAAAGGGGCTATAGGTACAATAGTAAGGAGTCAGAATGTGTCTATGAAGGCCCGTTTGGCAATACACACACACACACACTTAGGTCACTAGATACGATTAATACTAGGTTAAGGTATGTTTTATAGTAATTTTAAGTAAACATTCTGGTGAAACAATTTTTTAACATAACTCAACCATGTTAAAGTTGTTCACAAACATTTAGAAGCGGACAAGTTTATTGAATTCCAACTTCGGCTCGAGGAAGTTTGTGTAATCCACTCTCCGTGATATATTTAGTTATGAAGGTTCTCTGCTGCACAGTATTATGATGATGCTGTAATGTATGTAGGATTATCTTCCTCGTAGCCTAGACTTGACACCTACTCAATGGAGTGATAAGGAAATATTCAACAAAGATGACAGTTTATTTAGTTAACTATTAATTAAATTTTTATACGCCTTGAAAAACCTAAAAACAGTCCCGATCAAAACATATATAATTTAAATACACATTAAAATAAATCTTACAATTTTAGTCGTGGACTTCTGGACTAAATATTATAAAGAATAAAAATATTGGTTAGTTTTTAATGCATGAGCTCTGGGAACTTTTGAACTGATTTTAATTATTCGTTCAATGTGAAAATGAAAAAAATATGTACTAAATTAACTGAAAATTTAAATGTAAAGTAAGTTGTATATTTTTTTTTAAATTGAACTGTATGTTATTAGATCGGGAAAAAAGTCTTTTCACATATAGTATGTAAGAAATTGTAATCAAATCTCTTTCCCTGTACTATTTTGATGACGTTAAAAAGGTTACATTTAAAAAAATTCTTCCCGCTATTTTTTACGTATACAAACAAACGCATCCTACGATAAATATGACATACAGAAATGAATAGCCAGTCGTTTGTCTGTTACATTATTTCGTTACGAACTGTGTTCTGGCTCAGTACATCACGGTCTACCGAGATTTATACGTACTCCGGTAACCATCGTTCGTCGATTCCTAGTGCTGATGGATGTTGATCGTAAAGCCAAATTGACTTATGTTTCTATCTATAAAATACGTCACGACATAAAATGTGACAACAGTCACAGTGGTAGATCCCGCAACAGCAACATCCGTTGGTCAATTACCAAGACACACAGTGAAGTAGAAGTATGCTTCTGCATTTCGTCTGATCAATGAGGTGACTATTCGCGCAAATGGGCCAACTCGACCGGTGAAATACCACCACCTCCCAGAAGAAAGGCGTGCAGTAGGAGTATGTTTGTTGCGGATGTCTAGAGGTAGCGGTCTCATAATATCAGGTGACCCGCTATTTGCCATTTTCCGTATAAAAAATGGGTGTCCATATTAAAGTGATCCTCCGTAGCCTAAACGCCTGATCGACTTAGAAGAGTGAGATGGATGTTGGTTAGATTGTAAAAATCTTCTTCAAAATGAAGTCTTCTTAAGCCGCGTTTGAGTGCTGTGCCGGTATATAAGGGAAAATCGTATAGGTTCGCTTGAACAACGTTAGTAATACGACTTAGCAACATGATTATTTGAATTGGAACAGTTTTGACGACCCTTTTTGGCTTTTTCTACAAAACCGAATTGGGAATTGTGCGTAGTACAATATTTATTAATTTACTCACGTACCACAGGGACCCATTCATCGAATTTGAATTTGAATTAAGTTATTTAGGGATAAAAGGCCAGGGTGAATACTAACCAGTAAATTAAATCAAGCCTTATACACATTGAATGTACATTTTATTTTTGTGATTATGGTTTAATCTTTTTTCTCTCTTTCTTGCATAATTCTTCGATATTATTCTCAAAAATTACACAATGAATGTGAAAAAATATTTATTACACACAATACGCAACAGAGAATTTGGAATATTATTATAACAATAAATTACGTAACATAATGTTTTGTCGCAAGATGAAAAATGTTCGGTCTATGATCCGTCCACAAAAGGACGGAAACACGTCCGGGCAATTTGTAATGCTACTATAACTAATGACAGCATTAAAACCGGCTTTCAGGAACTAGAGTGGCCATTGTGTGGATGTCGTTGTAAAGTATATACAAGTATAGTACATAACAAGTATATACAATCCCTACTAATATTATAAATGTGAATGTAAGTTTGATTGTTACGCTTTCACGCGAAAACTACTCAACCGATCATCATGAAACTTTGTATACATATTCTTGGAGGTATTAAAAGTAACATAGGATACTTTTTATGAAAAAAGTATATAAAAAGCGATAATATACTTCACTTTTTATATATATATTTTTTCCTATAGACCTATAGACTCCGAAACGGCTGGACCGATTTCGATTATTCGAATTTACAGGGATTGTCCAGATTGGCACATTCTGTGTTCGGTAGCGATCAAATCAACAAAATTAGTGGTACCCGGCCGGTAGCGAGGCCGGGGCGGGTCACTAGTAAGTATATAAATGCATACATATCCATGTTATTAAACTTCATTACAACAGTCAGATTTGATATATATGGCAGAGAAACAATACAAACGAGCGTAAACAGCTGATCGTCTCCAGCCTGCTTAGGACCCTAATGTAATTGAAGGGTAAGGGGTAAAATTGATCGCCACAAATCAAGACTTTCACATTAGTTTTTAAAATGCCGAACACAACTAAAATTTTTGGAAACCTAGACTCTGTACACAATACACAATTTGATTTATGTACATCGTTGGCAAGGAAACTACACAAAGTAAATTTATAACCTGTCATCATCATCATTAACGAGTAAATAAACTAACCCACCCCAAAACACTTTTACTCTTCTCGTAAAGTCCATCTATCTTTACCCGATTTGACCATTTTGTGGGGAGGGCTGCCTACATCGTATTGTACATGGCAGACTTTCCAAAACTTTTCAACCTTATTTCTCGGTCATATATGTATGTCAGCAATGGTATTTGTTAAAATAGAACGTGTTTGTATCATAGAAAATAAATTCATGTTTTGATATAAAAATTTAGCATTTCTGTCGTCCCAACAACTTGGTAAACATATTTTAATATTAAACCTTTTCTCACTTTAATGAAATCCTTTTTCGGCGAACTTCTATAAATTGCAAAAATCAACACCCCACGTTCAGGCTGAGCGAAATTTTTACAATTAGATTAACATTGACGCCTGCAGCGCATCTGATATAAGCTTGTAGTGAATTGTTACATGCAGGGACGCTAAAACATTTGCTAAATGTTAAATAATAGTTTGATTTATGGCTCAAAGGTAAAGATAATGTAAAAAGTAAAAGATCCGTAATAAACAATATGTTACTGTTAAAAGTTGTAGTGTATTACTATTAACAGTTGTAGTAATATATTACTCCCTCCTTCCAGAAGGACAGATGACCTCATAAAGGCAGGAAGTCGCTGGATGCAGTGCGCGGTGACCGCATACTGTAGAAGGCATTGGGAAAGGCCTATGTCCAGCAGTGGGCTGACAGAGTCTGACGATGATTAATATATTACTGTTAATAGTTGATTGCGAGTGCGAGTTCAAGTGCATATAATCGGAAATCGGAATCTGAAGGATCGGTCCCTAACCGTGTCAAATTATATTTTATGAAACTTAAATATTTCATTACATTATAAGTTTACAACTAAATCACATACGATATGCGTGACTATTCGAATACCCCGGAATGGCACCTGGTAATAGAGATAAATGCTCTCGGTCGTCGTCTAATATGTCATACTAAATAACATAGATGTGTGTGTACGTCCACTAAGCACCATCGCATTGCATTGTTTGTTAAAATGCAGTTGGAAACAGTAATTAACTTTCGACTCTGCTTATTAGATTACTTTAGGCATTAGTATATTATTTTTTGAAGTCATTTCCTGTGTGCATATGTTTTATTAATAGTTTTAATACAACATATCACCTTGCAGTAATTAATTATAACAATAACACAACGTGTGATGTTTAATTGTTATAATTCATAATTACAACATGTGCTGCACGAATGGGCCTACTCTACTACCACTGCCTTTCCCATCAATTACTAATAAGGTAAGGATGGGAAGGGGAGGAGGATTCGACGAGGAAGAGATAAACAGGAACAAAAATATCCTTTTTCTTGTCTGTCCATTAAAAGTAGGCAACATATCTACAACTCATTTATGAAAAGCCCAAGCCGAGGTCTCCTCCCGAGGGCCCTTGAGTCCAGTCACTCCATGGAGTCCGTCGAAGCGATCTAAGAGCTCGGTGGCTTCGCAATCCGGTAATAATAATAAAGTAACGGCCGAAGTCGAGGCTCTCTGTACGGAGGGAGCTCTCGAGCCAAGTTACTCTTACAGAGGCTTAGACTAGGCGCCCTCTGGGCCCTGCCGCCTCAAGCCCTGTGTAGCTGTAGATGCCTCTTCTAGGCAAACAGTGCCAGTCACAGTGTCAGTCACAAATAAAATACAACACATTAGCATATTGCAGATGCCTATGAGTTGCGGTTACTTGATATCGGATTGTTTGTTTCCCACTTTCTATAAAAAATCCTACATTAGTTAAAGTTGTAAGGCATTACTCGTATGACAGATGGCTGATGGCAACAAAAGTTTCTATAGTTCAGGTTTGCACTAAATGAAACCCATCATCTGGGTAATATGAAGGTAATGGGTTGCGAAAGGGTACAGTATACCCTTAAAACAGGCACCAATTATTTAATGACGCGTTCTAAGCTTAAATAACTTTTTACAAACAAATTGGGAATATAAACTTAACTCGTTTGATCATTATTTCGTTCTCTAGTTATTGGGGTGTATCGTATCGATAAAATCGATTATATAATAGTAAATTTCATTCCGCTGACAAGGACGTCATGAAAAATACAAGCTTAACGTGGTACTTTATCGCCCGAACAAATGTAGCGTGTCCAAGCAAATGTCGGATAATTTGATAGCGTCGTTCGGGATAGCACCCCTCGCTGCGCTGACGACATCGACCCCGGAAATGTTTCAACGTAGGACCAAAGCTTGGTAAATTTTCATCTAATAGATCAAAATTTATCAAGGTTTGCTATAGTAGTCAATCAAATCCTTATAATGATATATTTGATTGTCATACTACTACTATAAGCCGTTAATAAACCAGGTAAATTAGTCGTAAATAAAGCTAAAATTGGGAATTGTGGCGAGATGTAAGCATTGTGTCATCTATGGTATTTCAGATTACAACAGCAACATAATATTTATATAGGTATTTTATTTTCAATTAGACCATCAAATACAAGGAATAAACATTGTTAAATTACATGGATGACACATATTTCGTAATAATACAAAATTTAATAAAACGTCTCTTGGTTTTTTAATAAGCACCTGCTAATATTTTTTTCTCATAAACACCTTGTTTTCTCGGAACGAATGTTATATTTTGGAAGGTAACAGTAATTTACTTATGAAACCGAGGCTCAACCATTTTATTTGACTTGGAAATTGCGAATAATGTTCAAAGTTCACGCCGTGTAATTGAAAAAAATATTGATGTTACAAAATACTCGGTGTTGCTTATGATTTCTCACTAGATTTAGTGACATAGTGTCCTTGGTAGGCTGGATATTTATTATTTCTTCCAAAGTTTGTAACATAATTTATACTTATATGTCTTAAGCGTAGGTCAAACTTACTTTCCTACATTAATGTTCTGAGGCAATTAGGATTATTACACTATGCCTTTATAATCGTGAGTTCACACCGCTGAAAACATCTTCAAAAAGATATTGTCATCTCTGATTTTTCAGAGAGAAAGATAGAGAGACACCTTGTATCGTGACAAGTTTATACGCCAGTGGAAACCCACGATAGGAATATGCGAAAGATGGTCGTGTACGTTTACGTTTCGTGGTCCATTCCCTCGCGGAAGCGCTGAGATTATATCGGTTCATTGAGTAATCATTTTGGCTTCTATTAAAAACTAGTTGTTAAAGTTATCGACTTTCTTATGTTTTGTACCGACCCGACTGATTGATACATTTTATAATCAAATAATTTTTTTGCCACAAACCAAATACCAGCGACCACTATATTATATATTCTTATTTACTTTCAAAAATGTGCATTTAGTTCTATAAAAAATAAATTAGCATAAAAGTTTCACAGCTTTTGTAAAAATATACATAAAGGAACATTAAATTGTCACATAATCTAAACGGATTTAGACGGGCCGGTTGGCGTGATTAGTAATATACCTCTTCACGCCGCACGTCGTTGATTCGATTCCCAGGCCAGACATTTGTGTGCAAAAACATATCTGTTTGGCCTGACTATACGTGTAATTATCTATTTAAGTATGTATTTACAGAAGGAAAGGACTGTATGTAGTAAATCAGTTATCTGGTTTCCATAGTCCAGCTTAGTTTGGGCTCCGTACAGATGGCTGTGTGTGAATGATGCGCCAGAGTGTTATTATTATTACCTGTATGAGCGTAAAGACTTATTCCAAAATCAATAATTAAAATCATAAATCTAAGTCCTTCTAAGTCCATCGCTGTACACATGTCGGACGAAGACTTAGTTCGACATTAGAATAGGCTTAGAATCAATTGAGATTATTAATTACAATTTTGTGCATGTAATGTATACTTTCAACTTAAAAATATTCAAGCTGATTCACAATTTGCTAACAAAAATGCGAAGTAGCAACAATCGCTTTGCTACGTGACTTGTCTGTTTTCTCGCAACTCGGCCGCTCTTTCCAGATCCAGTTGCCATATTCGTGTAGAAATTCTAAGAAAACAACAATATTGTTCTTTATTTAGTTTTCTCGTAATAATTTTTTTTTTCATGTCATAGTAAATATATTGTAATCAACAGCTTATTTGTATTTTCTAGCGTCTTGCCTAGCTGAACCATTATAATAATATTGACTTAATAAATTACATAACGTAATTTGTCTCAGCTCACCCATTCTTGATCCACAATCTTTGTCTTTCAAAGCTATGAAAGAACTATGAAACAAAGAGATACATATATAATTCAACTTTACGCTGATAAAAGACCGAAATATTAATACGATTAAAACAAAACTTCATTTCTTAAAATGACTAGATTTTAAGCAGTGATAAATCGCAAAGAAACTTTTATACGAAAGCCATTGTGTGCTAACATAGTACAATGTAAAATTTCATCTACACACAGAACTCTTACACGCAAACTTACTTCGTAATTCAGCAAGTTTCTACACAGGTTGTAAAGCTGTTAAGTTTGAAGACTTCACATTCGTATTTCTGTTAAGTGCAATTAAGTTGTATAAAGTTAATTTCTCTTTAGAAGTAAAAGCTCTTCTTTCTGCTCTGTTGTTCAGTACTAATAGTCATTTCAGGAAATGTATTTTATTATTTATATAATTTTGGATAAGATTTTACATGATGGAATTAACATTATGAATGATGATGAAATCTGATAATAAGAGACCGCTATCCATAGGCAGACCCGCAACAAGCGAATTAGTCGCCGATGCATTACCTACCTAAACGGACAGAGGAGTTGATAGATTAGGAAAAGGTTTTTTAAGGATAGATCCTTTTCCCCATCTGGGTTAGATGGGGAAAAGGAGCTATCCTATTATCCTAGCTATCCTTATTAGGAAAGGATGGGAAAGGGAAGAGGAATGAAATAACCTTCCGGTCCCTCACTCATCAGACGAAACGCAGAATACCTGTACTTGACGCCTGTCTTGTGAGGTTATGGTATTTCATCAGTCGAGCTGGTCCATTCGTACAGCAGATGTTGTTGTGGGCTCTACCACGGTTAGAATAATAGTCATTTAGTAGTTTCAGAGATTATCTATTCTATTAAAACCCGTTTATAATATAACTGTAGTTTTAAGAATAACTAATGGTTCCAATGTTCAGTAATTTAGAAAACGTTTGAAAAAGACCTTGGCAGAAATAGATAGCGATGATTTTAACTTAGATGAAAGGAAAACCTATCACAATACTTCTTACCCTAAAGCTACCTTATACAATACAATATACAAGCAATTTATAAACCTATAATTGAATTACACTTTCGATCGCATGTGTTATTTGATCGTGCTCAAATAAAACGGTTCGTTGGAATTACATTAATAGCTATACAGAAAGGTGGAGTTAGCACTCGTGATGTTAGCTTTAAGGACAATTTATAGCACATATTCTGGTTCACTGAGCGGGGTTAAAAGCCCCAAAACGATTACACCGAGTTAAAACAATGAATCGATTTCACCGTTAAGCGATTGGCAACAGTTAACACAACTCCAGCATTAGTTTTGTCTGTACTGCAGGAATATTTGAAGTAGAATATAGAACAAGTATACATATGAGTATTTTTATATGCAGAATACAAGGCAAGTCTGGCAAGTGAGTTGCAAGTAAGTTCTTTCCTGCCACTCCCCTTCTTAATTACGAATGGGTGTATCGGAAACTCTTATAACTGTAGCAGATTTTGATAGGTAGCAAATCACGTAGAATCATATGACCTACTTACTCCTTTGCCTCAAACTTGCAAGAGATTCTCTTGCAATTCATCGTCTTAATTTATGACTTAAATCTGATAATATGTTGACATAATGACAAAAACGGTGTGGCTTTTAATTGCTATCGAAAGACTAAATTAATTAAATTATGCACCTATTCGGAGTGATCGATGTTTTGTGAAATATGTGTGTCTACTGGTGACTTATTTTCTTGATATGCATTCGTCTTTCATATTAATACTGTAAAAGTCGCTTAACAATAATATTTTTAAAACAAATACAATAAATATTGTTTGCTTTTCCTCCTTTGTGTTCAAATTTATTGTTCAAGGGAATTTTTAATATCTGAAAGTAACGCTTCCAAGAAGATTCGGGGTCTACATAAATTTTAAATGCATCTCTCCAAAACAAAAGGTTTTTCTTGACAAAGGGTAACAACACTTTGTATTGTTGATGGGTCGGAGAAGCATAAAAATAAATCATCGTATTCTATGAGTCAATACATATTATAAAAAAAATAACTCGTTTCTATTCGCCCTGCCTTTTTCCCATTTATGTGGCGGTACATTACGACCGTAGTCCAAACTGTCGGTCGACCGGCCTCACGCCAACTCACCTCGGGCATATAATATAATAAATGAAATATTAGTAGAAATAAATAAATAAATATGCGCTCGCGCCCGTAACCCAGAGAGGTAGGCAGAGATCATGGATTTCCATTTGGCGCGATCCTGGCACACCTCTCTCGCTTCTTCCACATTCATACATCTACGCATGCATGCTCGTTGGTTATGGGTGCTCCTTATATCGCCCTTTTTTAGTAAGTCATTAATCTGATCGATATAAGTTTTCCTAGGGCGTCCCCTACCAACACTGCCACTCACTCTTGCAACATAAATTTGTTTTGTTATTCTCTCTTCATTCATCCTTTCAACATGCCCGAACCACCGAAGCATACCTTTCTCAATTCTAGTCACAACGTCCACTTTTAAGCCACACTTTTCCCTTATAACGCTATTTTTAACCCTATCATATAGAGTCACGCCTAACATACTTCTTAAGGATCGCATCTCAACGGCATTAACTCTACTAGCATGCTTTTCCTGCCAAACCCAGCTCTTACTTCCATACATTAAAGTAGGACAACTAGGACAGCATTGTGTATTGCCAGACGAGCCTTCATAGACACATTCTGACTCCTCACTACTGTACCTATAGCCCCATTCATTTTATTTCACGCACTCGTCGTTCAAAATCTTTAATATGCCTACCATCTCTACTAAACATACATCCCAAATACACGAACTCTTCCACCTGTTCCACTACATTTCCGTTAACCTTTATTTCAATTACTGTCTTACTTTGTTCTCTTTCAAACACCATTACTTTCGTTTTATCCACATTCATCTTCATACCTTTACCATCTAGTGAATCATTCACTACATTCAGCATAAGTTGTAAGTCCTCCGCTGATGACGCAAGCACAACCTGGTCATCAGCGTACAAGAGACATTTTACAACTACTATTAGTAGAGTGTCGATATAATTTACCTATATATATATGTATATATATATATATATATAGGTAAATTATATGTATTATATAATGTTATTGGTCCTTAAAATAACTAATTTAAATTTAGAATATATGTACCTCTCCTTAAATTGCAAATCACTTATTACGCTACGGCATCCGAACTTGCGAGACTTAAAACTGGGTCAAACTTTTCCGATACTTCGTTTTATGGAACAATAGTTGACGATTTCCATGAACCGTGGCAAATTGCAATCGACATGTTTTCTGCTGTTTGCGCAAAAAAAACGTCACGCTTCCCTTAAATGACATTTCCTGTTTCCGAATCTTTTGAACATTTTGAATGGGTTTTGGATGGACAGGCTCTCTTCAGGTACTTCTTGTTTTTGTATCTTTATACCATTTTGAATATATTATCAGGTAATCTGGAACACGTTATCATCCCCCTCACCTCCTCAAACGTACGAAATCCGGAGTACCAGTACTCCGGATTTCGTACGTTTCAAATTCTCAAAATGATTCTCAGCGGAAGCTTCAGCAGTATCGTATATTTATACATTTCTGTAAAACAACCCCGTTTTTTGAGTTATTTCAAAGAACAGCATGAATCCATTATTAGGAAGTAAAAACAAAAATGATATTATTAACTGCAAGCAACCGCTGATTTTCTGGACAAAAAAATTAACTTACAGGATGTGAATTTCCAAAACTCTCACTTTTATTTATTTTTTGTTGTGACTGACTTGTCACTGTTTACATGGAAGACGTATCGAGTTACACCTTGGCTTGAAGCAGCAGAAGGCGTTTAGCCTCGTTTAAGGGTAACTAAGCTCGAGGGCTCCCTTGGGAACCTCGCTTCGGGCCGTTAATGTAATATTACCGGGTTAGGAGGCCACCGACCTCTTTGGTCGATTTCACTAGCGCTCCATGGAGTGACTAGGCTCAAGGGCATCAGCGTGGGGTCACTCATTACGCTTGTAGCAAACCGATTCAACTATGCCCGAGAGGGCCGAGCCTCGGCTCAATGGTTAGTATTTTTTTGTGCTCGCCCACATTACACAAGAAAGCCCATCCTCCTCTGTCTTTTCCAGTCTACGCTCTTATTTTTGTATTACATCTGCCATTCTGTTGATTGATGTGTAGGATTAGGCACAGATAGAAAAAATAAATAAATTACCTACTTGCTTGTTACTTTTATTCCTCTATATATTTTCATTGCTTCTAAATTGTTTCATCTCATTGTTTTATGTATATTATTTACTTACTACAGCGTATTTTTCAAAGTATATTTTCACGAGGTAAATATTCTACATATGTGGATATTACTTCCGACACAATCTTATTTACGATCCTAAGTTATGAGAGTATATCCATTGGGCCTTCAAATCACGACTCCGGAATTATATTCGCAATAAAATGTCATATACTTACGAAATGCTTGGAACATTAATGTGAGACATATACCTTACCTGAAAATAAAACAAAATACTTATATTGATGTGTCTGTTAAATTATATTAAAGTGCTAGCAATGTGAAAAAATGTTGTTATATTTCCATATTTAACTTTTGCAAAGTCACGAACTACTCAAGAAGTGTAACAGTTAAAAACAAGTAAGCGATTGTTTCTTCTCACACTTTGTTGTATTTGTTAAGAATATAAACAGTAATTTTGTTACCATGGTATTTCATTATTATAAGTTTCTCCTTTGTGCCGGTGGCCTCAATGGCAGCTTATTTTATTGAACGGATAATTCATTTCGACTTGTAGTCTTCTTCATTTAACAACATAAAATTTACTTATATAAAGGGCACTGCCAAACCCTAAGCCATTTAACGAGAATCCAAAGTAATGGTCACAGTTTGCCAACAAAAGTTGCTGAATGCTTTAGTGATTTAGATTTGCTGGCGCGAGTTTAACTTTACGATTTATTGGTGTTTCTTGCTCCCATGCTGGCTTTGTGACAATGAACCGTACTTTGACTAAGATCAATTAGTCCTCTATTATTTTTTTATTAAAAAAAATATTTTTGTGATTTCATCCG
Source organism: Papilio elwesi (assembly GCA_029849275.1). Taxonomy (NCBI): domain Eukaryota; kingdom Metazoa; phylum Arthropoda; class Insecta; order Lepidoptera; family Papilionidae; genus Papilio; species Papilio elwesi. The sequence goes on from CM056711.1 coordinate 2,582,651, forward strand.
CTGCTAGACTGTATTAATATACTACTTCTAATTATGTATATTAAATAATTGAAATTTTAGACTCCATTTCTTCGGCGGTTCTATCATCTAAATTGATTCGCCTTTTATATATATACATATCTAAATAGGCCTATATAATATCTAAATAGCCACAAGAGGGGGACGTTTGAGGATAAATAAGGGCAACGATTAGGAAGGTATGGGAGAGAACTGAGTAAGTGGTGGATCCAGGATTATGATTTAGGGGGGCTAGACTCCACTTTGGAGGAGGGGTGAATCTCATCTTTTGTGGTATTTTTTAAAATTGGAATTCTGTGGATTCTGATGCATTTGGTAGGCTTGAGCCTCTAAGATGGATCCTCGTATGATACTCGTGAGGTTTTCAGAGCTGACCTGATTAGTAAATACATAAAATAAAATACGACGAGTTACCAGTTAACTGATTTACTACTTAACGAGTATATCGTCGTCATAAAGATTTTATAGAGTCATATAAAAATAAATGATACGAAATAAAAATTGGTTTTACTGTTTATCCTTTCAATATTCTAATATAGGTCGGATGTATTAACAGTCAAATATCTAGAGTCCAAATATCTAGACAAAATTTTACAATAAGAAATTAATAAAATACAGAGAGGTGAATAAGCGAAATCTTTTATTTCTGCTTATTCCTTTTGGATGCAGTGTGATGCTTAAACATTGAAAAACTCAACGATAAAATTAAGATAAGGCTAGTCCTACAGTAGAGTATTCAATTGATGTAGAAAGAATAAGACGTACCATAATCTTGTAGGCTTTTCGTTCAGAAGTATAGAGTCGATTTTTACAAACAGTATGTTCCCGGAAGTACAGTGATGTACTTTTTATTAATAAATACATATACACATAAGTAAAAAAGCATTAATTATTATCAAGTTTTGTAAAACCAAGTAAAAAGATCGGTCTTCTATAATTTCAAACTTCATCTGGTAGCTTCGCTTTGCAGTAAAGAAAAGACAAGTGAAATGTATTCTTCAAGTGACAATTTTAAGCCTCAATGAAATATTGCAGCAATTGGAGTCTACTCCGACTGATCGCGAAGCTTAAAATAAATACATTGGAGTTCTTAAAATTATTATCAAACACTAAAATCCTAATCCTAATATTAAAAATGTGCATGCTAGTTTGTTTGTTACGCTTTAACTCTTTATCAACACAACCGATCATCATGAAAATGAATGGAAAAATTACATGGGGTACTTATATTTTTATCCCAAAAATAAGCTGTGACTGATTTTTGACCAATGATAATGATTATGAACCCGAAGAGACTCGGAGAACGAAATATTATTATCCTAATTAAAAACCTAAATAAAAGATTCAACTGCAAAGTATTTGATCTGATGTACCAAATCAGCTGAGTTCCGCGGTTTCACGTTATGGAACTTGATTTGACCGACAAATATCCAGCCCGAGCTGCACCCTATGAAATATTATGATAATATACTAACTGAATTGAACTGAATTTACATTGGGTTTAAATATTTTTTTCATACGAGCTTTCTACCCCTACTTTAGACCTTTAGTTGAATAATATATTATATAGAACAGTAGCAGCAACATAATCAGTAAGGTCATAAGCTGGTTATTTCGTTCTTTCTATATACTAAAACAAGATTAACGTCATCCCTATTTAAATGTAGGTGGGGCAAAGAGTAACCACACAAAGTAGAATAAGATAATATTCAATATATGTATATTGAAAAATTAAAAATGAGAAAATAAAAACTGTTCATTCCGATAAGTAAATCAACAGAAAAATAATTATTTATTACCATCAAATTTAACCGAAAAAACAATAAGAACAACTATTTGTTTTTTTTCTAAAGGAAAGAGGAAAAGTACTCCATAAGAGTATAGATAAAAAAGAACAATTTTAAACCTTGGCTCAATTAAAGATAATTTCGATTTCTAACAAAATATTTCTTACACTATAAAAATAAAAAATACGAAAAATAATGCTACTTTCTAGTGAGAAAATAAGAAATTTTTTTGAAAAAAATTTCTTACCAGTCAAGCCAGGGGACTTACAGAGTCACTTCACAGTATTTCCCTTTATTTTGCTTAAATTATTTCTAGTCCACTTGGTGTTTCCCTTCGTTCCCTCTCAAGACTGCCCCCCACCGCCATCGAATGGTGGTGCCATCGACAACGTCACCGGATAGAGGTTATTATGATTGTTGATAATTAGAATTTAAGCATTTAAACGTTACCAGCTCTTCTCGACGAATTTATATTCAACACATCAATAATTAATAAAATCAAGCTATCAACTTGATTCATATGCGTCTGTATTAAGAGAACCTGACACTACCTTTATATACATTAGTGATTTTTAGTTTTTTTATTTATATAAGTTTTGGAATAAATGTAAAAGCAATACGTTTTCATGTCGAATTCAAATATACGTTTTCCTGTTATTTCACCCTATCTCACTCTATATTACGTAAGCTTAGGAGACAGGTAACTGACGTTATCTAAAATGAATTTCTGAAAGAGTTCAAAGGCTCCTCCAGTAGATGCAATCAAAGAAACGTGTACATACCGTCTTCAGCTTATAAATATTAAGGTAAATTAGTATTTCTCTATTACCCTTAAAAATATATCACTCGTAAGGTTAATTATAATAGTGTGTACCAATAATAAATACATCAGCTTGGGATTGGTGAAATATTGATAGACTAACATCCTGTCACATATGAGACCTAACAGAAACGATGAAAAGCTGTCAGAGATGCCTAAGCTTAAGCTGCCTATAGGTGGTACGCCAGTTGAAAAGAGGGATCCTAAACATAATCTAGTATATAATTTAAAACAGTTTGATGAATCCGAGACCTAGAGATTAGAGTTAGAGATCTTATATACAACGCAGGCAGAATAACTTGAGACTCGAAGTGGATTGTTACGCATTTACCCAGTCAGGTCTCATTCACCCCCCCGCTTCCGCCCGTTGTTTGTTAAGCGAGCAACAAAGCTATTCTATTTTGTTAGTCTTACGAGATTATATCACGATTTTTTTACACACTGTACACACACATACTCTGTGACGTCATCACACTTGAGTAGTATCTTACAGAGGTTCGTATACAATGCTAAGTCGTGACTATCGCTGATATTTCTTTTTACAGAGATGTAAGGTTAGCATTAAGATATTTGAATTAATTTATTTTAACTCTGGTAACTGTGGGATTAAGAAGAATTATATTATTCTAACAAAATGAAACTCATTTCTGTGCAAAGTATGACAGAGAAAAAAAAAACATTCGACCGAAATGCTCTAACTTGAATTAAACTACGTTTCTATTCCTTTTTCCATTTGCCTTTGTCGAGAATTTCGCATAATCATGCGAGCTATGATACGGGTGCGCTCTTTGTGATGAAAATTAAGCGGGGAATATTTCTTTCAATTCAATGTCTGAGTATGGCCTATCCAAAAAGCCTTAATATCCCGAATTAATACCATGTTTAATTATAGTGCGGTTAGTTGATATTTAATGATTAATTATTGGTTGAATGGATTTTGTGAGTGTTTGTGATGGCTCCGAGATGATTTCAATTCACAATTGGAGCAGGATGTGAATTGAAATCATCTCGGAGCCATCAGAAGGCAGGGTTTTAGGAAAAAACGAAACCTTTCGCTGAACCCGCTAATCGTTAACCAGTCAACACTCAAGACAACGTGTTTTATTTTTATAAGAATTTAGGTTCGCTCCGCTCGGTCAAAGAGACAGAGCCTAATCAATATCTACTGACTGACTCCAACCCTAACTAGAAAATGCTTACTAGTTTCCTTTTTGAATTTAGCTTAAAAACGTGTGCCAAGCCATCTCTGTTTTTGAATGTTTTTAGATTATTGAGTTAAAACAAATCTATTGGACAGCAGCAGGGTTTCGTTAATAGTTTCAATGATTAGTAAATTCCCTATTTACTGTTTATATCTCTTTGAGATAATTTTTTTCCACGTTACGTGAGGTCGGCACAGTTTGACCGTAGTTCATACTTTATAGGTTTTGGCTACAGTTTGTACGGCCGCCCGCTGGCCTATCATTTTTATAATCGAATCCTCATCTTTAAGAAGAGAATATTTAATTCAAACATTTGACAAACACAATAGTCTTAGTTATTCATTAAAATTTGAATATGACACAAATTTATTTGTACATAAAATACAAGGACGTAAGAATTCGAGATTTACGTTAGTTTGAATGCAAGACGACATGTTACATATTTCAAAACGTTTCCACCGGATGCCAAAACATTTCCAGCACTTACCAAGATGGTCCGTTATAAATTATTTATTCTATCTCGCCCTCCTTCAAAGAGAATTCACCGGCGACATGTGGCTAAAGCGATGCACACTATACCTTACACATATTCTCAGAATTTTTAAAAAATAGGGAAATATTTTATTAAAAGAAAATAAAAATACGAATTCTTGACCTGAATGCCAATTATATTAACATATTCTTCATAATTAAATGTGAGAGAAGCTTCTAAGTTTTCATATACTGCCCCAGCTTCGTTTTAAGGAGTATATATTTATCACCCGTAATCGACACTTAGATGTAGGCCTCCCTATGAATCGCCACAAAGACCGTCAGAAATCTTCGGTTACCTACGCTACGTTGACCTGACGTGTGAACCATTCCAGAATCTTTTCACTTCATGGACCGAGGTGTATATTCCAAACTGTATATTAAACGTAAAACGCTGTCTATTTTTGCGTTTGTTTACGATATTACTTTCTTTAGGCATTTACCCATCCGTTAAATTGAATTTCCGTTCGGGTATTATTTACGACCGAAATAAATACGTAAGGAAATATACTCCGCGCAACGGTTTAACGCATACTTGTCATAAATACCATTTTTTTCTTCACTTTCATATTTGTTCCTTACATTTTATTATCTCGAAGCTTGTATATGGTTTTAAGGTGCATTTAGTATCATAAAAAATGATGCCTGCAACATTAAGTGTAAGTCATCGGAATCCCCAGCAAGTCGACTATTTAAAGTAATATATTTTAGATCTAGTTTTGTAGTTTTTTTAAGTATAATATACTAAAAATAAACATACCAATGATAAAAATCATTACGATCCAGATTGATGATCCTCAATATCTGTTGGCGACCAAAGTTGCCTACAAGTATGTCAACATTGTATTAAATCCAGTCTACAGTACCTCGGACAAATTCTAATAAAACACACTTCACCGTATACCAACAATTTTTTATAAATTATAGTAAAGTCGTTAAATACTACAAATAAATTACATACATTGAATTGAAGTATAATTTAAATGAGTTACATAGTTTCAGCAACAAAAATTACCAGAGTGAATCCCAACCTAGAAAAGTTGTAAAATTTATTTAATCCGAAAGCGCAGGACAGTGACCTGTGGAATGTTCCAGTGATTTAAGTGCACAATTCAACGCTGAATTCGGAATTGAGCTCCAACTTTTGGCACCGGCTACTGCATATGCGGTCCGAATATACGTAATAAATAACCGAAGCACCCCGAGCTTTTACTAATGCCCTGCTGTTATTGTCCTAGCCTGATACTACGTCGCCTTATTTACATGTGCAAATCAAATACACATATAAATATTTACATAAAAAGAACAAGATGACTGACTGATATAGCTTCGATTAAAGACTTTTTCGAAGGTCTCATCATCTCATCGCTGTTTCAATTTTCATACAAGTCAGGGTCGGTAAGCCGTTTTAAGCAAGGTCCGGATACAGTTGAAAAAATTATCGAGGTCTAGTTATTGTTGACATTTTTATCAATTTGTGAAAATGGGGTTCGTTATACGAAAATAGTATATAGGTGTATTTGGCATTCGAATTTCGGCGCTGTCTGGGAGTTCCATCCCGAGGAAAAGTTTTACAAAAAAATTCGACACTATTTTTTACCGAGAGCATAAATATGATAAATAAATAAATACGCACTCACTCCTCTAACCTGGAGGGGAAGAAGGCAGATGACTCGATGATTTCCATAAGGTATAATTCTGGCACACCTCACTTCGCTTTTCTGCATCATACATATACATACATACATACGCATACTGCTCGTTCGTTGAAACATAAGAAAACTGCAAGTACCTTTAAATGAAGCGTCCGTTTTAATAACTATATAGGCTTATAGTTTTTGGAATGTCTTATTATTTGGTTAAAAATCATTGTAGCTTGAAGAAGATTTTGTCAACTTTTTAAATTTATAATGTATAAGAACCACGACGTAATAATAATAAATCAGCCTTTTTCTAGAATCTTTTCCACTGCAGGGAACAGGCCTCCTCTCCGAGAGAGGGAATGAGACGTAATTCACCACGCTGGCCCAGTGCGGGTTGGTAGATGTCACATGTCTTCGAATTTGGTGGTTGTAAGAACATGCCGGTTTCCTCACGATGTTTTCCATCACCGTTTTTGAGCAGTGGTGATGAAATGAATTACACAAAGTAAACGCCTACCTGGGTTCGAATCCGCAACCTACAGTAGGTAAGTCGGGGCCTATACCGCTGAGCCACCACTGCTCTTACTTAACCACAACATGCAATTATTTAACTACCAAAAAATTTGTATTTCTGTTTAGATTTGTAACGTAAAGTATTTATTTCAGTTAGGAATCTAGCTAAGATATAAAAACCTGTTCCAGACATTGTACAAACAGGTTGTTTTTTCAAGATTTTTAATCGGCAAATTGTCACCTTAATTATTCAATATCACACCATTTTAACTAAGCAAGCTTCCAACATCCAGTTCCAGTATGATATTTTTATAACTGTGGTAAACCTACCAGTAGTACTAGAAATCGAAATATCGTAAGTCGGTTCGGATTAAGTTCCGACATGCATCTGTCCAAGCGAGCAATGGCAGAGGGATGTGTTTGTTCCCGGCGCAAATAATAAATCTTACTGGACTGTGACATGTCCAGCAAAAGCTTTGATTCGATTTGAAATGTTAGCCTATCTCTTACAATTGATAAATAGCTTACAAGTGAACCTTGTCCACGTTTGGACGTTCAGCCACATAGAATACGGTCTGCAGGAAATTGTGGCTTCGAATCAGCGTACTATATAATTGATTTATTTAAATGGTATTTATTTTGCAGGATTAAAATAAATTGCATTCACTTGTTAAATTGGTTATTTAATTATCTATTTGAAATTAAATTTGATGTGAAATTTATATAATATATCTTAATTTATAACACTGAAATGTTGAAGAAATAAAAAAACATCAGAAATTTTCATGTCTTCGGGTATTGTTACAAGATTATTTTATTTAAAACTGTCTCGTTATTTTCCTTTATGCGCCCAATGTTAATGCATCTAATACTATTAACCCTTTTAGACATGCCTTAAGTGACTCCACTACCCTTGTTAAGTCTCTAAGATATCACTTGCCTCGATAAATCTCTTAACACCCCGGTAAATGCGCATCTTTTGTCGTCGTATCATGACTTGATTAACAGATATAAAACTTAATTAAATAATGATTAACTGTTAGTAATGTTATCGCTCATATTTCCGGTTTGCCGAAAATGTATGAGTATGGGAACTTGAAGTTGCGTAGCTGACTACGTGACTACTATAGTGTGTACAGTATATCGTGTATGGGAAATATGAGGCTACAACTTCATTCCCCAGTGCGATACATATGAAATGGCTATCATCTCAGAAAAACAGTGGATAAGTTTCGCAAATCACCGTATGTATTAAAAACAAAACATAAAATTATAATACTTTAATAATCTTTGCAATATTTCTTCATTTTGTTGCACTAAGGAATTTATTAATAATTTTTGATATAGTTTTTGCATATAATAATACGATAGTATACTATTAAGATACGTAGTTATGGTTTGAAATGTAATTCAAGATTTATTTGTCTTAAAATTTGACCTTGCGTATCATTTTAAACTATAAGTTACAAGCTGTTGCCTGCGGCTTCGCGCGCATTCATATCTCATTTACCATTTAAGATGATTCCACATATAATAACTTCGAATTATAAGTAATGTAACAGAAAGTTGTTAGTGTCGAAACACGACACATTACCATGGCAAACATTCGGTTGTTACCTTTTAATTGCAGGTTGTATGTAATCTCCTATCTCTCGGGAACCGATTTATTTTCGAGAAAAATAAAATGTTGAGATGAGTCGTTAAGGAGCTAAAGCGTAACTAACTTACATTCGCATTGGTAATTTTAGTTAGAATCAGCCTTAAGAGCTTTGAGTTTGAGTTGTCGTATTTAATAATACGATGGGCTTATTAAAGACATAATATTAAAGTTGCATATCGCTGCCAAGCAACATCAAGTTATTTCCGTTGATTGAAAATGTTTCAGGAGTAGGAAAGTTAGTTCGAATTCAAGTTGAAAGCGGTTGGGAGAACGTTAAGAAATGAACACGGAATGTTCTGCAGCTTGCATTAATAACACTTCACGGCGTAATATTTTGAACTGTAGTCGAGTCTAACAACTTTATGAACTAAAACTATTCGAGTCATATTTGAAAAGCGTAACATTTTAATTGCTGTCTTTTTATGTTTTTCATATTTTATTGAATTATATTATAAAAAGAAGCAGTTTTATTATAACCATCTTATTTATCTATGAATAAAAAATGTTTAGAAGTAATATATTCATGTGATATCAATGATATTATAATACAAGAAATAGCAGATATGCCATTAGCGGTCGAAAAGTAAAGACTCGAAAGCATCCCAATTGGAACGCTTTTTCCATAGCTTAAGTCGGCGTTTACATTTACGCTTAATAGCTTAAGTGACAAACATTAGCTGTCATATTTTTCTCACGATATCCTTTTTAAATATTTTGACAAGTGCTAATGTTGTTGCCAGTGTCTTGGCACACTGTTGACGGGTGATTTTGTATGAGTTTAACATATCTATAGGATAAAATATCATTGGATGGCGTGTAAAAGGTAAGATGTCTGTTTTGGTTTCTTTTGTTTCCTGATTACTTACCGCCTGTTGCTCAAGAAAAATGTATGAAAATCTGATTTCCCTCCCAATCTTGTCTAGTCGTGTGCCATTATTATCTACCAATCTTTGACTAAAACTATTTAGAAAGATATCACAAAAATACCTAACTTATTATATTTTTATTTTATATAAAACGCAGTCATTTTTTGTGTAATATTCTTACTTCATTATTGCACGCTTAGTGATACTTTAAAGTAAAAAAAACATTCCAAAATAAAAACATATATATTAGAAATATATTGTTTCTGATACATTTTTTTAATTTACGTTTTAAAGTGATTATGTTTTGAAAGCTTGCTTCAAGCTGACCGCGACTGGGATTGTAATAGCTCTTCTCTGAGGAAACTGAGAAATAAATTAAGAGTAAATGGTCTTACTTTCTATCTAAAACAATAAGAGTTACAAATATAAACAAGAGGCCTTAATTTTAGTTCAAGCTAGGTATAAAACGTAATGAAATTATTTAAGTCAAGGGGTGAAAAGTGCAGTTGACTTACTAACTCTCCACCAAAATTAGCTTAAAAAGTTACCAGAGATTGGGATGCGGGGGAGGAGCCATGAGCAAAGCGATGTGGACCCTAGAAGTGTCACTTAAAGCACGTTTTGCAATACACAGTGATATATTTCACTAAACAGTGCCACATTTTCTTTGTATGTTGTGTTTGCAAATTTTGACACGGGTTGCGAAGTTAAATTCCTTTAACCGGCCTCCCAGCCATTTCGATTGCACTTCGTGAAATTATATTACGCTCGCGCTTTTTGAATGTTAATGTCTATATAAATAGTTAGTTAAAATTCAGGCTACATGTAGTTTCTATTTAAATAATTCATCTGTATTTCAACTTTGACAGCAAAGAATTAAAAAAATCCAGTATTGCCGTCCGATTATAAAGCTTTAGGAAAGTAATACATTACCTTATGTACTACTTTCCTAAAGTTTAATCTTAGCTTATTAGCTTAACTTCCGGTTAGCTTTTACCTTTGGTTATCTTGTCCTTTTAATACGAATTAATATTTATAAAACTTGCTTCTGGAAACTTCTAACAGTGAAAGAGACATGAGCAGCCAAGACTTTTGCGTAAATATATTAAATTCAATTGACCTAGAAAAAAAGTGATGCGTGTAAGTAATTCCTATAAGCAGTCGTATTGTGTTATTGTGGAAGAAATCACGTATAATATCTGCTACTATGGATAACTACACATCGAAATGTGTACCCTATGTTAATAGTCTATGTGCAAGCGATTCGGGTTGAGCGTGTTATGGAGCCATATAAGTGTGTAAGTTTTGATTCGCCGTCGATCGGTTTTATGTGTTTATGTTACCAGTTGCCTCGTTTTTACGATCTACGAAAGTAAATTACTATGAAACGTATGTTGGTCCAATGTTGGAAACGGTTTAGAATCAATAAATATATAGCAAGTATAAGTCTTGTAAAATGAATTGGTTTTTGGTTCCACTTATTTTCGATTTATCATTTTTTAAACAATATATTTATCGTAATATAGTAGCATGTATTAATTTTACAAAAAACAAAGAAATAAAAAGGGACTCAGAATCTAAAAGTATTATAGCAATAAACTGATGTTTTATATTTCCAAATACAGTGTAGGAGCGTCCTTGAATTTGGTATAAATCGTTTCTGATTGCCATCGTTCAAAATATTTCTTTTGATGAAATATAATGTTCCTCCTAAATACCAATTATATAAAAACGAGATGAGAATTTCGATTATTTATTTAAAAACGTCGGCAGTTTGCATGTTTGATTACACGCCAGCGATAGACGTCAAAGCGGCGCTCGCTTCCTTCCTCAGGAAACTGAGTGTATACTGTGTATACTCGTGTGTCGAGCGCAGATATGACAGCCAATGAAAATTTCATTTTAAATATAAATAGACCTATGTGTTTTCATTTACCATTGGATAGATTAAAAATTTGTACTAAAAAAATATGTTCATAATTTAAATCTACAATTTTAATTAAAAAGATGGGCCGGTTGGCGTGGTTTGTAAGATATTTGCTTTTCACGCTGCAGGTCGTGGGTTCGATTTGCACCCAGGACAGACATTTGTGTGCATGAACATGCCTATTTGTTCTGAGTCTGGGTGTAATTATCTATTTAAGTATGTATTTACAAAAGAAAATTAATATATGTAGTATATCAGTTATCTGGTTGCCATAGCACAAGCTCTGCTTAGTTTGGGATCAGATGGCCGTGTGGGAATATGTCCTAGAATATTATTATTATTAATTTTAAAATTTGAATTGATGGGGCGGGGAATGAATGAATGAGTGAACAAGGAAACATCCTTTCTTTTCTTTATATAATGGGCAAACATTTGTAACGTATTCCAGATACAGGGCAGTCACTTCATATAGGGTAAAGCGCTTATCTGTTTCCCCGTTTCTTTTATAAAAAAATTCTGTCATTTTAATGATCAAATTCTTAACGTTTTTGGTAGTTCCTTTTTGATTTATTTATTCATATTGTACCCTAAAACCTTCTTGTTCTTTGTACTTGATACACTTAACTATACCTCAGCTGATATGAGTAAGTGTAAAAATAAATACTTACGTGTTCTAAGACAATCGCTCCTATTTTATCGGATTACTGGAATTTCGATTCGTCTAATTCACATTACGAGCGAAGGAAAAGAAAGATTTAATTTGCAGCGACATGAAAGCAGCAATCAAACAGCGCTGGCAAGGACTGCACTTTGAAATTCTATTTCAAAGTGAAAAGCAAAAATTTGCAGTCGCCTCTTCAACTAGGAAAGTTTTGATCACGAGAATGTCTTATATTTCTTGTAATCTCAATAAAATGGTAATGGTATTTGAGGAAACTTCCATAAGCATTATAAAAGTTACTAATAACTAACTCAATCTTCACCTTATTTCAGAACTTTGAAGTTCCACCTAGCTTGCCGCTCCACACAAAGTCTATGTTCACTCACAGAATCTACGAAAAAATTAGAACATTATTATCCAATTCCTAGATTGAGTACATTATTAAAAGAATAATTATAAACACAGACAGTATTCTTTTGACCGATTCCATAAGAAATTATCAGAATACTAATCCCAAATCGTTAGTGTATTGAGCCCTAGTACCGTCACAGACCTCTTATATTTCGACTTTCATATTGCATCACGTATTTTATAGTAGTTTTTGTTTTCTAATTTACTTATTAATGCAAAACTGCAGTATTATAGCTAATATTGTATCATCGTTTCCTTCAGTTCTTTGATTTTGTTTCTTTTAATTTTGTTTATGCACTTAAACTTAATACTGTGTTTATCTGCAGTTAAAATTGCATGTTAATTATTAGCCTACGTACGGTTATGTATGTATAATGTATTAATGCTGTGTGTAAATACCCATTTTCTTTTTTAAATTAGCTGCATATTTTTATCACCTCAATTCATTCCATAGTGTTTACCATATCTTACACAAAGAGATCATTTCTTCTATACAAATATATACATTAACAGTTATATTTCAATGCTCTCTCGGAAACCACTTTAAGGGTTTTAATCTAATTTTATATTGTTTTATTTTTCGTATATCTATACTTCTGTATCAAACAGATCTTTTGATCACATTATGCAGTTTAAGTTCATTGAACTGGAGTAAGATCCACACCATTCCGTTAAGCATGTTAGCAAGGTCTCAACATTAACGTCTCACTCGGGTGAGCAGTTAAGTGAACCGCAACAATTAATATAAATGTGTTGCGACGCGAGCTTGTGAAGACGACATTTACTCAATTTATTGGCTCCTTGTAATCAAGAGATTTTAAGCTAATTTAGGCTTTTAATGACAAAATGTGCTAATTTACAAATCTAGATTCTTTCACCTAGTATTAATGCTAGTAGGAACAAGTGAATGGTAGTGCTAAGAACAGGCTTATTTAACTGGGAATGTATCTTCAGCAATGCAAGCTTGTAGCAACAACTAATACTAATATGGCTATGTCGCTAAGATGTTATAAATATAATTTTGGTAATTAATATCAAAACGAAAGAATAAAGATTAATAAAAAATGGATATATATATATATACATATCTATATATATATATATATATATTTATATATATATTCTTTTACTTTATATTAATGATAGTCATAGTTTCACGTAAATGAAAATAATGTGACATTAGTGCGGTCGAGATAAAGTTTCATCGAATAACCAATCAACCACAATAATCTGAATGATTTTAAATCCATTACTAGTTTTCACATGAGAAACAAAATCATGTAGTATCATAACTCCGATATAGAGGTCAAAAATAACACAGGACTTCAAACTGGTTTTCTGCAGTTCCCTTGCTGTTGAGGGGTGTCGGTGGTCACTCAACGCCAGGGACCTTAAAAACATTATTTATAATGAGGGCGTTAATCGGCCACCAAGATTGCAGGAACATTTCAGTATTCAATGCATGCAATAGAAATCACGAAAATAAACAGTAAATAATTTTACGAGGAGTGGTTAGCGCGGGCACTGCGGTAGAAGTGATTCCGCGCCTAGCACCGCAAAAAGCTTGGTGAAGGTAGATTTTAAGCGTATTTTAGTGTCCTTGAATCCAATACAACAATATAATTATAGCATAAAATAGTATTGTAATTAAATTGCAGTTAATGTACTTAAAGCACAGAAATAAATATAAACAATAGATTATAAAAGTCAGAATCCTATGTCTTAGAAATAATATAAATAGAAATATATAGACGGTGACAGCTAACAAAACTGGTTTTGTTACTATTAATTTAATCCACGTCATGTTAAAATTAATGTCTTTTAATTTTTGAAGTGAAACATCTATCAGCAAGCATTGGTAGTCAAATCGACCTGTACGCTGTGACGGCAAACAGCGTGACGCTCTTATGGCGTTACGCCCGCGTGTACGCCCATACTTTTTCTATTTAGAAATAAGTAATTAATTATTATAATATAAAATAATATGTAAAAGAAGAAGCGAGAGAGTTGGTTGCATCAACCCTGCCCACCCCTCTGGGTTACGGGCGTAAGCGTATATTCATTTATATAATAAAGAAAATATATTCATTTTAATAATGAAACTCTATGTTGTTTCATTTTTTATTCCATATTTTAAATTTGTTTTTAATTATCAGAAATTCGAATATTTACTGTAATGTTTCATATTTCCCGGACGTTTCGTGGCGGCCAATTTTTAAAAAATACGAATTGGATAGGAAATGGTCAAATGAGTTCCTTATTATCCCGCAGCCCCCGGGAGACCACAATCGGATTACGTAATTCACTATTCATCGGACCATGATTCTTCCCCGGACATGAAAAATGTACGACGCAGGACAGTGATATATTGAGATTGAGAGAAAGTTAATGTCCCCTGATGAAACGCGCGCAATGAACTATGAAATTTGAATGTAATTTACTGTTTCACGTTTTAATCTTTTTAACTCTCGGTTAAGTATTTCGGCATAGAGTTATTATTATACTATTTTAATTAATATTTAAGTTTCTCGTTTTGAGTTTAATGAAATTTAATTATATGCATGATATCTCGCTCAGGTCCTGTCTAAAGTCATCCAGGCAACTTCACGTTTTAGTGCCGTACTCACACATTGCCGGCAAACCGGAAATGTGAGCGACAACAATGCATAAAAAGATCAAAATAAAATCTTCCGTTTGAGAACTCGTTAAGGAGGGTAGACAGAGATAACATATTTCTATTTTCGTCAGATCCAGCACATAAACCTTGCCTCTAGAATGTTCATAAGCGTGAAATAAAATTAAAAATATCAAAAGAATAGTATGTAATTATAATAAAACATTAACACGACCAAAACCCAAAACTGTCTTTATAAGTACTTTAAAAAATAAAGTGGTTCTGAATGCAATAAATATTTTCCGACTGAGAGATTGAACCATGTCTGCACCTAACAGATATTAAATTTTCCTAGACGAACGAAAAATAAGCGTGGGACGGTTGAACGACTAAGAACAACACCCACACGCCGTCTACAACAAAACGTCCAGCCGAATTACTCGCTCGTATGAAAATGTACTTTTTCCTCAGTTATTATTTAAAAAACTACGATGTCTATTAAAATACCTGCCTCGTCTTCACCTACACTAAGCTATAAATATTGTATGTAGCAGACTGAGAGGACCAGTCGAATGGCAAAACAGATTTATATTCATATTTTTGTATTATAGGGTATTTCATCCTATTAAAGGATATTTCTGGACTTGTGTAGAATGAAAATTGTATATAATTAAGTATTTTTGACTTAAATACAACTATGCATAAAAAAAAGAACGTAGAAATCACGGCTACCAATTCTCCCTATGAACCAACTGTTGGGCACCTTTCATTTTTAAAATAAAAGACGGGAGTTTGTTCCGTGCGCACGACCATTGTACTTCACACTTTTTAAGAGTATACATTTAACATTACCTTATAACTAAAAATGACAAATCCCACTTTACCTTATATATTTACCAAAATATTGACCAATATTTGGAACTACCATGAGTTATTATACAAAAATGTATTTTAAAATAATTGAGTACTACCCGCTAAGGAAATCCGGAAAGGTATTTTGTCCTGAACTCCAACATATTTTAATATTTATTACTTATAAAACTTTCAATGAAATGAGTTCAAGGTAAATAATAAAATATTTTTTTTAGACTCATTAAAAATTAATGAACTCTTCTCAAGTTGTAGACTAAACGTAGAACTTTAAATAGAAATAAGTAAGTAAATCCTACTTTGTGCAATATGCGATATGATTTGGTTTTACGTTTTTTTTTGTATTTAGACGAATTATTATGAACAAAAATATATAAAAAAGATACTTTGGCTATTATTCAAAGGTGCTTGCAGGGAGTTTGAAAGAGTCAATCGCTTTCAATTCGACATCCATGTATACCGGTCGTCGGCTACGCGTAATTTTAATATTGTCTTACTCTAGATTGTCACCAATATGTTAGTAGGAAGCGGTAATCGCTAATATAAGATGAACCACTTGTTCGTTTGAGTCTTTTTACTATTAAAATGCAAATTTTCAGTAATTAGTGTATATATATATATATATATATATATATATATATATATATATGTCTTTCGAGTTTTTCCATTCGCATTTCCCCGTCGCCACGTCATGCGTCGCCACGTCATGCGTCACCACGCTATAAGAGTATGAAACGTACACTTAATTCGATGCGGTAACGATTTTTTTTTGTTTACGCTGGGAATGCATTTACGCACTTCGCCGTCCGTGCTGCGGGGGCAGCAGGGATGACTTCGTGTGGGACTCCCGGCCTTAAATTTGGGCCGGACTACCCACTAAACCCCGCGGTGTTCTCCTTCGCCCGACCGGGCCGTGGCATCTACGTAAGTTTAGGGAGGGGTCAGATGTTAAGCCGCTCCCATCACCCTATGATGCTGCCCCCCTCGGAACACAAGAAGGGGGCCATCCGCCACGTTCAGCGCGACAGGTCCCCCGACCCGTCGCGCTATGACTGTAGGGCCGCGGCGTATCTCGCACGCCGGCGGCCCCTCGTTGGGGCCCTGCGGGCAGGCAAGGTTTCGCTGGCGCGTTCGCGTTCCCGCAGGGCCTCTCTTTTGGCCGCCATCATCTCGTGTGCAAGCGAGGCGACGGCGGCCCAGCTCCGTTCGCTACCGACCATCGATCGTATGACGGCCGGCAGCGACGACTCTCGCCCAATCGCGCCAGTGAGCGTGGCACGTTGGGCGTCCCAGCCCGTGCACACGGCGAGCGCGTGCTCGGCCGTGTCCACGTCGCCGGTCGCACAGTGGTGGCATCCGGGTTCCGACTCAATTCCCACAACCACGCACAGGTAACGGCCGAAACAGCCGTGCCCTGTGAGAAGCTGCATCAGGAAGTAAGTCGGCTCCCGGTGCTTCGCCTCCACCCACTGGCGCAGGACGGGGCGGACAGCCTCGACAAGCCGCTTGCTTACCGAGGCGTCCGCCAATCTCTCCTCCCGTCGCCGGAAGAGATCGTCGTGACCTTCTCTCCTCCAGCGTACGATCTCCTCCGAGAGGGGTTCTTCGCCTCTCTGCCGCATTAGGGCTCTTCTCCGGTAAACCTCCGCTAGAACCCCGGCTTCGAGGTCCCAGAGGAGGCCTCCGGAGATGAGGCACGCCGCCTCGTACGATACGGTGCGGTATGCCCTGGAGGCCCTCTGAGCCATGGTCCGCTGCGCACGTCGCAGTAGGACCATGTTCTCCCTGCTCAGGGGCGTCGTCGCCCATATGGGCGCTCCGTAGAGCGCCTTAGAGCGCACCACACCGTCGTACAGGCGGCGGCACGCACCGCTTGCCCCCCCCGCAGTTGGGGAGCAGCCTGGTGAGCATTCCCGCATACTTCACCAGCTTTGGCGCCAGTATCCGAAAATGCTCACCGAACCCCCATCGGCTGTCGAGGACGAGACCGAGATATCTCATGGTTCCACCGACAGCAATGGGGGTGCCGCTCACCGCGATGGAATAACCGCGCGGTTGCGGTAACGATGCCATGGTGCATCAATTTTTAATTATTAAGCAATAAACAGGCATGTTTTATTTTTAATTTTGATTATGGTTTTATTTTTTGTTCCTAAACTATTACTTTGTGCCTATCATCTGCACAACATAATTTCGATGTTTCACATCTGTCAGGCGCCCCGCGACGCGACATTTTATTTTACTTCCATTATTCATCAAAATAAATATTTATATACCGTATTTGTTGTTTGCAATCAGCATTTATTTTCTATTTCCAATTTTTTATTACCAATTCTACAGGTATTTTTTACAATTAGCTACGATACTCGTATGTCATATTTGACATGCTTTTACGTACGTTACGTAGATTCGTTAACTCTAGAAATCCTATAACAACACGGATGGATTCCAATCATGTGCGGTTGTCGTGGCCCGGACATGCACAAATCGCTGTTATTTCCAGTAAGGGAATGTAACTCATCGTTGTAGCCTCATTATCGGTTCTCGGGTAATAATCTTCTCGTTTATAGACGTGACGTTTCTCAAGTCTGTCGAAATCAAATCGTCAAATTTTAAACTAGCTTAAGCTAGTATGGAATATAATTTAATTACTTAGGTCGGTTGTTGTTAGAGCACATCGAGAGACATGGTCTAAGTGAAAAATAACCAGTTTAAATGTTTTCAGATGTCTTCTGAGTTTTTGCGATTTTTTTTAAAGGAGGAGGGGGCAAACTAACAAACGAGTCGCCTTAAATTAAGTGATCACCGCCGACCACAAACACCTTCAATTTTAGAGTAACTGCAGATCCGCTGATGGCCTTGAAATGGGTATGGTCTTTTCTTCTTCTTTTTTTTTTAAATTGCCGGAAATCACTTCTTTGGTAGGTGATAAATTAACACTTCTAACAGCAAATAATTTCAACTCGAACGTATGTTATAAAATATCGGAAATATTAATATTCTAATTTATAAAATATGGCTAAGTAAGAGCGTGTAAGGTAAAATAATATATTAATGTCAGAAAGTTCAGAAAAGCTAACTTTTATCACTTTCTTCCAACAATGGTACATCCTTAAGCAGTGATAATCCTTTTGTGTGTGGACAGGTACATTATAAAATTCCACCTACAGAACGCTTACAGCGGAACTTTGTGAGTAATTCACTAAGTTTTGCACAAAGGTTCAAAAGATGTTCCTTTAAAGGACTACGACATTTGCATTTCTGCTGTAGTATCATTAAGAAGTCGTTATAATTAATCTTCATAAGTTTAAGACTCACATTTTCATTTCAAACAAGTAATTTTATACGACGCAGTATAAGGAGACCTCCAACAAGATGGACCGATTATCGAAGGCCAAGGTTTTGAGAGCCCACAGGATGAGGGCGGCAGGAGAACTTGTATCTTTGTGGCTATTAATGGGAGTGGCCTACATCTAGTTGTCCACGTCATCTCACAAAAGACAGGTGGTAAGTATTCTGCGTTTCGAACGATTTGTGAGGTGCCGGAGGCCTAATTCTACTCCGAAGAAAAAGAAAAGAAGATTTGACGGGGGAGGGGATAAATATAAAAAGGAAATATATATTTTTCTGTTTGTAATATACTCTGTCCATCAAAACAAAGCATCTACAACCCATTAGCTTGTTGCAAATGCCTATAGGAAGCGGTCACGTGATATCAGACGTATACATTTTTATTTATCTATCTATCTACTTGAGCGACGCCGGGGCGGGTTGCTAGTATCCTATAATACTAGCGTGGTCCGACTAAACTTTCGTGTTTATAATGTAAGCAGAACTTTGTACTTTTATGCATACAAACCAACAATACAAACATCTAGTTTCCATCTTGAACATTTGTACGTGAACAAACAAGATGTTTTCGCACAAATACTGGAAATCATTTGAAAGCACATTACAATAGCACTATCATAGTTGGAATATATAACAATGCAAACACTCAAGGTACGAGTTTCTCGTTAAATTACATAGTTAAACAAAACTCGTTTGCTGGGAGCTTAACATCGTCGTTACCAATTTTAGTGTGAATTTCGTTTTCAGGACATGAGTCGCGATGAATGTATACACTACGTAATACCAGTATAATGCTATTAAAGCTTAGCCAATTTTAAGTTAGGATAAATGTATTCAGTTTATACTTTGTGTGTTGATTTTATTTCAAATATTTGGTTACAAACACAAGATCAAAAAAATTACCAATATTTAATTGGTCTAAATTCATTACTGTCAATTTCTATTCAGTATGTCACAGACTACAGATTGGAGATTATGTACAGGAGTTTTATAACTACATTAACCATGATAGTGTTCTATCGTTGATATATGTAAGTGCGTGAATTCAGACATGACGACTGATAGAGGGATATGGAAGAGAAGTAGGCACTGTGCCGTCCCCACATTAGCTGAGGAAGGGCAGGAGATGATTATGATAAGTGTTCCGTCGTTCTATCTATATAGAGTAATAATGATAGACTAATGCTTGAATGAAATGATGTGATGAAATGGAATGAAGCTTCCAGCTTTTCATCTATTATTTCAATTCTAGGGCCGTACTAATACCATTTGCACTTCATGTTAACTAAATTAGTATATTGATGGCTGCATACATATTTTTCTTCATTATTTCTACTTTTTCATACTTACCTACTTTACTTTATGCTCTATTCTATAGTTATATTTAAAATGAAAACTTCTTTAGCCGCGTTAGATAACATTTGGAGGGAGAAAGTCTTATAGGTTGGTGTGAACAACATGCGCAACATGCACGTATATTACGTCAGCAAAAGTCTTATTTGAATTCGGAACAGTTTTTTTTTACATATTCACACACCATCTGATCCCAAACTAAACAGAGCTTGTGCTATGGCAACCAGATAACTGGTATATTAGATATTGTTAATTACGTATTTATTTATTTTTGAACTATTTTCGCGCTTCCCGCCGGTTTCGAGTTTTCACTTCTATTGGCAGTCCTTATGACTGCCTGGGTTTTTAGATTGAATCTTCGTATAGTATCAAGTGTTCCAAAAATGTTCTCTTATGATCTGCATCGACTAAACGGGGTTCGTAAATCCCAATTTTCTTTAATGGTTCTTCCACAATCATTACAGGTGTCACGAAAACATGTTAATTTTCTAATTTGTGAGTTTTAGGACTGCTAATCGCTCTCATTATGCTAATTGCTTCCCCAATTACTTTATAAATGCCCTTTCGGTCCACAAACGGATCTTTTCGTGAGATACTTGAAGAAGTTCAATGTAAAATTAAACTTTGATTGATCGTGTAAAAATCATGAATATCAGAAAACAATCCATGTTACCTCTTGGTAACTTAAATAAGTTCTTTGGAAAATTGATATTTTACATGACTTTAAGCAGTGTACTTTTAACTTCTTTACTTTTTTGACGTAAGTCTAAATTCTGATGTGAAGTTGTATAAGCACGATATAGATGTGTAGATAGACAAGTATATATCGGGGCACCTAATTACTTCCTTACTATAAGACATAGTCCGCCAAATCTGCAATTCAAACGAGCCATAGTGGAGCCGGCGTCGCCTGGCGGTGTCGTGAGGGTTGCTGGTCTTGATTTATGAAGGTATTACGAGCTTAATTCTATTTACATCATTCGTTAATGTCATTAAAATGCATATACTTCGTAATATACCGGGAAGTAATATTACATTTATTAAATGCAATATTTAATTAATTCCTTTTCAATTAAATATTGATGTACTCGACCAGCAAGGGTGAGTCACAGTTTGTCCAGGTTTCAGCAATTAAAATGTACGACCCCGCGGATACTTAACCAAACACAGAACAACGCGGTTTTATGGCTCGTCGGTGTATCGTTGCACTACCGGTGCTACTTTACTCAGCTCCTCATCCAAAACCGCGTCTCGATCACAGCTGACGAGCTAGTCAGTACAGGTTCGTACAACGATCCGGCCCTTCAGCTATACTTCGTCGAAATTCATTCGCAGAGAGTGGTTTTTGTGGTTTGGATTATTATATTACGTACAGCCATTTATTATGCCGAGTGTAATCATGTCCATCGGATAGCTTTGTTTTCTTCGGACAGATTTTGCCACATAAACTCTGTTAAACTTCTCAATATACCGAAAATGTTCCAGGATGGCCCGACTAAGGTTGGTTAAGTGTTGACAGTTCCTTGATTGTCTAACACGAATTTGCGTCTCCTACCAACGTTTCGTTTCCTGATAGATACGAGTCGGGAAATTCAAAATTTTCCTAGTCCAGATTTGAATTAATAAAATCACCTTTGGGT
Organism: Papilio elwesi; assembly: GCA_029849275.1. NCBI lineage: Eukaryota > Metazoa > Arthropoda > Insecta > Lepidoptera > Papilionidae > Papilio > Papilio elwesi. The sequence goes on from CM056711.1 coordinate 2,604,518, forward strand.
GTTTGTGAAATTAGATAAGCATCACAAGAAATTTTGGTACCAACTGTGGTATTGTGAAATTAAAAAAAAACATAAATACCGGATTTCGATGATGTTTTTGAAGATGCTATTTTAGTCATAACACATGACGAATATTAATCAAATGACACCACTCATCAAAATTGATCAAGCCGTTTACACCCCAGGAAGTCATAACAGAAAGGACATTTATACAGGAATAATAACATGACCAAGAAGTTCTGGCTGTAAAAGAGAACACCGAAAATATTTCATAACCATGAAATAACATTAGCAAAACATTGTTACGAATTCGCTGGAAATTTTCAGAAGGCCTAAAGTAAGCATCGATTTATTAAATCAGACATGTTATCTTAGCCTTGTTCTACTGTTTTATTAAAATGTGTAACAGAAATACAGTAAGCGAAAAGATCTAAGTATTTTACTTACATGTATATTACTAGCTTCATACTAAATAAGAAATAGTGTATATAAATAAATAATTACATAAACATAAGTAAATAATTTAATGTCGAGGCGTTTTAGCACATTATTTTGTACACTGAAGCATTTCTTTCCTTACGTTTTTAGTCCCTTTCATAAATCTACTCTAGCGTACAATACACATTTAGTGATTAATGTTAAATATCATACTAACATTTTGTATCTTATTTTTTTATTTTTTTACTGGGGCCTCTTATAAAAAAAACAATCCACAAGAAAATACTTACGACTTCCTTTATTTAAACAAAAGGTACTTTGTCCTAAATCGTCTTTTCTTTACACGCTTTGAAAGGACGTCCATTCTTTTTCCTTTTTAAAACCTTTTTCGTTGCGCGGCAGTCGAATACAGCTTTAGCTTTTACAAAAAATTGAAATAAGAAAAACAATAAATATTTTGGGAACCACCATTGCCTTTCATTACAAGAATTGTTCCTATAATCGATGGAGGAGGTTTTATACATATATAGTATAACCGGATCCGCGGGTACCCTCTTCCCCCTTCTCTTCGGATTCTCTGATGATTCTGGCAGCATCTGGTAGCATAGATGTTTTATAATTTAAACCTCATATCGAAACTTAATAATAATAACTAATTAGTTATAAATACATAGTCACTGCACTTGAATTAATTCAATAAAGCGAGTGTATGATATGTATGATTCCTCTTCTTTTTAGCCAAGTCTACTGTCCTCATCCAGTGGACTCCCGCAATTGAAAGTGAAAGCTTTTCAAGTACTAATAGCAAATAAACTACGGACATTTATTGAAATATCAATTACGTATCGCTCTCCCTATAGCCTGGTGAGCGTGCCACGATTTAAAAAAGAACATAGTCGGAGTTAAGCCATGTCATGTTTAAAGCAATATTTTCACTTCATTCTCTGAATGAACACATTAAGCAAGTTAATGCTATTATAACTAAAATTGTAAAAAAAGAGAGTGGTGTTTTATGGACACCCCGTAAAAACGAAGTTCCTTCCGCTCTATTGCTGTTCTTAACTGTTCAAATAACGTATCTGTACTTACTTTAAATTATCTCTTTTCTACTTCTGATAACTAAAGAGCTCCGTTCTATAGTACCATAAAGATGGATGGATCTTTGTCAATTCAGATAATATACGCAAGTTCCAGCTCTGTTAATAAATAAATGAATGAAGAAAAGCTAAGATTAATCTAATGCCATAATAAAAACATTAAATTACAAAAGTTCTTGAGACCACAAAACAAGAAAGCTGCCACTTTGCATAATTTATTCCATTCATTATGACAATAAAAGGTCCTCGCGAATAATGTGCAATTAGTCTCGTCAACTTTACTTCCTTGTTATGAATTTCCCTTGTCTCTTTTTTCTGCGGAACAAACATCGTGCACGTTTATTAATTTCGGTTTATGTTCGAATTATGCCTCATAGTAAATTAAATAATACAGATAATTTATTAAAGCAACTCTGAGTCAAATCTAAGTAAATTTTGTGTTGAAAGTTATATTAAATTAAATACTTGACGGCGCATCGAAAATTGTGTCGAGAAAATTGATTTTTTCATAATTTGTAATTTTCAAACGTAACAGTGTTGCCACTCTGAGGTAACGCCGAACACACAGAGGCGGCCATCTTGGGTCTAGACTCATAGTTTCCTTCAGAACTTTTTTTGGTAATCTTTTATTTTAATTGTAATATTGTCAGAGTTCATGACTATACTGAGTGATTTTTTTTAAATTACCTATCTTGCCTGATAAACCACGCAATTTGTTCAACTACTCGTACAGTAAGATGGGAAGTCACTCTAATAAGGCCCAAGCCACATATAGAGTGTTTTCCTTTTGCGCAAAACTGCTGCAATTGGGATGACAATTTTGACAGACCTTAGGTTACTGCTTGAACATAGCGATTTGGACTGTGTTGTCACTCATAATAAGAGGCTTTTCTGTTTCCTGCCTTTGCCCACTTATTGTGGCAACAGTTTTTCAACTTCTACATTTATCTATCATCCGTAATTTCAGTCGTCACTCTCTTCTTAATCATGTCACCTATCACGCAATCAGCTTGTCTTAGGTCTATCTCTACCATGACATCCCTCCTCATTCACATCTAAAACTGCTTTTGTCACATGCCATTCCTCTTTCCTGATAATATGCCGATGCCATACCAACATTTCGCTTAACCTGCTTAACTTTTCTGTTATTAATGCTAATTTCATGCTTCCTCTTATAAACACGTTTTATACCTTACCCATTCTTATTACTCCACAAATCCATCCCAATATTCGAATTCCTGCCGCATGCACTCTCTTTTCGTTCGTTCCTTCAACAGCCTAACCGTATATTATTACGATTCTTACGATGGTTACGAAAAACTAACTCGTAGGTCATGGGCATGCCAAGTCCATAACCTGACGTCATTTCATTAATCCCGCATTTTTTCACGTTACGGTCAATATACCAATCGGTTTGAATCATCGTGCCGAGGTACTTGAAGTTGGAGCAGACTGCTGCTGCATAGCTGGATGAACCACCTAAGTCGCAAGGCAGGTGTTCCATTTTAAAGACTCTAATATCGAAATAAAACTAAGTTTCACGATATAAATAAGGGGATTTTTTCTAAAACTCGGAGAACCTCTTTCGTTAACATGGCTGCGTAAGTTTAACGTGATTTTCTTTTTGCATAATGATTTAAATTGCTTGTTTTTAAAACAAGTACAGAAGTACAGTCACAGTACTATCACAGCAATTTACTTTGGTAACTCATTAAGTAAAGAACTCGTAACACACGCTCGTAAAATAGATCCCAACGAATCAAAACTTTCATACTTAAATGGCCCTCACAAGATGGCACAACAGCGATATTAGTAATCTAAATATTTTTGTTAAAAATATACCAAAGCTTCGATCGTGTAAGACAAGGAAAAGAATACTCGGTTCGTTAAATTTACGCCATAATTTGGATGTAGATTCGAGTAAAGGTTTTTAGTATTTGGCAGCCGTACAAAGTGAGACTGTTAAAAATGCACGAGCTCAGACAAGTCACGTATCAAAGCGTTTGTAGGTGCTTCAAAGTTTTTGTCGGAGACGAGACGGATTAGAATAAAAGCTCATTTGTGTCGTCGACGATTTCTTCACGATGCATTTCCTTTTTTTAGAATGACTTCGAAGTTGTTATTTTTTTAAGAAATATTTCTTGAATCATGGTTTGTGGTCTCCAGTAATGCTGATAATAGATAGATAACTACAGTATTTATTATATTTATGTTTTAGTTTAATAATTTTATAATACACCCAATACCAAAACAGCCAAACAATTTTAAAAAATAGCTTAACATAATATATATATATATACACCACTTGCTATTTGTAGTGTCAATTTATGTTAACCTTGGTTAATTTAGTTGAAACGGTCGTCCCAGAAAATGGTCGCAAAATAAATAGAGCCTATTCCATGAAAGATTACATCCATTCATATTTAGGGCGAAGAGAGACATCGGGGATGAAATGGATACATTAGTGGTTAATTAAGATATCCCTAAAGATAAATAAAAATATATTTTTGTAACAAAAATATGAAAATGTAGTTTTAGATAGATTATTAGATAGGTGTGTTTAATAAGCGTAGAATAGTAAACATTTTGTTTGATTCAAACGATTTTACATTAACATTGCCACGTGATTTCGCATACATGAATATACAAGATATTAAACACGCCACGCTTATTTCAAACGTACACTGTGATAATAATTAATTTAAAGGACGGTTATATGACTAAAAGTATAGGTTCATGGCTTCGGACTATTAAATCCATGAACGACGAGAGACGGAAAATGTATGGCGAACTTCGTATCGTAGCTAAATTCCTAATTCATAATTTTATTAAGAGCTCGGTGGTCTTGTTGTTGAAAAACTAAAACAAAAATGATGACACCGACAACATGGCCCATCACTCAATGGAACTTTTGGAACAAAATCAAGGCACAAAACAATATCCTTAAAGAATAAACTTAAAAATAAAACGCTCCTGTGATGCGCAAAGGAAAAGAAATTATCAAAATTTACAACGTTATAAAAGCGATAAAGGTGTCAGGTTAATTTCCAAAGTTCATTTCGAGGTACTTTTTCAAGTCTATTTTATCGTTTCCTTATTGTAGGGGCCGTGTACCGTTTTATTTACATTGTTTCTTTTGTATAACGGTTTTTTAAATACAACGAATCTTATCGAAGTCTCTGAATATTTTCCGTTCTCTCTGAAATCGGTATAAAAATTGACGTTTTTTTTAGGATAGACGAGAAATGACTTAAGTACTTGATTACAAAAAGAGTAGGTAGGTGTCCCATAAGATGGAACTACAATCCGATCAAGGTCGTGCACATAGTGCACAGGGCGAGGGGAGCCGAGTTTAATGGGGACACATAGAAAGGCCTAAATCCAATAGTGCAGGCTAATTAAATAGTAATATTTATAATTGTGCTAAACAAATACAAATAAAGGTTAAGATGACTACTAAGTAAATTCACACTAGTTTTCTCGGTGGCTGCAATTATTACAACGATGTTCACCCAAGTTCAGGGCTGTTGATACAAGGGGATTCCCAAATCATTCTAAATGTATTATAAAATGTTCTCGAGATACTGGATTAAAATAAACATTACAAAAGGTCATTCCGTTCACATCTTTATAATATAATTAACCACTTAACTATAAAAATCTATTTATTGTAATAGTATATAATTGTATTTGATTGATAGATATAGAAGATCATCTAAAACTTACTTACTTTGTTGTACAATTTAATCAATTGACTAGAACATAGTAAAATGGATGATAAAATCAAATTGCAAAGTTCGTTTATTATAAAAAAATAATAATATTAACTGTCAATTTATCGACTTTGCGCATTCATTAGCAATTGAAACGCGGATAAATCAAATTTACATACCAACGTTCGTTTAAAATACGATGCAATCAAAGGAAGTGAACTCCAGTCAGCCCTGCTTGACATCTTATTCGCTTTGACAGACTTGCCAAAGAGTCATTACATAATGAGTTCAATTATAGAGGACGTAAGGAAGAAAATTAATTGTTACATTCACATGTGAAGTACACAGAAAACTTTCGCACTCGAAATAAAAAAACACGAAAAGTTGAAAAACTCACTATGTCCACGCTTTTTTTGTTACAATGCCACGTTCATGTATGTTTACATTTTGTAAAATGTTCATCGCAATAAAATAAAATCAATATAATCTGACGTCAAAATCGATTGAATAAGAACCATCCCCCGTGAAGATCGAATACAGTTATTTATGTAGCCCCCGACATGGACCCTCATTCTTACGAATTTAAGCAAGCAAACATCTGTGGAGCGATCCCTTATGGGTGGCTTCACACCCTCACTTGATTCGGTGAATATATTAAGATACGCGCTATACTATCTAGCCACGGAATAAGTTTCATCAATGTTATATAAATACTAGTTATTCCCGCGGCTTCGTCCGCGAGGGATACACACACTCAAACATAGTTTAACCTTATTCTTTTTATTTAAAAACAAACTCAATGGATAGAGTTTTCTTATCCTTATAGAGGGTTATTGATTACACTTGTAGGCTTTACGTTTAGCGTACTTTGGATTAAGTTTGACATTGGAGGTGTCAAAATGATAGGGACCGAAACGATAATGTAAAAATTTGTGCGAACAATGTAACGTTCGTGATAAGAAAAAAAAACTTTTTTAATTCTAAAGGTCAACTATTCTTGATTGTTGATTGATGTTGTAGAAATTAATTTTAAAATGAAATCCAAAGATGATACTCAAAAACAAAATCAAGTAGCGTAAAATTGTATTACAGAGTTAACGATAACCGTAAATCAAAGTCGCTTCAAACGGCCGAAGCTGCTAGTTTAATAATAAAGGGCAAATGAAAAACGAGTGATTTATATGTAACCACAACGCAATGTATTTGTAAGAGATATATTATATTTTGGCCACGTATACAGTAATCTATCTTTCTTTCTTCTCTTATATATAAAAGACCATGTTAGGCCAATATTTTCCTCAGAGTCTGCCGAAAGACTGGGCCGATTTCGATTACAATTTTAGGAGATGCTAAATTCGCCTAGTGGGTCATCCTATGAAGTTTGCTAGCGCTTTAATCAAATCTTTTTGTTGCTTTACGTTATTTAGCCATTAATCGGACCGTGATGAAACTTTGGTAGGGTGTTCCGGGTACACCCACCCTCAAAGGTTTGTAGCACAAAAAAAATGATGTAAATTTTTATTTAACTATGTAATTTTTTATTTATAAAACGTTTTTCGATTTTAACGACAATATTTAACGCTTTGACATTATTTTGACATATTTGAAAAGATGTCGACGAAGGAACAAAATCAGCTTTTTTATTTTTTTGCTTAATATACATAATATTTTTGGAGTTATGAGTGAATTGACAAAAATAAAAAAGCGAACGAAATAGATAACCTTACCATTTTTGTGCATAAAATAAATACTAATATTGTTATGAATACTATATTAAATAAACAACCACTTTTTGACATTACGTACGTATTTACGCATGGCATGCGTTTCCGAGAAAAGCTAGTAAGTTTTAACTAAAAAAACATTACATTAACAACATTAACATTGATACAAAAATTAGAGGAATCTTAATCTATTTAGGTACGTGAAATTTGAATAACGGCTGTTTTTATAATGAGGATTGGCACTAATAAAGGAATTTTAGAAATTCACTTTCTAGTGTTCTAGGTTAGTACCTCAGTGTTTTTGATTAAGGAAGTCCATTGGATGAGGTCGGACACCACACGATTCTTATCTTAGTGATTCTTGAAAGCACGTAGCCTACAGTTTTATTGGCCAATAAACAATGATTTAATGAAATTCAATGTGAAGCCGATGTTACCCAAAATATTCGTTACAAGTACTTTATAGTTATTCAATAACTCACCCTATCTATTAAAACATCCGTAATTCGAACTTGTAGAAGGATTTGTCTATGAAAATGATTGCTACTCTAACTATTTAAAAAATAAAGCTTAAATCTTCGATTTACTGTATCAGTAGGTAGTAGTGTGTAGGCAGTTCCAAGATCTTTATTTAACGTCTATTACTTGGTAATACGTTTGTTTCGGCTTTCATTTGGCAACGATTAGAGTTAGGCGTACCTACTATTTGCTAAGTGAAAAGATTTTGAGAACAGACGAACATTTCGTGTATATTGTGTCGAAATGAATCCTGAATGTGCGGTCTGAATATTCATTAATGAAAAACTGTGTAATAAAATAAGAAGGCTGATTCGACCATGAGTGGTGATATATTAAAGAAAGGCAATATTAAGAGTATCCGTAACTGACGAGGTCATGTGCATAATATATGTTTGAATACAAGAAGAGAAAACGCTAGAGAAGTGTACCAGAACTATGAATCTCTCTCATAATCTCTCCCTCTCGTAATCTCTGATTACGGATTACCTATCCATACTCTTCTAGGTTACGTGCGTTAGAGTTTATTTATTATTATGTTTATTTAACCTACCACTGTTGCTGTCAGCAACCACAATGTCTGTTGCACTGCAGGGCCAGCTCGACTGTTGAAATACCACGACCTCACGGAAAACGTTTCGTCTGATGAGTAATGCCTTATTCTACTCCTCTCCCCATTCTAATAAGAAAATGATGGATGGATGGGGATGAGGAAAAGGAAATATACTTCTTTCTGTTTATACCCTTCTCTGTGTGTGAGAGCAGCCTACGCATCTGCAACTTACAACAATAGCTTGTAGCGAATACCTATGCGTAGCGGTCACTACATATCGAGCACCCCGCATGGTCGTTGCCACCTTCTTGCATAAAAAATATTAAGAAGAAACAGTTGCTATATTCTTATTATTATTATATATAATATAATTTATACAGCCGACGTCAGGTAAGAACAGAACTACTCAATTCATTAATTAATATATTAAAATAATATTATTTGAAATGACTAAAAGAATTTATTTAATATTTTTCTCGCCACTAATGGACGATTAGCTTGTAATCTTACACCGTTAAATCTAATTTATAATTCATTACAGAGATTAATTTGTGATAGTTTGATGAGTCTTATAATAGCTTTTGTTCGACCTATTTCAACGTCAGAGTCAAGACAATCTGTATTTATATAGATAATGGACTTTGAAAACTTCGGGGATCAATTGACGTCAAATCAAATCGCACGTTAAGTACTTGCCGTAGCTTACATACGCACAGATTGAGTTAGTTATTGACAGCGCTGCAGCATTTGCATTAATAATAAAATTGTTAGTATAAAATTTAAATAATAACATATAGATCATTTTGTTATAAATATTTTGGTACTTCATCAAACTTTTGCTGTACCTTTTGTTGTAAGCTTCTATAACATGTTAGAAACATACTTTTTAAAATGTTCAGAATAATAGTATATTTACGTAACACGTATTTTTTTCTCCTCCACAATCAGACCTCATTTGTGTCGGCTGAATTCCAAGTACGTGAGTTGAAGTAGCAAGCACTCATTGAAATTCTCAGCAGCCAGTTCTCAAAGAAACTAAAAGTTTTATGAAAATATTAATATAAAATACTTGTTACTTAAAGTTGTGAAAGTGGTTCTGCCTGCTATATACATTTTATTTAATCCAATAGACGCTGTTCACGTCATTTACTAGCTGGTGTCCGCGGCTTCGCACGTACTCCTTCCATATCTTTCTCGCTGGATTTTTTTTAACTTGATTTCGCGTATAATAAATTATAATTATAGGTAAATGTCAAAAAAAGTTTAACAGTGGTAGAGTCCGCAACAACAACATCTGTTGCACGAATTGGCCGGCTCGACCGGTGAAATACCACGACCTAATTTAAGTCCTCTTCCCTTTCCCGTCTTTCCTTATAATGGTAGGATGGAAAGGAGTATTCTCCTTTCTATCCTACCATTATTGGATTGGACGGGGACGGGAAAGATGGAGTGTAGGAAATATCCTTTTCAAGTTTATCCCCTCTTTTGTCCATTAAAGGGAGGCAAATCATCTGCGACCTATTTGCTTGTAGTGGTCTTTTAACAACAGATGACCCGCTTGCACGTTTGCCACCTTGTTCCATAAAAAAAACATATATAGGCGTAGCATTCTGTAATCTAATAAAACGTATCTATGTAAATAAGTTGACATAATAAAAAAACAAATTTCAAGGGTTCACATACTTCACATCATTATTAATTCAAACCAGTGCTCCTGCTCATAATTATTTATCAAGCACACATTGAGCCTTTTCAAATTGCCTTAATTCAATATTCCATGAATATGTTGTATGATTTTCATTAAGTATGTAAGTACGTGTTTTTCATTTGCATAGGATAAGTTATTGGGTAAAAATTAGCATAGATTTATTGAGGGTGAATTAAGTAAAATAATGTTTTGAAATTGTTTGAACAAGCGCACACACATAATACAATTCACTAGTGATTCGCCGCGGTTTTGCGCAGGTAGCACTTATTACTTTGATTCAATCGCTACCAAATTTGACAGGTTCACCCGCTAAGCCAATCTGAACATTTCCTGAAATTTTATCAAAATCTGTCTAGCCGTTTCGGACTCTTTACATATTTACATACACCTCAAATATATATGTACATGTATAGAAACAAACATAATACAATTTATTCGATTTAACAGCCCTTAAATTTCTTTAATACATTGATCTCCGAGCAAAAAAAAAATTTGCCTGAGTTCTTGTCCAAAATAGATCAACTTAAATGTTGGTGGTCTGGTCACATGATGCGCGACACTAAAGGGAAATGGAGCCACCGCCCTGGTAGTATCTGAAGGACGGAAAAAGGAGTCGCGGACGGCAGCATATGAGATGGGAGGATAATATTAAGATGACAGAAAACAGTGGAAAAGTTTAGAGGAGGACTATGCCCAACGGCACACTGAAATTAGGGACATCATGTCATTTACAATATTAGTACCAAAACAAGCCCCTTTCACGATAAAAGGCTATATTATTATTATAAATTTCTTTAAGTGTACGTATGCAACCTTTCCTTTGTGTGAGTGCTATCTCCAGTGTATAGTACCAGCTTAGGGACGGCTTCGGTCATCCCTGCATAATTAAATAATCGGCAATTTTTTTAAAGTCCATTACTTTTTTTCGAAGAGAAAATATTATATTTACATATTTATCGAAAAATATGTCTTTACTTGAAATTTATTTTTAATTTATCAATATTCAAACAATGTATAGATCGTGTTAAAGCCATTGAGATGCGATCCTTATAAATTATAGTAATTGCGGTCTCCGATAGGTATGTCAGGGTGACGTTGAATGATAGGATTACAAAACGCGTTATAAGGGAAATATGTGGGTTAAAAGTGGATAGAAATAGAATGAAGAATTAAAAAGGTATGTTTTGGTTGTTCGAGCATGTTGTCATTCTAAAGAATGGCAATTTAAGAAGTACCCGTAACCGACGAGTATGAATGCATAGATGTATGGATGCAGAAGAAGCGTGCCAGGATCGCGCGAAATAGAAATCCATAATATGTGCCTACCCCTCTGGGTTACGGGCAGATATTTATATATTTATGTTTAGAAAATTATAGTAAAATGTATAACGTGTGGTATGTCCTACTTTTTTTATTTTTATTATGTATGTATGAATCTGGATAATGTATATTGCTTATTGTAACAAATCTCGAGGACTCAATCAAATCTCCCTTCGTCTTCAACATGGCACTAACGGTCGATAATAAGTAGAAAGAACGTGACCAGAATACTAATACGCGGATCGAAATGCTCTCACAGATGTATAAGCAATATTTAGTGACCAATATAGACACTGTATACATTATATACACTATGTACTCCATATCCTAAAACTTTGGTCGGAGTATTAACGTTACAGAGTACTAACTGATAATTTGATTCTCTAGTAAAGCAGCACTTTTATTTCACCTGTTATGTTGAAATTAATTCTATGACATGGGTATATATAACATATTGCATAAAACTCCCTTGGTGGAATCAGTTCAAGTAGATATACTTAACGCTAACTCTGAAGATTCTTATGGTAACTTGTACTATGTAGTAACTTAAGTGTATAATCTTCTTATCTTATATATCTTCTTGCACGCAACAACGCGTAATGCATCAAATTCGTCGGGAATATAAAACAAGACAGTTTCTCAACGATAATTGATCTCTAGTAGTATTCGCCCACTATTACTTACGTAGACAACGTTAACAGTGGTAGAGTCCGCAACAACAACATCTGTTGCACGAATGGGTCGTCTAGACCGGTGAAGTACCACGACTCACAGAAAACAGGCGTGAAGTAGAAGTACTCTGCGTTTCGTGTGATGAGTGAGGTGCTGGGGGCCTAATTTCAGTCCTATTCTCCTCCCCACCCTTTCCTCATAAGAATAGGACGGGAAATGGAAGAGGATAAGACGGGGAGTGCGTTAACGGGGAAAAGGAAATATCCTTTTCCTGTCTTTGACCTTTAAAGGTAGGCAACGCATCTGCAACACATTTTTCAGTTGCGGATGTCTATGGGCAGCGCTCACTTAACATCAGGTGATTATCGCTTGCTCGTTTGTCATCTTATCACATAAAAAAAACATCATTATACCACCATTAGGGTATGTACGTTTATAACACTATTAAAATATCATAAATAAAGGCCCGAGTACGACGTGTAGAATAGTTTAAAGTACATAATATAGCTTATAGCATGAAGTACAGCTTACAGTACACAGTATAGCTTCGTCGCTCGCTATATAAGCTATGGCGCACGCTGGGAGGTATAACGTGTACGGGGGCAGGGGCGGCGTGTCGCATTCCTAGCGTGTTTCATAATATGTCAATAAATCAAATTATTATTTCTGCGAATCATACACAGACAGAGCGATGATTTAAAATTTGGTATTCAGTTAAAATTATTTTTCCAACCATCAATTAACACTTTATTCTTATATTTCGAACAAAATTCGCCCAAATAAATCGATGAGGGGTGTAATTCATTTATAACGTGAAAAGCTTTCTCTTTTCTTTATGAAGTCACGTATTGCTTTCGACTTGAGAAATCAACCAATTTTTCCTTTACCTTTTTCCGTTATTTCCGATGTGATTGATGACATCCCGAGCATTGGATGGGTCATACAAAGAAATAATAAACTACCTTGAACATATGTACTTTATAGCTTTCTATGAACTTAACTAAAATAAGAACTTTCCAATAGTATTAAATGCAGAATACATATTTTAATACTTTTGATAATACAAAGTAACAAAACAGTTCGATGTACGAATCCGAGATTAAACTATTGTTGTAATATTATACCATGCCCTAGCACAAGTTTAAGCTTTGTTGAAATGTTTAAAATTGATCTTATTTAAGATTTTTCCGATTCCTCACGTAGTTCTAGAACTTTTCCAATATCTTTCCTAGACTTACTAGTTCTTAGAATTGGCGATGAGGTTGATTATGTTTAAGGAGTCTGTATGTAAAAGAAGAAGCAAAGTAGTATATTAAGAACTTGAAGAATTGTCATAATACAGCTTGTATTATAGCATCAGTGATTTCAATTTAGCGTATTTTCTTCTATCTTTAGTTGTAAAGGAAGACGCCCACGTAGATGAATGGGTAATTCATACTATATGTATGCATACCTGGTATTCCTATGTATTATAGCTAAATATTTTGAAGCTATATGTATAAGGCATTTAACGAAAATTAATATTATGAGTAGTCTATTTGACGACTTTTTCAAAGAGTCATCTTTGTAAGGTTAAGGTTTGTAAGGTATTGAAATCTTTCCATCTATCCATCAGGCCCAAAGCTATCCAAAGATTAGACATTATTAAATTTAAACTTCAATTTCTTATATTCGTATACTTTCATTTCTAATTTCCCCTCGACGGAAACTTGTGTAGTTGCTAACAAGTTTCTATAAAGGTTACTAGTGAGCAAGCGGGAAGGACCACCAATTTGCATATATATTAGGTGTTGTTAAGGCCATCAAACAACTTTATATCTAAGCAATAAGTAACGCAATTTAAGCTAAGACAATTTCGATCGCTGTTAATACATTCTTCACATAAAAGTACACGTTCAAGGGATACTACATTCAGCAGTGAATAGGATCTGAAAACAACAAATATAAGTGATATTTGAACATGGCACTGATACCATAACCATACGGGAATCCGGAAGAAATTTCAAGGTGAAGACACGTTTTGCCCATTTCGTTACAAAACAGAGATGAAAGATAACACGTAGAAAGTAGCAGCATATACTGTGAATATTAAACGAATAGAACATTTTTATATAAGTATTGTAATGTATTTATTTTGAATTTATGTCATTCTAACAGACTAACTAATACCTTAACTAAAACCCACTGGGTGCATGCGGCAGTCGTCACACCGACGCGGAATCTCGCGGCGCGGTGACTCTACTACGCCTATCGCCTTTATTATATGTTACTTATACTTATAGCTAGATATGAGTTCACGAAGCTAAGCCGCAAGCAGTTGATCTTGATTGATAGATTGGTTACGCTCAAATGGCGGAGTGCGGGCTGACAGTTAATTTACAAGTCAAATGTGCGTCTACATAAATTATGATCTAATAATCTCCTTTGATTTGTTTGCTTGGAAATTAGACCAGAACTTAGGGAAAATAAGCACTTAAAGACCACGAAGTTTCACCAAATATATAATTATTGTTGGACATTCTATTTACGCGTACATATCTTTTATATGTTCATTTTTATATTTCTTAAAAGAATTATGATGGACGTTATGTTTTCTTACATTTCAAATTACTGGCAGTAATAACATACGTGTATAGTACACGTTAATTCTATCATAATAATGTTTACCTTAAAATATTATATTGAATAAATCCCGTAACTTAAAATTCGTATAACCCTTACTACTCACTAAAATATTATGAAGCTCTCACTTTGATATATAATTCGACTGATAAAAACATGAACTTTACAGATTATTATCTAAGAGTTTATTAGCTGAGGACATCGCTACAAAAACATGAATTTTTATATTCACCTAACGATCAAGTGAGCTCGTACTAAAAGGTTTTTATTTATTTTAGAAGTGGAATAATTGTATGCGCATAAGAAACGGCACTTGTTATAAAGTTTGCTAATGTAAGGTTCCTGAAGAAATCGCACTTCGTTCCGCGTAATAAGCTTTCAGTTTATGTTTGTGTAAGCAGTTCAAACAAGAGTTCGCGGCTTTCCCACTGTTCACTCTAAGACTTATATAGACAAGTTTTAAGCACCTAAATCACTAACTAAAATTACGTTTTAGTAAAGTATAATAAAACATGCTTATGCATGCTCTCTAATAATACTATGAACACAAACAATTTGTTACCCCGATTTAAAATTATAATTAAAAACTAATCATATAACATTACCATGACTACAAATATTTCAAAAAGCTGTTATTGTCCAAATATAACCATGGCAACCTATACTACGTTATATTTTTTATTCCTCGGGAAGGTTTTTAATCTCTATGAAAGGTTCCCTAAAATCTATATTGTAACCCTGACAATATATGTGTCCATAATCTCATGATGATCAGTTAAGTCTTAGAAATGCGTAACAAACAATCTTACAGTTGCATTTATAATATTAAAGTTCCATACCGCTGCACAAGAATAGCCCAAAACGTTCTTTCCTTTAAAGACTATTTGTATAGAAATATCAATAAATAGAAAAGTGTTCAAAGAAATTAAGTTCCCTTCTTTCACCAGACCATTAAAGTTATACGTTCATCTGTAAGAGGCTTACAAATTTTAATAAAATAAAATTTTAATTAAAGTAGTAATGCTAAGCCTTTAGTTAAAGTAATGTTTTATTTAGCAATTACTTTTAAAAGTTTTTCACTATTTGCTTAAAAGCTCTACATACGGCATCGTTTCAATTCAATTTATACGGCTTAAGTTTTGATATCTGGTAAGTACTTTTTATTTACTGAAGGAAGCCTTTTATTAAAATAATACAAGGGTACATCTCGTTAAACGTAATTTAGAGCTTTTGATAAGGTCTTTTAACATTCTGTTATGAAAAAAGTGTTAAAAAGTAGGGTAGTATACCAGGCATGAATATTATACGGTAAGGACACGTTGTGAAGACCGGAGGCACGTCTCGCTAGGACAGTATCAGAAACAGAATCAAGTTCAAAACTGCATGGCAGATTCTGAATAAGGTAGATGGAGGGCGTCGAGAGGGACCTTGCTAAGGAGAAGTCCCGGCGACTGTTTAGAATCACCGTCTCATCTGCGGTACAAACCTGTTTAGTCGTGGATGATATATAGAGCGGTCCACCGCAATACCAACACGACACTTTTTCTTATATTACTTGGTAGAAAACGAGCAAGCGGTTCACCCGATGTCAAGCGATCGCTACCCATAGACATCTGCAACTAACTAATGGGTTGCTCACCTTTAATGGACAGACGATGGGGACAAACAGAAAATGGTTATTTCCAATTCCTATACATCTCCTCCACCATCAAGTTTTCTTCCCCTTCCCATCCTTTACTTATAAGAAAGGGTGGGAAGGGGGAGAAAACTAGAATTAGGCCTCCGGTACCTCACTCATCAGACGAAACGCAGAATACTTTACTTCATACCTGTCGTCTGTGAGGTCGTGGTATTTCACCATTCGTGCAACGGATGTTGTTGTTGCGAGCTCTACCACTGTTGAAATGACACTCCCTCCGCAACTCCACCTTGACTATGGAGACGAGGGATAGCGGTCCTTCATACCGTTAGCTCGCTTCCTACGTGGACACAATGGAGGCAACTTCGAGCAGCCACCTCTGGCTGAGCCTACACCATGAACCGGCCCTGTGTTACTCTTGGTTAACCTGGGTGATCAGCCCATGGCTACTGAGCCAAACTGGCACAACAAGGTGGGAAACTGGCCGGGATGACCTGACCTAGAATTTATTTTTATTTGTCAGCAAAGCTGCCAGTAATAAATTAAATTTTGACTTACGTACTATTGATTAAGAATCTAGTTTCGTGTAACTGTATATAATTTTCACTTACTTCATCTAGATAAATGAATGTAAGAGAAAGACGAAATCTGTGAAATGGTCGGATAAAGTTCGTTAAGCTAACGAGAAAATAACAAATGGCGCTAAAATTGATTTCAGTTCTTTATACGACAACGGCTCAAGATTTTTCTATCTCTCGACTTACGGACTGATATCCAAGACAATTTAAATCTGTTAGTTTTCAAAGTGTAATTTTATTTGATAAACAGATATAAAAGCACTTCAGAAAGCTCTGTCTAAGCCAAACGACCCTTCTTAAATCAAGAATATAGCATAGATAGCATATATAGCCAGATAAGTATATAATGTTTCAACAATATACATACATGTATGAATCTACAACTTCTGCCTGTTTTTTTTATTTTTAAATCTGAGTCATAGTTAAATTTAAAATTTGTTGGCCAACACCTGAACAATTTTGTCATTCTGACCAACTTATTCCCATTACTTTAATCTTTGGTTATATTACGTATATATTTAACCGAGCGGATTAGGGCGTAAACGTCTTTGGCACAGCTCCAAATTGTATACTGACCGCAAAACATAACTAAATTAAGAATAACAGTGTACAGAAATAATACGTGAGATTATCCTGCTAACTAGTTACAACCAGATTTATTTTTTATATTAGAGAAAAGTCAACAAGCAGACCGGCTTAAGCCTTTATAGTAATCTCATTAGTAGTAGTATAAGTAGGTTTTCTTATGACATGGACTCATAAATAAGAAAGAGGAGACCCTCTTCAGCGGCTCTACGGATGGTCTCCACCGGGAAGGTACCGCAACCCCACAGAATGTAGCGGTCTGATGAGTGAAGCAGCATCTACCAAATCCTTTCCATCTAAAGAGGATACGGAAAAGGAATTGGAGCTTTACTCCATCCTCTCCCCTCCTTTCATATAAATGTGGCAACGTGTCTATTTATATTTTTTCGTAATATTATTTGTTTCAAAATTATTATTGCGTGCGAGGCCCTAACTGAAGATCAGTCCGTCTGCTACCCCCTAAGCTTAGCTTAAGAGCTATTTATCACCACCGTGTATACTTTATTTAAAGTAGCTTTATGCATAATTTGTAATGTACGAATAGCAAAAAATAAAGCGGTTTTCTTCCTTCTTTATGTATCTATCATGAATATTTAAATAGATACCGCTAATTCCTGATATTATAATATATATCTATATATACTATATACTTAATACAAGTTAAAACATTTTGAGTCGATCCTTATGAATGTAGTTCGTACTACGTAAACGGATCGTACGTTTTGCTGTAGGCATTTGAAAATCTGAACACGTACAAAAGTTGAAAAAGAAACAAGACGTAATTGTACCAGGCATTACGACATGACCGAGGCACTTGAGACATATTTAGAAAACCTCGACACTGCTCCAGCCCGTCAGCCAGCCAGCCTTATATAATACATTGCCTTGGGTACAAAAAAATGACGTGGGTTATCTTTTATCCCCCAAATAAAACTGTTGGCAAATGATACGAAAATGCATAAGACTTTTATTTACAATATCGGTCGCCATGATATTGTTTTGACAATAACACGTTTTTGTCAAAAAGTCGTTATACGCGGAATCATCGTACAAAAATTTCCAGTGTGGAAAAAAGAAACTAATGCAGTGTAACAGCTAGTAAACACGCCCGTAACCCAGAGGGGTAGGCAGAGATCATGGATTTCGATTTTGCGCGATCCTGGGACGCCCCTCTCGCTTGAATAATGATTACTAATACGCACTAAATAGTTTAAAGTTATTAAATAAAAATACTAAAATTGTAGCACCTGTAGTATTTTACTTTACATTTTCTTACTGCAACTTAGGCATCAAAAATTGAAACCTTGTACAGTATGCTCTCAAGAGGGTAATTAAATCATAATATAAAATAACAACACGACGCAACAACCTAGTTATACATCCGCCCCAGCCCTCTGCCTTAGATTAAGCAAACAACTGTTTCGCTGACTTAGTAAGACCACCGGACAGTTCGTAGAATTATAGATAACGATGTGATTCTCGGACTTGTTTATGAGAGACATCGTGGTAAGACCCGTTTGAATTTGAATCATAATATATTCAGCCTCCGAATCGGCAACACGTATCTTAAGTTTAATTTTTAAAAACCCCTTTGAACAAAGTGAAAACTTGACTGGCGCAGCCGGTAGGATCGCTTTGATAAAGCTGTGCCGTCTTCGTATAATTTCGGGTGTCCAAATTCGCCTGGAATACGTGAGTGCGGTGCGAATAGCTGTGAGGCGATCCACGAACCAACAAAATTTGTCGAGCTCTACCGAGGACAACGAGTATGGGAGTAGCGGTCGGTTGGTGAGTAAAACTCTTTGCCAGCCTTATCCTATTATCACTCCCGTATTTTTCATAATAGGGGTTTTAGGTTTAATAAAATTAAATTTAGTTTTGTTATTTTTGGGATTGGACATCTCCCGTTATAACGTGACTGGTTACTTAGTATAAATCTCTATTAAGTGCCGAATTAGCTCTAAGAATTTATATTGTGTAATGTGTTTAATAATTAATTATTGTATTTTAAATTGAAAAACCGTTTATTCGTGTGTCATAGAATTTCTTAACTATTTTATATTATTTTACTATTGTGTGTGATTTTTAAACCCATATATATTTTATTGCGTGCTTACATTGTAATTTTGTCCTGTCATTTAAAACTTTTCGAATCTCATATACATACATTAATCTTTTAAAATGGAGAGAGGACCAAGTGATGTTCCCTTACCAGAGACAGTACACATTATACCTATCCCAAGCGAGATGTTACGGCTCATCCCTTATTTCGGGGGTGATAAAAGACATCTTAACATTTTTATCAGAAAATGTGAGTACGTGATTAATAAGTATAGGGGACATGAGGAACAAAACATCTATGTGTTCCACGCTATCACTAGCCGCCTCACTGATAGCGCAGCAGCGCTGTTATCAGAGCGCGAGGATATAGTAAATTGGACCACTTTAAAAGAAGTGTTAGGGCAACATTTTGGTGACCCTCGTAGTGAGGAGTGCATAAATATTGAATTGGAAACATGTAGAATTAAGACAGGCGAGAGTTATCTAGATTTTTGTAACAGAATCCAAAACATCCGTTCACTACTTATTTCAAAAGTAAATTTAATAACAGACGCAGATATTAAACGCGCTAAAATCGCCATATATAACCATACATCGTTAAATGTATTTCTCTACAATTTACCGGAACACCTGGTACGTATTGTAAGATTGAAGGCACCCGCCACACTAGAACAAGCATTATCCATAGTAGTAGAAGAAATAAACTTCCACGAACAATACGTTATGAGGAACAAAATCCAGGGTAACCTATCAACACCTAAGCCACCAAATAACATTTCTCCTATAGGTTTTAAATTCAATACCACCCCTACGACATCACAGAATCCAATCGGACCCAATAATTATGTGCCCCAACAAAAATTTAATTTCGGGAGCACTCCCAATAAATTTAAGTTCGGACAGCAGCAAAGTCCTGCGTTTAGACCGCAACAATTTGGAAATCGTTTCCCACAATTCGGGTATCGTCCTCAGCTAGGACCTAACACACAATTCGGATACAAACCTCCACAAATAGGATACAAGCCACCCCAATTTAACAACAACCCTCCACAGTTTGGGTATAGACCGCCACAGACAATGATACCACAACAGTTTGGTTATAAACCACCCCAAATTCAAGCCCCCCGTTTTCAAGAAACTGATGTTTCTATGAGAACAATTGCACAAAGACCACAGCCCCAAACACCTCAACAGGGTTTTAGGCTGAATGAAATAACTTTAGGCAATGACGACCTACAATATGATTATGACTCTTACGATCACAATGGCGACTATGAGCATGACATGACTTATCAAATTACCGACGATTTAGAACCGACGAACTATCACTATTACGAGGAATCGGACGGAATGATAAATGACGACTTACCTAAACAGGACAGTGAAAATTTTCCAATAGAGGCCTCACCCACGACAGAGAGATAATAGAATTAAATTGTGACCCAAATCTCAAATTACCCTATATATATATTCCAGAGATCGATGCGAAGTTAATGATTGATACCGGAAGTACTAGATCTTTCATGAGTCCCCGTATCGCTTACCAATATTTTCCAGAATATATTAGGTACGAACCATTTCAAGTAGTTAGTACTCATGCCTCTAGCAGACACGACGAAACTATTCTAATTCCCTTATTACCAACCTTTAACACGAATGACTGTCACAAATTTCACTTATATGACGTAGACGAACGCTATGAAGGACTCATTGGTAATGACCTACTTAAACAATTAGATGCGATTATCGACCTTAAACATTTGATATTAAAAACTAAAACTGCTTCCATCCCTATTATTAATAATTTAAATTATACCATAACACTACAGCCACGTAGTGAACAGCGTGTTAGGATTCCCACGGATATATATGCTGGAGAAGCCATAGTTGAGTTTACAGAATTTACTCCCGGCTTAAGAATGCCTTCCGCCTTAGTAAACTGTGTTAATGGATACGCACAAACTGTGATTCAGAACACACTAGAAATACCTTTTTCAATGACTATAACTAAACCCTTTACAGTATCTAAATTTGACACGACCAAATGTAACTTAAATTTTTGTGACCATAGTGAAGCAATAGAGACAGATAAATTACTTAAAGATAACTTAAATAGACTCAGACTTGACCATACAAACGAGGAAGAACGAAGTAAAATATTAAATCTTTGCAATGAATACAAGGATATATTTTACTGCGACCAAATTCCACTTAGCTTTACCAATCAGGTAAAACATAAAATTCGTACAAAGAATGAAGACCCTATTTATGTCAGACCATATCGACAGGCCCCCGCACAAGCTACTGAAATTAATAGACAGACTGAAAAATTACTTAAAGACAACGTTATCCAAGAGTCACACTCCCCCTGGAATGCACCGGTTCACTTGGTTCCCAAGAAAAGCGATGCGTCCGGTGAGGTTAAATGGCGAATGGTCATAGATTATAGAAGACTTAATGAAATTACTATTGACGACCGATATCCACTTCCCAACATTACCGACTTGTTTGACAAATTAGGAAAGAGCCTCTACTTTACAACGCTTGACTTAGCTAGTGGTTACCACCAGATAGAAGTAGAAGAGCAGGACCGTCAAAAAACTGCCTTTAGCACACAGAACGGACATTACGAGTTCTTAAGGATGCCTTTTGGACTTAAAACAGCTCCAGCGACATTCCAAAGAACCATGGACAACGTACTGAGAGGTCTGCAAGGACTACACTGTATGGTTTACCTCGATGACGTCATTATATTCTCTACCAGCTTAGACGAACACATACAGAAATTACGAACCGTTTTCGACAGACTGAGAGAGACAAATTTAAGGGTACAATTAGATAAGTCTGAATTTTTACGAAAGGAAGTTATTTATCTTGGCCATACTATTACTAATAACGGAATTAAACCTAATGATGACAAAATTTCAGCCGTCCTAAATTATCCAATACCCAAGACTACCACGGAAATTAAATCTTTCCTTGGACTTATTGGCTATTACCGACGATTTATAAAAGATTTTGCTCACGTTACTAAACCCCTAACTTCCTGCTTAAAGAAACGAAATAAAATAATTTTAGATCAAAATTATATCAACGCATTCAACAAATGTAAAGAACTTTTGACTCATGCACCACTATTGCAATATCCCGATTATGAAAAAACTTTTATTTTGACGACGGACGCTTCTAACGTCGCACTAGGCGCCGTTTTATCCCAAGGCCCAATAGGTAGCGATAAGCCTGTAGCGTATGCTAGTCGTACCCTTAGCGACACTGAGGCTCGGTATAGTACGATAGAGCGAGAATGTCTCGCTATTGTTTGGGCTATTAAGCACTTTCGCCCTTATTTATATGGGAGAAAGTTCATAATCTACACCGATCACAAACCTTTGGCATGGCTTGATTCCCATAAGGACACCAGTAGTAAACTTACCCGTTGGCGTTTACGTCTCCAAGACTTTGACTATGAGATAGTATACAAAAAGGGAAAACAGAATACGAATGCCGACGCACTGTCTCGTATTAAGGTTAACGTGACAAATTCCGACGACGAAGGCCACTCAATGATGGTAAACGTTGATGATAAAGAACAAAGACTTAAGAAACATTTAGAAGAGACAGTAGAAAATATTAAAAAATTGAAAGTTTTATACAAATATTTGACAGAAAGAATTATTGAATGTAAGGAAAAAGCTAGGCAAAGGAAGGGTGGTGAAGGTGATAGGCAATTCTCAGAAGGACAAACCATTTTTGCAAAAGATGTGAATAAAAGAAAAAGTAAAGATAAACCGCGTTATGTTAAAGCCAAGGTATCCGGTGAGGTCGTTAGGAATATAATCCCAATACAGATCGGACAAAGACAGACCAAAGTTCCCCTTAAAAATGTAAAACGCCCTCCGCAGGTGGATCGCGGCGATCGCAGTAATGCCGGCGCTGGCTCTTCATCTTCAGTCGCTTGAGGGGAACCCAGGCATCCTCCCTGTAAAAGAAGGTCGAGCTTACCTGCAAAGGGACCATTGGACTATCGTCAAGGTTTTGCATTTAGATAGACTAAGTGACGACTTAAATTTTGTAATAAATAAATATAATGAATTCAATAACCTAGTTAAAATCAACGAATACTCCCGCGATTACATATTCACTATGAAAACACATATAGAATACTTACGTGATATTACAGTCCAGAAATACAAACAGTTAATTCCACAGCAACGATTCAAAAGGGGTATTCTTAACCCATTGGGCTCTTTAATTAAAGTTATTACCGGAAATCTCGATCATAATGATGCAGTAAAGTATGACAAAATTACATCAGAACTTGCTCATAACCAAATTATTATTAAAAAGAAGTTGACTATAATTTCTCAAATGTTTGATAGCTTTATTAATACCACGGAAGTTTTTAATGAAAACTCCGCGGTTTTAGAAAAACGACTGGAAATTGTTGAGTCCTCATTGAAACAACTTGCTTCCCAGGACAATGATTGGATGTATACTACGTATGTGGTAACAATGTATAATATATTTATCAGTAACTTCCGTACTATTTTTATTAAATTAGGAGAAATAGAGACTGCTCTTGCATTTAGCAGAATATCTATATTACATCAAAGTATTATTAACTCTACTGAATTATTGCAACATCTAAGATTGATATCTAAAACCGAGAATTTAATATACCCAGCGAGCGAACAAAATTTAGTAAAAATAGAGGAATGTATTAATGTTAAATCTTACCTTAAGCTTAACCAGATCACGTTCATAATGGAGATTCCGCTGACTGACAACATCACTTACACCTATTATAAGATCTATTCATTACCAATTTTCCATGTACCACAAAATGTAACGATTTCCATTTTCCCCAAATATCCCTACCTTTTGGCAAAGGGTGTGAAATACTTGCCGATCGTGAAACCATGTCAATCACTTGCTGATGAAGACCAGTTCCTGTGCGCTGAAAATAATCTGGCACAAAATCCTGAACCAACATGCCTTGAGCAACTTATAACATTTCAAGATAATACCACATATTGCGAACAACACCCAATTAGCATCGAAAATGTCAGAATTCAACGAATAGCACCCACAAGTTGGATATTGTTTTCAAGGATCAAAACTATCCTTACAACAACCTGCATTGACGAAATTAGAAAGCAGCCTATCTTCGGGACTTACATCATGAGTATCAATGAGCCTTGTGATGTTAAGATCCAAGGAATCGAAATTCATCATCATTCTACACTCACTGAAAATGAACCCGTGGAATCGATCCCGATTGTAAACTTACCGCAGCTGCCCGTGGGTACAACAGGTGCGACGCTACCCGGTGCACGTGTACTTAATATGCAAGGAGTAAACCTCGACGAAGTGAAACATATGGCTAATGTATTGAGACAAAGTGAAATAGTGAAAGAAAATTTTGAGAAAATGGACTCTAACATAAGTGTAGTAATAGTTTATGTTACCTTATTTCTAGTTTTCACTTGTATCCTATTATTCTTATTTTATGTGCTAAGAAATAAAACATTTACATTTCGGCGAAATCATCGGAAAGTTATTAAAAACGAACCATCCGATAATTTCGCTCTTGGGGAGGGAGGAGTTATACATCCGCCCCAGCCCTCTGCCTTAGATTAAGCAAACAACTGTTTCGCTGACTTAGTAAGACCACCGGACAGTTCGTAGAATTATAGATAACGATGTGATTCTCGGACTTGTTTATGAGAGACATCGTGGTAAGACCCGTTTGAATTTGAATCATAATATATTCAGCCTCCGAATCGGCAACACGTATCTTAAGTTTAATTTTTAAAAACCCCTTTGAACAAAGTGAAAACTTGACTACCTAAATAACTTCAGAATTTACAAACAAACAAAATTAGCAAGAAATTGAAGATGAAAAATGTATAATTAAAGCATTTTATTAGGTCAATTATATTTTATTCTGTTTCTTTAATATTGTTGACTTAATGAGGCGTATATATTTGTCTTGAAAATATATAAGAATTTTCAATTCTAAATCTCTCACAGCAAAATTACGGAACAAAATTTCAGTATTGGCACAACATTTAAATAAATGTCAATTAAAAATGATGCAGGGAAAAGTTCTTCTTGCTAACCATTTCCAGAGTAAATTAAGTAATGTATTATGTATATGTCTTAGATGTTACAATTTCAAGTGTGTGCCGGCTCGCGGGCCGACCTATATTTGTGAAGAGGTGACCGCTCGGGTCAATTGCGACAAGCAAGTGCGCAAACCGGGTTAAAGCGTGCATCATTTTTATTTTAACGCATAGAAAAACGTATACAAACAAACAAAAGTTTTGCTACTACCTACAACATCCATAAATGAATTTTCAAAGAAGTTATTCTGTTGCCCCATATAAAATTATAACACAATTTGCAGGCTTTTTAATACGCTTGAAACATTCAAACGGATTAATTAAAAACTTAGCACACTTATCATAGACTGATGACAATGCAATCAATAAAAAGATGGTACACACTAATATGGTAACAGTATTCTAGGTAATTTTAATTATATTATTATTAAGCCAGAGTTCCAATAACAAAGTAAAAGAAGTTAATAGAAATATCTCCCCGACAATAAATCGTAATAAGACCGTTAAAAAAAGGAATACTAGAGTTTTCAGAGCCAGTCCAGTGTTCTGTAGTGTGGCCCAGATTCTCAACAGCGAGGAAGACTTGAAGATTGTCGCGCACGACGGGTCAAGATGTTATTGCTGTTTTAAGCCTGTTTTAGTAATGTTGGCATCCACTTGAATTTTTTGCGAAATACTATTTATTTGTGGTATTCTTACGGACGTTGTGACTAGAATTGAGAAAGGTTTGCTTCGGTGGTTCGGGCATGTTGAAAGGATGAAAGAAGGAAACAAATTCATGTTGCGGCAGTGAGTGGCAGTGTTGTTAGAAGACGTCCAAGGAGAGCTTATATCGATCAGATTAGTAACATACGGAAGAAAGGCGATATAAGGAGCGATATAACCGACGACCTTGTATGCTTAGATGTATGGATGTAGAAGAAGCGAGAGGTGTGTCAGGATCGCGTCAAATGGATATCTATAATCTGTACCTACCTCTCTGGGTTGCGAACGTGAGCGTATATTAATTTATTAAAAAAAAACAAAAAAATTTGACGCAGAACAATTAGTAAAGTTCTATCACAATCGCATGAATAGATTAGGAAACTATAGAGAACAAACATATTTTTGTTTTTATTTCATTTTTCTTATACGTAAAGGATTACCTACTTCAAAATATATCGTAGACACTTTCAAAGGGAACAAAGAATTATAAAGCGATAACATCTCGTCGTTCGAATCAAGTCTCTAGAGAATCAAGATTTAACTTCTTTTATTGTTTGAAAAATGGACCATTATCACCATTACCAATTTTACTTATACATTAACATTAAACTTTAAACACCTAAAAAAACAGGGGTCGATTCGGGCGGCTAGAGGAGGCCTTGTCCTCTGCATCTGGGCTTGTAGCTCGCAGTCCTGTAGTCAAGTCGGCTCGTAGGTTGACTGAACATGTTATCATTATTACAGTGAACACTTATTTAGCGGCGTTAGACGCTACACTGTAGGAAAAAATCTTATAGGTTCGCGTGAACAACATGCGCAACATGCAGTTGAATTTGGAACAGTTTTTTACATGTATTTTCTTGTACTCAATTTTGAATTTGATTGTTTTAAGATACAAGGGCTTAATTTCATTGAATATTTCTTTATTTTGAGTTTTTATTTCTGTTGGCATGCCTTATGAGTACTTGTGTTTTATTTTATTAATTTATTTAGCATACATTATCATTAAAGCTAACTTGTAGGTGTAGCCCTGTCATCATGGCCCACTTGTGCGATACTGCGTGCAATAGTGTGCTCATTCCTGCTATAAAATAACGATAAGGAAAACGAGTCAGAATTCAACAAAAAAATTTTACCTAACTTTTTTCATAACCTTTAACTAGCTTTAAACATTTTGATAGATTCCTTTTTAAAAATTTTATTCCGTGGTACCTTAAGTTTTTGAAAACATAATTCTTAATAATAAATGGTAAGATTTATATTTTTCGGAGCTACATAATTGCTTCTAATTTTATAAACATTAATAAGGATTTGGACTACTCCGTTAAGGGACTACCTAAATTGAACAAGGGTAAGGTATGAGCGGCTTATATACAACAAGGGTATCCTTATATGATACCTGATTCAGTTATTAGATAAATGAATAATTAAACATACCGTCCTGCAATTTAAATTAATACGTATTAGGTTTGAGACTACCTCGAGGGATATGTTAATGCGCTTTTGTTCCATTCATGTTGGTTTTGTTCATATGCAAATATAATCTTGTACAACAACTTTGTATAGACGTATAAGTAGATTGGATCTCTATAACACTCTTAATATAACTTTCCTTCTGTCACCAATCTGGCCAACATAAGTGTCGCCTTTCTTTAGTGTATCAATAATCTGACCGATATTAGATCTCGTAACTATATTTTTAATATCCTAACCAGCGTTCTATCAATGTTCCTACTAAAAACATAACATTGATACAGTTGTCATTTTAAAAGCTGTTCTGCTTAGTATCAACTGTCTGGGAACGTTGGTACCGTTTTCATTATCCCGCCGAGCGTGCGGCCACTGATTGTATCTCGTGAGGCGTAAAATAGAATGGCTATCAAGAAATACTAAGCTTCTATATTAGTAATTTTATTCTTAGAGAATAATGAAGCAAAATATACAAAAACTAATTTACACACCTTATAATACGCGATGCACTAAAAATATTAAAAATGGTTAATGGCATCAAGGAAGCCATACATTTATTTTAGTTTATTTAGAATAACATGTAGTGACATACCTGACAGCATCACGCAATCCGTCAAGAATGGCGTTGGCCACTTCGGAGGATTGTTTAATACTGATTCCAGAATGCCATCCACTTTATTTTAAGATATGGTAAAGATAAAATCTGCGAGGAGAATTGGCTGTAAAAACTGTAGTCGAATTATTAATAACATTTACGAGGGTTAAACATCAGGAGACTTAAGGACCAGAATACTTAGATAGGTATTCTGGTCCATAAGTCTTAAGTCTGGTAGGTGGTAATGGTGTTCTGATAGAGGTGGTAGTTCGTAGTCCGGTGGTAGTTTATTGATTATAAAACCGATAAGGGTAAAGTTTTAGAGTTATCTACCCAAGTTAAAACTCTAATTGTAGATCTAGTAACTTCGATGAGATGCTATATCGTATAGTTGCATTATATAAAATCTCAAGAAGTCATTTAACGAGATAGAGTAAAAAATTACTTGAGTCCAGCATTCTAATCACGCGTGCCCCTAATCACCGCACCTCCTTACACTAATGATAATCCGAATTATCATTAGGATGAAATGTTTTTCCTAAGCTTTCGTTTCTTCTAACCTTATTTGAGCTCTCGCTCCCTGGTATAGTCGCTACGGTATTTTGAGACCTGGTTTCGAATTTAAGCTTAATTGTGTAACAATAATTTTATTATTAAAACTTTCGTGAGACATTATTAAAAAAAAAGAATTAAAACGGCTGTACTCATGTTCGCGTACATAGGTGTTGGTATTAGCCTTTTTTATACTCTACCTTCGTTGGTCTCTCTAGCCCAGCCTGTGGCCACCTCTCCTGCCTTAACGGCTGCCTTCGACAGGTCCGAAACTTGTCGGTACCAATAGCAATGTATGCGAGTCTACCGCCTACTGCTAGCCTACCGATATAAGGCCTACCATTTTGTTAAATTCAGTTAGTAATTTTCGTCGTTCCTTGGTATTTATGTTTCGAAGGGAAATAATTCACGTATGTATCGCATTTTGTGTCTTGGGTTCAATGGTTAATCATCTTTGAGCTTCGTATAAACGACTAGGGTTCTTTTTATTTTTCAATATATTTACGCAGAAACAACGTTGCACGACTGGCTCGGTCGATGAAATGTCATGACCTCACAGGAGACCGGCGTGATCTGTAACTCGTTTCTTGTGCCTATGGGTATCGGTTCACCTGAAACCCATTGTCGCTTGTTGTTTACCACCGTAAGTTTTTTTGTAATGATAATTATTGGACCATTCTCGACTATAAAAACAACAAATCGGTTTTTTGTTTCCTAAAATAGTCATAAACCGTCAATTTGGCCGATTCCTAACAATCGTGGGATAGCTCCGTATTTTTATTTGTTCGTTTTTCGAAACTTTCATAAAAAAATAAGTTCGGACGTTTCGTGATGTACCCGTATAATTGAATATTTCACGTTTCTCCAAAACATTTATTTGTTGAGGGGATCAGTGCGCCCGCCTTTTGTACCGAGGGTTCTTAGCTTGAGTCATCGCCGGGACGAAACTTAAATGTAATTAAACGCTTGTCCGATGTACCTCTGAGTCTGAAGCCTTCTAACTTTAATTTAACTCGTTTATATTATAACGCTAAATTCATTTTCTAGTAAAATTTAACTCTATTATAGTGACAAATCGCTGCTCATTTTAAAATTAAATTCCACTACAATAACAAAAATCAATAAGAGACCACACCCGTTACGGAAATGGGTAGGTAGAGATTATTTTTTTACATTTTGTATAGTCCTCGCCAACTCTTCTGTAATTATTTTAAGAAAACCGCGTAGCTTCGTAATACGTAATACGTAGTACTTTCCGTCGACTTCAATACAAATGTTCCCTTACTACCTACCAGTTGACTAGTTCACAAGACTATGTCGTTTCTAGCTCCGTCACTATCGAAATGCCACGCATCGACCCACCCCAGTGTTCTCCTTCTACCCACCACTGCCAGTCCGAATAAATATCAACATAAAAATCGATGTAAATGAACTAAACAAATAAGAAATAATTATTAGATTTCAATTTATTTTAACCGAACACTATATGTAGTACATTCGTAGAAGCTCGTTACAAGTTTAAGTCGCTTACAATTACTCTTAATCCCTCATTATCCCTCATTTATTTCATTTACCAGACAGACAGATGGACAGACACGTTAATAAGACATTCTTTTAAATGATACTAGTTCAAAATACCTGCTTCGCTGCATTTTTTTCTTTTATAACTTATCTAAAAATAATATTAATTTACTTTTACATTTATCCCCTGCATTGATCCTCACGCAACCACCACAGTGACACATGGGAACGAAGAGACTACAAACCACAATGGTACTCGCTATGTTTCAAGCTAATAATTAACTACAGACGCGTTCAGTTTTATGTTGTAGATATGGGAATAGAGTAAATACTTCAAAATAAATCTAGGAAAAGATTGCCGTATAAAAGAATAAAAACATTTGATAAGGGTCTTAATACTAAGCTTGGGCAAGTGGTGACTCAGCATTTGCTGACGGAATACGCTGCTCATGCATGTAACGCTGCTTCTCCAACACGCCCTTTTCCCTTAGTTGTCTATTGTCTTAACTAAAACCCGCAGAAAATCGAGGGACCCCTAATGCCTCAACAATATATTATTATTGCACAATAATGTCGCTAATCATATAACAACCAAATATTGTTTCAATAATAAAAAAATGATATATAAAAACACTAATACATATGTTATGTTTTAGTTACCACTTCAACAATATTGTTAATAGAAGAGAAGAGTTTTGTTTAGAACTTATGTGTATGTTATGCATGAAACCAGAAGAAAGCAATACAACAAGCAGAAATATGTGACCTTTTCCAACTCTACAGGCTTGAGTTTGATAAATTTGAAGCATTTTTGCCTGACTGACAGGTGGGCGTATTTTTTCACTAGAATATATATGTACACGTGTAAGGAGTTTATATATGTATGAGGTAACAATGGAACGTATCCCCGTTCCATTGCGACCTCATACCTCATTAAGGCTTAACGGCTTCACTGGTTTCGAAGAGGCGAAGAATAGAAATTAAAAGACACACCGGATTGCCATAATCGGAGTGGCTTATTCTTCAACCCAAGTTGTCAACGCGGTTCATGTAAGGGAAATAAGTTAAGCGATTTCAAAGTGTAGGTCGATCTTTTGCAACGTCTTTTAGTCTCTTCAGAAAGTTGTATCCGTGTTAAATCCTTCACTGACGCCTTGGCGATTCCTCTTTCATGTCTGTTTTCATAACACTTTTGTAAATGTTATGTGGGTTTCTTGTACAACTTGCTTCAGTTTTATGTAATTGTTGTATAGATATTTTCTTCTTTATTACATTCAAAAGATTGATAGGCCCATTTTTTTAAACTAATTCATACCCACTAGGTACTGGAAGTAATTGAAATGGACTATTTGAAGATTGTCGTGAAGGATCGTCCATCTCTAAGTACACGTTTAGGCTTCTTAGTTTTGTACACAAAAAAGTTTTTATGTACATATGTACATGTGTTTGTGGACATATGATAACGAGTTCTTACAGTGTGTTCGTATTGTTATATTTTTTGTCTATAATAATGTCAAATAAAACGACTCACAACTAAGGCTTCTCTTATTAAAAATACTCCATTGCGAATTTTTGGCATTAAACATATAGTATAAAACAACCTAAGAATACCGTCAATATTAATTAAACTGTTGCCTGTTTGCCTTCCATTCTATGGATATATTAAATAAATCCCGTATCCCGTTAAACGTCAAGATTTACATCTGTGGATATCTAATTTCGTACCGAGTATCCAAAGCAAAGATTCCTCGAAGCAAGCGATATGTCAGTAACATCTGCGGACATAAATATTCGCCAGCCGAACTATAATTACTGTGGAGTTGACATGCCTCTATAAAATAGCACTGAGACTGTGGACTAAATGTAGACAAGATGCCTAGGTGAAAAGTATTGCATAAAATCCAGGTAAAGGGAAACACAACTGTATTATTTTCCACGACCTTCTAGTCCAACAGCACGAGTCAGAATGTCCAAACGAGCTTTCCAATAATTTTAATAACCAACTGACAAATTAAATTGTTGCCAGTAATAAATATTCGAATTAAATGGTTATTGGCCAGGCAACTAGTCTTTTTGCTTTTCAATTTAATAAAACAAAAATGTAAGTTAGCGAACCCTAACACCTCTTAATACAAAAATAAAATAATTTGTAGAGGGTCCTAGATTGACAATTTTGGCTGCTTAATAGTTGAAAACCACGTAGTTTAACTCTTTGCGTCTTTGGCAAACTTTTCTCGATTTTGCTACATCCACACACGCCCGGATACAAATATGGTCACGTCAATAAACTTACAACTGCATGTAAACTCAATAGGTTTTGTTTTGTTGCGTCGCTGTTCCATTACCTTTGAAACGAGATCTTAGCATCAATCTGTCTATGTTCATGTCCCCATAATAACTTTTCTTGGAACTATATTCACGTGCATTGGAATTTACTGGACTGGAAAAAATAAACGGTTTAACTAAATCTTTAAATACCGTGATGTGCAAAATACAATTAATGCGGGATGGATGAAAATATATATGTATATATACATATATATATATAGTATGTATGTATATTGTGTGAATTTTTATTGCAATGATTGTGTGAAGGTGCTGGAGAAAAACATGGGCAATAGAAAATTGAAGGAATAAAAGGTTAGCTGTATGAGGAGGGAAGAATGGCATGCGACAAGGAGAGCTTAAGATATTAAAGCACCGCACCGCGCTGTCAACTGTTGCTTACCTATTTTCTTTTGCATTTTGTCTGACAAGTAAGGTGCCGAATTCCTAATCCCCTGACCTTCGCATCCTCTCCTCATCTTCTTGACATTGGGAAACCAAGCATTAGAATGAGAAGCGGCGGTTCCATGATATTAATTAAACTCCTTCATTTTCCTTTTCATGTCCAGGAGGGGTTTAGGTAATTAAATAAGTCTAAAGGTTTTAAGCCTGATTGGTAGTTCCAGAGTTAGTTTATTAATTACTAAAAATTAAATCTTTGCTTTTTCTAATATTAGCGTACATAAATTATATATGACTCATATAGGATATTGTTACGTCTATGCTAAAAATTGTCAGCAATGAAAGATAAACCGTCAGCTATTTGAAATCAAATTTATTACTGCTGAAATTGTTTAGAACTTCGAGCTATTTAAAGAATTATGTGCCGCCATTAGCAGCAAGCGACCAACACTTAAGAGTTTTTTACGATGTTTTTTTTAAAGATTCCAAATATATTTCCGTCGTCTGTGGCTTTGATCTCGGTGGAAACTTAAATATATTGGTTAATTAATATGAACAAGCTACGCGTTCATTCCTTAAATGATGTTTCGTTTATTTTTTTAAGTTACAAATGTTGTAAGTTGGTGTCTGCAGTAATTGTTTCCGGTTAGACTAAAAAAATATGACGGTTCTCTCGGGTATTTTTTTGGATATAATGTGCCTGTGCTGCGTCTTTTTAATTAAAATTATTATTTATATGTTCAAAAGATATTTACTAATATTATGAAAAACTATACTGGGACATTATAGTTTTTTTTCTAAAATACCATACATAGATTTTAACATACGGCTTAATAGCTAGGCACTCTATCTCTCTAGGCAGATAGGAAGGTGTAAAAAGTTGAGTTAAATTAAAAGATAACGAGCATAACATAAAAATGATGGTTATCAAAAGAGTTTTGTCTTTTTCCATAAATAGGAATTAATTCCACAAATAGGAGATTTTGAAAGTCTAGATGTTATTGAACTAAAAACTTTTTTTTAATACAAGTATTACATTTTTTATTTAAGATTTAGCAGTAGTTTTATTTTTACCACCTTTGGTCCATTCATGAAAATATTGATTTGATACCAATTACATCATTAAATACAAAAATTATTTGCAAAAATAAGCTTTGAATATTACTAGTTTTAAAATAGATGTCGACATCGGAAATAACTAATAAATATATTTCGCCAAATTTTTATAAGCAACCGTCCCAAAGCAAGTCAAACTATCCCGGACGCAGCTACATTTGTAGCAAAGTGGTTCTACAAAATTTAATTATCGAATGCGTCAAACATCGCAGACACGTCGCATCCAATAATGTAACAGTAATAACGCCTCGGCGTGACGGAGTTTAGTTAAATATATTCGCTTATATCGCAATTCCCAAAATTACATGATATAATGCAGTACATTCTGTAATCGAAAATTATTCGTTGTTTTTCGTTACATTTTTTAGTATAGTAGTTTAGTTTTTTAGTTAGTTTTGACAGATTTTATGCCGGAAAAAGGGAGTACGTAATAAAAAGCAGATGAAAAAGAGACATCTATTACATCATTCATTCATTCACATTCATCATTATTAGTTGTATATTGTTAGTGGTATTTTGTTAGTTGGTTTGCCAACACAACGATACGGTACGACTGTCGCTTGAATACGTTTAACTACTTTTTAAGATATATTTTCTAACTTCTTTATTTGCTACTTTACTTTATATAAATAACCTTTTCTGAATATACATCAGTTTAATACAAAGAACTCACCCAGAATATACTCTAAATCGAAATTCACACTCGAGTCACTTTAAAGTGGTTAAATGTTGATTGACAAATTTTACCGCATGAAAGTGTTGAGAGTGATTTTATACGAAATTAGATTTGGTCTAAAATCACATGCATCACACACAACGCTTTAACGTCAAGACGGTTGCGCTTTTATTTTAATTCTTTTGTATAGTCTATATATTTTATATCGTCCTTATGCCTGTATTTTGCAAGTCCGCTACTTCTTTAATTCTAACTCCATATCTTCTACCCTATAATTATTTTTATATAATATAAGTTCTATAGCTTTAGTAATTTCAACGTGAGCATAGTAATATGGTTTTCTAATATGTAAAATGTTAACATTCATTCTCCTCAAATCAAAAATAATTCTCACGAGTCGCTGAGTTGTTCAAATTGAAATTCAGCAACGCATTTATGTTCGACTCGGTTCGGATATTGTGTCTATCCATCATATTGCAAAGTATGCTCGGTGTGGCGGTCTCACAAGTATTGGACTTCCAGAATAAGTTGTGGATGTCGCTTCTTATAACATAGAAGCAAATGTTTTATAGCCAAAAATATTATTAGTTCTTTGTCCACATTCATAATGTTATGTGAACATTATTGAATATTCAGAACATGAAATGATCAGTGTTGAAAAGATAAATTTAATATAAAATACACAGGATTAAATATGCTACACTAGGTGTTGCCTGCGGCTTCGCACGCATTCGTCTCTTATCTTCCTCGCTGGAAATTTTTGTAACTTGATATCGCGTATAATAACTTTAAATTATAGGAAAATGTCAAAAAGTTGTTACCATGGAATATTATGGTTTTTATTATGTTATGTAATGTGTGTGCAAAATGTCATGATGGTCAGTTGAGTCGTTACGTAGTTAAAGCAAATTCAAATTATAATATTAGTTATCGTTTGAAATGTTGAAGGAATAAAGGGAGAAAGAGTAACGAAACAGAAGGCAGTTTCGTCAATAACATTAAGATTACTTATAACCGAAAAGCATATTTAAGTAGATGTACTCGTGTGTGTTCGTATATTTTTTATATTACTCTAACACGTACATATATTATACACTGAGCTACAATAAGAACGATATCGTGATCAATTTAAAAGCTGTGCTCTTGTCGGTAGAACAATCTCGACTCCTCCCTGCATTGTGCCTTCCTTTGGCTCGCTTTGTTTATGTTTTGGATCCATAAAAGATCGATCTCCTTATTTCCTTTTATTTTCAAATAACACAAACATATGTTCAATGTAATATTATCATAGCCTTTTACAATACTATAATATAGTATCGTAATTACGCATGCCTAAACAAACAAACTGCTAACAAATTTACAAATTTACATAGGTCGTGTTGTTAGAATTTCTCCAAAGACTATTCTTGTTTAACGTTTAATTAAATCTTCAATTCGGTCATTATGTTTCTAGTGCAATGTAAAAATTAATACTTCAATGCTGAGCTTCGGTAACTTTGGTTGAATTGAGTACTTATTTTGTGTGTCGAAACAATGAGATTATGCGTATACTTTTTAATTTAAGTTTACTTTCTCTTTTTTTTCCTTAAAATTCAGTTAATCTGGTTGTCCACTAAACTATATATGTTGTTTAAACTGCAGCAAATATAATTTTAACATGTAATGTAATGATAAATATTATTTTTGTTCTTTCTTGAAGTTTTTATATGACTGGTGTAATAATGTAAGAGCTTTACAAAAATCCAATTATAATTTAGCAATCGTATATGTCTAGAGGTTTCTGCCTCAGTTTTAGATTCGGCGTAATATTACGTAGGCGGGTATAGCGCCATATTGCAATATTTAATTTGCAGATGTCGACTGGAGCTCTGCAATCTGCGTAAAGAATTTATGAATACATTTCTTTTGTTGACATTTAGTATAAGGTAAAAATTTCCGCAAGCTAAAAATTACAGATTATATAACAGTAGTAATGCGCCCCGGCTTCGGCCGGGTAGCCGTTTTGGAATCTATAAGGAATCGTAAAAAAAAACGTATCCCACGGGAACCGTACATGTGTCCGGGATAAAAAATAGCCTATGTGCTATTCTAGATTATAATCTATCCCTGTACCAAATTTCACCCAGATTCGGTTTGCCGTTTTTGAGTGAAATAGTAACAAACATATGGATGTTTGTTACTATTTCACTCAAAAATGAATGTATGTGTGGATGTATGGACATCCACACATACATTCATATATAATATTATGGCGTTGAAGTAGCTAGATTTATTGACAAGCATTTTTTTATTTTTCGTAGATTTTTTATAAAAAGTATCCTATGTTACTTCTAATACCTCCAAGAATATGAGTACAAACTTTCATGATGATCGGTTGAGTAGTTTTCGCGTGAAAGCGTGACAAACAAACTTTTTTTATTTAGATAGATTTTATTAGTATCATTGTACAATTTTGCGTTCCTCATTTTTTTGTATTCGTAAATCAACTTGTGTCCTTTAAATATTTTCAGAATATAGTCACAAAACTACATGAGTTTTGCTATTACGTTTTGTATGATTTATAACATATGATATGTTTGTATTTATTTATTGTTTCATTTATGGCCTATACAATAGACAATAAAAGAATCAATGAACAAACGGCTAATGTACGATGCAAAAAAGGTGCCCGTCGCCAAGTTCTTGGGCTAGTACCGCCATCTGGTTATTTATTAGTGCAATAATCGTATAACTTGAATTCTAATTGAACACCCTGACTCTTGGGAATAATTTTACACAAACTTATCTTGAACAGACAAACCATATTTTGAATTAAAGTTAAAAAGGAATTGAACTGTTTATTTTCCATAATAAATTGGCCTACATATTTAATAAAGTTATTAGACACATCTTCCACGCGTGCCCGGAGTACACGTCGTAGAGCGATTTGTCAATATTTCAAAATATTCCCGTGAAACGAGCGTCTGACGTTCTAAATAATATAAATATTTCAAATGACTCGGCGAAATTCGGCGCGTTGGCCCCATGTCCTGTCATTAATCATAAATATTGTCAAGTTCCTGAAGGGAAAGAAAACGTAAATCACAAAATTATTGAGCACTTGCCGTTCACGCGATTTGAACTTTATGCGTTTAAAAATAAAGATCATTTTCTAAAGTAATATGATAATTTGTCAGTCAACTTAAATCTGCCACTGCGGTCAACGCACCAAATAACAATTTGAAGAATCTGTGGTAAGCAGAAAGCTGTAGTGGTTGGATACGAGCCAAGCTTATTAAAATACATGTCACAACGTCATTTCTGTTTTACGATACAAGCCAAATATGACACTAATGTACTCCACTTTTACACAGTCAAGTGTTGTAAATATATTAACATTAATAGCAGTGTGTGTGATATTAAGACAAAGTTATAAAAATTTATTGTTATCGGTGTCTCATAAATATGCAAATTGAATAAAAAACGGGCGTCTTGAAGTCATTAAAAATTGCATGAAAGACTCCGTTACATAGATAGACACATATACATACATACAATTATTTATCTGTCGTTCACATTATTACAAAAGATATTTTTGTATATGAAGTTTAACAGAACAAAGTTTTAGATGTTTCTGAAACCCCTTGACACTATAATAAATCATCATCTAAACATTCTTACAGTTGATAGTAGTTCATTTTAATTTGACTATACATGATTTTTTTAAACATCGCCATTTGTATTAATGTGTAAATTAGGAACATTCACACCCTAATCGTACGAAACGAGGGGCCCATGCGGGGGTTCATTTTAATTTTAAATCACAGTGGTACCTTGATGCAGGCAACATGACTGTAAATATAATTTACGACAAATTTGATTCAAAAATATAAATAAACAACTCAGTTGCAGTTACTAGCGGACTAGTTTCAATACAAATAACACATGTGTGAACAGAGATTACAGATTTCCATTCAGCACACCTCTCTCGTTTTTTCTACATTCACTTATCTATGTATATGCCACTTGCGGAACCTTACTAACCCTTACCGTCTTCGTTTCATATTTATTACCAATCTAGTCGGTATATATTTTCACACTTTAGAAACATAAATCTGCCTCTCTTTCATTTATCCTTTCAACATATCTGAATCACCGAAAAATACTTTTCTAAATTGTCACGACTTCCACTTTTAAGTCACAGTTTTCGCTTACAAAGTTGTTTTTAATCCTGTCATTTAGAGCCACGCCTAGCATACTTCTCGAGCACCGCATTATACTTTTTAAAAGATTATTTACATACTGATGACTTTAGTTAGGATGCATTCATATTTTAACTACTGTATTTAAAAAGAGATTGGTTGTCAGTGTTACCATGATGTATATATTCTGTGCTCAATATTGTATACGTAAGCAACATTTCGATTGCTGGTTTCTGAAGTTATCAGTTATCATCATTAAATAATTACAATAATGAATTCCCGAACAGAAAACAATGTAGTTGCAAGTCGTGCTTTCAAATTAAATGTTACTAATTCTTATGCATTAAAGGTTGGCTTCAAACACAATGGCATTGCAACCGAGGGGTGAATACAAAAGGACGTTGCCCTGATAATAGTCCCAATTGTGGTGCAGACTTGCCGGGGGATTAGAGCCCTGGCAACATGTGTTAGTGGGGGTGTTTTGTTAATAACATTACGCTCCGTCTGTTGCTATTCGAGATAAATTCACGCAATGTACATTTCGTCTGCCGATTTTGGTTTGTTTTATTGAACGTGTCTCGGTCTTTCCAATTTAATATTTAACGAGTTTTGTCAAAACACTAACTTTCATAATATAGAATTATCATCGATTATCGTATATTTGAGTTTTTTAATATCTTTAGTTCGTCCATAAAACAAGCATTTATTTATTTCTTGTAAATTGATAGCGGGGCACCAAAACTATATTTATTTAATTTTGAAGTTTTATATTTTATTTTTATAAAAATATTATATTAATAAGACCTACTAAATAATAAAGTTAGTAAAAGATTAGTTTCAGTTAAGTTAAAGATAGCTTTTAATAATTTATACGTATCAACAATAAAATTACAGTGAAGTATAAGAGTGTTTAGCTTCACGCTATTGAACCATAGCAACCACTCAAAATTATTAAATTCGCCTTTGAAATTTCTGATAATGAAACGCAGGGAAGTAACGAAACGTAATTAATGCAAACCAAGGGCTCGACTACCGCTGGGGTTAATAACGACTTATGGATGCCCGGATATTTTACTCGCTGAAATAAGTGTTACAACATTTTTTCGTATGTCAGCATTAATCCATTTTGACAATCTGCGCAATATAATTTGAAGCATTTTTTTATAAGAGATGGCAAATGGGACAGCGGATAAATAATTATTATTTGACCATCGATTCAGTATCAACATCTGTAACAATTATGCTTGTGTGCTTTTCCGACTCGTAGAGGTAGGCAGTCAGGTTCCCGAACATCACTCTCTCTGTTGCGCGGCGATCGATCGATCATTCCAAATTCTGTAACAACAGTTCTATTGTCTCTCTAACTGTGCACCTTTAACGATATTAAGTGACTATCATTAGCCGAAAAAAGGTGACTGCCGGACGAAGATCAGTTCCATGCTGCGTTCAACCATAGGATTCCCGAACTTTCAAAATATAATAGTTCCTTTCAAGAACATAATGTTTTAAGTTATTATGTAAGTTTTATTTATTTCGTGTATAAATATTACACATTTTACACACATACAAATTTAATTTATTAATGATAATATTACAATATTATACACCTCAATATTATTTTGAATTATTTAACTTTTTACAATATTTATTAATCTATATCAAAATATGTATATTGTTAGAACTTTCATACAAGCCATTAGCCTCTGGTAGTTGGTGCCCTTCTTCCTTTCTCAAGGCTATTGAGTAAAGATATATGACGGGAATGGTTTGAAGTTGCGTGTCTAATCTGAAGTGCATCAACACGTGCCTCGCTCGGATCATGTTCATTGACCGAATAAGCTTTTATCAGGCGTTTCAATAGCAGACGCTTTATGCATTCCATCATAAATTACTAACCATGTCCTGGCACAAGCTTAAGCTTAGTTAGAATGGTTACAATAAATATTTATATTAATTTATATAGTAAATAATTATTTTATAATCCACTAATGTATAAATATATGTAAAAAGAATGAATGAAGCCAATGGTTTTTCTACTCTAAAATAACGGCGCATACGAAGAATGTATTAGAAAACCCATTTCCTTGATATTTTTATTTTGTGTATTTTTCGTAATATAAAGTATACTTTCTAGGGCTATGAAGCAAAGGATTAATCAATTTATTTCTACCAATTACGATGATTACTTTTAAGAGTGGACCGTGGAAGTAGGCTTACGTTGAACTAGTTCATACCATCTTTTTAATAACATAACATTTGAAGAAGGGCTTGTGTCCAGAGCTATTTTATAGCCCTAGCCCTAGCTTCACAAATGTAGATAGAGCAAACAATTTTGCTGAGATCACCTGCTGATTGAAGACCTTTCTAACGCTGAAGGAATTCTGGAAATCGGTTCAGTAGTTTTGCTCCAAATAAACAATCAATTCTTTTCTCTTTAAAATACAAGTATAGAGAAAAAATGTTTTAATATTTTTAACAATTTCTTCAAAATAATAATAATACCATCAGATTAGATTTCATTG
Organism: Papilio elwesi; assembly: GCA_029849275.1. Classification (NCBI taxonomy): domain Eukaryota; kingdom Metazoa; phylum Arthropoda; class Insecta; order Lepidoptera; family Papilionidae; genus Papilio; species Papilio elwesi. Next base: position 2,645,934 of record CM056711.1, read on the forward strand.
TGACACATACCACACAGTGCCCATAGGTATTCTCGGTTCATAAATTATAAATCTTGCGACATAATACAATCTCGGTGCGATGGGAATATTATACTGCGTACCGTATCGCGTCGTATCGCGTCGCTCCCCTCGTGTGTAACACGTGGCGCGGTCGCGATATCAATAAGATATATTCGGCTCGGGGGTGTAGCGAAAGAATGTTCACTGAGTAACACTCGACGATAACAAACCTTATTGTCAATTAGTAACGTATTTCAACTATTAAATTAATTATAATCAAATATAAATATATAATATAAAGTCGCATACACAGACACATATATGTATATATATATATATATATATATACCAGAAGGAGTTGTTGTAAACAAAGGTACACCTTAGCTTTTTTGTTAAGGTTCGCAAATTTCCTAGTATTTCAAAAAACAACTTTTCTCACATTACTTTATAGCAGTATCTATCCATATTTTGTAATATCACTTCACTATATATGTATAGAAAAAACGGATACGGAACTGACGTTTGTTTGTTTACAAGAGCTGTATTATGCACACAACGATTAATTATAATTAGTAGATGAGATTAGTATTATAATGAGGAAATATCAGTAATTTGAGGAGATACTGCATAATAAGATATATTTGAAACGACTCAACTGCATGGCCAACAAAACCTATGTTTATTTTTATAATAACATATTAAAAGTCACCCGGGTAACACAGGCCATGTATTTCATCAACAGCTAATAAAGACTACTCTAATTTGTACTTATGTACCCATACGGAGTAACTTTAAGGGTTCTGCTAATGATAGATGGTGAACTGACGAGACGTTATTAATCAAAATCAGTAGCTTGACTCAGCGGTTAGTATTAATTACAATTTAGGGACGAATAAGTTAATTTCAGAAACAACAGAAAGGGATTTTTTAATATTGTTACGTCATACTCATGTTTAAGTAAACATTGATATAATCCAATCAAATCGTTGTGTGACTTTTGTCTCCTCTCCATAAGCTACCGTACCAATATGAAGAATGACGAATACATTGCCAATCTTTTTGTAGAAGAAAATGAAGAATGAATGAAAAATGAAATGAAATAATGATTTATTGCTAAAGCAGCAACTTATCACGAGATAATTTAGTAGCTAGAGACTAGCTTTTCTTTTATTAAAAGTTATGTGTGTTTAGAACAATAATATAGGAAAACAAATTCACACACGTGTAAACTGCAATGGCGTGTCCTTAAATCACTCCTATCTCAACGTCAAAGTCCAACTTAACGTTTAAGTAATGTAAGAGTAATACAACGTGCTTTGTTACTGACAAACGAAGGTGCAGAAAATATAGTTCAACTTTATATTTAAAACAAAACAGTTTAATTTGATTGACATAAACAACTTTAGTGTTAGAGCCCGCAACAACAACATCTGTTGCACGAATTGGCCGGCTCGACCGGTGAAATACCACGACCTCACAGAAAACAGGCGTGAAGTAGAAGTACTCTGCGTTTCGTCTGATGAGTGAGGTGCCGGAGGCCTAATTTTAGTCCTCTTCCCCTTCCCACCCTTTCATCATAAGGATAGGACGGGATGGGGAAGAGGATAGGATGGGGAGGGTTAACGGGGGAAAGGAATTATCCTTTTTCCTGTCTATGTCCTCCTTTGTCCTTTAAAAGTAGGCAACGCATCTGCAACGCATTTGTCTGTTGCGGATGTTCATGGGCGGCGCTCACTTGACATCAGGTGATCCGCTTGCTCGTGTGCCACCTTCTCACATAAAAAAAACTATTAATTTCACGGGTTTCGTACATTTCTATAGATCAATTCACCAACTTCTAAGTTCTGCAGGCTTCCTTTCTACATATGGAGGTTAAGTAGCCACAGCTCTTAGAATTTACCGCAAAAAGTAGAAGAAAAAAAACGCCAACCCAAGAGAGGAAGATTATATTGAAACTAAATACCACAAAGTATAAATTAAGATAAAAGGTATTTCCACACAATAAGTCAGCGAGGAATAAAGTGAAAGAAGTATTAACCAAATTATATTTAAAATGATTAAAACTTTTTTGAGGCATTAACTACATAATTAACTAAATAAAACGGCCTTACTCACGTCCGCGTACATCGGTGCTGGTACCGACAAATTTCGGACCTGTCGGATTTCCTTCTTCGGCGAAGTGGAATTAGTATGCGGTCGATTCGGAACTATAATTAGTTTTATTTGCGAATCATTTTTTATTTTCTACTTCAAATAATATTTTTAGATTTAGACTAGACAGAATAGTTATTGTAAGTATTTGGTTTTATCCACAGTAAAAACCCTTAGCTATATATCCGGGATCACGGGCTCCAGATGTACAAATGAATCGCACAGTCAATAGCATGTAGTGACATGCATTGTCTTTTATTATTATAATAATTTCTTCAATCTTTAAGTTGGTTAAGGAAAATAAATAAAATTGTTCAGCAAGGGAAGGTAATCTTCCAACTTTATCCCAATTTCCAGTCTTCTAAGGCGAACAAAAACTTAATCAAGCCAAGCAATGGAAAACCGGATTAAATGAACGTAGCAATCGCCGAGATTTGGAAAACAGAGCCATATATCTTGATGTAGGACAATTGCACGGCTATATATTTAGTTTCGTCGACAGACCTTGGAATGGCCCTTTGTTCTCTGTAAAAGCAATGACTTAGTGCTGAATTATATTTGCATTAATTCGAAATGATTAGTAGAATCCTCAATAATATTAAGCCGGCTAACTTAATACTGCATTGTTAGAATTTTATTTACTTTAAATGTATTAAGAATTTAGTTATTTTAATTTAGACAGAGGGATATATTAAGAAGGATGTAAGACGAGAATTTGAATACTAAGATGATTTACGTTCACTAGAAGACTCAGATATTGCGGCAGCATCCTTCTCTATATATTATCTTCCTCTTAAAAACACAACATAATGAAGGATCTTAAAGTAACAGAAAGCAGTATATGAGATAAAGAATGAAGAGTTGAAATCTTTTATTGGCATTATTACTATTTCACACAAATTTGTACATATAAAAGACAAGCAGACGCCTGCGGCCACGTCCACGTTACGACAAAAACCTTAAAATCATGCGTATCTAGCGTTTTTCACTATCACTGGTTGAAGCAACCCGAACCATTACTAAAGAGAACATCGTCGTATTTCTTACTTGTTTTTAATTTTGTGTTGTTTATGTTAACGTACAAATGAATGTTTGACACAAGTTCTATTTGACGTCCACATAAATATGGCACTAAGAATCGCCAACGGAAGTTACGCAAAGGCTCCACATTATTTGTTTATTTATAATATAATCTAGGTTCTTAGCAAATAACATAAGAGGGTATACATTTCTTATACCGAGACCAGAGACCATATACATCTTCGTGTAAGCACTTAGCCCTTATCCATATACATATACGTTGTGTGTTTTTTTGTGACTGAAGGGTCACTGTTTACCTAGAGGAGGCATTTACATCTACACCGGGCTCGAGGTGGCAGGGCGCAGAGGGCGCTTAGCCTAAACCTCTTTAAGAGTAACTAAGCTCGAGGGCTCCCTCCGTAGAGGAAGCCTCGGCTCTGGCCGTCACTTTATTATTGTAACCGGATTGGGAGGCCGCCGAGCTCTTAGGTCGCTTCGGCGGATGCTCCACGGAGTGACCAAGTCACCCTTGTGCTCTTGCCCCCGAGAGGGAACCTCGGCTTGGGCTGTCACTCATTACGCGTTTAGCATTCTGACTCGAGGGTCCCCGAGAGGGCAAGAGCACGATCGGTAGCTATTATCGGATTACATGAATTTATAGAGCCGACATTATTGTCACTTCGGAAAGCGTTAGCGCTGGGAGAAGAAGTGGCGGGAGACACTCCAGCAACGCTTCTATCATTAATAGTGGAGAAAATCCTGCCAGCTATGTGCCGTATCTATAGTAAGATGGCCGCCTCGCCGGCGAAAACGGTGTGTGATTTGGCTGTGAAGTTGTTTGATTTAGGTATCGTTAAAGGTGTTATCCACATTTGCATGAAAGATGGCTAAGCAAATTTGTTCGTTTTCATCCATTTTTATTCCATTTGACTTGACATAAAATTTAAATACATTAAATCAATGTAAACGATACTAAGTAGCACAAAGTAGAAATAATGTAATAAGACCTTTTCTATTTTTTCTTGTCGCGCAGAGTTAGAATAAACAAAAACCTCACCAAGTAACAAGGGTAGAAAATAAACTCGAGAAATATAGCGAGTATTTGCTTTATATTCAAAGAAAAACGGTGCGTGACTGTGAATGTACTTTAGGTGTTATTTAAATTATACTTCGAGCATTTATAATTTAAAGTAAACTGCTGTGTACTAATATTTAAACATTTTAAGACATTTAAAAAAAATGCTTAAAAACTCGATATCGAGAAAAAGTAAGGCGCTACGTGATTCAATAAATAAACACTTGTACCTCTGTAGGGTAGCCAGAGATAACTATTTGATTGATATTTGATTCCACATGACACACTTCTAGCGAACTGTCTCTTGTTTTTTTTACATTTATTCTTTTACACGTACATGCTTGTCGGTTTAGGGTACTCTTTATATCTCGTTTCTTTAGTATGTCACCAATACGGTCGCTATATATTCGTCTGTAACGAAGCCTAACTTACTTTCCTAAAATAAATATTTTTATTAGATTAAGTGACTGCTATCCATAGGCATCTCCAACTAGCTAATAAGATGCAGATGGACTGCCTAATTAATTAATTCCCAGATGATAAATAGAACGAAGGATGTATCCTTTTCCCACTCTCCCATAAAACCCTCTTATTCTTATTAAAAAAGTATAGAAAGAGGAAAAGTAATAGAGCTTTAAGCCTCTGGCACCTCGCTAATTTAACTAAACACAGAAATACTTGTTCAAACCTGTCTTCTGTAAGGTCGTGGTACTTCACCGGTCGTGCCGGCATTCGTACAACAGATGTTCCACCACCTTGCGTTCGCCCTTGCCTCTACCTTAGTCTCTAAGCATACGTATACGATGGAACATAATCTTTTTCGTACATTGTACAAGAACGCTGTGACGTCTCAAGTCGACTCTGGTCTCAGGTACACAACTAGTCGGTTAGTCCAATTGTTTATTTAAAAGTTGTAGATTTAAAAGGATATATTATATCGCAAAAAGTAACTAATTTTGATAGATTATATTGCTCGACAAATGCAGGTTGCACTGTGTGCTCAAACGATGTTATAAACGCGCGTTACATAACATATTAATATCTTCCAAAGCCGTTAATTAAATTAATTTTAATCTGTGTATAATATTTTAAAATTAATTTTAAATCTTATAAGGTGAGTGAAGAATTTTTCAATTTCCACACCAAGTTAATTATAAAACTGATGTTTTGTCTCGATCTAGCGAAGTATTGAAAAGTAATATGGTGCTATAAATTGATAAGAATATTAATTGATGTCAAATTAAATGTATTTATTTTTACGATGATCAGGGTTGCGGGATTCCGCTGGATGAGGCAGGGGATCGATATTTGTTGCGATAAAAACAATTTTTTTTTATTAATATTCACATAATTTTTTTATAGTACTAGGTGGCAAACGAGCAAGCGCTTCACCCGATGTCAAGTGATCTCTACCCATAGACATCTGCAACTAACTAATGAGTTGCAGATGCGTTGCCCACCAGGTCAGAGGAAGGGACAAACAGACAATGGTTATTTCCAAATTCTATACATCCCCTCCACCGTCATGTTTTCTTCCCCTTCCCATCCTTTCCTTATAAGAAAAGGCTGGGAAGGGGAAGAGAACTAGAATTAGGCCTCCGGCACCTCACTCATCAGACGAAACGCAGAATACTCTACTTTACGCCTGTCTTCTGTGAGGTCGTGGTATTTCACCGGTCGAGCCGGCCCATTCGTGCGACAGATGTTGTTGTTGCGGACTCTACCACTGATAAATTATTGATGATTATTGAAATAATTTACTAATATTTCTTTAACCATTCTAACGAAGAAAGTTTGGGCTTAGGATATGGTGGAATGGTGGATTCGAATGCATAACCTCATGATCGGCAGTATGGCCATTAGGCGCGATCAATGTGGGACACTTACGTCCTGTAGTGGATGTCTACTTGTTGCAACGTTGATTACGATGATATTGTTTTTAATTAAAAACACCTAGCAATTAGACACACAAAGTAAATTGAAAGGAGGTATAGTTACATATCCTGTATGTATATCCTGTATGACTTTTGATATTAATTTAAGTTTAGTATTTTAATACTGCTTATTTATATTTTGCTATGTTTATACATGTATGTATGTAATGTCAATGTATGTGTTTATATATATATATATATATATATATATATATATATATATATATATATATATAGGTAGAAGGGACACTGAAGAACGCATGTTATCATTTGTGTCTAAATAAAAACTTGTACTAATCGGGTATGAAGATTTCGAAACTATAAATATGTAATTTCATCCCCTACATTTAACATTCAAAATATTCTAAGTATCACTAATAAGACTTTGCGTTTTTAATTCATTTTGTTTGTGGTATAACAACGTATAAATCCTTCTTGTTTCACTTTATTCTTACGATACAAAACCTTTCAGCAGTAATTACTCACGCATGCAGAATACCTATTCACTAAGTCAGTGAATTTTAGGGAAATATTTACGTACGTTTCATCCCCATGGCGCTGGAGTGCGGAAGTTATGTTGGTCTTCGTTGTTTAATCTACAAACGTCTCGTTTGCATATGTGCGCGTGAAATTAATTTTATTCATGAATCCTTGAGTCGTTTAAATGTACGTACAATTTTAAGTCAGAAATTTTCAATCAACTTTCGCAAACAATTAAATTGTTTAATCGCTTTATTGTCTTGTATATAACTTAAACAGTTTCTACTGAACATTCTTGACCACTTCTAGTTTAAGAGATTAGCAAATAAATTAACACCGAAGAATTAGAATTTGATTTGAAGAAAATATTAGGATCATTATTTAGTCTAAGCCCTAATTTATTATATACCAGACCTTTCTCATAAATCACGCCGGGAATTGTTAAGAACAGTAAGAGAATCCGTTCAGTAACTCGTAAATTGCGTTCAGATAGACGCGGTGACTTTATGTTATAATAATATTTTTGGTATCTTGGATAATTAATTCGGTATATCGGACATCTTGTCAGCTTTGTATTTATTTTTGTGCCAATCACTGTAATATTCCTATGGCGGCGGTGTAGGTCAAAAGAGCCAAAAGAGAGAATTTATTCGAGAAAGATATGGAGGGCATTGAGGACGGGTAAGTCCAGCAGTGGACTGACACAGACTAATCATCATACTTCCTTTTATTTAAACTAAAAGTCAAGCGAAAGTAATTTATAAGTTAATGTAAAAGTGAACAGTAATTTACATATCTGTGTATTCTTTTGAAGAAAAGACCTTTACTGGTTTAATACATATTTCATTTATTTTTTCACGGCGGGTTCGATTGAGAAAATAATAATGTTATACAAATTTGGCCCGGGTACGTCGAAATAAATCAAATCACAGTCATGAATAAAATTAATTTAATGAGTACATAGTTATACAAAGAGAGGTTTGCAGATTAAATATTGTATTCAAATGTGACGTTCTTCTGGATACCCAGGGGATGAAATGTACGTAAATATTTCTTTTACATTCTCTGACTTAGTAGGTACCTAGACTTTGTGAGTAGTTATAATTAAATAGAGACATTAGTATTGTAAATGAAAATCTAATATAAACTAGAAATTAAATGGTTATTTTGTTTAAATTCTATAGTGGGAACACGCTAGTTCTGGCAGCTCATAGACTTACAAAGTCTGAGGAGACGAAGCATGTCTCATGAGGCCTTTGGACACGATTATGTCCCGAAACAGTACCACGATAAAGGTACAGCCCCGAGGTAGTGACAGTCGTTGAACGTAAGGTTCGACCAGTAAAGTACCACGGCCTCTAGACTAAGCTCTACGGCAAAGCAGAAGTATGTTATGCATTTGCCTTTCATCTGATGAATGAGTTGCCATGATGTGGGGAAGCGCATCTTATCATATGAGTTGCGGTGGACACTTCACATCATGTTAATCGTATTTGAATCTTCCATAAAAAGATAGTAAGAACTTTTTTACACAAGTAATAGAAAAGACAACTAACGTCCCGAGTACTTTTCAGCGGTCGGTTCTCAAATACAATAAATACACTTCCAAGAGGTAAACTTCAGCAAACAATCTGGAGGAAGCCGGGTATTTGCATAAAAGGCAAGGGCGCTTCGTCATTCAAAGTAAATAAGAATTTATTCTGTAAATACTACAAGGTTTTATAATTTAAATAGAAACGTATGTATTCTTATATAAAAAGATGTACACGTATTTTGCAAATGTACATCAACTTGATCCCTGCCCGTATGAAATAAAAATAGAAGGCTTACTTTTAGTTTACGAAAAAGTATCGCCGTATGGATAATAATGTCTCACACTTTTTATACTTTTCTTTAATAACAGCTATTTTGTGAGGTCTTGGTAATTTGTAAGTTGAATTGAACCGTTCTCACAAAAGCTTAAGGTAATATTACTTTCAAGCTCAAAGGAGAGCTTATATATATGTTAGTAATAAGTTCGTAATATTTTGTTAAGTTACTTATTGGCGACAATAAATGAAGACAGAATGTTGCGTCTCATTAGGCCAGAGAATTAATTATAGCATTGGGTCCTACGAACATAAATTCCAGCAGTTCAAAGACGAAACAATGTAAACATAGTAAAATTTAATTCCCCGTATCCATTCTATCATCACATCGGACGTTGAGACATACCTACCTTATGTAGTCGACATACCCAACAGTTGAACGAAGCGGGACTTTTCGTTTACGTAAATCAAAAAAAAATTGAGAATGAATAGACTAAAGCTGAACTTATACAACTTTCTCCCACGTCACTAGTTTAATTATATAAAATAACCACTAAGTTTACGGCGCGCCCGCCGGCTCTCTGTGACTAGTTGAAACTTAAATAAAAATATTTAACTTAATTTTAAAGTTAAGCTAAATTGCAATGCACAGCGTAGTGAAAGAGTAAATAGTAATGAGATTTGTAATGTGATTATTAACTTTCAGTCATTAAAATCGTACAATAGATTAATCAAACGACACAAAGGATGACAGGGATGACGTCCATTGTATTCTGGTCATTTAATTAACTTTCATTTATATTTATATCTCGTTATTTATATACTTATACTAGTGACCTACCCCGGCTTCGCCCGGGTACCACTAATTATGTTGATCCGATCGCTACCAAACACAGGAACACCCGCTGTGCCAATCTGGACAATCCCTGTAAATTTCATCGAAATCGTTCCAGCCGTTTCATATATTCGCTTTTTATATATTATTTTTTTCATAAAAAGTATCCTATGTTACTCATAATACTTCCAAGAATACGAGTACTAAGTGTCACGATGATCGGTTGAGTAGTTTTCGCGTGATAGCGTAACAAACAAACTTACATTCACATTTATAATATTATAGAAAGAATAGATAGATAGATAAAAACCTATTCTCAGACCTACCGAATGTATATGCAAAATTTCATTGAAATCGGTTAAGCCGTTTCGGAGGAGTATGGCGACTAACACTGTGTCAGGAGAATTTTATATATATAAAGTTTTTAAGATAAATATTTGAAATGTTTGTTTGTTGCAGATAAACTCAAAAACTTCTGGACCGATAATACAATATTTTACCAATAAAAAGGTCATCAGCGAGTTACGTAGGATATATTTTGTTTATCTACGAGTATCTTCCCGAACTTATCTGGTAAGAGTTGCTAGCAATCATATATAAGAATTAAAAAAAGTATTTCGTTAACATTGATGAAGGATAAAATCAAAATATACGCTCACGCCCGTACCTCAGATAGGTAGGCAGAGATCACGGATTTCTATTTGGCGCGATTCTGGTACATCTATCTCGCTTCTTCTACATCCATACATATGTATACATGCTCGTCGGTTAGGGTACTCCTTATAACGCCCTTCTTAAGTACATTTTCTTTAATGAAGAAAGTTTTTCAATAAGAGAGGTGAAGGTAGGTAATATCAGTTTTCTGATGTTAAGAGTTCATCGCTATCGATAAACAGCTTAAATGACTGAAAATATGGAATACGTTAACATAATTTAATTTAAAAAAGAAAAGCATGGGCGTAAACGATGAAAATGAGGTTAAATTGGGTAATAAATTAAAACTTTCGCAAAAATTACACTAGGCATTGTATTCGTTGCTACCCGCCAAACAAAAATTATGCAGCAACATTTAAGATTTGCATAAAGTGACAGGGAATAGATTAAAAACAATGAAGATAATGATGGTGGGTGGTGCACTATTCCCGAGGTGGGGATTTTTCTTTATGGGAAAAGTTGGCCAACGTGCAAGCGGATCACCTAATGTAAGTGAGCGCTACCCATAGATATCCGCAACAAGCAAATGTGTTGCAGATGCTTTGCCTACCTTTAATGGAGAGAGGAGAGATCGACATGAAAAGGATATTTCCTTTTCCCCGTCAACGCCCTCCCCGTCCATTCCTCTTCCCGTTCCCATCCTATCCTTAAAAGGGCAGGATGGGAACGAGAATAGGACTGAAATTAGGACTCCGGCATCTCACTCGTCACACAAAACGCAGAGTACTTCTACATCACGCCTATTTTCAGTGACGTCGTGGTATTTCACCGGTCGAGCCGGCAAATTCGTGTAACAGATGTTGTTGTTGCGGGCTCTACCACTATAAAAGATTGGCGTCAGGCTGGCGGTCAACCATAAAACAGTAGTCAAAACTTATACAGTATGGACTACTCTCATACGGTACCGACCAAAACGAGCAAGAAGATGAATGGTGGAGGTACATTCTGGATTTTTAACGATCATTGTGGCCAATTCGATTTTATTCACCGCAGCCCCGAAACATGATATCGTGCTCATGTTTAACTCTGTCACAGGTTTTTTCAAATTCAATATATAATGGTGGCTCAACAACTATCCCTAATGTTTTGTCTACTGCTAAAAATGTAATGTTGAGCGTCCCAGATTCTTAACATATTCAATTGTCCAAACCTTTAATTATTCACCGATCGAATCAGTCCAATGGTTAATTTGACAGAGACGTTGTAACCAAAATCATATGTAAATTAAAGCGTTAATAATTAAACTATAGATAGGTCGAGGACATCTGAGCTTGTGCAAGCAGCGGACGATCGATCAGCCTTTAATATATAAAATATTTAAATGTATCGTACTATCAAACTGGGACGATAAGACAAAGAAAGACGTAGCTCTCAAGGTTTATGTACAAATTGTAAAGAAAATTACTCGCTTTGGAATATAAATTAAATGAAATAAATCATGTTCCTCATATATTACTAAATGTGCGGAAAAGGAGTGGATGATGTGATTAAGAGAGGAAGGATACTTAGCCTTCAGAACCTCACTAATCTTTCGAAACGCGAAAGCATTATACACATCTCTTCTTCAATCCCGAAGACAAAGGAAATTCTAATCTTTGGCTACGTTTCCGAAACTAAATAGTCTATAATTTGACTTCACTGAATAATATTCTCTTACCTTTCTGATAAAAGGCATAAATAAGACTAACTGATTATCACCAAATTTTGTGAAGACCTACTACTGGCGAAATCTTGGCACCACCTGTGTTGTTTCTCATTGACATTATCAATTATAATGGGTGTAACCTACCTCCAGCAAATATTATGGATATAAGCTACCCTACAATTGATTTAATGTCGGATGTAGTTTACATAATAAGTTGTTTTTTATGTGTGAAAAATTCTGTAAGTGATGTAAAAATATGCTAATAGATGCACGGCCGTTACAGCATCGGACTCTTTATAACAAAGAAATATTATAGACATTGATCTCATGTATTATGCATTAGACTTGACTTTGTCAGATACAGTGTATCCTGTTAAATATTGAAACTAACGTGGAAGAAAATACTTTTCTTTTACGAAGAAATAATGGTTCGCGCCCGGCGTCGCTCGGGATTCATTCAAAATTCGGGCGCTCTTTCTCGTAATAGAAGAATGATTGAGACACAAGTTGACAAAGTTCCATTGCTATCAGCTATAAACAAACTTTCATTTTTGGTATTCGATTTAATTCAAAAACGACTTTAATCCTAACATTGAAAATAGAAGACGACGACCTCTCCTAATTTTTAATTGAGTAAATTTTAGATTCACAGAATTTTAAATTATGCTAATCTTATAGATCATCGTTATTCATTTTAATTAAGAATTCGAATATCTTAATAATTGTCTGACAGTCAAGTATTTTTAACTAATCATTTATATCCAATCTACACGAATTGCGATCACGTTTTTCTTAGATCATAACGAGGGCAAACGAGCAGCAGTTCGCCGACTATACAAGTTATCACCGAGGCCCATGCACATCCTCAACAACGAGGAACTACAGATGCGTTCATTTATTTTTAATATTTCGGTACATCAACAGTTATTATTATAACACAATATCACAAACAAAAGTTGTTAGCTCATCTCAAGCTGTAGACATTCAAAAGTAATTGTTTTTTATTGCTTAGCAAAGAGTATATACAATATAGTGTAAATATCTCCTTATTGTTCTCTATACATTAATATTACTTTAGCCAAAAATGAACGCGTCTTTCTATTTCATTGGTGACGACGACGAAGAAAAAGCAATAAAAGTGTTTGTTCGTATTATAACTAAATACTGATACTATGGAGTAAACGTAGACGTGCAGGAGGTCTAGGTAAGTATTGAATAAAATATAGGTAAAGGGAAACACAACTGTATTCCTTGCCACGACCTTCTCGTCCAACAGCTCGAGTCAGAATGTCCAACCGACCTTTTCCTACGTCCCAGCTGTACAACTCAAGTGTTGCCAGTACGAAATATTCGAATTAAATGGTTATTGGCCAGGGAATAGTTTCCTTTTTGCTTTTCAATTTAATAAAATAAAATGTAAATTAGCGAACCCTAACAGCATGAAGTCATTTTGCAACTAGCCTGGCTTCTGTACTAAAGGTCTCACAGACCTCAAAGCTGTCGACGGCTGTTTTGTGGCTGCCGCTCTTTGTACAGACCCTAAGTAAAATGCTACTCGTATTTATATTTTCCATTAACAAGATTGTATTACATAACAGGAACTTTGCATGTTTTTATTAGTTCTTTAAAAGTTTAATTATCTAATTAAAATATTAACTACTATTGTTTTGGTTACAACCGTAACTTGTACACTTGTACGTGTATAAATAGAAAAAAAACAGCTATATTTAACGAAACAATAACACCTTGCAATATGAAAGATAAATTCGAGGAGCTTGAACCGTAAAACGTTACTCGTTTTCCTTACCACTTTTTGTGAAAGGACAGCTTTGTTGCAAACCATTAAACAGTAAACTAAAAACTTCACTTAATACTTTACTAAAGCTCGAAGCGGAGCTTTATTCGTAGACCATTATTTGTACAGTACATAATATTACTATTTAAAAACAACATCTTATTATACCTTTATTTCTTTTAATTAGCCGTTCCTTTTAATTTATAATTAATTATACGTTACCTTAAAGTTGTCACGGAGCGTGTCTAGAAGCTTTGACAGCTTGCAACCTGAAAAATTGAAAATAAGAAAAATACAGATACTATTCAACTGAAATACGTTTTAAACTTTCAATTAATAATATCTTATGTAATTTTTTTGCATCAAAGCTTTCACTTTTTGTTGATAGTAGCGTTGGCGTTGTTTCTAACGCTCGGGGAAAGATTAACTTTTTATTTAATTTTAATATAACCGCAAGTACTGTGGTCCTCACAGAAGACAGGCGTGAAGTAGAAGTATTCTGCGCATATAAAGAAAGTATGGGAAGAGAAACAGGATTAATTGACAAGGACAGGAAATTACCAAAGGAAATCCCCTTTTTTCTGTTTATCCCTTTCTCTGTCCAATAAAGGTAGGCAACGCTTCTGCAACCTGCAAAAAGCTTTTTGGCACCTGGATGATAGCAAGTCAAGCGCTTACTCGTTTGCGACCTTCTTCTAGACAACAAAATATTGATTGTATTTAAATTTGGTCCCGATTCAGAATTTTCGGAAATTAGTAGGTTTTTGTAGTTTTACTGCGATTAAATTATTTACATGTGTAATACATTAATCTAAGTCTCTGTTTAACTGTAAAATAAATTTACTTTTGAGAAAGTGAAAAATGATTTTTTTACACCGTTAAAGTTTCTCCGGTAGCGTTTTGAAATCGGAGACGTATGTCCGTTTCTTTGCCGTACTATTTTTGTGGGCAATTTATAAACTCCATATAGATTTCGCGGGCTACCCCCCTTGCGTCTTTTGGAATAGCACCCTCTCTGTCTTGCTCGTCTGAACGAAACACCCCAGTGCGTTTTGAACCCTCGCGTTGTTAGGACGCTGATAGCGTTCCCCACTTTCCGCGCATTCTCGGGATCGCAAATTTAAAATTTAAGTGTTATTTCTTAAAAATGTTTAAAATGTACATTTTTCATATGAAATTTAAAAATAATTTAAATATCATTTTATAATTTGGAACTTGTGAATTAAATTAAAATTTAATAATAACCCAAACAACTGTGATTATAATTCGTGGTTTTTCGTTTACGTGTGTTTCACATGTAAATTAATTATAAGGTAAATAATGAAACTTAATTATTAATTAATAATAGATTTTAGAAATACATATTTTAATGAAATAAATATTAAAGTTTCTGCCAAAATAATGACAATTTTAAGTCACATTAATTTTTACCTTTAAAAAAGTGCAAACAATTTTTTTATACTATAAAGCTATAATTTAGATTTTATTAATTTTATATAAGCAATTAACATATTATTAAATTAGAAGATAACATGAAAAGTAACTTACATAATTGAACCTTTATGATTGCAAAATTCAGTTCATTCAATAATAACTTTATTAATTATATAATAACATCGGAATAGCAATATCACATTAACGTATTGTAACTTATTCAAATCTTAAAAAAAAACAATTTTTTTTAATGTCTTAAAAATTCCAACCGGTATATAGAAATGTTATTAGTGGATACGGGTGGGTTTTGGCAGCAACTTTTCTAAAAATTATATATTAATCTGATAAATATTCGACAGTGATTTCGTCCCGTCTTAACTTAGATGCGGTAGACAGAGAAAGAAAATCAATTAAATTTCAAACAAAAAACTAATTTTAGTTAAATTCTTAACTTAAAAATTAGGAACCCTAAATATGATAATCCTATTTCGTATAATGGATTCCATATGTTTTTATTTTCAATGGAAAAAAAAACAAATTTCTAATAAGAAATTTTATCGTTAGCTAGCTAGTAAAGCGATGCCCGCCTTTTAAAATTATTAAAAAAAACGTACTAGCAACCCACACTGGCTTCGCACGAGTAGTGAGACCATACAAGCTAAAAGAAATGTTGTAGTAGTGGTTACGTCATATCAGCCTTTACTTTAGTATTGCAAACGAATGTGGAGAGGAAGACCGAAGAAAATATGGATGGATTGTGTGAACCATGACATATATGAGAAGGGCGTACATTTTGACATGACAGCGATATGGAAGAGAGGTACGTACTGTGCTGACCCCACATAGGCGAAAAAAGGGAAGGGGCACGATTATCGTCATACCAGCTTAATACGTGTTCGTTAACAAACATCGTTATATTTTAAAACATTAAATTTTTTTAAGTTATAAGTACTAAAGCTGATGTAAGGAGCGCTAGTAAATGACGAGCATGTACATATGCGTAATTGTATGGATGTAGAAGAAGCACAAGAGGTGGGCCAGGATAACACCAAATGGAAATTCATCTCTACCTACCATCTGGGTTACTGTGGGGTATAGGCGTGAGCGCGCTTTTTTAGATTATATATCGACCTTTACCTTGGTCATGAATCATTGCATTTATTGATGTAAACTATATGAAAATTCGATCCGTAGTTTTTAAGTTCATCACGATCAGACAGATAGGCGTGGCGTTGTACTTTGTTTTGAGAATACGTAAAAATAAATCCATTGTTAATTGAATGGAGTTTTCGTTTTGACACGTCGTGAGGTACGTAAAGAAATTATGCGTCATTGCAGTCAAATATTAAGGAACTTGTTATCTTTTTTACACATTAATTATAGATTTAAAATCTTGTTAACAATGCAGGGGTAGGGTGATGTAGAAGCTTCTTACCATACGATTGTAATTACTGAAGGTCACTTAACATGAGCTATTCTAATAATTGAATAAATAAATAGGCCCGGCCTACGCTACGCCCGTAACACAAAGGGGTAGACAGAGATTATGGATTTCTATTAGGCACGCTCCTGGTATACTTCTCGCTTCTTCTACATTCATACATCTACTACGCGTAGATGCTGCTCGCTTATGGGTACTTTTAATTCCGCCTTTCTTTTGTATATCTACCATCAGACCGAACCGAAGATACAAATAAAGAGCCTTATCTAACGGCGGCATTTCAAATAAAATTTTAAAATAAAAGAACACTTACTTTTTGTAAACAATGATGTGTTCTGCAAAGTCGTAGTTAATTATTATCTTCTATCATTAATAGTTTTCTCACTGCACGCGATTCTTTAACACTCCCAGGATATTAAAATCAATGTGTCAGAACCAGAAAAATAGAAATCCATAATCCTTGTACATCCGTCTGGTGTACGGGATATTGTTTTATTCCTTATTAAAATGACAACCATCTCATTCCGTGTAATAATCACTTAACAAAAGTTAGGTAGAGAGTTATTATTATTAGTATCTGGTAGTAATTCTATTTCAGTTGAAAGACAACGTGACACTTAGTACACAACTGCCGATGGAAAGTGATTACTGCGACTTACAGAACACTGCAGTGCTCGCTTCGGGCAAAAATCGACTAGTATTTGATTGTCCTCGACCTAAGCTTATACATTTCGTATCGATCAAATGTTGTATTAGTGTAGTGATATTAACCGTAAGGAATATAACAACCGTTCGTGAAAATTATTTGGGCTCACACATGACTTGGGGGTCAGGCTCGCGATGAGAGCGAGTGCAGAGTTATTCCTGTGTATTTCTAAGGAGATTCCGAAGCCTTCTCTCGTCCTACTCAAAAAGGCATGTTAGTGAGTACAATCTAACATGACTCTGCTTTTCTAAAACCAAGAAAGTACATTCGTGGAAGGTATTTCTCACTATAAGAGACATAAAAGGACATTGGGATTGGCCCTCGTATGTCTCTTAAAATATTATAATAGAACAAAAGACGTTGTATGTAACATGAACTGTGCTTAAGCAAAATTCAGCTAATTCCCTTTCATACAACGTCATTACCATCTGAGGATCTACTTCAGCGGGTGCTCCTAGGCCTGCTCTGGTAGATTTCTCTTTCACTTAGTCTACCTTGGGTTCAACGATCATACAGCTATTTTATGTTCGGCCTACCCCGGGATCGACGACCACCAAGCTGTCTTTACAACAATTCATGTTCACACATAAAATCCGGAAATGTTAGCGCGCATTTAATATTGTTGATATCAAAATAAAAATATTTAGAAATATACGTTTAACACAACAAAGTTATTGGCCTTCCGCCAAATCGCTCTGTGTTCTGCCACTTCACATAATGCTGACGATTTTTAATTGGAATAAAGTTATTTCACTAGAATTTTGTAACATTTTTCGAATAAACAGACTATATATTTGGAATTTCAAATATATTTGATATGGATCCAATCATGGGGAACTCTACGGAAATTAATGGAAGTGAGAGTGCTGGTGATAATGATGTTAGTAGGCGCTTAGTGCCTACTTCAAAATATTTGTTAAAAAGAAAGAAGTAAACGTTTCATTAAATTTTGAATTTGATATGTAAAAGTCTGATTTTGAAACCATAAACCTTTACGTATCGCAGTTGAGGCGAGAGACAATTAAGGTAAATGTCATGATCAACTCGTTAGCTCCGATCGGTGTGAGAGGGGGACCATTCAGTGTCGTGTAGCGGTCCTCGCCGCTGACAGGTTAGTTGTCAACGCTGCGATACCAGCGCTGTCATCGGTTTTGTAAGTGGTGGTTAAAACTCCCATTGTAAATTGGATTGCACATGTAATATTCAATTAATTTCATTGAATGCTTGTTGAACGACCTATGACGATCATGTAGTCTATTTTAAGACAACAATTTTTTTTCAACTTACATAATGATACCGATTACACTAATTTAGATCCATCAGTAAAGTACCTAACCATCTGCTATATGTATATCAGCACCTGCTGGCGATCCTATGATTAATCCAAGATAGTTTGACCTCATTCCGCATAGACAGGAGCAACAATTTTCATCGGGACGTCAGACACTTCAATACCAACTAATCATGAGTGGTATAACGTACCTACTTGAAACGTGTAGGTCTGTACCTTAGTAAGATCGAGAATCCGTAAATTAGTTTGATCTCTCGTAAATATAATAAATTAACTGCCAAATTTTCAAGCTATCGTGACTGGCCCAGGCTGCGCACGGTCAGAACAGGAACCGTTACATTTTTTCTGCCCTAACAGCTACGGCTAGCTTAAAACATTTTGTTCAATCGTTATTATAATTCAGCCAATTTACGTAACCCTAATGAATTAACCTTAACCTTCACCATAAATCACCCCGCCTGCTGTTAATATTGTATTTAAATTCATTTAGAGTTTCTGAGCTTATCTCGATCTAAACAGATCGCTACGGACAGACAGGGAGCCCTTACCTTTTTATAATATGTATAGATATATGTCAATATATATCAACTACAGTATCGTGTGTTTAGTTTGATAATACACGCAACACTTCTTCTCTGGTTGAATTTAAAGGGCTTCACATTCCATTGAATCATGTTTCTCGGTCATTACATTATATGTTTTTCCTGCAAATTCATTTTAAATATGTTATTCGATTGCTACAAACAACTACCGTATGTTATATATTTAATATAAGCAAACTTATTAATAGAATTTACCTCAAGACAACTTCATTATAATAATCATAAACATAAATAACTCGCAATGAAAATGTAACTTATCTTTGTATAATAAATTGGTACACATCTTGAACGCCACGTGGGGTACTAAATTGTTCGTAATAATTTTGTCAGTTAACATCCATGCCAATTAAGCGAAAGGTGGATGGGCATTTGTCATGTCTAGGTAGTTAATAAATTTCACCTATAAATAACAAAAAATTGTAATAAAAAAATACGCGATAAAATCCGTAAATGTAGTTTTATTTCAATGTACTTCACGTTTCGTTCGCGTCAATTTAAGAAAGAATGAAGCAAACCAATATTGAATTTAAGATCATAATTTGCATCTCTTCGTTCACCTTAATAAATAAACTACACACTTGCAAAGAATTTGCATCTATATTTTATTTATTTATGCTCGTAAGGTATAATTTTCTCATTTGCGATTATTTTTTTCATTATTTACTTTCTTGTTCATTCATACCAGCTTCATGATACACAAAGAAAAATGTAAGATAGTAAAATAGGAATAACGGTACAACATGTGTTGCACCAATAGGCCGGCTCGACTGGTGAAATACTGCGACCTCACAGAAGACTGCTAAAAGTATTCTGCGCTTCGTCGGACTACTGCCAACACATAATTTTAGCCCTCTTCCCACTATCATCCTTTTCTAATAAGGCTAGGATAGGAAGGGGAAGATGTTTGGTTGAAAAGGGGATGACTGAGAAAAGGCAACAATCTCTTTTGTCCATTAAAAGTACTCAACAATTAATATGTAACTCATTAGCTTATTGCAGATACCTTTTGGGTACTCAACAGCAGGTTACCGCAACCGCATGATCGTGTTCTATCTTCTACCGTGAAAAGAAAAAACTTATTGTAGTGACATAATCTATGATGTAAGTCGCCCTAACCTATTGTTAAACCTATTGTTCCGTTGTGTATCGTGGGGCTTATATTCGAAAGAAGTGAACGTTATTGATAAAATTCAATCAAAAATATAAAATAAAATTAGTTTTTTTTAATTATCTTTTGTAATGCAACACACGTTGTTCTAGGTCGAAGTCCCCCCGATATTAAAGTTATAATTAAGTTAAGTGCAACCAACTCACGGATCCACGCCTTTGTAAATTCAATGAAGCAAAATGTATGAATATTTCTTTTATCAGATGCGACGCATATCAGACCTCCCAACCAAGATCTATTTTCGCAGCGATTTAAGGGGAGGCTAACGTCTAACAACTTCTACGGACTAAGCGATTAACACATCCTTAGATTATTTAATTACACTACTTTAGTGAACCATTAATTTATCTTAAACAGGAAATATATTTTTTTTAACTGTAAGTCGTTTAAAAAGAAAACAATAGATAAAGTATTTTTAATACAGTTGCTCAAAAAGTGGTGTATTTCAGGGACTTATAGCTTTCGGGATGTGGCCTATTAGATACTCGAGTTTTTTTCATTACCTTTTCCGAACTCGTGCGTTATCCCAATTGTCAAAATAATGTGTATTAAAAAGAAAAAAAAACAACCACGAAGTTTTAATGATTCATGCAAATATTTTTAAAAAGACGCTACTAATTTGTTTCATTATCAGATTTAATGATTTGATTCAATGAGTTAGGTTAGGTTTCATTTCATATCAATAAAAAAATCTACTGAAGACTTGGCTGTATGGGCATAGCTCCCTTTGCCGAAGAAAAAAAAAATCACTGCTTATATTCTTTTACGGATGGCGCCATTTTCCAAAAATATTCTTTATTAAATTGCTTTTTTTTTCGCAACTGTATTAAAAAGAGTTGTTCAGTACATGTGCAACTTGTTCTGACTGTCAATCCTCACCTTCGGCTGCGCCTCGGCTCGGGTAGACATTTGTCGGAACTCTTTGCAATGACAGGCTTTCCGCACTCGTAATGAAATATACTAATTTCATTAATTTACAATATCTGTTGCAACGGTAATATTTCATATTTTGACAATAACAACTTTCTGGTACATTTTACCGATAAATTTGAATTTTTCATACGCGGAATTATATATATCTTACGAACATTGCCAGCGTGGGAAATGAGAAACCAACGCGTGGGTACACGCGGGCAACAGCTAGCTCAAATAAAACTGATTACATTAATTTGTTCAGTACTAATTGAATTTCGGCTTCAATGTATCAACTTTCAAAGTGTTGCATTGCTGTTCATTAAAACTTCGAGGTACTAGTTTCACATTGAATCTAGTACAATCGAACTTAAGCACATTTCAATATTTTACAATTAAGATAATTTCTTCAGTTTAAAATCTGAATTTATTATAGGTTATTAGACCAAATTGAAAAACTATAATTAATACTTGCTGGTGTTCTCATGACGGCATTTGCTAAGACTAAATACAATTTATATCACCCCTTCCATTTGTATCTACTTAGCACTTCTTATAAGCTTAACCTTTTCTTTAAAATTTTATTGTTTTCGAAATTTCATCCTCTTGAAGTTAGTTCATAACAGGTTTCCATTACAAAATTTTAACTTTGACGTTTTATCAAGGTCTCTGTCAAGGTTCAATCTTTGTCTGTACCAAAAGTTCAGCCAAGTTGGTTCAGTTGTTTTCGAGTGATGCGCAAACCACAGAACTGTCTGTTATGATACTATTTATATAGTTTTACTACAGAACAAAAATGATAACTTCAACATTCTTCACGTTACAATATTTATTAAAAACATCTAATTCTTTTTGCAGTTGATTACAGTCTTCTTCTGAACGAATAACTTTAAAAATTGTAGTATCGTCTGCATAAAGTAAGTGACAGGATTGACTAAAACAGGTTTCTATGTCGTTTATATAAAGGGTAAAAAGAAAGGGACTAAGATGTGATCCTTGTGGAATACCAGAGGGAATCGGTAGAAATTTGGAACGAAAACCGTTAATTGCTACAGCTTGACATCGATTTCTTATATAGGACTCGATCCATCTTAGCAGATCCCCATGTATACCGAGCCGCTGTAACTTTTTGAGTAATATTAAATGATTTATTTTGTCAAATGCTTTGGAAAAGTCGGTATACACGGCGTCCACTTGATTCAAATATTTTTGCAAAGATACACAGTTTAGAAATAGGTCTTTACTGCATAACGTCTTGTCTATTACCGCCTTTGTGTATCGGAGTTATTAAGGCCAATCTTCCAGATGTTAGGGAAACATCCTTCTGAGAGAGATTTAATGAAGATAATAGAAAGGGGAGTAGCCAGCTCGTATGCTAGCCTAGAAACCAAAACGGGATGAACGTTATCAAAACCGGCACCCTTATTGATATCCGATTTCTTTAACAGTTTTAACACCAAGTCATGACACATGTTAACAGTGTTTATATCCAACAGCGAGGGCGACGGAACGTCGTTCAAATTAAGGGTGCCATAGGGACTGCTCACAAAGACCGAATTAAAGTATTCATTAAATAAATTACATACTTCTTCAGAGTCAGTTGAAGATTGGTTATCATACATCATATGAGCGGGTATACTATTCGCAGAGAATTTAGATTTTATGAAAGACCAAAAATATTTCGGAGATGTAGTTATTTTATCTTCAGCATATGATATATAATTGCGATAGCACTCAGCTTCGAGTAATTTTACCCTTTTGCGCAAAAACTTAAAATCTTCTAAGTCTCGATTATTTTTATATGTCTTCCAATTTCTATGCACTTTTACTTTTTCGCGAATAAGTTTTAAAAGAGGTCGAGAGTACCATGGCGGATATCTTTTGTTAACCCTCATAGGTTTTTTAGGAACAAACAATTCTATTAGCTCATACAGCACGCAATAATACATTTTTCTATTTACATATCTTATATTCAATTTTGAATGTTATTGTTAAAATACATGGGCTTATTCTTGATGATTTTTATAACTATTATAACGCCTTAACCTGTTTAGAGTTTTCATTTCTGTCGGCAATCCTTATGGCAGCTTGTGTTTTTTATGCTTATATAATTATCAGATATATCCTACATACTTTCTATAATAATGTGAACGAATAATCGAAACACATTATTGAAAAAATATATATTTTCAAGCGCCGTTACTTTTACAAACCTACAACCAACCACATGCCACAGTGACACGGGGACGTTGACACTACATCGCCATAATTGCTGTGTGATGTGTAGTTTTGGCTAAAAAATTAAATATAGGGGCGCACACGTTCATTTTATATACCTGGGGCAACGAGTTATTTGTTAATACTAACTTATACCCCGATGATCAAATCGTATTTGGCGATTAAAATCGGCGGCGGGCTGTAAGTAATGTGAATGTAATTCATAAATCACACTAATTAAAGCAAAACTTATAACAGTAGTATAAAAGTGCCCGTAACCGGCGAACATAATATGTATGCGAGATCCCGTAGCTCTCTCACGTCACACTTGAGAATGGCCACCGAGATAACCATAAGGGCATAACTTAAAGATTATTCGACTACGTCAAAGTAACCGCATACCGATGGTGCATTGATGTTGAAGAAGCAAGAAAGGCGTGCCAAGAGGGAACCCGTAATATTTACTTGCCCCTCTGGGCTACGTGATTGCTTTTTGTCCTGTTTGAATGAAATCGCTTGGCTTAGTATTTGTGGTATGACCTCTTTTACTTTTGTTTAGTTTTACTTGTATTCAAAGTATATTGAATATAACAATAAAAAATCTGCGTTGATATTACTTTAGTTTGAGCAATTTAGAATAACGAAGTTTCATGAAATTTCTTTTACGGTTTAGTAGAAGCGTCAAGTGTCGTGAAAATTACTATACTGTTGGCTCAACTCCAATCTCCTTGACTGCGCAAAGGTTTTATCGCTTATGTAAAATCTGCACAAATAGAAATCTAAATTTAATAAAGTCAACTGTTACTGCATTTCCTTGAAATCACTGAAAGTCTTAAATTAACCAAAAAAGATATCGTAAAGGTTTACTTTTTTTAACTTAACTAATAAAAAATATTTTTAAGCTTTTACGTACTTGAAAGCTAAGTAAAACAGCTAAATATAAATTATTAAGAACGTAAATTAACATTATATATTTTCTTATTATATCTTAATTATTTTAAACGAAAATCTTTAAATCTAATCTTAAAATTATACTAAATTTAAATAGTTCTTAAAAAGAATATAGTAATTAGATTCTACAAAAGAGACCAGTCCAACCTACAACCAGATGGATCGATGACATCGTTAGGGACATTCGGTTAGAGCAAACTTGTAAGGAGTGGTGTGACAGGCTTATGTCCAGCAGTGGCACAGGCTGATATGGTGATTGTACTCTCATCAATAAATTAATTAGCACTCACGCCCTTAACCATTAGAGGTCGAAAGATGGCGCATGTCCATTTGCCACTATTTTAGCATATGTACCTTTCTTACTTATGCTCTACACACAACTCGGAAGTTGATCGATGTTAAATTATGTTGCTTTACTTCGCGTTCAAGCGGTCTCGTCGTCTCGAATCTTCGAAATCATAATCGTTTATTGTACATAGGTCGAAGAATTGAAAAAAATGTCCAGAATTATTTTTTCCGCCCGATTACAACAATGATCCATGTTCCCAAGAGAGGTGTGAATATAATCATCTCCCTGCACTGACGGGACCACCTTTTGATCCCATTGCCACTTTACATCACGTGGGATTGTGGTCCGATCACTAGTTTCCCTGAATAAAACAAATTATTAAAACGATTATGATTACGACCTTACAAGTAGAACGAATATAAAATGGACCTAAGTACAATTATCTTAACATTTATTTTTCCGCTGAATCATTAATACCATACGCCCGTAGGAGTAAGTGTCTCATTCATACAATTAGTTCAATATCAGGATATTTAACTAATTGTACGAATGAGAGGCTTACTTGTCCCGGCATTTGATAATGTGAATAATACTACTTACACAAAAGTACTTATTTTTTTAGATAAATTATGTTTACGTAAAGTTATCTACAAAAATCTAACTTTAAATTTTCTTTTGTTTCAGAATGTTTAAGCACAAGACTATCGAACCTTCTATCGTAAACAGGTAACAAAGTGAGTGACAGTTTTTATCTGCAATAATGACTATAAATTTAAGTGATATATGTGAACGTAGTTTGCTCCAAATGTGACGTTTTCAAAGAATAGTGTTGTGAACAATGTTTTGCCGCAAAGAACTTAAACTAATCTATGCCACTGTTGTTATTTTACTCGAAGCGGAGTTATTAGTGAACACAAAGGCTATGGAGTCGCAGAGGTCTTCCAATACGATCGCACCAAAGGGAGATGATTTCAAATCATTGGAACTATGCACGACGAGAAACCAGCAGAGACTGGGCAGTGTGTTCGGCAATTTTACAAGACATCATAAGAAAGGTAAGGCTGCTATTCTGATGAGAACGATTTTTAGTAATTTTGAGCGAACCGTGGTAGAGCTCGTAACAACAATATATGTTGAACGAATGGGCCGATGAAATATCAATATCACACAGGAGATAGGCGTGAAGTAGAAATATTTCTGCGTTTCGACCGAAGAGGGAGGTGCTGGAGGCCTAGTTCTGTTTCTTGAAGAGGGTTGACGAAAGAGGGGATCGATACTAAAATGAATCATTTTCTGTTATCCCTACCCTCAAATTAAAGGTAGGCAACGCATCTGCAACTCATTAGATTGTTGCAGATGCCTGTGGTTGGCGGTCAATTTACATCGAATGAACCCCTTGTTTGTTTGCCACTTTCCATTATAAAAGACCAAATTATCGGGAAATAAAAACTCCTAAAATGTGATAACTCTATTACCACTGCGATATGGTCGCTACTTATAATTTTTAAGTACCAAATACTTCGCATCATTGCATTTTCCTCCTTCAACCCCAGATATAAAATAATTTGTGAATAAATTTTTTGAGCTGCGGCTTCCTTTACATTTCAATGCACTAATGTTCGACGGTATTAAATCAATCATGAATTCGCTATTAATATAGAGATAAATAAATCCTTAAGCGTAGAGCCAGAAACAGCTATTTATTTACTTAATGGTGACACACAGAAACAAAACATAGAATTAAACATGCTTTTGTAAAATACATAAATGATTACTGTTCTTTCCTATGGATTGTCTCAAAGAGAACAATTTAAATCGAAATGATTGCCGATGTGTAAGGTCCAGCTAAACGCTATTTACATTTTAAATAACTCTTCTTGCGAATGTTTGTTGGTAACTTAACTTCAAAAAAAAAAGTTTATAAATTATTGAACCATTCAATATACTTTAGCGAAATATTCAAATTAAAATATTTTCAGGTCATAGAAGAAGAACAACTACAACGACACAAGCTACAATAATTTATACCACTACTGAAAATGTAGAAGATTTCACCACAAACGCTTATTTATTAAGTACTCAATCGACCGCTATAAATCTACCTAAGCCGCTAAGATTGTCTTCATTAATGTTAGATAGAGACTACGATGATGTAAATAATTTCGACCAGATAATTAAAAGCGAAGTCAAAGATTTAGTAAGCCGAGAAAGACATTCTAAGCACTATGAGCGAATAAAAAAAGAAATACTATTAGAATTAGATGAAACATCACTTACGAAATCTCTAAATAAAATAAAGAAACTGTACAGGGATTCAGCCGCATCTGCCATTAATAAAGTTAATAGCAAAACTGGCAAAAGCGGTATTTTTCTGACAGACAATTGTACAACGGTAGTAGCCCAAATTGGAACAACAGCCATACTACATTGTGAAGTCAGTGATATAACTGAAAATACGGTAAGCATTATATTAATAATAAACACCCTGACAACAAATTTGTTTAAATTGTATTGCTTTTGTTTAACTAAGGCTTCTACTCTATTAGGTAACATGGATAAAAAGAAAAGATTTCTCGCTTCTGTCTGTTGGCCTTGTCACCTACAGTGCGGATAACCGATTTTTTTCCGCTCATGGGAGACATGTGAAGGTATAAATTTTATCCGATAAATTCTTATAACAGACCTCCATAACTCTTTTTATAATTTTCGCTTTGTTTACACTTTATACAAGAATTACATTTAACTAAAGACTCTGGCTTTCAAAAAGTGAAGTACAAAGATAATGAAAATATTACATATGGTATAAATAGATAAACAGGTTTGTTTGATGTGTATAGTGAACTATGGAATCAAGTTAGATTAAAAACGTTAATTTTATAAGTAAATTTATTTAATTGTTATAACAGTATAGTTACTAGCTTATAAGCCCACAGCAATACACATATTTCTTCTCTATGTAAGAAGAAAGAGAAAACGTGTAAAGCGCATCGGTAGTATCGTCCATATAATTATAACCGTAACGAAAACTTGTACACGTGTTGGGTATGAATTTAATTATGTGTGTATTTATGTGTGTAGACTTTCCAGGAGACTTTTAAACGTGTGTGTTGTTCTAAATGTTCATTCCCAGGATTGGGCGCTTCATATAAGGTTCGCTACGTCTGCGGACGCTGGCTATTATGAATGCCAAGTACCGACACATCCTCCCACAAGTATATTCTTCAAACTTATTCTAGTTGGTGAGTAGTTTAAACTATTATTGTACCAATATTGCCTATTCCCGTGTAGTGTGTGGTAGTAGTGTTATCGTTAAAAAATCAATATCTGCTATTTATACTTTGAACTTTTTAAGATGACTCGCATATGGTGAACTAATATCAACGAGATAATTGACAAGTAGCATCTGATTTGTGACAATTTACTTTTTGTCCATAGGAGACATTGGTTTGACAAAGACGCTATACTCACTGCTCTGAAGTGGCCAGTCTATGTGTATTTTATTATGATATTAGATAAGGCTCGATATTGAATAATTTGACTTGTATTTTCTGCAGCCGCATATGCCGAAATTGTTGGCGAATCGGAGAAGATCATACACGAGGGTTCTATGTTGAAACTAGTTTGTATTGTCAAAAGATCTACGGAGCCTCCTTCGTACGTTTTCTGGTATTTCGAGAACAGGATGATAAATTATGACTTAAGTAAGTATACAAATGGGACTTAATTTTATTGTATTGTGAATTTTATTTAAAGCCATTCAAATGTAATATTTTACTTGACTGAAAATGGAGATTGATATATTTAATGCGATCATTGGTTGTGCATTTTTCTTTAGTGTTTCACTAATTAGGTTGAGTTGTCCGCCTAAAAGATCCGCCTTGCCTTCACTGTAGTTTTACTTTATGCTTCTTTTATTTCCTCTTTGGGTTTGACATAACCGCCAATACGATCCTTTCTCGTAAAAACGATTTTGTAAACTTTTCTTCCTTTACATATTTTTTTTCAAATAACATTTAAGATTATATTTAATAAATACATTGCAAGTTTGTATGATGTTTATCTGTTTTCATTGGCCTTAAAACAAGGTTATTAAAGTTATTTTAATGGATTCTATTTTGCGCAGACGGAGTGAGTGTAAATAATGGCCGTCAAACAAGTGAACTGATAATTGGCAAAGCGGAGCCGAGACACGCCGGAAATTATACGTGTGTGCCGGCCAACGCAAAAGCCGCCTCGGTCACCGTGCACGTCGTGCAAAGTTAGTGTACTGAA
This sequence comes from Papilio elwesi, assembly GCA_029849275.1. Taxonomy (NCBI): domain Eukaryota; kingdom Metazoa; phylum Arthropoda; class Insecta; order Lepidoptera; family Papilionidae; genus Papilio; species Papilio elwesi. Next base: position 2,674,674 of record CM056711.1, read on the forward strand.
GTTTACCTGAATATATGTTTTTTTTTTCATTTATATAATTATCCTACACTTAAATTGAATGCGTCATTTTCTATTCGTAAATATTGTATCAATAGTTATTTGTATTTTTTTTCTTCACTTTCATCAATCAAATTCCAAACCATTACGACTTAGCGTCCTCCAGCGCACCGGAAGTTCCTCTGATGTTCATGGGCGCCAATCACTGAAGATCAGGCGACTTTCTGCTCGTTCGCTTCTCTCTTTTTCTCTATAAATAGTATATTTTTTCGGTTGTAGATAAAAGACTTCATAATTAATGTATGATTTCGGGTTACTAATCGTCTTTAATGATAATATTGTTTCATCAATTTTTGACATTAATTGCATGTAAATTGGCCCCACGAATCTTATATATTTTTTATAAATACTGTATGTAAAGTAAAAACATTGCATTCACCTTCGTTTGAAGTGATTTCACAAGCTTTATCTTTTTAGAGGAAAAACCAAAATTATTATTTTAATTTGAAGAACAATCAAAAATGATAATTATGATTTCTTAGTCACATATTTATTAAATTTACAAAAATGTGTCATATGTCAAATCGTTATTACTATATGTTTTCCCTTCTTGTGACAATTCATTAGCAACGGTTGCTTTTAGGTGAGACTCCAGCGGCCATGCAGCATGGAAACTCCTCGGTAATGAAGACCGGCGTACATTATACAACGCACACCTTGATAGCTTTGGCGGCTTTGATTTTGATAATAAAAGAGAACTACCTAGAGTTTGGATAACAACAAATGGCGATACCTTACACTTCATAGCTATGTTAATAAATATCCTATCCTTGTATAGTAATATTTAATATCTCAAAAGTTATTATAAGCATTTTCCAGTAACAGAAATACTATACGATTTTATTCAACAAATTTACATTTTCTAGATTATTTTGTTAACAAAATTAATTTTACTGTTCTTTATAGTTGATACCAAATTTTATAATAACATTTTATTGTTTTTGTTTCTGGAAAATGTTTATTTCTTATTAAATTTTAATATTAAAAAAGTAAGCAGTTGATAAATTATAAAAGGTATACCAAACGAGTACAATAATTTATCTGTAAATAAATTGTGAATTCTATTCGTAATAAATAACATTTAAGAGTACTTATGTAATTATCTGCTATTCGGATTTAAGAAATAAATCAGTATTTTGAATTGAACGTGCCAATTTTTTCTCGTTTTATTTTAATAAATACAAGCTCTCAATGAGAAATTCTTTTTCGTCAGACTTTGTGTCATAAATATGATAAAAACGAAGCTATTGTCATGATAAGCTGGAGGGACAGACAAATGAGGACCAGAGGTGGACGTAGCCTTACAAAAATGGAATATCATAAAAGTACAAGATACGGAAAAATTACAAATGCGTTGCCGAGCAAGTCTATTATAAGGGCAACACTGTTATATCGTAAAAACTATATAAGATGGAAAAAATATATTCGAACTCTAGTCTAACATTATGTTATTCATCACACACACACATTATCTAACATAGCCGCCTTCGGTCCTTGCCGCCATTATCCGCTAGACTACCAAAACCTTAATCAAATAGTTGCGCCATTTTGTGGAAGGGCAACAAGGCATAAGTACATTAACATTTTTCCTAAAATCTAAAACTGCTTCTTTTAAGTCTCAGCGTGATGTGATAAACTTTACGATATATTTTGGACCCAAAAAGTTCGATGAAAACGATATCTCTATCTTATTTGAGTTAATAAATGAGAGAATTTAATTCTGTAGAAAGTTCATTCAGTTCAAAACGCAAGAATCACTTTCGAAGCCGGTCGCAAATCAAACTGATGTTAGTGTCTCACACGTGTACCAATCTAAACGAGTCATTATTTTGCGTAAAAGAAATGTAATTTACTGAACCGCTATATTTTTAACGAAATGATTTAACGAACGAATGGAGACTTCTTCGTACATTTTTAATTAATTTATTCTTGAAATTTCAGTCGATCTAAAATATCACTGCTTCTTTGAATTTCTAAAGAACATCGAGTATTTCATAAATAATTCATTGAATCCATACCATTTGTCGTTTCCCACAAGTTAATTGGATTATTTTCTTGATTGGTATACTAGACGAGGCATGTTTATTACACACGAATATAAAACAACTGTAATTTTCAAATTACATTTTAAACTAGTGATCTGGCCCGGCTTCACTTGGGTAGCACCTGTTGGACCAATCAAAATATTTCCTGAAAATTTCATCTGTCTATAGGGAACATACATTCATACATACCACACATCACCTTTTATATATAGAACATTGTAATTTAAACCTTCTCTATACCTCGGATGATGTCTCAGGTTGCATCTAGCCACTTCCTCGTCACCTTTTCAGTATTTGCTATCAAAAGGCGCGCAATGCATCCGTAACTTTTCTGGTCGTGACGGATGTTGAGGGGTCGTCATAACATCAGCTAAGTTCTCTTGTTTTTTTACGGTTCTACGAGTTAACCGAGCAAGCGGCTTGTTTGTGTGCTTATGTAAGAATGCCGGCCATAGATTAGAAAAAGGCGACGACAAAAATGCATTGGAAAATGCCTTGCGGCGTCTCACCAATCACACGGAAACTACTACTCTTGCTGTTTCTCCGTGCCTCTGTACTTGGAACAGTTTTTGGATTTACCTGGATCCAAAACCTGTGTACATGTGAATACATCTACATGTTACGTAATATTACACCACGAATATCCGTAATAGGCATAAAAGATCGGTTATGTTGGCTTTTAATCCCATACCGGAAGGGAAGACGGCGCCAGTGTTTCCGGAAAAATGTTTATTACGATGATATATCACGTTCAGCTGACATTTATTGACGACCGCTAACCTGAAAGGGTCGCCATGTTTGTCGGTCAGCGGGAAGTGGTATTTTCGCCTAATTGTTTAAAAGGGAATTTAGTGTTTTATATGTATACTAGTGACCCGATCCGACTTCGCCCGGGTACCACTAATTATGTTGATCCGATCGCTACCAAACACAGGAATGTGCCAATCTGGACAATCCCTGTAAATTTCATCGAAATCGGTCTAGCCGTTTCGGGGTCTATAGATCTATAAGGAACATACATACTTTTTATATACTTTTTTATAAAAAATATCCTTTGTTACTTCTAGTACCTCCAAATGCGTACAAAGTTTCATGATGATCGGTTGAGTAGTTTTCGCGTGAAAGTGTAGCTAACAAACTTACGTTCACATTTATAATATTAGTATTAGATTATTGTACCATCAAGAGAAGAGTGACTATACTAATGTTTACCTGGTACGTACCACGTGATTGTGGTCATAGATAATTTTTTTCATTATAAAAAATCGATATAGAAATAAATGAGTACTAATCACAGCCAAACGCTATTTTGTTGGCTTTATATTATCACCGCATGTTAAATGGAGCTGCTTTTGAAGAATCATAATTATTTGAAACCTTTATTTTTTGTGGAACCATTTAATTTTCGATTATAACTAATGATTAAAAAGTAATTTTACCATGTTATCAACGACAAAATTGATATAAATACAGATTAAAAAAAGTTTTTTTTCAAGTGAAGGGAAATTCGTATATTTTTATTAAAATATTACACATTTATATTCTTTTAACTGACCGGTAGAACAAATAAATTCAAAAGTTCAGGGTATGATCCATGCACAATGATCGCACGGGTCTTGCTCAATGTGAAATACTTATGTCAACAAAATTGGGAACATCAAATACGGTATAAGTATGGTATTTGGTATGGTATCAAATGGTAAAACGCATAAAGTATTATGGTACGTTCCTTTAGCTACACATCCAATACATTTGTGCACACGCAGTCGCTGAAGCCAAAATCAGCACATCCCCTGAAATACTTCTACTTCTCGCCTGAAGTCAGTGAGGTCGTGAAACTTGCCCAGTCAAGCTGTCCCGTTTAAGCAACGGCTGACCAATGTGGATAGGTACATTATAAATCTATTAAACAGAGAAAAACTAAAGCATTTACTAATTGTGTAATAATAGGCATCTGGTCGAAGTGTGATTTATTTGATTCGTTTAAACACTAATTTATATCGCAGAGACGTTGATAACGATTAAATTTTCCGGGCTCGCGAGGGCAATATTGAAAATTTTTATGACTTAATCGTCTCTGAGGAGAAGTTTTATTACCAGACCGTAAAGAAAGAAGGCGGTCAAACTTTTAGTTGATTCCGAAGTGCCACTACGTTGTCATAAAAAGTTTATAAGTGCCATAATGAATTCGATTTAGATAAACTTATGTATAAAGACGAATAATTATTCTATAATTTTTGTGAATAATTTATAATGTTTTAATAATATTCAATACCAAGTCTTCAAATCAGCCATTTTTCATTATGATTATTACTACGTATTGATAAAATAAAAAAAACACCAATTATTATACTTTTGAGACCCAAGTACTGGTAAAAAAAAACACTATAACGCCCGGCTTCCGAAAGGTTTGTCAAAGTTTCACTCAAGTAAAGCTCCTTTTAAGATATGTGCCGGTCATGGTGTGCGATGATCATGTTTCTAGCAACTCACAAAACATTTCATCGCACATTTGACAGCTCTCCAGCTAACTTTTCTTTTGACCAGCCTTTCAGAAGGCGTAAGACTAACAAAAGATTTTTCAACTACATATTATATGGTGGTGGAATGTTAGGTCGCTCAATCCAGAAAAGACCTAGTTAGGATGTCATAAATAGGTTAAGTAGTACAGTAGCGGAGTTTACGCTAGGTTTCCTTCATGGTGGTCAAGTTGACATGATTCTTCGTTGACTTTTCAAAAAGCGGGCGTAAGACCTTACATTGATTATCATCATTTAGTTTTTTCAACATAATTTAGGTAAAATTGCTAGCGATCAATGATAATGTCATTTTTGCGTGTTTAGTAAGCCACGTTTGGCATTACATAAAATGTCCACAGATTAACCTATTTTCCTAAGACAAGGGAAAAGGTAAAATATTGTAGATACTATATGTACTTTCGTAGATAAAAATGTTAGTTTAGTTAGTGATTTTGTTTTTTTGCTTGCTAACAGAAGAAGTTAGAAAGGTTTTTTAAGCTTTTCCAAAGCTCTGAGAACATAAACGAACATAGTTTTCAAGTAAGGTACGCAATTCTTAATAATTTCACGGTTCCCTATTGTACTTGATAACAATAGGCTATTTAAAAAGGCTGTTTCACTATAACAAAGCGAAATTTACCAGCAACCTAATGGTTCTGTGAAAGAAAATAGAAACGCAATTCATTCTATTATAATTAAATTTAAGGTCAATTTTTGATTACTTTTCTAGTTATTGTTGTGTTTTTTTAAATCATATTAAGCGTTGTATAGTTAAAAATTTAACACTTTACTGTCTAATCTAAATATCATTTAAATTTAAATTCTTCGAGTTGTTTACACGCTTAAGATAAATGTAAGAACCTGATAAAAGTTAAATTGTTTACTGCCCTTAGTTAGAAGCATGTCCATACTTAATATTACAAAACACAGGCCGGCGGGTAGGGGTAACAACAGTTTCTAAAAAAATAATAAGCCCTTGTATCTTCCGTCAATCTAACCGTGCGAAGTTGGGGCGGATTACTAGTTTCTTATATTATATAGAAAATTAAAACATTATTATAAGCTACCTATTGGTATTTAAGTTCATAAAGCCAAATATGTCGGCGATTTTGAAATAACTTTATAATTTTGCTCCATAAATGCGTGAATAATTAAAAGCTTCAAGCACTCGCTCAAGAGCTTTTAAGTACACACAGTCGTTTTTAAAAAGAAAAATCCCCACGGAACGTTGATTGCTAGACGATATTTTCCGGTTTACTGGCAACCTTGCAAATTGCCGAGGTATTTCGAAAATTGCCGTTTCGACAAAACAAGGCACTCCGTTCATTGCATCAAATACTGTACTACGATTTGTGCTGAACTTTTTTATTTAAAAGCTGCATAAACTACATGATCCTGTCTCCAGTCTGTGTAAGGTGGGAACTTTGAATTATCTTATTAAACAGAAGAACGTTATGTGAAAAAAGTTATGTTAGTTAATGTTTCACGCCGCAGGTCGTGGGTTCGATTCCCACCCAGGACAGACATTTGTGTGCAATGAACATGTCTGTTTGTCCTGAGTCTGGGTGTAATTATCTATTCAAGTATGTATTTACGAATAAAAAGTAGTATATCAGTTATCTGGTTGCCATAGCACAAGCTCTGCTTAGTTTGGGGTCAGATGGCCGTGTGTGAATATGTCCTAGGATATTATATATATATATATATATATAATACATAATTAAAAAACATATGTGATATGTAAAATTAAAGAAAATAATAATTTATAAGAAATATATAAATACACAAATAATAAAACAGGATTCTGGGCAGAGGAGACCAGACGGCCGAGGGTTAGTTGTAAGGGGAGAGAGACCGGGATTACTAATATTATAATACTTTGAGTTTATAATGTCTAGTAATATGAAGTAGGAGTAAGAAATAGTTAAAAAGTAGTATGATTTAAAAAAGACAAGTCAATTAAGAAGTGTACGTAATTATAAAATTAACAGCGATATTTTTTTATCACTTATTTGGGTTAACAAGGAGGAACATCAAAACAAACAAAAGAAACGTTGAACACTTGAAAACATCAAATCTATGTGGGTCTGGAAATGTTTGCACTTCAACTTCTAAGTCTTATGTTATAGGACTGTCACGGGACGGCAACCGCGACGCGAGCTGCGTATAATGACAATAAGTTACTATTTATTCCTTCGTACAAAAATCATGACGCCAAGTTATGTATTTGTTTAAGAAATGGATCACAAAGAACATACATAGCATATGTGAAAAATATAGAAAACGTTCATGTATTTATTTGAATTCTATAATCTTAACTTATGCAGAATTCCAATATTTCCCCGGCTGAGATTATTGGCATCTTTTCGACTTTCATTTCAGATATTTCCGTCTTAGAATACGTTGCAGTTAAATTTTAAATTCGACGTATCGTATTTGATAGAATCTCTTATTCTACGAGTACATGGATTTCTATACGTACGTGAATTTCAATTTGATGTTACTTCGTAAGTATTTATTTAATAGCTCTTCAAATTTGAAGTTATTACATTATTATTTTTGTTTGCATTTATACTCAAATTAAAAAAAAATGTACAAATTAAACTCAAGACGGTAAACTATAGATAGCTAAATTGGACTTGTCAATGTCGTGTATAATCAAAACAGCAATGAATTCGATGACATTGATTGAAATTAGCAACCGTCCTGATTCTGTATCACCTTTTTACTCCATCTTCACGGCAGATCGTGCGGCGAATGGGGCAGAGAAATTTAACAATGTACGTAAAACCCGTCAAAATGCACACTTATGACTTTTTCTTGTAAGCGGAACTAAATTTTCAGCGATTATGACTTGTTAGGACATAATTACAAAGTGTACCAGTTGTACGCGACTTAGGGTTTTTTTTTACTCAAATCTAACATTTAATTTTCATGTTGATAACATCATAGCTAAAGCCTCGAAGGCGTTAGGATTCATCAAGGGTTTTGGAAAAGAAGTAACACTAAAATTATCAAAATCTTGTATTGTACATATATTCGTAGCATACTTGAATACGCTTCACAAATCTGGAATACTTTCTATTCAACGTGAGTTCATAAGATACTTGTGTTATCGTAACCTTGTCAATTATCGCTCTGAAGACTACATCTTGCTCATCAAGCACCATCACTTACTACCGCTGAAATTGCGTCTTGAAATCTCTGACATCGTGCTTTTGATAAAAATTTGTTCATGCACCGAGGATTCCTATTTGCTGATGTATTATTGAAAGCGCCTCCAATGAGCCTTAGACCTAAAGTGATACTTTATACGCCAGCCTTACGTACTAACTACAGTAAAAATACTTTAGTATGGTGAGCAGGTATTAGTTTAAAGCTTTAAGTAGCATCACGAACTTGACTTGATTAATACCATTATCAATTTGGCAAGGAAGGTCATAAGTCGGAAATTATTTGTTTCCTGATAATTGGTATTACATATTGATGCCAAGTTACATAAAAAAATATCTTGTGTTTTTAATTTTGACACATTATTTTCACAAATATGGAAACATAACAGAGGTTTAAAAATTGCTACGAAGGGAAAAATACGCAACTCCGCAAACATATTTCCACATCTTGATACTTTGTATGAATAAAACATTTGACTCGGATGGAAATTTTTTTGTAGATAAGATGTTGTTTTTGTGACCTTTGTTCTTAATCAGATGTACAGCCTCATAGGAAATAAGGAAAGACAGAATCTAATTTGTTACATCGTTGGATGTTTATCAACAAAGACTGTTTGATTTCATCTTTATTATTCATAGTCTTCGTACTTGGAATCTTCGGATAATTGAATATGTAAGTTACAGTTTCTTATGGATTCTTAATAAATATCTTTTATACGATTCTATGTCACAATAAATAATCTACTCGAAAGGACCTTAAACACTAGTTCGTTAGCCTATTCACTCTTCTCCTAAAGGTATCCCCGCCATAATCAATTGTCAAGACACGCTGGCACCTTGCTTAAATTCATCATCATCCTGCCCTTTTCCCGCTTTATGTGGGGTCGGCATTAGTTTTCGACTTCCATGTCAATCTATCATCCGTCATTTCAGTCGTTACTCCCTTCTTGATCATGTCATCTTTCACGCAACCCATCCATCTTTTCTTAGGCCTACCCGACATATCCCTCTACATTCATTTCTAAAACTTTCTTTGTCACATGCCATTCTTCCCTCCTCATAACATGCCCGTACCATGCTAACCTTTTGCTCCTTAACTTTTCCACTATCGGTGCTACTTTCAGGCTTCCTCTAATATACTCGTTTCGTACCTTATCCATTCGTGTTACGCCACACATCCATCTCAACATTCGCATTTCTGCCGCATGCACTCTCTGTTCATCTGTTCCTTTAATAGCCCAACATTCCGATCCATACATTATGACAGGTCTTATAGTGGTCTTGTAAATTTTCCCCTTTATCTTAAGGGGAACTCGTGGTTCGCATGTCAAGCCCGCGACCTGTCGCCATTTCATCCATCCCGCATTTATTCTATTTTTCACGTCACGATCAATATCACCATCGTTTTGGATCAATGACCCGAGGTACCGGAAGTCGGAGCAGACTTGAAGAAATACATTGTCTAAGGCAACGGGACATACCTGGATGGACCACCGAAGTCGCAGATCAGGTGTTCTGTTTTTGTTCTGCTTATCTTTAGTCCGACCCTCTCCAGTTTGTCCTGCCATTTTTCAAGTCTACTCTGGACCTCAAGCGCATTTTCCCCAACAAGAACAATGTCGTCGGCAAACAGCATACACCAAGGTGCCTCCTCCTGTATATCCGATGTTAATGCATCAATTACCAGGAGGAACAAATAAGGGCTTAATGCCGATCCTTGGTGCAAACCCTCAGACACACTGAACTTGTCGGTTACTTCGACTTCAGACCTGACTTGAGTATTCACACTTTCATACATAGCACGTACGAGTCGTACGTACTTTCCAGGCACTCGTTTCTCTTTCATAGCCCACCACAGAACCTCACGGGGCACCCCGCTTAAATTATTTGCTGAAATAGGTTAAATCACTTTATTCGAACACATGGTATGTGTAGACATAGAGTCAACTAAATTAAAACGGTTTATCTGCCTACATGCTTATAAATTTCTCGGATTGTGAGGTGTAATTAATAAAAAAAATTAGGCTTTTCCTTTTAGGCTTTTCGTTTCCTATTTTACAAGTAGAGGTTATAAACAATTTAATGAAATTTGTTGGAAGCATAAAGAAAAATCCTGTTTTTATTAATTAAAAGATAATGAAAGTAGAATGGGAAGGAAGAAAAGGTAATGAGTCGGGCGGTCGTTGCTCAATTATAAAATTCAAACAACCGAAGCTAATTTCCTGTCTTGAATTTATTATCATCGATTACCCTATAATTATCTCGGCAACATGTGATGTACATACTAAATTATGCCTTTATAATTAACTTGAATAATTAAGTTAAGTAAATTAACAAGGAAATAGTATATAAATACACACTAATATTGAATCATACTAAAGACGAAAACTCTTACGCCTTTTTTAATCCTGGCGGTAAAGAGAAAAACATCATTACGTCGACATGCGTCATTTTATGTCACAAACATATAGTTTATCCGTCTACAAAAGCTCATGTCTCTGCAACTCATTAGCTTGTTGCAGATGCCTATGGGTAGAGTTCACTTCATATCGAGTGAACCCTTTGTAAAATATATCTTAATTGCAAGAAAATATCCGTACGCACTTCACACAAAAATTCAGTTAAGGTACATATTTAGTTTACCTAATTAATGTTTCAATTTTTAAATTATCTTGTACAAGCTTGAAAGTTGTCTGTCCACTTACTTTGACATTTTTAAAATGAACGTTTAATAAATAAAGAAAACAGTTTCTTCATAAATAGTTTATACAACGTGATATATAAGAAAAAAGTGAAGGAAAATTCGGAAACAAAAATAATGTGATTAATCTTCATGTATATAAAAATATAAAAATATATAAAAAGAATGTATAACGTAGATGGCCGCTGGGGCCGCAAGGTCCTAGAGCCTCCCACACGATGGACCGATGATCTGTTCAAAGGGAGCCCAATGGATGAGGGCGGCAGGGGACCGATGAGGCCTACGCTCAGCAATGGACGAATGTCAGCTGAAACATCGATAGCGTTACATTCTAGTTAATGGTGATATATCAAGTAAATCCCGCAAAGAGTTGGAACGGAAAGGAAATGTTAATTTCACCTGCACTAACGATCAAGTGAGCACCTACTGAATGCGAATCGATCGCAACTGAATTTGAAGACTTATCCCTGCTTGATTACACTAATCTATAGCTCTGAGATTGCATATTTGGAACTATTCCAGATTATTCGTGTGTATCTAAGGCGTAGATTAGAATATTTTACTGGACAGTTAAAAAGCCGATAAAGAAAAATTATGAGTTGCCAACAATCTTTCATTCGTCTCTCACTTTTCAGTTCCATGATTACAATAATGGATAATTTTAAAATATCATTTAATCGTTACGATGCGATGTAATGCGACCGATACATAAAGTGTGACAAATTATGGTGATTAGGTAAGAAATACGTACAACGACTGCTTGATATAATATAATCGCGTCACGTCGCTCCCCTAGGATAACGGGTTGCTCAATTTATAACAAAAAAACCGACATTTGCAAATTATTATATAGTGTTTACAATAAACGATTCTTGGTTTGTTTTCTAAATATACCATTAATTAATGCACATACTTACTTCCTACATGAGTATTAATATAGGATACAATAAAATAAAGTTGAACCGACACTATTTCCGTAATAATTAAAGTTAAAACAACTGAATGAACTAGTTATAATATAATTTTCCTTCACATTATATGTTTGTAATATTACTTGGCAAACATCAGACGAAACGTATTCCTACACAATTTCCGGTAATTAGTACACGGAATGGGGTATGTAAGTGAAGTTTGACAGTGGTACTGACATTATTCAGTAATATATGAGTAGGAATTCTAAATCGGTGTTAATTATTACTTCGCTTTGCAAGTTGTACACGATCACAATACATAACATTAGCAGAACAAGGCTTCGTTTCTGTTAATATTTGTAAAACCAATCCTATGCTTAACAAATAACAGTATATCCGTAAATATATTTCATTTATTTTTTTTAGACACACCATTAGAAAAGAGCGTCAATATTATCGGTATTGCGAAACATGCACAACATAGTTGTGGCTTCGAATCCGCCATTCGATATCCGATTCGATAAAACATAAACGTTTTTTTTATTGGTCAATTTTATTTTATTTCTTTTAATTAGTTAATAAAATGACCTTTAAAAATAATATTTCCTCTTTACTTTATCTTTATCTTTGTACATTTTCACGTAATACGATGTGAAATAGCTTACGTAGTTATTATGAAAGCTTGTTGCCTGAATGTCTGTTCTTATGTAATAAAAACTGTAACCGGGAAGGACGAAGTTTGATAACATATAAGAGTTAGGACCACATTAACATGTGTTATACGACGCGGCCTGGAAATTAGTTTTCCACGAAACATGCGTAAACTTTTTAATTAGAATTAACAATACGTGACCCTCGTTCAAAATGTAGTTAGTTTTCGCAACTTGTTAGCGTTGCTGACTTATTACGTCGAATTTTCGAACGTACATGAATATTTAATAGTTCCTATGGAAATAGTTATCACTATATTGACGCCATTATTACAACCTTTAAGTAACATTGTCGTCAATGAACTTACGCGATTGTCAATAAATTTACGTGATTTTAAAATAGCATCTACGTAGATTTGTAGAGAGTTTATTACATGAATTGTCGACCAGAGAAGTACCACCATCTCAAATAATATGCGCTTGAAATACTTGAATGCACTTCAACTTCATTTGAAGGGATCAGAAGCTAGACAGGGGTCTTACCCTTCGTCATTTACTTTTCCTTAGCTGCGCCCCAACTTTCTCCCACTCAAAAGTTAAAATCAATTCCGTAATTATTTGATAGTTGCAGATATGGGCAATCGTTGAACATCAGATGTGTCAGGTACATGTACAGTTCAGTACAGGTGTGAATATTGATATAGTTACAGTTTCTTGAAAAAAAAGTTCGTAAAATGTATAGACCATGTATGACGGTAGTGAAGCACTTTTTTGTGACACAATACAATATAAAAGCAAGCACAATATATATTATTCGTCCCCTGCTGGAGGTAAGGCTTCCTTATTGATCGCCACAAAGATCGGTTCGCAGCCTCCCTAATCCAGTGGACTCCTGCAACTTTGACCAGATTATCAGCCTAGCGTGTTGGAGGCGTACCTACGCTGCGTTGACCTGTGCCTGGCCCCTATTCTGGAGGCGTTTCTGCTCTAAGTGGGTTCTTGTCCATTGGATATTCAGAAAAAAGAAAGAAATCGTCTCCTGGATCTTGATGACCCCGCGACCAAAAGATAAAGATTGTTCGGTGATCGTTTGTATTTTGTGCATTTTTTTTGCACAAATTGATACCAAAGCATACCGATTACTTATTTTAAAAAAGAAATCGTTCCACACACTCTAATGATACAGAAATGTATTTAGCCAGTTAAAGAAACCACAAGTTTATTCGAGTATTATTTTACCTTTTGAACAAACGTTCAGAGGCAACTCATACATATAGTTCCTTTATGGTTTCAACAAACACTTTTTCTTTTCACAACGCTTATTAAAATGAACGTGGGAATAAAATGCTTCCTGTATAAGAATTTTATAGAATGTTATTTGTTGAACTTGCTCTAATCGTTTCCTGTATGCAGAAATAATATTAATAATAATATATATAAAATAATATATTAATATAATATTATTAAATATTGATTAGTTTGAATGTAAGATACATCTATAATAATAATGTCATCCACGCTGACTTCGGCTACGGCCACTGCATCTATTCTCCTTTAATTTGTGGAGCATTGATGGCATGCTCGAGTGTGGCTGATGTAGCCAAATAGGATCACTCAGGGTGGACTCGTTGGAGCCCACCTTCTAATGAGCTGTGGTGGGTGAGTAGCGGAGGGAGAGGAGTGTTGATAATGTGGTGTGCCACTCTCCCTATCCTCCGCGACTCAGGGGTTCGCGTAATCCCGAAGCTAGGGCGGATTGCTAGCGTAAAGTAAAATGATGACGACTTGTATGCTTAAACACCCTGTTAAGCATCTAGTAATGATATTGTTCTATTGTGCACACAAAATAATCAATTGGAGGTAGCATTTTTTAAGCGCAAAATTTTAATTTTAATTTATTTTCGTGAGTCGTCTTTTATTATGTCAATTAAAATATATAGGAGTAGTTGTAATGTAAACATAAGGAAAAACGATTAGAGGTCCCACGTTGAACCACAATGGACAAAGTTTTATTAAGTCTTTGCATACGTAATTGATGGAACAAGTTGCGGTTTATATTTCAGAAGCTCACTGTGCTAATACTCTATTTGCGATTCAAATATTAACATTCGATCGTGTTTGTCGATGTTATTGGCAACAGGTTCTTTGTTCTGTCACGCTTCTGAGATTTTCTGATGAGTGAGGTTCCGCGATTCCTATCCATTCACAATTTTTATCATGCGTATATTAGTTTCATTGATATGTTTGTAACGGACTATTTTAAGCTTGATATCCCCCAAGATGATATCATCCAAAATAAATTGAAACTTTGCAGTCATTAAGGACCGATGAAATATGTTTTTTATACCTATAAGTTCTGACTAGGATTAGATTAGAATCATCATTTACGTACGAATAGAGCGCCTACCACAACCTAATAACAAATACCAGTTAGTAACGAGAGCTTTGGGTGTTTTTATGTCAGACATTTTTGGCGCTCCTTGGCAGTAAAATCGACCATTCGGAGTGACAGAAAACGTCTACGTCTTTCTTTTCATGTCTACGGACAGGCTGGCAATGCATCTGATATGTTATCCATACTCTAGGTAAAAATGTTAGGTGGTGCTGATGGGATGATTGGTAGTCACATGAGATCCAGTGGCACAACTTGCTCGTTTATCTCGTACAAAAAAGACTACCAAAGCATATTTTATAATAAAAAAATAAAAGAAACTTTATCCTAAAAATCGTCTAACAAGCGTCATAAATGTTAATTATTATTAATCACGACACGAAATGTCCACGTTTTCTAACAAACGGCCTGTTATTAGTTCTATTTAGTGTTCCATACTGAATTCCGAAATGTAACAAATATATAATATATTGAAGTGAAAACTTCTCTAGCTGCGTTAGATAATATTTGATAGGGCAAAATCTTACAAATTTCCGTTCGCGTGAACAACATGCTTAACATGCATCAGCAATATATGTACTTCTTGAGTTTTTTGTATTCAATTTTGAATATTATTATTTTTGTTGATTATTTATTTATTTTTGAACTATTGTTACGCCTTCCCACCCGAGTTTTTACTTTCGTCGGTGTTCCTTATGACTGCCTATGTTTTTTTTTATGATGCGAGTTAATACACATCAATGTTCTTAAGAAACCGAAAATTTATTACTGTTGCGAGGCGCTATGGAAAGAAAAACTGAGAAGTAGAGAGGGTGGAAAGAAATGAGCCCTGAGGTCACTAAGAAAAATCTTTACTGTGCCAACGCCGTCCCGACATAATTTACATTAAAAGCTTTAAACGTTTCAAAAATTTTATTTAATATTTCAACTATTTCCAACAACTTTTACGGAATACGAGAACCAAAAATTTAATTACGTCTTTAATTAGCGTAAATTTGTTTCTCTCTGGTCTTAACGTAAAATACATTTATTTTGTTTGTTTATCACATCAATTACAGAGAAAGCTTTTGATTCAATTTGACGCAGGGCTTTGTAAATTAAGCCCTCAATTGTTTTATTGTCTTAAACGTTTCTGACTTAAATTGTACGTGCCTTTGAGTTCAAGACGGTAAATTTGTTCGGTATTTCAATCGGACAGTGAATCAGAATTCTTATCAAAATTTAGATATTCGTCGTTTTCGTCATGGATATTTGTCATTAAACTTTTCCTGTATGTTTGTCCCGAAGTTCCACCGGTCGCACTGTTAAATCACTGAATAATGACTCCTCATATCATAAAATAATTCGTAATATACAAAATTGTAGTCACATTTTTCTGGGGTATTGGGATGTATTGTATCTTGATATTATTCTGATTTTCGATACAACGTCATTCAGAAGTTGAAAGATACACATAATATGTGTATCTTATAACAGTAAATATGATGTAACGTTCCTTTATAACAAGGTTGTCAAATTGTGCTAAAAATGCTAAAGGATTTCTTAAAATCCTAATAATTATTTCTGAGACTAGCACGATCAAACAAACATACCGTTTAGCTTTATTATATTACAGTACAGACTACATAAAACAACGTGACCGACGGTGCAAGCTTAGTTTTGGTAATCACAGTTATGGTGACCACCAAAACTGCGAAAGGCTAAACATAGGAAGGCAAGCAATCGTACTGATTCCTAATTACATTCAGATGTGTTGTGTTTCTTCGCAAGGGATCTGAAAGTTTTTTAACAGGTATAATGCAACTATCCATTTTGTTCGTTTGTTTTCTAGCTACTACAATATTACTGCAAAAGTCACATAACCAGAATAGCGGTACACTTAAATCTGGAATAACCTGCATTTTATTTTATAGCAGAAGGTGATATAGGAGCAACCGATTCATCCGAGTTGAATTAAGAAAGCAAATTTTATCTTTAAAAGATTCAGTAACAGTAGAAATCGCCTGATAGCTGAGGGGCCGTAAAATGATATAGGGGCCATATCATTCTTCTCCTTTTTGTCATCGATACTTCGCCTACTATATACATCAAGAATACGCAGCCTGTCCGATTATTTCGGATGTTGATGCAATGATTTTAGATATTTAAATTTTTAAACAGCACTGCTTACAGTAAGAAACACGATTCAACGTTTTTTGTACAAAAAACGTGACTGCCACGGAGCAATCCATGTTTTATTCAAGGACAGTACCTATATGTGAAATTGTTGGTACATATCTGCGTACCATTTGGCGCGTGGTGCACTATTAGAATTATACATATGTCTATTCTCGGTTACATGTTATTTGTTGTTCCATGTTGTAAAAATATCAGCTTTTAAGTCTTTTACTGGCAAATACCCGCAAGTATTTTATAGCATTTAATTGTGATCTTCTGAGTTTAATCTGAAAGATAAAGTGCCGCAAGCTCCCTCATTTAGCTTATGTTGAATTAATTTAAGAAAGTTATTAATGTTTATAACCAATAAAAGTTAATTATTTAAAATGATTACAAAATTTTAGTGATAGCTGTGTGGCGCCAGCGATAAATCCATTCAATTCTGTTGACAATAGATTTGTGAGCGGGCCTTCCAATTCGATATTTGATATTATGAATATATTATCGTCCACACAATAGTTAAATGAACAAGGAAACTTCGACAGAAATTAAAAGGTTCATGTTTGTATAATTTATAAGGGAACACAAAGCAAACTCCCGGACGAAGCTAGCTAATTCACGATTCACGTGAATCTAAATTATGAAATAATAACTTTATATTACATGCGTCATACAACTATGGATTATTGTAGCATCACCATCATCCCTATCCCTTTCTCACTGATGTGGGGTCGGTACAGCATTATTTTAGTTCACGGTGTAGGTTTAAGCTATAATATTTACGGGAGGCCACTTTTCCTCGGGCATATTGATTATAGAATATCACTGCAAATTGTTTATTATCCATATTATTTACTGAAATAATAGTCGGCGTGCGAACGAACTTACATCGATGATATTAATGACATAAAGATGGTGGCATAAAGAGCACCACTAACTGACGAGCTTGTATATGTTTAAATCTAGAATCTAACAAATGAACTTGATATATGCTTTTAATCGTGTTCGAAAATCAGTTAAAGAAATTAACTTAAATATTAAAATAATGAGTAAACGAAACAGGGAATGAGATGACATATTGCGTCGTTGTCGCGTTGTGTGGCAGTTGCTGAAGAGGATATTGATGACGTAATTACGTAGCATGCTGTCATGTGGAGTCTACATAACGTATTAATATCAACCTTACACGTACGCGTGAGACGTGTACACCGGAAATAATATATTATGTCAAGATACATGCCAATACAAATAACTCTCATCAACTTGAGATACTAGATAGGACGTTTTCAAACATCTAACCGAAAACGCAGTTATGTTTCTACGCTTAAAGGTGCATCCACACTGCAATTTCTTTTTGTGGAGCAACAGAATGCCACATTTTATATACATTAGGTAACATTCTTCAATTTTTGCGACTGCTTGTTTAAAACAAAAACCTTTTTGTTATCGGATGTTGCCCACTAACACTTGGAAACGTTGCTCCACAAAAAGTAGCTGCGGTGTGGATGCCCCATAACAACTAATTCCTATTTTCGTCATTTGTTTACAAACTAAAAACGTAAGTATATCTACTAAAATTCAGTTAAATTTTTATTACGACGCCCAGGATAACAGAAGTAAGAGCGAGGGCCATGTGGCCATCCTTAGGGTAATTGTTGTGTAATTGTCTCTAGATTGATGGCAATGAAAATAATGACATGAAATAACATTACTTGTCTACAATGGTAGCTTGAGGCTTATTGCATATCTCATAAATCAGACCCTCTACAAAATAACCGAAAATCTCCAATTTTGTCGATGTATACGTTCACCTAGCGCATACAATTCTCAACGACGCAATCACAGATATCGTTTTGTACATGTTTTTGTGATGCAAAATGTAAGGTAAATCCGTCGAATGCTTGTGGAAGCAGGGGAGTAAATTGACATAGCGCACTAGTGAATTTAATATATCTATATTTATATTGAAAAGATTTGACTGTTTGATTTGTTAGAAACTACTGAACCAATTTTATACCAATATTTACCTTAATAAATAAACTAATATCTACATAGAATTACTGGAAAACGTTAATTTACATATAACATTGGGATTAAAAGCTCTAATCATATCAATTTGCTTATGTGGTATGAAGTTCGCCGGGTGATCTAGCTGGGAATAAATGCTCTTATGTTATCCAATATGAAATAATTATTAATTTCAAAGAGCTTGTCTTAAGAAACTTGTTTATATAAGTTAAAATAGAATCCCCAATATGCTTGCAAAGCTCGACACCAACTTGATATTAGCAACGTGCTTCGTACTTCGACAAACACCAATATAAAGTTACCATCGGGTAGATGCATCTCCGCTATCGTCCCGCTTGCTGCAAGTAACGTAATATGTTGGATAGTTAATCGGAATAAGTTAAACATATGTTTCCAATTAGCAAACTGTCGAATACTAAATTTCATTCTGCATTGTAGTCTGCACAGAAGTTTCGGAACACCACATAGATATTTTTATAGTCTGACTGAAATGTGTACAATGTATTCATTCGACTAGCTTTACCCGTGCGAATATTGTACACGATATGCATCATACAGCGAATACTTAACTAAATGTATTTTACTATAATATCCTTAGAAAATTTCGCCGATGCCTTGTCTTGCATATAACTTGTAGTATTCAATTCGAACGCGTAAATAGGTTAAGATTGCTAGCAGTCGAAAAGTTATTATTTATTTATAATTATTTCATATTGTAAGTTTTATGTTTGAATCATCAATTTTAACTTCGAATAGTGATAGCAAAAAACACCTTGAAGAAGTCGTAATATAATGATTAATATTCACGAATAAAATTCATAGAGAGTAATATTCGTGATCCTTGCTTCAGGCCACACCTGCCTCGGTATTTATACAACTGTATATACGTAATATACAGCACACATTTTCTATCAATACAAGTTTCAGAAATCTCCACTATTACTACCATATAAAAAAGTTTATTTGTTTGGAAGCACTACACGGATCTTAACCATTATTTTTGAATTTTGATAGTTTAATTATTGAAGAAGGTTATAGGTTACTTAAAATCTGTTTTTAGCGTCCTACGGTTCATACGTTAGGATTCTAATCAAAAAGCACGTGATAGCGCGGGTAAGAACTCTGAAACTCTGCCTAATTACCCATCTTTGTAGTATACGTTCTGGGTCCTTGTCAAATGTAGGCAAACACTTCTCCGGATAAATTTTAAATATCCAAATGCTTATGTAATCATAAACCAGAATGTTATTGAGCTGTAGTGTGGGAAAATTATTTATAGAGAACATAAAAATATTTCATCTTGATACAGTTTGCAACATAATTTTACCGAATAACAAAAAACTCTCTCCGGTGTTTTCATTTTATTGTGACCTTAAGGTATTAAATCATTACAAAGGTTATCCGGCGTACGGAAAAACAAAAGATCTCGTCTCTGTTTTCAATGGTGCTGAGAAGAAAGTAGCGAGTCTGTTAGTGGAGAACGCGTTTAGAATGTGTGGCTGTAATTGGCCTACTTTGAAATTATTTATACAAAGTGAACGTGTTAATTAAAATGACATACATTTATCATTTCTCTCTCAGAACTGACTCACTAAAAAGTAATTATTTGGGTTGAGCTTGAGTTGTAAAGATGGAAGCTTACTCTTCTAACTTGAAACGGATTGAGCCAATAACTATGTCTAAAATACTACAATACTACAGATTCGCTCATACCGCACCGTACAAAACACAGTTAGGAAGCAGCCTTTGTGTAATAATAACAATTAAAAACGCGGTATCTGGAAATCCCTTGTAAAGACCAAGACCTTTCTCTTTCTAAATTTAAATGCTACTTGATATGCCTTTATAACATAGCAGTGTATAGTTTATTCCTATTAAAATAAGTAGTTTGCACCAAATTTGTAGACCAACTGAATAGTATACAATTTGTTAAATGTAATTTATAGCATGAAGCTACTACGTGTACCGCATTAAAGGAAATTAAAAGAATTCCGGCAACCCGCACCGGAGCATTGCATTGTTCCCTGTTTTCTCATAGCGCAAGGATGCCTGTGGTCAGCAGTTTAAATGTTGCTATGGTAACATAGGAATAAAACAGTTTTTTTATAAAGTAAGCGATAATCGATCTTTCGACTGTTGCCGTGACCAAGTATAGTAGGGCCCTGTCAGGAACTGACAGGTAGATTTTTCAGTATATTGTTATTGTGCAATGTTGCCTTAGTTCGTCAAGATGAACATGGTGTTTAGTACTTAAGAACGAAAAAGAACGGCGAAGAAGGAAGAAGTGAGATAGAAAGTGATTTATGGACTTTATGAATTGCATGATAACTTTTAAAACATAATATTTATGCAACATACATTTCAAACCACTATAGAAAAAGAATGCATATTTTGATTAGAAATATAATATAACATTTCCTAAATAAAATAAATGCCCATGGGTAAAGTTTTAGGTAAAGCATATTTATGGTAAAGAAGGTTATATTGGACTTTTACGAGGAAATAAAACTTTATGAGTAAGCTCGAACACACCTTTCCCATGTATATTATGGCGGTATCCTAAGCGGCAACGTCCTAAAGTTACCCATTTAGATTACGCGGAATATAAGGGCAATAAATATGACTATGGTATAAGGTGACACCTGTAATATGGCTGTCTTCTGGATTTAATGATATATATTTACTTCTTTATTACTATTTATTGAAGGATGCTAGGTGCATGCTTGATTTCTAAAATCCTAAAGACAAACGTTACTACGTGCAAACTCACAACAACTTTTAGCACACTTTTATTTATTCAATTTAAAATAGCAAACATTTTTCTACAATTACAAAATGTACATATTGCCAGCCAGAATTAATGTAAATAAAAAAAAACTCTTTCAAAAGCAGTATATAACAGCTTTTTAAAACTTTGATTTTAATAAGTAAGACTATTCTCATACCTGCAAATCATATTGCAAATAATGGGTATTATAATCGTATGAAATATCTACACTGCCTACTCCGACTGCGAAGTCATTCGTAACATTTTGAATTAGTTACACTTTGTAGGTATCTAGCTGATTCCCGGCAAGAGGGAACTAGACATTGTAAGTAGCTTTTGATGAATTTCTTAAGTGAGTAAAAACTTAAGCCGCGTTGAGTGATTTTTAGTTGGGGAATAACTTATAGCATCGGGTCACAGTTGACCTCGACGCCTCAACTCATTCCGTTGGCTAATAATCGACAAAACAAACTGTTGTCCCTTAACAGTAAAATTAAATACAAGAAAAAAATGACGAATCAAACCTAATATGCGATATCAAAATTTGAAATTACAACTTTAAATTGTGAATTTTCATAGCATTCATCAACACACCAAGCCTTATCAAGCAATGAGTATGTACTGTAAGAATTTCTCAGTTATTTGGCCCATTCATCATCAGTTTCTGTTAGATTGAATCTTGTCTGATAATACAATACGTAAAATATATTAATTAAGACACAAATTAGCTAATTTTAACAAACAAAAAGAAGTATATTCCAACTAATATGTAACTATAACTGTCATAAATTAATGAAATGCCTCACGTGATAAACGTCGCAGAATGTGTTACACGCTTAACGCTTGAGGCTACGCGGTATCTCTCATTAACCAACGTTTGCTCATTAATAAATAATATAATTTGTAATCATTAACTGCGAAATGTAACGAGTATCAAATTAAAGGCGAAACGCTGAATGATAGAATAATAAATAGAGTTTTAAAGGAAATGTGAACATCGTAATGTTAAGATGGCGTGGGATGGCACAATGATGATGATGAAGTTGTTTAATATAAATACACCGACAGGGAGACAGAAGTTTATTCTTCATGTTTTTAACTACTATCGCGTAAATGATGCTGCCAACGTAATGTTTTATTCGATATACATTAAGTGTATAAATTATTATAACTAAAATAGGGACACAAAGTTATGGATTGAGTCAAAACCAACATATTTAAATAACAGAAACACATCTGAGTAGTTTATAAACAAGCGAATATACGGCAAAGATAATATTTGTCATATAATGGTAAGAGCCGAAAGTTGTGTTCATTGAGTTGTTAAAGTTTATCCTGAGACGAACTTGTTTAATTTATTAGTTTGATTTACATGGAAGTAGTGGTATATATTTCATTACAAAAAATAAATAAAATGTATACCAAAACTATGGTATTTTTTTTCACAAAGTGATTAAAATCTATTAAGTTATATTCATACCATATCTGTATATAAACACTTTGTTAGGCACTACAAGATACTCACCTTGAAACTTAATGGTTCTGGTCAATTTGCAACGCTTTTCTGACACACGCTCGTGATTTTCACATTTCATTTAAATTTTTGTATCAATTATTTTTTTACAATACCTCGGAACATATGTCACTGACAGCTGAGTATCGATTTTTTTTAGTCTACTTTCATTAAGTTTTTGAAAAACATATAAATACTATTTTTCTTTTGCCGAATATCGCAAAATAGCACCCACGGCGTATTGTCCCTCGGAATGATGATCAACATTCGTCCACTGCTGGACGTCGGCCTCCACCATTGATCGCCACAACGATCACTACTTAAAAACCCCCATGCATCAGATCATGAGTTCATCAAAACTTTACTACTATTATAAACTCTATATCAAAATAACACATATTCGACATATGTGCTTAAGATATACATCCGAGAAAAACACTCTTAACCGCCTCTTCGCAATAAAATGGAATAAACCTTAAAGGTACAATGTTGTTTACCGTCTAAGTGGAAGCAATAAACGATATTTCAAAAGCCCACTGGCTGTACCTTGTCTAAACTAACGTTTATAATGGCAACAATACAACGCTGCAATGCGGTACACTGTATATCAACTCTCTATCGCTCTGTTGATTAATTTATTTTGGGACTCGAATTTTTAATTTCTTGTATTTCTGTAATGTGCTGGTTGTTAAAATGATAATGAAGAAACAGTGACGAGGTATATTTAAGTTGCAAAAGTTGTAAAGAAAGTAAAGTAAATCCGTAATATTTGCCTTTTGGTTGAAGGATTAAATGTTTTTGATCCTATAATATAAAAATAACAATTCTTGTATATTTATGGTGGCTATATTTAAGATACTTTATTTTTTTTGCATAAAAAAACTATAGATAAAAAGTAAGCAATCAGGTGCATTGCTTCTCTGTCCGAAATTTGAGTAAAATTCACGATATCAATTATTAAAATTCGGAATAAAAAGAAAACATAAAGCCTTCGGATGTACAATCCATTAATATTCATTGATTTTAGCAATTAGGTCGACGTCACCGCTTCGCCCGCGGAGCTTCATTAAACATAACATTGTTTTGGGTCGAATATTTATCTTGTCCTGCAGAATATAATATGATTGAACTAAACAAACTTCTACGGCTACAAATCTGTGAGTATTTCGCGCTTTGGTATTCTCTAGTCAAAAGCCAAATTATTAGGCAAAGGAACATACTCTTTTTATAGGACCACTGTTGTCAATTAATACCATATCTAAAACGGAAATACAAAACGAGGTTGCTACAATGTCGTTGTATGGATCATTATGGTCTAAGATATATACTCTCATCTGTTATTTGACCAGGACCTAGATTATACGTACAAATCACAAATGGATTGGCGAGGTAAATCTGGGGCCAATACTGTTAAATCCTAAATACCACGTAAGGTTGAAGCCTTGCGCAACTCACCGTTGTTGATTCTAGTGGTCAAGTTTATGTGGACCTAAATCTAAGTCGGGTATTACATTCTGTTGTACGTTAAGTTGTGATAAAACTGCGTTGGCCTGTCATCAGATGATTATTAACAGTGTTGGCCTGACGTCAGTCTTCAAGAAATATAAAAATTATCAAATTACTACAAAGGTGCCGTTACATTGATAGATTCATGCGAGGTCAAGCTAATAACAGAGCGCAAGAAAGTAACGAAGATAAATAACAAAAATATACAACCTCCCAATGATCGTAAGGCGGAGATATGAATGTTCATGCAAGACGGCGTCCGACGATATCGTTAGACTGTTTATACGGGCTAATCCTAGACCTGCTATCAAGCATCATTAACAATGCCATATCTCTTCGAGGAAATTCAATCGCAGATAATTAGGACGACAAAAATTTGAATTACTTCATCAACAATGGCTCGCTACATTTTCCCCGTGCCCATTGAAATGAAACGTCTATTGAATTTTATCCGTTCTTCGGAAAAACTTTTATACCTTTTTTTGCAATTCACTGTACTTCAGCGAGTACAATTAAATACAAAATCTAGCTAAGAATGTCACCTTCGTTTTAGCTTATGGTCGTCCAATGATACCTCCCGCAAACTTGACCGGATCATCACTCCATCTAGAGGCAGGCCTAACTTCGCTGCGTCGACTTTCGCCGAGATCGTGGTATTTCGCCAGTCAAGCCAGTCCATTAATGCAACAGATGTTGTTGCGGGCTCTACCACTGTTAAACGACTGCGGTTGCGCGCAATAAACAAGAAGCGGCTAGCCACTCAGTGCGTATGACAAGGTCGTACAAACTAGAGTGATCATAAGCTAAACGAACTGATAACTTCACAATTGCATTGAAGTGGAGTAGCGTAATTATTTTTATTTTCGTCAATCCTGGCAAACTTTACACCTCTTTATAAAGTGACATTTACATATATCTAAGCTCATAGTACATAAGGCGAAAAGATTTGTTTTTTTTTGTAAATTGATATTTCTTAATTTTAGATCTAGAATTTTATCTGAATCTAGTCAACCAACTTTTACCGTGCAATATTAAAATTTACCCAGGCGATGTCGGGTCGATTACCTAGTATTAAGTATAAAAAAATATATAAAACTAGCATGGCTTTTTCTTTTATGAAACTAAGAAACGTTTATCGCACCAAAACTGCTCACAAGGGAAAAGTAAAAACATAGCTATCGTTATAAGTAATGTTACTTGTTCCCCGAAGTGGTTCTTAACGCAGCATTCAGAAATGTTAACGCCGTGATATTACTAAAAACTAATTGTAGCTCGAAAAGGTCAACTGCTGCAAAGCATATCTTAATATAGACACTAAAAAAAGATTTCAATTACATTAAATGGATTTTGTAGAGATATAGCTGAGAACAAAACGAAAGTGTTCTAATTACATATCGAAGAGATACACAGTGTTTCACTCTGGTACTTCCATCTAATTTTATTATATTCACCATATATTCAAACTCGTATAACATAATTTACGTATCAGATCCAGATTCTTGTAGATATGTATAAATCACTGAACAGACACTGTAAAACATTGTTATTATGTCATAGATTTTTTCTACCGGGCTGCAGTCCCTTTCCAACTATAAAATGAGACCTACAGTAAACGCCCTGCGTGTAATCTCACCATAAAACCCGAGTCGGTGATCTTTACAAAATGAAATTTGAGGCTAAGGGGACACGGCAGCGAAAAGGGTTTTATTTACTGCCCTAAAGATAAAATTGTACGCTTGTTACGTAATAACTTTCGAACGAGTCATTTCGCTTATATTTAAATTTATACGGTTTTAATAAACACACGCACCGAGTCGAGTTTGTAATTAATAATTCGAATAATTTTTTTTGTTAGAACGCACAATACAAGTACGTATCTCGTGATGATGCGTTATTATTTTTGCTTGTTGTATGATTTTACTTATATTTCCTTATTATCAAAATATATTTATTGTCTCGTTTCTTAGGTAGTGGTGGTTATCAAACCATACTTAATTAATTTGTGAAACTAAATCTTTAAACACAGAATACATCATATGACACATGTTTCATGAGATGCCATGTCATATACGTATTAGATTTATCATTTGAATTAAAATGTAATTTAGTATAATTTTTAATGCATTAACTTGCATTAACGCTGCTCCTCCTCTTTAGGTCTTGTTACACACTACTTTAACATTGACCTATTTGCTTTAATTGCAAATTTAAAATGGGTCATGTTAAATTTTAATTTAAGAACGTGCGAAACACTACATCCCCTCTTTTAATCTAGAATTACTCGTTCCACCTGACTGACACTTGAGTACCTTCTGTTATTTGCGCGCCTCGGTGGTGACCCATATGCAGAAATTTTAATAAAATAACTGCATGGAGATATAATTCATAAGCTGCCAGCGTTACCTATAAAATTTTGGCAGTGTATCATTCAAATTAAACGTTTTTATTAATGAAATAATATGAAATTGGTTTTAATTGAAGCATCAACCAACCAAATCAACGAGACAAAAAGAAAGGAGAAAAGTTTCAGCAAAATTTACAGAATAATTCTGTGTTCCTGCATTCAATATTTTATATTTATTATTTTAAATTTATGTTATATACAGTGAGTGCTATTCGCACATAGCTCCTGACGGTGACACTATCTCATTGTGCTTTGTATACGTTTTTTGCTCAACTGGGCTATACTTTTCTTTTAAAGAAATCACGTTGAATTTTAATTTCAAAAGTCAACTTTTTAGGGATAATAATTTTCACTGCAAAGCTTTAATACATTCGCCCCAGCTTAGTTGACTTTTCTTTGCAGTGCATACAGCTACTTTTATTTATTTCACTTAGACCAACGACATGATGTGTTCATCGCAACAGTTCGAAATCTCTCTCGAGGGTGTTTTGTGTACGCGAGTTTTAGAATAAATTATGTACATCGGTTCAAAGCTTTTCCACTCGCACACTGCTCGCGACAGCCATTTTTAATAACCTTGTTTTAATTAAATTTTATGTTAGCTGAAATTTTTATTTTTATGTGTTAACTACAATAATAATTAAGATTTTACATCAAAATTTTGCTTCTTACTGGCAAGGATGTATCGTTCTAATCAGGGTACAGTCCTCGCCGAAGACTGGGACTCAGTTAATACCTCCACTGCCGTACGTAACGCAGAACACCTTTACAATTTTGCTTTTCGTAGGTGTGGTGCCGTTTTCTTTCACTAATCTTCACCCTTCTCTGCCAACATATTGAAAGCAACGCATTTTTATAGCAAATAAATTTGCGCTTAATGTTAAGTGGCGATGTTGTCCAACGGTTTTTACTCACTAGTTTAGGATCAGTCTGTACATTCTTCTCTTAAACACGACCCATGTCATAATCGAACGGAAACGCAGCCGGCAACTTGTTACACCTCCTCCAACGCCTCCCTCATGAAAAACATTTTATATGACGAAAATTTTCATCGTACATTGGGTCGATATCATTTTTTTTCGTCGTCTAAAAGTATTTACCATTTTAATTGCGTACACAGAGGAATTCCATCAACTATTACGTACTTTGATCAAAATGTTTTTGAAACTTTTATCGTACGCACATTCTCGTTACTATTACTATAACCTAGTTGTTTTATAGAATTTTTATGAAATTGTTACGCAAATCATAACTTACTAGATTAGCACTGTATATACTAAAACTAGGACTAACAACTGTAGAATGGATTGCCTCGACCGGGGAAGATCGTGACCGCCGTGACGTACAGCTTCTACTTTATATGTATATATGCTGCTAACAGTGGTAGAGCCCTCAACAACGACATCTGTTACACGAATGGGCCACCCTTTTCTTATAAGGAAAGGAAGGAAAGGGGAAGAAAGTTGACGGTGGAGGGGATGTATAGGAATTGGAAATGATCATTTTCTGTTTGTACAGAGGAGGGGTCTGTCCATTAAAGGTGGGCAACGCATCTGCAACTCATTAGTTGTTGAAATGTCTATGGCAAGCGATCATTGGATATCGAGTGAACCGCTTGCTCGTTTGCCACCTAGTACAATAAAAAAATGCTCACGCCCAATTCCTTTCAACATGCTTGAACTGCCGAAGCATACCTTTATCTATTCTAGACACAACAAAAATATACGCTAACGCCGGTAACCCAGATTGGTTGGCTGAGACTATGGCTTTCCATTTTTCACATCTCTCTCACTAGACTAGAAACTAGAAATATTTTACATGCAGTATAATTGTAATTATTTATTTATACTACTTTCGAAATAATTTTATAGCTTTTGAATTTTAATGTCATGTTGATTAGATTTTTCTTCCTTCTTCTTTACAGCCGATAGTAGTCCCCAGCTGGGTGTGGGCCTCGTCCATTCGTCGCCATAAAAATCGGTCCTTTGCCACCCTCATTCAGTAGCCACCTGCAACTTTGCCCAGATCTACGGTACATCTTTCCATGATAAGTTTATAAGAAATCCGGTGCAATCCATATTTTTATTATATTTTTTCCAAAAGGCTTAACCATTCCAACTTAGCTTAAAATAGCTACGACGTAGGTAATGGCTGAACGGTGGCCTTTTGCGACTGTATGTTTGTGAGTACATTTCTGGAAAATTGAGGTTCTTGGCGACTTATTGCAACCCAATGCAATTTATTTTTTAACAAAACTTTCTCATTGTACTGCTTGTATTAAATATGTTTTATTTTTTATTGAAGGTAGATCTATTTTAAATAGATAAAGGCGACTTTGTCCCCGTCACGTTCCAGTTGGATCTATTGTGAGTGCATCTCCGCTTTGATTACACATTCTGTCGCCCCCGGTTTCTATCTCTTTGTTACCCTACACATAGCAACTTGTGTAGTGTCAAGGTGCGTTAAATATGTTTAAGATAACTTTAGTAAACTAGTTTATTCATTTAATACTACAACTACACTCTTTTTGAATTTGTTTCTCCTTGTTTTACTGTTTAAAGTAATGTTTTAAATGAACTATCGGAGTATATCGAATATTTTTTTTATTTCATTTATTTATTTACAGCAATATATTATTATTTATTTACAACAATATATGTGTATATTTTAAGTAGTTTGGTTATCTATATTAACTCGGCACCCCCTTTTCTGGTTTTACTCCTTAAGTATGTCTCCTCCTTGGCTGTCTGGAAGAGATTACTTTTAGCAATAAGAGCGCCAATTCCTCAACCATATCTTCACTAATCTTTCTTTCTCTATTGTTTTTCTTTTATTGTATTTGATCATTACATATCATTATATATGGTGTGCAATAAATTATGAATAAATAAGATAAAAGTACATTTTGAAGATATGTTAACAGATTCAAAGTAAGACTACTCATAGAGTGGTCCTATTACTTTTTATTCTAGTGTTTCCTAATTATGGAAAACAGCTCCCTTAGGACTCTTCCTCTTCGTTTATACCGCGAAAAATGTCTTATTCATGTCATGTTTATTTTTTTGGGCATCCAAGATATATTATTCCTACATTTCATTTGCAAATTTTCAGATTTTTCCCCAAAAATTAAAACCACCAATTATTAGAACGGAGATTGAGTTGAAACTAACCATTTATTGTAGCATTAACATCTAGCACAAATTGCGCTTCAAAACTTTTATTGGATACAGGAAATTATCAAATATTTTCAATCCGATCAAATCAATCGAATCAAAACTTCATCTATTATTTTATTTGGTAAATATTACCACACATGTATTACAAATGTTCTTAAGGTATATATATCGTAAATCTCTATCTGTATCTTTTTTCTATCGATGGCTGGTGGGAAATATTTGTATTTATATTTACGTATATTACGCACACGGCGGTAAAATAAATAAAAACGTGTACATGATTGAAGATGCGCGAGTGTTGGATATATGTTAGTTTAGTGGATTAAATAATAAAAAAACCACCTATGTCCAATAAGTTAGATATTTATCAATCATTAATTACAGTCTAATTTCCTTACTGTTTTTTTAATTTCATCGACCAGAACATTAATTTATTAAAAAAATTATTACTTCCTTGACATAAATGAAACTATTCTAATTAATCATGTTTAAAATTTTAGAAAGTATTTGATGAATAAGTAAAAAAGTAAACTTTTATAAATTTAATAATTAATAAGTAAAACTTCGAAGATCAACAAATTTCCCTTTAGAACATGATGTTCTAGAAAACCAGTATTTTAGCAAGCGAAAACTGATAATATGAGTGACTCGCGTAATGTAATGGGTTTTTTGTTGCTTGTCATTAGTCAAAATTCTTAATAGCAGTCGCAGAGCCAACAGCAGGACTAACTGTCGCAAAAAATGTCATTTCCATTCCCTCCATATTTCGTTTTCTTTACCTATTGTCTTCTAGCTAGGCATCTATAACTTTTTTATGGAACAAGATAGCAAACGAGCAAGTGATCCATCTACTATTAATTGACAGAGGAGTGGATGATATACAGGAAAGAGGATAATTCCTTCCCCACTCCATTTATCATCACATCAAATACATTCCCAAGTTTTCTATGTAGTAAAGCGAAGGGAACTAGAATAAGGATTAACTCTTTTGATTTGCTGACGAATTGCGGTGACCACTTAACATGAGGTGAAGTGCTTGCTGATTTGTCATTGGTCTCAACGCGACTCGCTATTGGTCAAATATATATATCATTTAAGTTATCATATTAACGTGCGTTAAGTATTAAAAAGGTTGAAGGCTAGTTATATAAAAAATAGTTTTAAAAATGTGTTTGCGGTAGGACTCTAAATTGTGGATGTCGCTCGCTTCCTTTTTACATTAGTACTCTACTTTGAACTTTCTATTACAACTTCAACTTACCAGACCGAAATAAAAGCTTTTTATTTCCCTTAGTAGTAAATAGAACACAAGTTACTAAAAATTACTTACGGCTCGCTGCTTTAATGGAACATCTTATCTTTTTCAAATTTCGCTTAGCGTCAAATTTATGAGCTTGTAGGCCATGCAATTCTCTTGTTTCTGACCATTCAAGACAGAGGCAGGATTAACACTTTGTTTTTTAACATTAATATGACCGCGTGCAAACGTGTAATATGAACGCGTGCATTACTGCAGTAAACTAGGGCAAACGTTTAATAGTACATAAATGTTGACGGATACAAGTAGTTCTAATATTGTTCTACAATAATTATATTATAAGCTTATATTTTAGCTGACCTGGAAAACTGTGCTCCTACTTTGCATTAATTTATGTTGCATTACCTTATTAGCTTTATTATTAATTGTGTTCTTAATTTCTGGGTATTGCTACCCTCTGGTCGATTCCCTTCATTGAAGCACCTTAAGAAACACTTTCATCGTGCTAATTTTGCACAGTGACCGAAAGATAGGTTAGCATCAAGCGATTTATTGATGTGATATGAGGAGACCCGTGCGGGACTTACAGCTGCATTTTTTTAGCAGAAAATCAAAAATTGTACAATGCTTATATAAAATGTAAGGTTTTCAGTTTACTTAGAGACTTTACGAAAGAAAGAGCAACAAAAGCAATTTTAAATTCCCTAATTCAAATTAAAATTAATATTGAATTAGATCGCTATGTAATGAAACAAGTTAAAGCAAATTACTTCAGAAACTTTCATCCTTAACTTACGACGAAGTTCCTATGAGTTTGAATGTGTTAAGATAATAACTTTTAATGGCATTTTAAAAACATAACATCAAGTTAACCTTTATCGTTGTTAAATTGTAAGCTGTTAGCATTATTACATAGATTTAACATTACATCGTCATTTTATTTAAAGATAAATAGAGAGACAAAGGAACGTAGATTTATAATAAAAATGTCGAGTCAGGTTTTCCTATAAATAAAATCAAGGAAACACTTGACTTGTCAGAAACGATGGAACATATATGACACAAGAAACCTAATGGACTTAAGTTCTCATGTTTGTATATTTATATTTGAATATTTCTTTAAAATACCTATTTGATTGTGCCACTTATTTGTCCACTTACTGGAAGGTAATGTTTCATTATGATCCAATAGCCTGAACATTTTAATTTCAGTCAATTTAAATGGTTTTGCGATATTATTTGTGAGATGGATATATTTTTATCGTAGAACCTGCCAACCCCAAAAAAGGCTTTAAAACTGTATTTAATATAATTTTTTTCAGATGCTTTTAAAGGCAAGGAACATAAGTATTATACTCGAACCTATTTTTCTCGCATTGTAAATGATTGGCTAAGCCGCAGAAACAAGTGCAGCTGACATTTAATGTCAATGCATGGATTGATGAGTTACGCAACTCTATAGTATACCTTTGTAGATAAAACATTGCTCTACACTCAGGGTGGAACGCAATCTATTTTATTCGCACTGAAAAAGCAGATGAAGTAATAATAAGTAAGTGCAAGGGAATTTAATGACATAAAATTACTTATGATTTTTTATAATTACTGTAAGTTTTTTAGCGCTTCATTGTGAAAAAAATAATCTGTGCATAAATATTTACAGCATATATATTTGACTGTCATTAGATTATAACTAACTATCATTCAGTAAGCTTTGAGCTTTGACAGCATATCGCGTGACTTTAAGAGCAAACTCATTTTAATAACATTTCCAAAATTTACGTTTTAAATGAAAATGTAATTCTAAATATATGGTAAAGTATTTTCATAACAAAAATGTTTCCCGAGAGACATTGTCTAAGCCACGAGTACGAGGATACCATGTTCTTAGATACACCTATAGGTGGATACTCCGTTATTACATATGTTATTTTAAAAAATATATATATATAAATATGCGCTCAAGCCCGTAACCCAGAGCGGTCAGTAGATATATGCATTTCCATTTTGCGCGACCCTGGCACACCTCTCTTGTTTCTTCTACATTCATACATCTTCGTGTAAAAGCTCGTCAGTTACGGCTAGTCCCTATATCGCCCTTCCTTAATATGTCAATAGTCGATTCAACATAAGTTCCCTGGGGCGGCCTCTCCTTCCCCTTCATTCAACCTTTCAACACGACCGAACCACCGAACCACCGAACCACCTTTCTCAATCCTAATCACAACAACCACTTTAAAGCCAAACTTTACCCTTATAACCCTTTTGTGATGGTAAGTTTAAGTTTTAAACATCAAAAAAGTATCTGAGGTATTACAAATCAAAAACATATCAAACGACTATAATTTTCGAACGCAGTATCTGACAAGCATTCTTCACAGAAGTGCTCGGAAAATGGCTTAACGCCAATTTTACGTAGGAAACTTGCAAAGTTATTTGCCCGCTCCAAGACGTAAAGTCGCGGAGACGTTCATTATCAAGTTTGATGCGAGTTCAGGAATTTAAATCTGCCCATAAAAAGTTACCAGGATAATGTATCGATATGAGCTCGCGATTTTAAACACTTCTAACTTTTGAGACAAACTTTGTTTTATACTGATCACATAATTGATTTTTAAGTCGCAGCAATGCAATAACTTGATTGACGCTTGGTTAAAGTATGTTGGTAAACTAAGTTGAAATTTCCTTCCATGCCAGGAGATTTATACAAATTACCTTTTATATATTTCAATGAAAAGATATCCTTACATCAACATGGCGGTATGGTTCACCGTTCTAGAATTGTTACCGTCAAATGTACATTTTCGTACGTCCTCGTCTCGTCATATTACACGTCAAGTATTTTCAAAATAAGCGTAATTAGAGAAAAGTGTAGCTTAAAAGTGGATGGTATGACTAAAATCGAGAAAAGTGCGCTTCGGTTCGGGCAAAAGAAAGTAACAAGTCAAATATAAATGTTCGTACTTACTACTACTTAGTACTTTAGCAATTTATTTATTTATTTAAAAGTTCACAAAGTGAATGATACATAAAACTAAAAGTAAAAACATACATTTTCAGAAGGCCTCAGAGCCTTAGACATCCATTTATAAGCAACGCCCTATCATTAAAATTATCCTAGTTCTTTGTTCACTTAAAATATCTTTAACTTCATTTTGATACTGTATTAATTGGAGGTTTATTCATATTTATTTACCTTCTCCTTCCTAAAGTGCCTACTTCCTTCGAAGGGCGGCGATCATTTAAGGCAACTTGAACTCCCGATACCGCGACTCTATATTATTATGATATACAAAAATATTTATTGATGTGATAGTGACTTCCAAATCAAAAATAATAATGAGTCGTCACATTCATTAGAGAAGAGGCAATATTGTTTTTTTATTAATTAAGTATTATTTGTAGAAACATGTTTTGTACAGTATGAACATCACTACATACGACACAACAACATTTGCCAAGTCTGTCTTTCTGACCGATAAATTCAAAAACTAAATACTATCACCAATAGACATTATAAAGATATCATTAGAAAGGTTTAGGCATACCTAAATCAATTTACTTACAATTGACTACTTTACCAATTGAGACAAAACCCATACAATTTATTGAGGTATTGTTCCAATTGGCTAAAGTATCACAAGGATTAATAATTCCTTCCTTGACCAACTGAAGATCACCCATAGACTATCCACTACCAACGAGTTCTCTGCTATTTTGGTCATAGTACCCGGAGACAACAAGACAATCTGAACAAACAAAAGGTTGTGAATTAGAAAAAATCGAGGGCATAAGACCTCGGGGTTGACCACCTCCCCGCTGGTCCCACCAAGTACAATCAATATTAGTACTTGATAGCGCGACTACTCTGACACACGCCGAGGGCAGAACGGTGTGGACTATTGAGCGTAGGCACCTCAAGACAAGCATGACCTTCAATAATGAAGCGTAACAAGAAGAAGATGACAATGATTATCAAAGAAGATATAGTTTATAGTGTATATTTATATAGTATTGCAAGTACGAGATTACAACAGAAAAAAATATTCCCGTATGAGGTTGGATCGGGTCACTAATATGTATATCAAGTACAATTCAAAAGTATCATAACGACATTTCCAAGAGAGCTCCATTAAACACATTTATATTACACACGCCTTTGGATTATTCATGAATCCGTTATAATTATTAAGGAGATGTTTTGAGCCTCCAAAAATCATCTTAAAGAAAATTCAATGTAGAAAAGTTGTAAAAGCTGGCTTTGAGAGATAAACTCTGGAAGACGTCATTATCGAGTTTGATGTATAAGTTAAGGAATTTATATTTGGTCGTAAATCTCTGTAGGAATAAAGACGTATAAATGTGAATTCACTTAACGACTTAGAAAACAAAGTTCGTATATTTTGAAACGCTAAAATTTATACATTGTTTTAATGTGCTACCAAAGAGAATGTTTTTGTTTGTGAGAATGAGGCGAAGCAAGGAATCTTCATAATTGAAATTCATTTCATATCTTTTATTAAAAGGAATAACTAGTATTCGCATTATGTAAAGTATACGTTTCTTGGCAATTAAGCAAGGCAACGACCTATTAGAGTGATACGTGAACACAAGGTATGAGTCTGAGATCTGAAGGCGTTTTGCAAAGTAGAAAATAAAAAAAAGTATCCTAAGAGTCGACTAAACAACCGTAACACGTTAAGAGAGATAGGAAGTAATGTAGGATATTATTCTTAAATTAAAAACAACATCGAAATTCACCATTCGTCGCGGATAAATTATGCCTAAGAAAATGCAGTCTCATCCGTTCAAAAAAATGGGAATTAAACGAGTCAAATGACATAACTTTAACGTTTGCCTTTGTCAGTTCATAAAATTTATGACGATATTTTAATAAGAAAGTCAATAGAGAGAAGTAAAATGACGTCCGTGACACGAGCAGACGTCAATAAATTTAATACCGGGGTGAATGTGGACTCGAGGTGCTTTTTATTGGAATATTGAGTGTCTCAACCAACATAAGAAAATTTGTATAAAGAATTACCAACATTTCAATGAAATAAGGAAATTTTGATTAGAAAATATAGATACATCATACACAATAACAATAACGATACACATTTTTATTGAAGGGGGAAACAAATGAGCAAACAGTTAATTTGATTTTATAGTGATCACCGTCACCACGGACATCCGCTACAGTTCATGACTTGCAGCTGCTTTACCAGGCTTTATATAAGACAGAGATTTCCAAACCAATAAGACCCAGGGTCCATCAAGAAGTGAGCAACAAGAAGTACGCTCGCTCCTTCTTCTTCCTTAAAGGCCGGTAACGCATTTGCAGTTCCTCTGGTGTTGCGGATGTTCATTGCCTTCAGAGATATTTTATTACGATTAGAAACAAGGAGAGGGCGAGGATCGTGCCTTCAGAAACTCATTCATCAGACAAAACGTGTAAGCATGAAACATACTACTCCACGCTTGACTCCTGTGAAGACATAGAACATGGTACGGGAAGTACCGGTCATACAATGGCTGAAGGAAATTTTGAATTCTGTTCTGGTGGCAGTTGAAGGAATCAAAATCACTTATAGGATAAGAGAAATCGTTACTTTTTGGCTAATTCAATAAACTTTTACCTCAACAACTCAAAACTTAATGCGATTTTCCTCGCCTAAGATTAAGACAAATACGAATATAAAGTTACGCTTAAGTTATAAGCTTCTGGTGTTGTTTGCTATTTTGTTTACAATTTGTGTTTGGAAGTTGTTAAACTTCCTACTTTGAACCTTCACAAATACCTTTTGGAGATTTCAAAGTTTTAGTCAATGGTTAGGGCTTGGCCGTTACACATTGAAGGTAAGTCATTTTATACGTTTATTCGATTTTACGATCAAATTAATTTATTACCATTTTTAATGTAGTGTATAGAAATTAATTGAAAGAGATTTGGGAAATACTAAAGAAAGGCGATATTAAGAGTGCACGTAACTTGCGCACACATACGCGTATGTTACGTTAGTTTGGTGTTACGTTACGAAGTAATGATCATTTCACTTTATCACAGTTTACTTTAACTCACGATTTCAACAAAATTACAACAAATTTACAACAAACAAATTATAAACAGTATAAAAATATTTATTAATTTATTTGAATTAAAGAAAAATATAGGTAAATAGGAATTAACCCTTAATGACATGGTACGTCTTATTGAAAGTCTCGTATGGAAATCTAAAAACGAAAAAAGAAGACAAATCATTGTGTTTGAATGCGATCAGGAAGCGAATTCATTAAAGTTTTGACCACAAAAATGAATTGAATAAAGAAAAACGGTTCCGCAAAAAGAAACCTTCATACTATATTTTGGCAACAGATTGAAACACAAAGACATGTCAGACAATAAATCTTCTATTGTTGTTGACAACAATAGTTCCCGCTCTTTGTTATAAGTGCTTCATTTAGGACGTGTCAAATAGTGATGTGTCAAAACGTGAAGCACTCGTGTTCAACATAATAATTAAAACACAGTTAAACTACAAAAAACAGACTTAAATTCTTGAAAATCTTGAATAACTCTGATAGCACCGATCGGAACGGGATAAAATTTAAAAAGGAACAATCTTGAAACAAAACCTATTTAATACAATATCAATTTTTAAAATCTCTCTTTAACACCTATATTAATAGACACATAAGTAAATTCTTCTCTACATTTTAATTAGTTAATTATAAATGTTAAAAAGATAAAAGCACGTCGCGTGAAATGCGGGCCCACATCAACGCTGCCGTGACTACAGGTTATTAGGACGTAGTCATTAAACGACTACGTAGCGAATTGGCTTTTTAATGTTACATTTTATAGAAACACTTTATAGTGCACCTGTACAATATATAAATCTGTAAAAAAAATCATATATATTACTGTATTCATTATAGAAATGAAATAAAAAAATGTCAAAAAAGGTATGCCTTGTTTCATTGCAACATATGATGATGTAAACAAATAAATGTCATTTACTATACATGACGGACGCTTTTTTTACAAAAAAAAAATGTTATAATTTTGTAAGAATCGTGATATGAAGTACTTTTAATGGGATAAAGGAGGGCATAGACAGAAAAAGGATATTTCCCTTTCCTTGTTAACCCCTCCTTGTCAACCCCCTCTTCGTCTAATCCTCCTCCCTTTGCCGTCCTATCCTTATGAGGAAAGGGTGGGAAGAGAAAGAGGACTGAAATTAGGCCTCCGGCACCTCGCTCGTCAGACGAAACGCAGAGTACTTCTAGTTCACGCCTGTATTCTGTGAGGTCGTGGTATTTCACCGGTAGAGCCGGCCAATTCGGCAACATATGGTGTTGTTGCGGGCTCTACCACTCTTAAAAGTTGTATTAACGTAAAAACCTTTGTTTACAAAAATCACACCTTGCTGTGCAATAAGGTATAATTTAGTGTATGTGAGAAACGGAAAGGACATCTCAAAAGAAACACAATAAAAATGATTGTAAATATATGCTAATTATTCAACATTAATGTCATTGGCTTATAAACATTTAGCTAATTTTTAAAAGCAAAATTCTTAAATTAAAAAAAGCAGCTTTAAAGATTCAGGAGCAAGAAAATATATGTTTTTAAATGCACCAAGTTCTTTACGTAGCTTAACCAAGATAGAGTGATAATGGTCAGCTACGCTTAAGTAAATCGAACGGAACGTTCTGAAAAACACTCAACGTCAATTATAATAGCGAGCACTTTTATATTGGAGACTTTGAACTTTAAGCTCAAGTATGCAAAGCTCGTATTAGCACAAGACAAGCGTATCGGTGGCTGTGTAGTAGTAGTAATATAGAGATACAATACGAAAATAGATAGGATTGTTGGATATGTCAAAAATACATCTTATAATAAAACAGTTTATTTTATTATATTAAGAAACTTGTTACGTCCTTGTCAGCCAGGTTAATCTTCAATAAATTAAATAAATAAATAAAACAAATTTAACCTGGTCGCTTTATATATTATAGCTTTCTAATTTACACTTTACTCACAAGTAATATTATAAATATAAAAACGTACATCTATATTTACCAACAGACAACTTTTGAATAATATATAAGGAATATTTTAGGAACAAGGCAACTTATCCTTTGGCGTAACTTTGATGTTACCCGCAGAGGACAGAAAGGGTTCCCCACATGCGCACTCTCGCGGCGTCTGACATCAAGGGCACTCAAAAGGTGATGCCGCAGCTCTAGACGACTGAATCGACCAAGCGCTCGTGACTATGAGTCAATAAGTTATAAAATAAAAAGCATATCTGTGTTATTTTAATTGAAACAATTTCCTTATGAAAGTGAAATTCTCTATGTTTCTACTATATTTGTATTTTATTTCTTGATTATGATTAATTATTACAAGCAAGCAATAATACAAGCATCAATTATAAAGTGTGTAAAATTAGATAAAATATTTATCTGACTGTAGAAGGGACCGTAAAGATCTTCACACAGTGCGCTGAGTTCTAATGGCAAAGTTGGAGCGTATGTACTTTAGGTTCACAACAGTATAACATTATATATTACTTTTTTTTATGGAATAAGGTGGCAAACGAGCAAGCGGATCACATAAGTGTACGCTACCCATAGACATCCGCAACATACTGACATACTGTAATGATGTAGGCGATAGTAACGATTTTTATAAACTTACAATTTAAATAATGATAATAGAAGGAAAAATTTTCAACTGTAGCGATTCAAGTATTGTGGGTCTTAATATTTTGTCTCAGTTGTATAACAGTCGCCAAGAACACGTTCGTGTCAGATCGTGTTTTTGTATTGTTCCCACGACACTACCTGTTTGATTGTGTCGTGGCCTCCTAAGTGATTGTTTTTTTAAATATCAAATGCATAAATACAATATATATATATACATATACACAAACGACACAACACGTCAAAGAAGTGTGTTACTTTATCCAATTAACACCTCCGAATTTCATATTTGCATATCTGTGTCATTACTTTAAATGTATTTCTTAGTTTATTTCTCTGTTCTAAAATGTACATTTTAATATACCTTTGCTTTGGAATTTGAAGTAAATCACAAAGAAGGGTTCAAACACATCGTCTCGATTAATCCAATTTGCATATTCGTCTAGACTTATGGAGTGTCGAGATACGTGATACCTGATGTTAGTACGTGGGTAGTAACATACATATACATAAATGTAACTTAAACACTACAACTTTAATTTCTTATTTAGATTTATGTTACGTTGAAAGGGTACGATTTTGCCAAGTCAAGTGCGCAGCCCCCGTGCAAGTTCGGTCGCCTGCCCTCATCCAATGAGCTCCCGCAACCTCGATTAGATCATCGGTATATCCTTGTGGGAGTATTTCGTACTTGAAGCGAACTACTTGCATTACTTTTTACCTACATATCATTATCCGCTCGTGTGTTTCTTATCCTGAAGTGTTATAAAACTCCGCGACCACAAGAGTGGCAGAGCCAGTAGCAATCATAACTATTGCGCGTGTTACTTTTCTGATCTTTCACCAATGAAGTGTTTCTGCAATCTGTGAAGGTTACAGACTTGATATAGACAAAAAGCAGAATTATCCGATGAGTGAGGTTCTGTTTAAAATTAATTACATTGTTTATATTATTGTGTCTTTCCTACGAGTAATATTACGACCTCGAGTCCTATAAGGGATATGTTTACTAAGAAGTCGTAAAACTTTTTTATGCGCCCTGAGGAATTTCAAACACGGTTAAACAAATACACATGTACATTTAAGAGCTTCTGAAACTTTATTATTTACCGAGAGTATAAAGTTTTAACGTAAGTTTATTTTGATCGTTTTATCTAACTCTTAAGAATTATTTGCAGTAATGTAGTTAAACCTCTTAACGTAATTATCAGCTCCCAAAAATGTTTTTTCTATCGCCATTATTGTTCAAATACGGTCTGAGAAAGTTTGAGATGATAGATAATCCGACGACGATTTAATTAAGATATGACTTAGAATGCTAAGATTATAATGGCGTAGTACTGTAAATTTCTGGCTTAAAAGAGGATATTACGACTAGAATTGAGACACTATACTTGAGCGGATTGCGTTTATGTTTGAATTTAGAAGAAAATTGCTTTTCATTGCTAAATTGTTTTTCATATAAGTTATACACGAAAGAAACATGTTTATTTTTCACAGATGGCAAATTGCCCACGAGCTATCAGAGATCTCAGCGCGCGGTGAAAATAGCGGGAAAGCGCGATGACTCCATCAGCTGGGGTTATAAAGCTCGGCAGAATTGTCGATTAACTTTTATCGTTATCTCTGCGCCAGTCTAGTCTGTCGGCGCTGTTTTATGAAAGAATGGTTGCCATAAGTACTGAAAAATGTAGCCACGTACCTTAAGAGCTTAATGTCTTAGTTGATTAATAATAGTTCACAAATAATTACTCAACCTCCTTTTAAAATCTTGGGTGAAGGATTTTCAAAGGTTAGCCGATCTCTAGAGAAGGCAGGCTTATGCGAGATCACGCCATGCTAAAGTCCTCTCTGGGCCCAGCTGGACTTGACCTTTACTAACATAACTACTTGTTTGTTTTTTTATATATTTAGTGACATGTTTAACAGGTGAAC
The DNA here is from genome assembly GCA_029849275.1 of Papilio elwesi. Lineage (NCBI taxonomy): Eukaryota > Metazoa > Arthropoda > Insecta > Lepidoptera > Papilionidae > Papilio > Papilio elwesi. Next base: position 2,716,581 of record CM056711.1, read on the forward strand.
CCACTTTGTAGATATTTTTTACTTTAACTCTATCTCTCTCCCGTCGACAACTTAATCACTCTTTAAGTGCTCTACGGGATTGTTCTTTTTTAACAATAAGGAGGTTCTTAAATGCTTTGGGCTCGCATTTCTTAAACTAAATTTCATTAAACATAAAATAATTATGAATAAGATAACAAAAACACTGCTTACTCTAGGAATAAGCAGTTAGACTCACAGCATAATAACTAGGTAATTTAATTGCTAAGTATTTTTATTGTCTACTACTGACCCACCCCGGATTCACCCGGGTACCACTAATTATGGTGAACCGATCGCTACCAAATACAGGAATGCGCCAATCTGGATAATCCCTGTAAATTTCATAGAAATCAGTCCAGCCGTTTCGGAGTCTATAGGTATATACTTCGCTTTTTATATACTATTTTTTCAAAAGAAGTATCTTATGTTACTTCTAATACCTTCAAGAATATGTGTACAAAGTTTCACGATGATCGGTTGAGTAGTTTTTGCGTGAAAGCGTAACAAACATTCTTACATTCACATTTATAATATTAGTAGGGATTGCCTTATGATATATGTGTGGAGCGATGCTCATGTTACAATCTTTTTTATAGAAGCAACTTCAACGAAAATGTAAATAAAATAATTTTGTGCCCAAGATAAAATATTTTACCGCTCACTTGGGGGCATTTAAATACTCGCCATTTAAAAAGAAATATGGCAGGACAATGTTGATGGTTATATAGCCTATTTTTAAAGCGTTCACTGCCAACTGCAAATTGTCGAGTTATTTGTAACGGTCCAGTTTCAGGGTGTAAAAACAAAAACGTTTATTTAATACCAACTACTTCTTAATTAGTACTAAATTTAAGTATTTAGTAATACTACTAAGATATTAAATAACTGTACAAAGAAACTGTCCTACACCTAACTCGAATCGTCGAAGTTAGGTATATATATTGCAGTTCGTTACATTATTTTTCTAATTTAAATAATAGTTATCAAATTACAGTATAGAAAAGTAAATAGTATATTCTGATGAACATATTTCATTCCTTGAACTGATTATGGTATTTTTTTTAATAGGAAAACTAACAGCTATCTTACAAAACATGAAATATTTATTTGATATCTAAAGGCTAATCAAAAGTTTTCACGTTTGAGAGTAGACATGTTACTTACATTAACCAAAAATACTTACTACATCGTATGGCTTTTAATTATGTGCCACAAGAAACTAGTACCATGGAGAAGCTTTTGCATTCATATTCCCGCTAACATTAATTTATTCTTTATGTCTTGTATTTTACTTTGTACTCTATCATCTCTAAATCGTAATGTATACATGCGTATTTTTAATACAATCATATTTTATTATATTAAATACGAAATAAAAGTAGACCCAAAACATTTGTCAATATTTAATTTACTCCGTTCAATTAATTTGGTACTCGAACACTACACAACGTGCTTGTATGCTCGTATCATTCATTAATTTTAATTAGTACACATGTTGCAGGCAAGGACTTATCTCTCATAAGCAATACAATCTGCTTAGCATTTTAACTTTGTTGTTTTCATATTGTGAACGTACACGTGTATTGTTCCTAGATTGACATATATCCCGCAAACTGTGGAAGGCAGGACTACATCCAGCAGGGGACCGATAAACGCTGATGATGATTTGTTTATAAGAGAAGGAGGCAAACGAGCAACGGGTCGCCTAAGGCTAAGTGATCACCGCCGCTCATGAACCCAACACCACAGGAACTGCTTTGAGTCCTTGACGGACCCTAAGGAGTATTGGTTTGGAAATACCACTGACCCATTTCACTATGTAACGTCATGTACGTAACTTTGAAGGTGCATAGTACGTTTCGCGGTTCATCATCTCCCTGCCCTTTCCCAAGTTACGTAGGGCCGGCACGTTAGGAGCGTAGTCCATACTCGGTTTTGCCTGCAGTTTTTAAGGCCTGTCTGTCGTCGACCGTCCTCGAGAAATTACAATTTGACAAAGTCACGTTACATCTTCAATATTTCCCTAACCTTCTGAGTTATTGTCCGAGTTTCGCATTCATATATACACCTCAGTCACTTAATATATAGTATATGTACATATGGAAATAATATAAATTTAAATGTTAAAATAATAATTGAGGTCTTAAATTGTTAACATTAAAAAATTAAACTTTATATTCATTTTAAAATAACTGACAGCACTAATTTATCCAGCTTAATCTAGGTTAAAATAGAAGCTTAAGAGCCTTGAAAAATTGCTCCGACCTGCTTTATACTAGCCGATATTTTCTCAGCTCATTTAATTAAAAAAATCGACATGATTAAGAAGGTCTATTAAGGTCTCCTTTTAAGCTTAAATTATATAAAGCTTAAATTATATTATTCTAACCTTAACTTCTATTAATACGAAAATTAGCTTGTACTTTATAAAACTTTTGTTGTCGTCGACATCGTTGTGTTAACTTTAGTTATCTTTGTGTGAAATTTGATTTAAAATTAAAAATGAGTGTGACCCGACTCAACAAGGGTAATGTATATATAATTATGTATATCCGTTTCATTGTGACTTCCTGCAGCCTAAAAGGCTTGCCAATTTTGACAAGTGAAATGAAATTATATTTGTATTCAGAGTGACATAACTAATTTTATGAATTATGATAATCATATATTTTATAAATTAGCTGTTACTTGTTAATTTCTTTTTCGAATGTGAACCCTTCAAAATGTATACCCATTAAGGACGTAGCGAATAGCTATCAGATCGTAAGACAAAAAATCTTACTAACAGACTGTAGTCAGTTGTTGTAATGTAAATATTAGGTACTTTAAAAATAGACTTGGTAGTTATAAATGATTTGGCTTTATATACAAAACTTTACTATTCGAAACCCTTGCCATTGACCAATAAGCTAAGGGCCATTAAAATTAAAACATTAAAGAAAAGGAATTCAACAAAGCAAGACTCAAATGAAAATACAAGCGTATTTTCTTTTTAACTCAAGAAAACACGTAGAACGTAGAGAAAACATCCACCATTCCTTACGGCGCTTTTCTACATCCCCTTGATTTGAGTAGATTGTTTTTGCATTTATTTAAGCGAAACTCGCGACTTCATAATGAATTTACCGTTGTCATGTACGAGCATTCATTTTTTTTGACATTTATCCGTTTCGTATAATTATGTTGTGTGTCACGATTAGGTAATTAAAAAAACCTCAATAAAGACGTATTTATGTTTAAAGTAAAATCATGAATTTCTTCCGCCAATACATATCTGCCGGTGGTCCAAGAGATTGGCCCTGAAGTTTTCATATATGCCACATATTTAATACAAAAGTTAGTTTTCCCGTTTGTTACTAAGCGGTGAATCAATCTCTGTTAAAAAGATGTTGGTCGCACTCGCTTCCTGGACAAAGAGAAAAACTACATATTTTTAATGTGTACTTTGTTTTTATTTTATTAGGAAAACTTAAAGCTATTACTTATAATAATTCAGCAATGTCAAAAATATGATACAGCCAATTAAAAGTTTCCACACTTAAATTATGTAGAATATGCGACCAAACAATGCAAATGTTTACTATTATAAATAGTATAAGGTTTAGGCCATGTTATTAAAGTATTTTTGCTTAACATGTTTTTGCTGCATTTGGTAAGGTGTAAAAATGATATATATCCGTACCAAGCGAATTTAAATAATTGGCAGTCCTGAACATAAAATAGCTACTTCTAAAGTTCGTACGAGTCGCAGGCACGAAAAGCAGTTTCCTTCTACGCCTTTACTTGCGTTAAATTCGTTGGTCACACATACACATTTTTTTATAACACAAACGAGCAGCGGATCGCCTTATAATAAGTGATCACGAAAAGACATGTCACATTTGTGATATATGTAGAGATTTAATATTAACACATCTCTGATAGTTAAAACTTTAAACATAATAATAAAAGTTTTAAAAGAATTAAAACCTTAAAATGGTTTTCGTTAAATTACACTCCAACAACTGGTCTTAAACATTTTAAAACATATTGGTTTAAAGTTCAATTTTATTAAGGGCCAAAACAGATTTAGACTAATGAAGCAAAAGGGTTGTTATAAATGTTTTTGGGCTCGATGTTTAAAATCTGGCGTTAATTGACCCTGTTAAGAGTTGAGTATAAGTAAATCAGTTCAGTTTTTTTAGCTATAGTACAAATATAAATGATGTATATTATTACTAAAATTTGGATCTTGCAGCTAAGTGGTGGCCAACCATAAAAACTGTAGCAAAAACATGACATGTACATAAGTATGAATATGTAGAGTTGAGTCCTGGGGAGTGAAATGAGGCGACGTTTACGTTAGCACAACCTATTTCGGACTGGTTACAATAATTATCTCCTTCACTGCGGTGATGATGATCATGATGGCATGTAATGATGATGATCCTATATAATTTAGATGTACCTCCATACATTAGAGAATACAGTGGTCATACCCAGATAAGTAGGAAAGGAGACGGCAGGGAGATAAATTTCTGTTGCGTATGTTAATCGATATAAATTACCTGGGGACTCTTTCCGTAACTATTTCATACTAATTACGATAGTATTTATAAGTTGAAGTATTTTTATCAACACAAGAAGTTTTACGTCATTCAATTAAAAATTAAACTCTCTTCATAATTTTAGATAACTTGCCCGCTTGTAATAAATAACCGCTAATTAATTGTCAACAACAACGGGGAAGACAAATTCTAACTGGATAATTTTACGAACGAAATTTTTTTCTGAAAAATATATCAGTTTACGAGTATATCTACAGGGGTAATAATTACATACTTGTATATTAAGATTTTAAACAGACTTCAAGTTATTATAAAACCAATTATACTTTAATGTCGCCACCTGTCAACCGGCGTGTGCGGGCCGTGACCTTGTGAACCAATGCAAAGATTAAAAGTGCGGGGACATAACGCTTTATGGGTGAGTCATAATATAATATCCAATTGTCGTCCACTGGACGTGGCCATCCGCTAAAGTGATCAGTACCCTGACGCCCTCATCCAGTGGACTCCTACAGTCTTGACTATCGGCCCATCTTGTGAGAGGCAAACGATACGCTTCGTCTGTACGTGGCCGCCATTTCAGGACTTTCTGAGTCTAGCGGGTGGGGTGATACTGTGAAGTTCGTTTGTGATAGGATCAAAATAAATAGTGCCACCCGAAAGAAGATGTCCTACAATTTCATCGAAATCGAGCCAGCCATTTTAGTCTGTACATACACTCATCGCCTTTTATATATACAGTCGTCCTTATTCTCAGTCTTTTGAAAAAAAAACAGTCCAAGACAAGGAGTTCGTAAACCAACAACTTCTATTATTTGTAGTGTTATTTATTATTTACGCAAGTGTAAATATTAACTTTCCCTTTGAATTATCATTTAATTACACTAAAGAGTATCCAAGGTACCAAAAGACCTTCTTAAATCAAGCCTACCGTTTTCTAGCCCTTGAGGACTTCCAAACCGGAAGTTATCATACGGGTCAAGTTCCCGAATTATTATCGTACAAATATTGCCCATTGGGAAGTTGGAAGCTTTTCCCAGTAAGTCAGAAACGATAATTCACATTCACCTTGCAAATTACTTTAAGTGTGTCTTATATTTAAGGCGCTTCATAAATCATTTGCATGATGTCAATTAATGTAAATATTTTATTACACTTTTTAGTTTAGTTTTCTGTTTTAACAAAAATTTGAAGCTATTTTAACAAAAATTTGTTAATTAAATAAATATGCGCTCACGCCCGTAACCCAAAGGGGTAGGCAGAGATCATGGATTTCCATTTGGCGCGATCCTGGCACACATCTCTTTTCATACGTTTACGCATGCATGCTCGTCGGTTATGGGTGCTCCTTATATCGTCCTTTTTTAGTAAACCACTAATCTGATCGATATAAGTTCACCTAGGGCGTCCCCTACCAACACTGCCACTCACTTTCGCTACATAAATTTGTTTCGTTATTCTCTTCTCATTCATCCTTTCAACATGTCCGAAGCATACCTTTCTCAATTCTAGTCAAAACATCCACTTTTAAGCCACACTTTTCTTCACTTTCAAACACACCAAATCCATGAACTCTTCCACCTATTCCACTTCTTTACCGTTAACATTTATTTCAATTATTGTCTTACTTTCTTCTCTTTCAAACACCATAACTTTCGTCTTATCTACATTCATCTTCATGCCTTTACCTTCTAATGAATCATTCACTACATTCAGCATAAGTCGTAAGTCCTCCACAGATGACGCAAACACGACCCGTTCATCGGCGTACAAGAGACGTTTTACAACTAGCTCATCCATTCTTAATCCACAATCTATGTCTTTCAAACTTTTCAAAACAATCATTCATAAAGAGATTGAACATCCACGTGGATGCTACACAGCCCTGTCTTACACCTTTATTGATGCTAAAGCAGTCTGATGAATCACAGATTCAATAGTGATGGGAAATCCTTTATCTTGCATCAGTGATACATAACCGATCCGCAGATTACATAGAATAATATAGACCATTTATTGAAATTGTATCGCGTGGTACTGATCTAGAAGTCTTTTATATTTACTTCTTATTTAATTTTAACTCACTGTGTTAATAATTCACTAAAGAGTTGGAGTGGTTATTAACCACTTCAATTCTTTAATAAATTAACTCAACCTTTGCTGGTGCAAAAAAGATTCAAGACAATATACGTATGTTGGCTTCAAACTATAATACATGAGCCATTAGACAATTGATACTTATAACCGCTTATCTATAAATGAGTTGTTAGAGCGAGTGTAGTGTACACGTAATTATAGACCTTCTATTAAACTTAATTGACGTTGAAATGTCTACTGTTGCTTGAATTTCCGCCACAAAACAAATTACACAAACAAAACGTAAATTGGTACTATTAATTGGAATGGAATTATTTGGCTTATGTGGTCACTCAAATGAATTGTTATGCAAACAAAATCTATTGTCAAAATCCAGAACTTAAAACGATTATTAAAATTAATTCATACTCATAAAATGTACATTAAACGGGATTTTCACTAGTACCGCTATGATGCAAATATTGACAATGTTTTTGGAAAATAAATTAGTCTTCTCGCTCGGTCTCTCTTCATTCATCTTTTTAAGCATGCACGAAACCAATAAGCATGCTGGAACCAACTCTCTCTCATCTCTATCTCAGTTTTGTTTTTTTTTACCTGCCCTTTTCCCAGTTTCGTATCGGGGTCGGCACGGCACGACTGTAGTCCATATTGTAAAAGGTATTGTCTATTGAGTTTTACGTCCAGCCGTGTGCCTTACGCCAACTCTCCACGGGCTATATGAAATATTAGTAGAATAAGTTATGAATATTTATTTTTAAAAACTGCCCGACGACCATGTTGTGCATGTTTCGCAGTCCGTACCCCTAACCATTGGCCACTACAAAATAATATAATACTATTTCTGTCAATCAGAATCACAACGTTTCAATTATTTTAATTTCTTACTACATAGGCTAACTAATTTACTTCAGAATGACATATAATTTAATAGCATTTCACACTAAAGCTATCCAGATATTTGCAATATAAAAAACCCTCTTAATATTGAACGTGACCGAATTTCAATAAATATATTCCTATTGGAGCCGCCGTACTCGTGCCTGAGAGGTCGAGCGTCCGGCTTTAATTTCACAGTAGAGGGACTACCTGACATCGATCGATATCTGCGCCGTTGCCAATCAAATTGTGATAAGTGCAATTTTATAACTTTTAAAATATTCATTTTATTTAATAATTGTATACCACAGCATATTATTTATTGTGGCCTACAAAAAAGTGTTTTTTTACATTCGCTGGTTTCTCTCAATACCTGTCTTTAGTGTTTTGGCCATAGGGTTGACAAAATTTCGTGTAGAACTTCTAAGTTTTGCGACAATTCATTGGGGAAGTCTAAGTCCAGCAGTAGGTGACTGTAGCTAAGAAAAATGTTTATAATATCTCTGTGTAATATAATTGGGTTTAAATACTCAATACGGGATATTACATGTAGTCCAAAAATAAGTCGACGATTTGCATACTTATTAAGTTGGTCTAAGTCCAAAGGCGAGGTGGTTAACTTGGGCGAAGTGGTTACAAAACTCTTAATTACCAAATTTAAATCAGGAATGCCGCAAGGAATGCTTCACGCGACCTTGTTAGCTGCGAATGACGTATATACAGTGTTGGGAATCACAAACTATTGACTTTTATCACAAAGTAGCTTTGCTAACATAAGGGCGCTCTAGCATAAAGAAAGATTCTAGTTTGAATAGAAACGATAACGTAGCATTACAGTACCTGCGTGTAACGGTAGATTGTTCGAAGAAGAAGTCCTAGTGTTATGGTCTCTTCGAATCAGAGCTCTACATAAGAGTCCTATATCATTTTATACATATATGTATTATTTATTGCATTTTATATATGTAAGGAAAATAAGGGATAATTCTTGATAATTAATTAATAATAAAGCTTAGACCAATAACTTGTTCTGAGGTTAAACCCAATTATATTAAAATGCAACAATGTCGGGTATATCAATACCGGTCGAAAAATGAAAACTCGAAAACATCCCAATTGGGACGTTTTTTCTTTATCCTATGTTATGTGTTTGCATGTACACTTGGTAACAAACACTATATGTCCTCTTTTTTCTTATTATTTTAATAAGGGTATCCTTTTTACGCCATTCAACATGCGTCAATGTTGCTTTCACAGTCTTTGGAAAACTTTTGAACATAAAATATGATTGGTTATACCAGTAAAGTTAACTAAAATACTATACTGATATGTTTAGACTCGAAATCGAATACCAGTGGCCAAGAGATCATTAATGTTTCCTGACGTTAAATGTAAGTTGCGTGGAACAATACTCGTTAGCCGTAACAAGCATTTCTTGCTTAATTTACCTTACTAGCAAACTGAAGTTTCAGTATTTTCCTTAAGGACTTGACGGTCTTAATTACATTACTTAATTAGTGTTTTATTTACTTTGTTCAAAGCTTTGTACTTTTCATTTCTATTCACACAAACTTATAGTTTTTTGTAGTAAATGTCTGGCTAACTTCTTATTCACCTTCATAATTCTTCCTGCCTTTTTTCCCACTTTTTATATGACGTTGGCACAATACAACTTTAGTCCATGCAGTACGCCTGATACCAATCCTCCTCGGGCATGCATATTAAACATTAGTAGATGATTAAAATAATTTACTAATATCTATTATTAACCATTCCTAACCAAGATTAACTTGGTTGGAAATGGTTTAGTGGTCTAATGGCGATTCGAACCGACGACCATGTTGTGCAAGTTTCACCGTCCAAACCCTTTAGGCTATTCGCACCCTTATTAACCTCATCATAAACCGTCTTGTAATACTCGTATAATCGGTTTTAAATATATCTTATATGATATCGATTGCTTGCTTTTTTCGTGTCGGGCTAGACGAGGAAATCTTTAACGTATGTATGTCATACATTGTAACAGACAAAACTTATCAACTTAAAATACCAGAAGCTATAGCTATATTTATTGTAATAAGAATTAAAAGTTTACAATCATATAAAATCCCTTATTTTTTGATCACATAGCCACTCTTCATTAAATAGGAGAATTGTACTAATTATAAAAAAAACAATATTCGCTATAAAAATATCTAAGTTGTGTTTAAGTGCAAACTGTTGTGTTAACCAATCGACTGTACTATAAAGATCGTAACAATTTTAGTTTGACTGTGTTTTAAGATAAATTAAGAAAATAAATCATTTGTGTTGTTGTTAAATGAAATTTCGTATTACATTATTCGAGAAATCTATTCAATTTTCCACTTCGCTTCATTCATTAGGACGCTATTGCCCTTTACATTTCTACGGCTCTTCCTTAATTCACTTTCTTTAATAATTTAAATGTATATTTAAAGCTTGAAAAAACAAACAATTACGCCAGTGTTCTTAAAGAGAAAACAGTACTTAAACCAATTTAAATCCGTAGATAGCTCCGCGACGGACAAACAAACAAAAAAAGGACTTACGATCTAGTCACGGTGGAAGTAATCAACTGGATAAGGGCATCAAAACCGATCTTTGTGGTGATTTATGTGTAGGCCTAGGTCCAGCGCTATGCTAAAGGCATCTCAATATCTTTTATTCCGTTTATAGTACCTTTACTATTTCAATGAACTCTAGTATATAATGTAATCATAATAATACAATTTAGATTCCTATGTATGTACCAAACTAAACATTGAACCGAAGTTTGCTCAAGTCATGCTGGAGGCACTAAGTACCAAAACATAATGAGAAATAAGCTTCTTAAATACTTGAACTATCAACATTGGGATTCTAAAGTCTAATTAAATGTTAAGCAGTAGTTTAAACTTTTAAGAAACAGTAAATTAGTATTGGTGCGGATGTTCGTGGATTGTTACGTGACGTCACCACTCTATAAATTCAGTTTGTGTTGAAGAGCTTAGAGTAATCCTATTATCTTGTTCCGTGTCGGGAGCTCGGGGGATTTCGAATCAGCACAGAATCACGCATTTCTAATGCACTTTAACGCATAGATCTAAGATATAGTATGCATGTCTCCGTAAAGCAATTCGAAAAGACGATTATTTTAGTTTTCAATTATTTTACAATTCACTTTGAATGTCCGTTATAAGCTTTTACGAACAGCTCTTTCTTTAAGCAATTTAATGGATCAAGTAGGATAATTTAATTTATTAATTAATTTAAGAAGTTAATCTAAGCTTTATAAAAAGTAGTAAATTAACAGCGTTAAAGCCCGCAACAACATCTGTTACACGAATGGACCGGCTCGACCGGTGAACCACGACCTCACAGGGTTCCGGTGGCCCAATTTTAATCCTCTTTCTAGGATAAGAAGTAGATGAGGATTAGATGAGGAGGTGATGGATAAATAAAGGAAATATTCTTTTCTTCTATCTCCCTTCTCTGTCCATTAAAGGTAGCCGTATTTGGAACTCATTTCCTTGTTGCGAATGTCTATAGGTCGCAATCACTTAACATCATCAGGTTTAAGGCATACAAGAGCTTGTGTAATGTAGAAAAGCCACGACATTTCGTCTGTAGCAAATTAAAATCAGCTCAGTTATTGCCGACGGTGCGTGCGTCAAGCTGCGGCAGACTCTGAAATATTGAATGGAATACATCATGCTATCTGTTCCTGCATTCATTGCCCTGGCGTTAATTTTTTACGAGGCTGCAAATTTTTTTATAGCATTTACGTTTACCGCTGAATTTTATACATACATTTTCGAATTATATCTTCAGTCCTGTCTACGTGATACTATAAGGAATTTATAAACGAATAATTGAATTAATTTAAGAATAAGTGAGCGAACGAAAAAAATATTGAATGAATACATGAAAAAATGAATGGATGGATGAATGAAATACGGTGAGATTGGGCGAACGTATATACATGTTACGGTAGTTGTGATGACTGAGAATTATTAATAATTACCGAAAGTAGTGGTAAAAGTAAGACCTTATAACGCTATTTATAAGTATATTTTAACGCTACCATTGGTGGTATTATTAATAAAATACTTATTTAATTTTAGTACTTTTACTGACAAGAGTAGTGAGTTATTAAAAAAAGAAAGTAATGAATGTCAATGTTACATCCCATTACACCAAATTAAGAGTAAACTGTTATTAATGTGTAAAAATTTGTAATACAATTCAATTAATCACATTTATCTTTATATACAGCAAAATGACAACGTCCTCATTGTTCTTAAGTTCAAATCAATATAATGTAACTTTGTGAATCCATTGAAATGTTTTAATATTGAATTTTTACTGGTATCTTTACAGTCCTTTCAAACTTGCTCCCACTTGCTTAACTCGCCAAATGCTTTACGTTAAAACGTAATAATCTTGATTTAGCTATTAGTTCGAGGTCGTCAACTCACTCCGTCTGGCACGTTGGCGTGTCGCATTTGTGACTTGAGAGAGGCCTCCTCTGATGCCATTTGGCAGTTAAGCAACTTCAATTTACTAAATGAACTTGGTAATTACTTAATTACTGCTTGAGTCAACGTCAAAATAATTAAGTAAGCTGAAGTATCAAGTGCTATATTTATTAAATATAACAAAATAAATAATAAGGTAACAATTGAATAAATATTTTAGTAAAATATACATATATAGTTTATGTGGTTTGAACATCTCCAAATCCCCCCTGGATTTTGTATGCCGACGTACATACTGTTGTAGGTAAGCGTGCCTCACGTTATAACTTTCTTTAAAATATATTATGCGTTAACTTTTAAAAAAACTGCGCTGCGCCTCGTCAAAGTCAAGTTGCATTCATACAATGCTGCCGCCGCGTCGACCATACACGAAAATTACCGAATCTTCGTCTATCGTTAGCTTACTATACTAATGGCATGTTAAATGGTCAGGTAAAATGGGTATGGTATGGGCGATTCTTTCACGACAGACGTCATAAACCGTTTTGCTAAAGATCCTCGAAAATTACTTTTAAAATCGATGTCTCATTATATTAATTAGCCGAATTTATCTCCCTGTCAGCGTAAATGTCGTATGGTATGCAGACGACCACCCGCTGGTTTTTGGTCGATGCAAGCTCGACATTACTCGCTTCAACTACCACCTGCCCCATTCGGTAGAGTATAAGTAAGGCATTTACGATAAAAATAAGGTTCGCCTGCGGGTGGCCTGCACACTACATATACCTACTGCTTCGTAGGTATGTAGGTGATTCGTGCATAAAAAATATGAACAAAACCTACTTTAATAATATTTTGATTGCACAAAAAATGAATTAATTTTATAATTAGCTACAATGCCAACATTATGGTTAAATATAAAATTAATTAATTTTTTCACCCGTATAATCTTAGTCGGTCATAATTTCTTTACACGAGTGTAAATTTTTAAGTCAATAGAACGTCTTGAAGTGATAATTACTTTGAAAGATTCCGTTACTACGTACAAGCTCGAAGGTAATAAAATCGTGTTAACAATAAGTACACTTTGGTTCTTTATTGTGTTACATTTATACAAAAAATAGGTCATAAATAAATGCCTACATCTATTACGTCGGTTGCCTGTAATATCACGTTGTACGCAATTATATCCATACTTGAATACGAAGGGTATTGAGATAGTATCAAGAGCGTAAATCATATGCACATTACACCGCTTCAATTGTGACGACCCATTTAGCGATACGTGAACATCCTTACCGTCTTTGATATGTTAATTTATAATACATATCTTAGTAGCTTGAATAAATAAAGCTTCCACAAACAACTTTCCATTTAAATAAAAAAATGTGCGATCAACCTCCTAACCCAGAGGAGTGGGCAGAGATCATGGATTTCCATTTGGCGCGATCCTGGCACACCTCTCGCTTCTTCTACATCCATACATCTACGCACACAAGCTTGTTGGTTATGGATACATATTATATAATTAATTTCTTTTTAAATTAAATAAATAATATACTTATAGATTTATGTCCTTATGTAAAATTTTACTGATTGATTTTATTCATGTTTTATGTTATCTAATGGTCAAAATATTCGACAAAAATGTGTATTTTGCAGACTTGATTTATGTACCTTTTTTATGTGTGTATACAACTTTACGCCTGTCTTCTGTGACGTCGTGGTATTTCACCGGTCGAGCCGGCCAATTCGTGCAACAGATGTTGCGGACTCGACCACTGTAGAAACCTGCCTAATTGATGTTGGTTCTAAGAATTTAACATAATCTATCATAATAAACTAAATTGTTGGCTTGCCTGGATATAGTATTTAATTTTTTACCTTCATGATATGAACTGTTTGAAAGCTTTTAAATTTATCTTTTAATAATGTTTTCTATTAAAATCATTACCAATTTATTTTTCCTTTGAAGAAATTACTAACCAGTAAAAATTGCCGGTTTGTCACCTTCCTGTCGAGCCTGCATATTTAAGCTTACTGTTGCTTTTTCTTTTAGGCTTGTAGCTGTAAATCCTTGTTTAAATATATTTACAAAATTTACATGCGCTTACAAATAATATGAGATTTTTAAGAGTCAACAAAAAACTTCTCAACACCGGTCGGAATTTAATCTAAATTTTAGATGGAGGTATCTCGCCGGCGGCGCTGGGGAGTGTGATCATAATATTTTATTCGAGATCTTCCTTCAACATTAATGTTTGATATTTACTTCCATTATGTGAACTTACCTCAGGACGGGACCTCGGAGCTATTGTTTTAGTATAAGGGACTTAATTTATGTCTTACTTTTCAAGTAAACAAAGTCCAAATATACCATTCAAAATTATGACATCACACTACGATGTATCTAATCAGACTTCAAAGAGAAGTTTCTCAATTTGCTAGTATTTTTTATGTTCGTTACCTAAGATTATTATTATATTAATGAATCGATAAAATAATCCGATCAGATCCGATCACTACCAAACTTCACAGGATCTCCCGCTAGACCACTATGAATGTTTCCTGAAAATTTCATCGAAATCGGTCGAGCCGTTTACATATATATGTAGATAGATATGCTACATCTACAAACTTACTATACTAGCAACATTTATAATTATACAATATGTATGTACAAGTAAAACATAGAAGTTGATACGGGAGGCGACGGAGCGTGTAATTATTTGTGATCCCGCAATCACAATGCTCCGCCTGGCGCGCGAAGAGCGCGTCCTCTTTGAACAGCCGTAAAGTAAAATTTGATTCAACAATTGTTTCGTGTAATATGTTGTTTGAATATTATTTTCGTGTTTCTGCCGTTCGCAAAAAAAAACGTTCAAGTTTTCACAATAATTGTGTTGAAATTTGCTATTTACAAGTCTCAGCCGAAAAAACAAAACATTTAAGCTTATATAACTTTAAGCTTTCGTGGTTTTTACTTGTATAAGGTTTGTAAGAGACGAGATTTTTACCACGATTACACATTTAAGCTTGTCCGTCGATTTTAATTATTAAATTGGTTAAACCTTTAATTCCTATATAAAATGTACTTTTCACGAATTTATTTGAGAAAAAATGAGAGTACTTCATTTATATTCAGCTGTTAACTAGTTCGATAAATTTTAGTAGAAAGCTTAAAATATCCAGAGCGATGAAATAATTTCTCATATATTGCCTACACAGATATCATCTGATCAACTCGTCCATCCACTTACGTTAGGATGAACTCAAATAGCACTAATATGCATGTGTTACTGGTAATCCTTTGATTTTCTAGTGGAAATGTTTCGTTTGATTTATCCCGCTGGAATCGATATATTTCCGACCGGGTTAACTTCGTAATATTTCGATATAGATTACAAGTGACGTATAACTGACTGCAAGATAAGTAATGCCTATCTGGCAGATTTGTTCAAGAAATACGTGATGAAAAAGGAGCAAGTAATCGTTGGTGTATAATACTCATTGTTCTTGTTCGCGCTAATTTTTAGTATTTCAACGGCATGTAATTACAAAGTATATGAGCTTTTATGATAACGTTCATAGCCACCTTAGAAAATAACAATAGTGTATCTCCATCTTTGTATTTCTCTCCAGAGAGATATTTAGAATTGATAATGAGAACAGCATTAAAGTTTTACGTTTTTGTTCTAAATTTGTTTGTAAATAAAATTTAGGTCACGAGTTTTAAAGTTAGACGTCCTCTGTCGATGAGGTTGTATATTATGTTGATTTTTATTATTCCAAATAAAAAAATGAATGAGTATGGCGTGTAAACCAAAAAGGGATAGTTCTCGACTTCATTTTTCTTAAGTGTTCTACGATTAACACAATGACGACCATTTTCAACAATATGATTCGCCAACCTAATATTCTAAGATACGGCATAAGAACCTAACACTCTTATCGGTTATTTGATTGGGGACTTGATTATATGTTAAATAATAAAGATAATATGTAGATAAATCACAAGTGGGTTGCCGAGCTAAATCTGGGGCTAAAACTGCTACATGTTAAGTAGCAATACTAGATTGAACCCTAGCATAACTCGCCATAGGTGATTATAGATGTCAAGTTTTAGTGGTAATACAATCGATATCGAGTCTAACGCAATTCCGTTGTACGTCGAATAATATCTAATAAATTATTTTTCTATACACACATTATCTAACATATAATCTAATTATCTAATGCATGTATACATTTCTTATGCCGTATCTTAGACCATAATTAAAAAATGTCTGCGACGTCATTTAAAACTAAACAAGTCACGAATAAAACAATAATAAGCGAACCCATAAAATTGACCCCAGCCAAATATCGTCTAATGTGGGGTGCGAGGGTCGGAAACCTCCACGATGGGTCGCCTCTTGGATTGCTCTGGGACAAGTCCCGGGGGAATGGAAGCGGTTGACCTGGTGCACCCTGGACGGCGGCAGATGGGTTCGTTTTCTTTGCGGGGGACGGGAAGTCATCTGTCGCTGACCAATATCCGGCCAGTTGACCCATGTGAGGGGTCGTGGGATGGCGGACCTTCAAGGTCCGCGGCGTGGTGCTCTTTGAGTGCCCCGCGAGCTGCCGCTTCTGCCTAGTACCCGGTCGGGCTCTGTTAACCCACCGGTGAACTGATGCAGACCGGCGTCGTCGCCGACTCAGTCGGCTTGGGAGATTTCTCCCGCGTGTCGGTCCTGTTGGACAGCGGTCTTCGGACGTAGTTTTGGCGGGAGTATTCCGCGGCGCGGCGGTTCCCTTGGGTGCGCTAACCCGCACTCAGGGGGATGTCCTCCGGGACAACGTCGGGCAACCTGTCTCGGCCGTAGCGTGTCGTTGTCACGTCTAGCGGCGTAGCGACCGGGACAGGGGGCTTGCCTTAATTGGCCGGCCCAAGACAAGGATCAGTCACTAAAAACCCGACAGCGAAGTCGTTAAAACCCGTGGAAACTGGCGGACCTCCACGGCAATACGCCGAGGTCGGTACAGGGGGCTCTGCCGGCCGGGAACACCCTTTTCCCCCATACTCGTGGGATTCACATATGGATTTACCTATTGAAACCAAAAAACAAAACCCAACCACAACAACGACTGGCAACGAACAAAGGAGGGATCTGCACATTGATGTGGCTGAAGAAGGGAACCGGGCCTCGGGTGTGGCTAGCCAGGAGTTGCGAGTCTCGCTCTCTCGGCGCGACTCGCCCCTGGTACGAGAGAGGCAGTTGTCCGAGTCAGAGAGCGGCAGCTGCATCTCCTTGGAGACTGTCGGGGAAGAGTCCTCGAGCCGATTCTGGCGGAAGCGCTCACGGACGCCAGAAAAGGGAGTGGCCGGCGCCAGTATATCGGCGCCGCGCAAAAGGGGACGCGGACGCCCCATCACGACCGGAGAGTACGCCGGGCTTGCTAGGGCTAAGGCGGACCTCAACGCCCAGCGCGAAAGAGAGCTGGAGCTGCAAGTGGAGGCGGAGTTGGCGGCGGAAGTCGCGGAGAGGAGACGTGTGCTGCGCACCCGGGCCCTGGCAGCGATGCCCGAGGGCCCCAAGGAGGCGACGCCCGGCGAGCCCTCCGCCGAGGACCTCGCTGGCACGGTCGAGGCGGCGCTGGACGTGATTGCAAGCGTCGCGAAAAAATCGGCAAAGATGAAATGCCAGCACGTGGCCAGCGTCCGCGAGGCGATGACCACGATAGGCGACGCGGTGCGAGCGCTACGAGCCCGCACGGAGTCGCAGGAGGTCGCCCACTTGCAGGCCGAGCTGGCCGCGATGAGGACAGAGCTAGAAGCGGTGAAACAGCAGGCGGCGGCCCCCCCGCAGATGACCCGGGAGCAGATCCTATTTATGGTCGACTCCCGGATTGCGGGTATTGGAGACCGCCTGTTGCCCAAGGCGACCCTGCGCCCTCCGCTGGCGGTGGACGTGCGCAATGCCGCCCGCGCCACAAGAGCGGCCGGCGCCAGGCCCGAGGTGGAGCGCGCTGCACCCGCCCCGGTCGTAGAGCCGGTGCCCAAGCCGACCCCTGTCCCCGCTGCGACATACGCCGCGGCGGCGAAAAAGGGGAAGGGGAAGGGCAAGAAGAGCCTGGCGGCCCGTGAGGCCGAGTCCGCCCACCAGTCACAGCCGGAGCCTCCCGCCCCACAACCCGATGAGGGCTGGAGCGTAGTGGCGCGGAGGGCAAAGGCACCGAAACCGACGGCCCTGTCCCCCGCCACCTCCAAAAAGAAAAGGAAGAGGGCCCCCCGACGGCGGCTGCGCGCCCCTAAATCGGCCGCAGTCGTCGTAACAATCCTAAAGGGGTCCACGACGACCTATGAGGCCGTCATGGACAGGGCCGAGAAGTCTATTGACCTCTCGGTCCTGGGCATCGAGGGGCTACGGTTCCGCACGGCTCGAACCGGCGGCCGAGTCTTGGAGGTGGCTGGCGCTGACAAGGGCCACAAGGCCGACGAACTGGCGGCCAAGCTGCGGGCGACCATCGGGGATGTCGCCCGCATTTCCCGGCCGGAGCTCTGCGCAGAGATGCGCATCTCCGGTCTGGGAGATGCGGCCACCAGCCAGGCGGTGGCGGCGCAAGTGGCGAAGGTGGGGGGCTGCCCTCCGGAAAGCGTAAAGGTGGGCGTTATAAATCGCCCACCTGGCCGCCAAGGTACCGTGTGGGTGAAGTGCCCGGTGCTGGCGGCCAAGAAGATCGTCGCCGCCGGCCGGTTCACGGTCGGTTGGTCGACGGTGAGGGCAACCCTCCTCGAGGCGCGGCCGCAGCGGTGCTACCGCTGCTTGCTCCCGGGCCATCTGGGGGCACAGTGCGACTGTGGCATCGACCGCAGCGCGCTGTGCTTCCGGTGCGGCCTGCCGGGACATAAGGCCGCGACATGCGAGGTGGAGCCCTCATGCGCAATCTGCGCGTCGGAGGGCGTGGAGGCCGGTCATCGTCTGGGACACAAGCAGTGCCCGGCGATGAACCGGCCTTCTAATAGAGGCGGCAAGAAAAAGACGGGCGGGGGCAATCCTGGACCCCCCGCCTCGTCGTCTACGGCAGCTGCCGAGGTGGAGGCAATGGACACTGACCATAAGTAATGGCCATCGCTGTCTCGATCCTGCAAGCGAACGTCAACCACTGTGTCGCGGCTCAAGATCTGTTGATTCAGACCGCGGCGCAGTGGAAGATCGACGTGGCCATAGTCGCCGAGCCGTACTACGTTCGTGCCCGCGACGATTGGGCGGGCGATCGCGACGACTCGGTGGCTATCGTCGCCTGGCGGCGCACGGGCCTCGCACCGTTCGACAGTGTAACGAGGGGCCGCGGTTGGGTCCTAGCGTCGCTAGGCGGCGTCGCAGTGATCGGGGTGTACTTCGCGCCGAGCAAGAGTTTTGCCGACTTCGAGCGGATGCTCGCTGAAGTCGGCGCTCTTGTCGCCGACTTGCACCCCACCCCTGTGGTGGTCGCCGGAGACTTCAACGCCAAATCGAGTGCGTGGGGTTCTCCGGTGACCGACCTCAGGGGGGAGACTTTAGCGGATTGGTCGGTGTCCACAGGGCTCGTCCTCCTAAACAGGGGGACGGCTCAGACGTGCGTTCGGAGTCGGGGCGGCTCTATCGTGGATCTGTCATTCGCGAGCCCCGCCCTGGCCCGACGCGCGAGAAGGTGGAGGGTGGAGGAGGGAGTGGAGACCCTGTCGGATCACCGGTATATCCGGTTCGACGTGGTCTCCACTCCCGCGGAGGCTCTGGCCGCGCCAGACCGTCCCTTGCCGGGAGAGGGTCCACGGTGGAAGGTATCCACTCTGGACCCGGGGCTGGCCAAGGAGGCGGCCATCGTGGAGAGATGGGTCGCCGACGGCACATTGAACGGCACTGATGCGGACGCGAGGTGCGAGTGGCTCACAGGAGCACTTACTCGCGTCTGCGACGCGGCGATGCGGCGCGCAGGTCCGGTCCTCCCGAGGACGCGGGTGTACTGGTGGAGACCCCATCTGGCCGGGCTTCGTACGGCTTGCCAGTTGGCTCGCCGCAGGTACACCCGCAGCCGCAGAAGAAGTGGGAGGGACCTCGACCATGAGGAGGTGCTGGTCGCCGCGTATCGTGCCGCTCGTGCGGCGCTCACCTCGGCCATAAAGGCCGCCAAGGAGGAGGCGTGGAAGGAGTGGCTCGATAGCCTAAACACGGACCCATGGGGCCGCCCGTACAAGGCCGTGAGCCAAAAGCTCCGACCATGGGCGCCCCCGCTAACCAGGTCCCTCGAGCCGCTCCTTACGGCGCAGGTGGTCGGCTCCCTGTTCCCGGCGATTGAGGAGTGGGTGCCGCCGAAGATGGCAGCACCGGATCCCGAAGGATCGGCCACTGCGGACGAGGAAGTCCCGCCCGTGTCCGACGCCGAACTGGAGGCTGCGGTTCTAAAGCTAAAACTGAAGAACCGCGCCCCGGGCCCGGACGGTGTCCCTGGGCGGGTTCTCGCCCAAGTCGTGCCGATCCTCAAAGAGGAGACGTTGGCCCTGCTGTCGGAGTGTTTGGCGTCCGGGCGGGTCCCGCGGCGGTGGAAGACGGGCAAGCTCGTGCTCCTCAGGAAGCAGGGGCGCCCGGCCGACTCGCCGTCGGCCTACCGTCCCATCGTGTTGCTCGACGGGGCGAGCAAGCTGTTCGAGCGAGTGCTTGCTGTGCGCCTCGTCGCACACTTTGAGGCGGTTGGGCCCGACCTGAGCGGCGGCCAGTTTGGCTTCCGTCGTAGGCGGTCCACCGTTGACGCCATCACCCGACTCAGGAACAGGGTCGAAGAGGTTGTCGGCAAGGGGGGAGTGTTGTTGGCTGTGTCGCTCGACATCGCGAACGCCTTCAACACGATCCCCTGGACGACAATCGCGGAGGCGTTGAGGTACCACCGCGTCCCGTGGTACCTCAGGCGAGCAAACGGCTTGTCGAGGCTGTCCGCCCCGTCCTGCGCCAGTGGGTGGAGGCTAGGCACCGGTAGCCGACTTACTTCCTGACGCAGCTTCTCACAGGGCACGGCTGTTTCGGCCGTTACCTGTGCGTGGTTGTCGGAATTGAGTCGGAACCCGGATGCCACCATTGTGCGACCGGCGACGTGGACACGGCCGAGCACACGCTCGCCGTGTGCACGGGCTGGGACGCCCAACGTGCCACGCTCACTGGCGCGATTGGGCGAGATTTGTCGCTGCCGGCCGTCATACGATCGATGGTCGGCAGCGAACGGAGCTGGGCCGCCGTTGCCTCGTTTGCACACGAGGTGATGGCGGCCAAAAGAGAGGCCCTGCGGGAACGCGAACGCGCAAGCGAAACGTTGCCTCCCCGCAGGGCCCCAACGAGGGGCCGCAGGCGTGCGAGATACGCCGCGGCCCTACAGCCGTAGCGTGACAGGTCGGGTGATCTGTCGCGCTGAACGTGGCGGATGGCCCCCTTCGTGTGTTCCGAGGGGGGCAGCATCATAGGGTGATGGGAGGGGCTTAACATCTGACCCCTCCCTACACGAGTCGAGCCCCTACCAAGGGGCCCCCCCTAGCCGGGTCGTGGATAAACTTACGTAGATGCCACGGCCCGGTCGGGCGAAGGAGAACACCGCGGGGTTTAGTGGGTAGTCCGGCCCAAATTTAAGGCCGGGAGTCCCACACGAAGCCGTCCTTGTTGCCCCCGCAGCACGGACGGCGAAGTGCGTAAATGCATTTCCCGCGTAAACAAAAAAAAAAAAAAAAAAAATATCGTCTAATGTGACGAAAGACGTATTCACTTCAATAATTTTAATTGACATATAACTTTCAACTTTACAAAAGAAAATAATGCGTCTTCTAAGATAAGCCGCTTGACGCGCTTCTCGAAGCAAGCTGGCGCTTTATAAATGTTTCCATCGTGGCTACTTTCTTAACTTTGCATCGATTGATTTTTATCTAGTTAACATTTGACGGACGAAGTATACTAAATTAAAATTGTTGTATTTCGACCAAACTTATAATTTTAGCTAAAAGTCTTTTTTAGTTGACCTGTTGCAGATTACTGCATTACGTCTAATAAGAACATATGCAATAGCGGCTTCCCTTAGAAGACTCTAACGACAAGTTTCTGAGAGGTTTGTAAAATTTTTATTCAACCAACACTCCTGTCAAGCTTCTAGCAACTTAAATACCATTAAGTTGATCAGTCTTTCGGAATGCCGCTTACACACCGAACACGAGATTTCTTGTGATGTTCTTCAGATTTTACGTTTCAAGACGAGATCCTATTGATGGCTTGATTTGTAGGATTACAATTATAGCATGTCTGTAGCATGCAGTGGCACATTGTAACTAGATCTAAGGTATACCGTCCAATCGCTTAGACATATTGAAAGGACATAAACATAGAGAGACAAGAAAAATTTAATACGGTAGCACAATAAAGATGACTCATAACCGACGAACACGTCCGTTTTTGAAATGCATGCTAGGTCTGTGCAAAATAGTAACCAGTAATCTCTGATCACGGCTACATCTTACCTATGAACATAGACACGATGCAGGGTGCTTACCGTTAATAACATTGCATAACATAAGAGTAATTGACACGAAATAATAAATCATCAAGGCATTAAGAGATAATTAATGCCGAAAATGTGGGTTTTGTGAGTTTAGTTGAGTACAACGAACACAATGTCAGTGAATCACAACACCGGACAGCAAACTAGATAACCGGATTACGCTAAGCTTCTCTACACACACTAAATTTATACGAGAGCACACGGAGTCTGAATAATAGGCCCGTCAATCAAAATTAAATGAACCACCTTTGTATGCAGCGATGAATTGTAAGCAAATAATATCAAGTGTTTCGAATTTAGTTGTTGATAAATCTATATTCGGTATAAAAATGAAATTAGTCTCACATCTATTAAGGTTATTGGTGTGGGTAGAGATAACAGTTTTACAGTGGTCCGTCCGGTGGTGGTGGAGTCCGCAACAACAACATCTGTTGTACGTATGGGCCAGCTCGACCGGTGAAATACCACGACATCACAGAATGCGTGAAGTAGAAGTACTCTGCGTTTCGTCTGATGAGTGAGGTGCCGGAGGCCTTATTTCAGTCCTCTCTTCCCACGCGTTCCTTATCAGGGGGATAGGATGTAGAAGGGAAGGGGAGGGGTTAACGAGGAAAAGGAAAAATCCTTCTTCCTGTCTATGCCCTCCTCTGTCCATTAAGGGCAGGCAACGCATCTGCAACACATTTGCTTGTTGCGGATGTCTATAGGTAGCGATCACTTTACGTCAGGTGATCCGCTTGCTCGACATTCGTTGTCTCCTCAACACTGAGCTCATTACCTCCCCTATTAGGACAGGATGTCGTATACCGGGAAAACAATCATTTGTGAATCGTGGAAAATGATTTCTTGATCAGTAACAGCTAGGTAGCTTTTACACAACTGGTTCTTGGCTTAATTTCCAAATGAAATATAGACATATACGTACAATAGAATACTTGCTCTAGTCAGTAAAATAAGTACGCTATAAGTAATCAAAGAGGGGGTAGGGTCATCAAAAAGGAACAAGGTAGTCTATACTAGATTAGGGTGGTAACGGATCTTTGTGGCGATTCATGGGAAATACAGGACATGATATAAAAAGATAATAAAAAATGATAAGACATTCTGGCAATTTCAACCACGATATAAAAGCTCTCTAACGACATCATTAGAATTTGCTCATAGACGTACATGAGAAATTATACGTTTTTAGTCATTCATGTATGTACATATGGATCAACATGAAGATGTAAATATTCCATAATTTTTACGAATTAAAAATAAATAACATGAATTATTAATAATGAATGATACTTGGAAAAATATTTTCCTGAATTGTCTGACCCAATTTACTTTATTTTTTTCATAATTCTGACTCCAAGGACTGTTTTGTGAATAATAAAATTGCCTTTTTATTACTTATTCTGTCTGTCATGTAATGTACAATTAAGGTGAAATAGCTGTTTTAAATGTATTGGAAGATACTTACAAACCTACCCAAAATGTCTGTCCTACAAATACTAACGTTTTCATAGATTTTTTAGTATTATTAAACGTGTAGCGAAGGAAGCGTTCATTGTATCAATTTTTGTGGCAACCACGTTCTCAATAGTTTCACAACAACAAAATTTCATCAAGCTTTCCTTAACAGGATTTCGCCACAGAAGCAAGCTTGCGGCAATTCGTCATTCGTTGTCTCTACGCACGCCCAACAAAGTTGTCACCAGAGACCGCAGATCGAGCTTTAACGGTTCAAATAATCGTTGCAGTAATTTTTTTTTATCTTTTAGTAATTAGCTTGTAAATTATGAATTATGATATTACATTTCAAATATTGTGTGTAAAATTGTTTTAGTGTCCGTTTTAGTAATTTCTAAGAACAGACGCATAGTACTGATGAACAGTCATATATATCGGAGATGTAATTTAAATAATATAAATTGCGGAAAAAATTGTGATAATTTTAGATAACCGATAGATAGATGATAGTTCCATATAAACCAAAAGCTACATCCTACTGAAACAACTCTAATTACCGATACAAAAAAAATAATTTAAGAATTATTGGCGGCCTTAATGGAACATCTTATCTTCTTTCCAATTTTCAAAGGGTCATATTCATGAGGTTATGAACAGATACATCGCTAAAGTTTGTTCCGCATCAACATTTTATAAACAAAGATTACGTACACCTTTTATATTAAAACTCGTGATTTCCAAAATATTCTCAAGAAAAAAGGTTTTCTCTTGTCATCTTCGTAGTCGCTAAATTAAAATACGTGATTTTAATTTTTTTTAAATGAAATTTATGAGCAGTAATAATGAAGTTAGTAGGCAAAGGCATTAAAAAAATGTTGATTTAAATTGGAATAAGTTGTCGACTACAATTAAGGAAAGATGTATCATGTAAGAAGTTTAAGAACTTATTAATTTTAAATAAACAAAGAGATTAGAGAAACAATAACAGTAGATATCGTGACGTATAGAAACAATCAACGTTATCAACCTTGTTCGATAAACTTTGATTTTAATTACCCTATGCATTGCAATTAATTTTCATTCATATTAATTAGCCCCATATAATTAATAGCTCTTGTTATGCTCGCAATCACGAGTTAATCTGCTCACAATCGCTGAACTAAGAATTTTATTCGATGTTTATGTCTGAATAAAAAATGAACACGTACAAACGATTTTCAAAATTAATGTTAATTACATGTAAGTTATTTTTTTCCCATCTAACAAGGTGAATACACTCTGTATTTATTCAAACCAAACCAACAATAGTTAAGTTTAATAGTTTTACCAGTGGTAGAGCAACTACAAAATATGTTGGGGCAATGGGCCATGGGCCAGACAGGCGAGAAGTAGAATTATTTCTGCGTTTTGTCTGATCTGGGCCTAATTCTGGCCCTCCTTCTCTGTTCCCTGTTCTAATAACAAAAGGATGGGCAGTTGAAGAGGATTTGACGGAGGAGTCCTTTGCCCATTAAAAGTATGTAACGTATCTACGACTATATGGGTAGCAGTCATTTAATGGACCACATGCTCTTTTGTCACCTTCAGAATCGTTTTGACAATATTATTTGGCGTTATTATGGCATCAATATGTCAATATTAAGGTGCATTTAAAATAAGAAAATCAAGGACCCAATTTTAAAGAAATATTTTTTTACAGGTGTTATGTTAAACATCGCTATATGCTTCACACAAATCACAAGCATGTCGAACTATGATTTTCTGACTGCGAGTATACATCCCACTGGAAATTTAGCCCACCATTGGTTAGTTTTAGTTATTTATTTATTAGAAGGTGTAAACAAATATGTAAATAGATGTCTTATTTTGTTTAACAGTTGAAGCTAATTTTTTTTATAGCATATGAGTTCTTTTTTCTCTCATTATTTAAATTCTGATATGATGTGATTGATTTATCTCTCTACGGTCCATAAGCTCGTCAAACATTCAGCCTTGTAGAAATTTGTGTAATACTTATCGAAAGACCAAATGTATTGATTTAAAGTGTGGGTTTTTGAGTATGTAGCAACCGACACATACTATATACTACAAACTATGTCACAATTATTTCAAAACGGGTAGAGATAACTCCATCTTTACGGGTAGAGTTCATCATCATCAGCCTGTATCAGTCCACCGTTGGACCACTCTAGAACTACGAGTGTGTGTGCGTATGTGAAAGGAGAGAGAAAATTATTGTGTTTTATCTTTAAAGGGATCTTCCGACTACGACTAGAATAATGAACTTGCAATGCGACTGCCCAAGATTATACCACCTGGTGTGCGCTACCAACAACCGCACTTACTTCAACCCCTGTTACATGCAGTGCGACGCTGGTGAAAACGTCACAATATTGTACATAGGGAAATGCTTGTTTTAATTTTGCTTGGTTCCCTCGGAATAAAATTTCGTTTACTGAACATGTAATTTAATTTTGTTTCTTAACTCAACACAAAAGTTTACATTAGATAAAATTAATCACATATTATTAAATTCCGTACTAGTTAAATACATTTTTTAAAATGTATATCAAATATAATAAAAATGTAATATTGAGAAGAATTAAATGAATAAGCCTTAAAAAATGTTTTATATTTATCAATCGCTTGCCGAAACGCTTCAACCTCCGTTGACGGATGCAGACTAACCCAAAGAAACCATACTAAATCTTAAGTAGTTGCACTATTGTTTTTTAATAAAGAATAAACTAGGGCTTGACTACAATCCCAACTGGTGGTAATGTGGTCGAAAGATGGTACGCACTAGTTTAGAAACAGCCTCTTCTATAAAAATAATAAATTTATTGTTTTAAAATGTGTGAAAAAGAAAGATCTAATGGAAAGTTTCCGAAGAACTGATGTGTTCCATGTGTACACCGACTGATTTCGAACTTAACCTCGGTTGATAATCCCACAACCCATCCATATTGTAAACTTAACTTAAAAATAACACGTCACATTGTCAATGATTCCTTCAGTTCACGTGTCACCTTTAAATATGGCTAGTGAGCATATCGCGCAACTCGTCATTTTAAAAATAACTATCGATCACAAAATTCAAATAGTAATAATATATAAATAAATAGTAATAATATATAAATACATAGTAATAATAAAAAGAATATCATTAATCTTCTTTTTATTTCAGCCACGCTCGTGTTAACGTTAATATATTTATCTCGTAAGTGACAGAGGTTAAATCTGACAATCTGTACCAGGCATCAATTACACACAATGATTCAATTATCAATTATAAACTATTCTTGAGAAAATACTATAACATAATTCAATACTATTTACTTAAACAAACAGTTTTCCAAAAATCAATTACATAAGGCGATTAATCTAATCGGATTGCTTAGCTTTGTCAGAGCTTTGACGATAACAACTTCATTACGGTGTCCCACTCTTAACGTGTTACGGATTCACTCAAGTTATTTGACGCAGCATAGAAAAATATAGTTGTAATTAAATAAAATGTGTCAATCCAATTGCTTATGTCATTCAAATAGGCAAACATTAGATATCTGTGATAAAAGACTAGAATTAACAGATGTCTTAATAAGGAGGTATATTGTTTATGAACATAGCTGTTCTGATCCAAGTAAAGCGACCTACACGAGCTCACCGGGCGTTGCCAGACCAGAGTGTTAGAACCACGCTAATTGAACTGGAGAAGTACCTCTTAATATATTTACTTGTGTATTTCCGCAACCCTCTTCCCGCTCCGACCTTCTTTATCTTTCTTTAACCTCAGAGTAGGCTAACAAAGAATAAGAAAGTGACCTATTTCCTACTACAAATATTTATAATTGCTCTGTTTGTTATCGATATTTTCAATTTGATGATCCGCCTTCTGCTTGTTACTTCGTTATATGAAAATAACATTTTTACTAGAACTCAATCTCCCACTTAGCTGAGAAATCTGGCCTTAAGGGGGCCCTGGAAGTTTTTACAGAAATCATTAGGCATTTCAATTCAAGCGTCTTCGAACATGAAAAATATTTAAGTAAGTCGCAAAAGTCTCTCAAAGCTCTCAGATTAAAAGCTCGCTCGTAAGAAAGCATTTGTGAATTTCCTCCCGACAAGAGTCAAGAATATTACGGAGTCGAATGTTCTCTGGCAATTGGACTTTTCAGTGCTCATTTATTTGACGGCCAACATTTAAACAAATTGCACGTTTGATGTTATCAACTCTATCCCGTTTTTACTTGATTATCTTCAGAAAAGTTTAATATCATTACTTATTATACCGGAAAAGGCAAGATTTACTTTCTCATTTTTTTTAAACGTACAGTAAAGGCCAGGACAAGTGGCCAGCGTCAGTTTTTCTGTCCAATTATGACGTTCAGTCCAAATATGCTCTTACTAAACAACTACGTACCATTTTTCGCCCATATCACCACTTACCAAAAACGTGGTAAGCACCTATCTTCTCACACAATTAATATCACAAAATAGTAGTTACGTTATAAACCAACGAAGTCGAATTCTGATAACGAGAGTCCGGTGAAATAATATTTCATAATGAAATGTTAACGTTTCTTGAAGTGCTCTAATGAATTGATATTCATACTATACATACAATACTCTCTCGGAGAGGAGGCCTGTGTCCCTGCAGTGGGGAACATAAAAAAGGCTGATTTATTATATACATT
Organism: Papilio elwesi; assembly: GCA_029849275.1. Taxonomy (NCBI): domain Eukaryota; kingdom Metazoa; phylum Arthropoda; class Insecta; order Lepidoptera; family Papilionidae; genus Papilio; species Papilio elwesi. Next base: position 2,745,309 of record CM056711.1, read on the forward strand.
AATATACAATTTTTCAACTATATCGCAGTTGTATCGCAGTAAGGAATTGTAATAAAGATAGGTTTATAGGTCTAAAGTTGTAGATATATTTACACATACATTTAAACAAAAAAAGCAAAACCGTTGACGGTAACATGTTTTGTCCGATTTGTTTTATTATTGGTTTATGAGACCGATGTCACCACGTGTCATATTTGGAACTTGATAAAGTAAGTTTAAAAAGCGTATAACAATTTCGATTACTAACTAAAAGATTAAAATGGAGAAGAGATATGTAAGCGAGGATTTATTTTTCCTATTTCTTCTAGAGCTTGTCCCATTGACAGAGCATTGACGTAAGTGAAAGGCGTCTTATAACTTAGATTACCTAATTATTTCGCGGCACGATACGCCACTGTGCAAGCGCTTGTTTTTAGTATTAGCCACGAATTTTCAACTCCATAATACGAAAAGTTTTAATGAATCCAATTAAAGGATGCTAAGTTGCAACGCAATTATCCCGTCAAAATGAATCCCCTAACAAGCTGCCAACATGGTACTAATACCGTATGAGCTAAAAAAATCATTAATACTTTAAAGTGGGATCTTTAGGAACAAAACCTTCATTTAATTGTGAAAATCACTAAAGACTATTACCGAAATCACAAAACTATAGGCGACACTATATTATAAAAGTACTTTTACTTAATTACAGTACGCTTGTAGAATTTCTATCCATATATTTTAGTACATTTGAAAAAAAAACTTGTATAGTATATGTTACGAATAGACTAAATAAGATAAAATAATCATATATGGCGTACATTAAAAATATATAGAGCCTCGAGACTTGCAATTTTGCACAGAGATTTCTGTTATAACCTAGGCAAGATCTGAAAAAGGATTTTAAATTTTTCACCTGAAAGTCCAAAGTAGGAAACGCAATTTTGTATGGAGAAACTACCGGTGAGAAGCCGGGGCGAGTCGCTAGTAGTATATATATACGGCGCGTTCGAAAGAAGCTATTCGAATCGTGGTTCATCTTGCGTACAAGAATTGGAACAAGTTGCCATCTTTAATGTTTCAGTGCAACAGTGACGTGGGTACCTCCAAGAGAAGAGTGAATAGGCTGTTACTAAACTAGTGCGTACTATCTTTGGGCCATATCACCACTTAAAATCAGGTGGGATCATGGTCAAGCGCTAGTTTATTCAATTTTAAAAGATTACAAGAGATCACAATGGAACGGACATACTTAGATACGTATATGCGATAATCATTACCCTCCTTCTGGGTCAGTAGACACGTGATGAAAACGGGAAGAGGATCTACATAGTCTTTCCTTTACAACGGCTATCAACGTGTCTTCGGTGTTTTCTGGAGGCGCAATCTATATCCTTTTCTCATCTCTACATCTACTCGTTTTTAGATTCTTAAATATTCAGCTAATTCCCGTTTTGTGACACAATTTTGGATAAGGTAATTCATCATGATAAAATTTTCATAAAAACATTGTATTCGCAACGTATTTAATATCGCCACAAATGATGAGGTAAGATCCTACAAACCACACACTTCATTATCTTAACAAGTGCTTCGGTTTAACTTAATAATTGCTGTTCGCTCGACTGAGAGAACTATATTCTCGAGGTAACCACAACGCTAATTGCGCATTAATGGCTCACTTGCTTTTATCGTTTCTATAGCACTAACTTTATCAACACGAATTTATTAAAACGATGAATTTTTAACGACATACCACATCAAAATAAAATGATGTGACAAGTTTTTGTACAAGTTTATAATGGGATTATCCGGTGGTGATGTACGAGTACTATGAATATTAAAATATATTTAGGCATTTTAACTTTAAGAGGCGTTCAGGTTGATTGTAAACGATTTATTGCCTTCTCATATTTCGTGGTGAACAGTATAACTGCAAAATGCTAGATAGCAAACTAAAGGCTTGATCAAATTTAACCTGAGAGTGGTTTTCTCTCTAACATCGAATCAAAACTGACATCTGCCTTTGCTGAACCAAGATATCTGACATTAGCGATAGAGTTGCTAAGCTTTGTTATAGGGTTTGCTCCTACAGCGGATGGCTGATAACGTCTGTGGCACACATACTCTGTCGTTTGTTATAGGGTTTGCTCCTACAGCGGATGGCTGATAACGTCTGTGGCACACATACTCTGTCGTTTGTTATTGGGTTTGCTCCTACAGCGGATGGCTGATGACGTCTGTGGCACACATACTCTGTCGTTTGTTATAGGGTTTGCTCCTACAGCGGATGGCTGATGACGTCTGTGGCACACATACTCTGTCGTTTGTTATAGGGTTTGCTCCTACAGCGGATGGCTGATGACGTCTGTGGCACACATACTCTGTCGTTTGTTATAGGGTTTGCTCCTACAGCGGATGGCTGATAACGTCTGTGGCACACATACTCTGTCGTTTGTTATTGGGTTTGCTCCTACAGCGGATGGCTGATAACGTCTGTGGCACACATACTCTGTCGTTTGTTATAGGGTTTGCTCCTACAGCGGATGGCTGATAACGTCTGTGGCACACATACTCTGTCGTTTGTTATAGGGTTTGCTCCTACAGCGGATGGCTGATAACGTCTGTGGCACACATACTCTGTCGTTTGTTATTGGGTTTGCTCCTACAGCGGATGGCTGATAACGTCTGTGGCACACATACTCTGTCGTTTGTTATAGGGTTTGCTCCTACAGCGGATGGCTGATGACGTCTGTGGCACACATACTCTGTCGTTTGTTATAGGGTTTGCTCCTACAGCGGATGGCTGATAACGTCTGTGGCACACATACTCTGTCGTTTGTTATTGGGTTTGCTCCTACAGCGGATGGCTGATGACGTCTGTGGCACACATACTCTGTCGTTTGTTATAGGGTTTGCTCCTACAGCGGATGGCTGATGACGTCTGTGGCACACATACTCTGTTGTTTGTCATCATCCGGTGCGTACTTGTTACTTGTGGTTATCACAAAAGGTCGTTTGTTGAATAAATAAACACACCGAAGGTGACAGAACCAAAAGTGTCTAGAATGGCACCTTACTGAATGAGGCATTCAAGTTGTACTGACGATTTGGTCGAAACGAAGGCGAATTATTAGTGGGTGATGCAAATTTTATCGAGACTCACATTCTGTGTACCTCCATATATTATAATAATAAAAATAGAAAAATATATTGCGAATTAGGTTTGTATCGGCTATTTTAAAATAAAGCATGTTAAGCCTTTACAAGAAAATTTTAATGAAATATTTTGAAATTGCAATTGATAAATAAATTTTAACGTATTATTTTGGCAAATTTATATGGACTTTAAACACTTTAATAATTACCTTCCTAAGGCTTCAATAAGCTTGGCGAATCTTTCTTCCTCTATAATTCCTAAAAGAACTAGTTATTACAAATCACAAAGTAGAACAAAGCCCTACAACTAGACGATCACTTATAAATTTATCATTGGCCTAATACAATTTAAAAGAAAACTATCTTGGTGGTGTTTTCGACTTGGAGACATTTATGTTTCCAAATCGATTTCATTAATATATTTCTCTGGGGTAAAAAAGGATGGTTACTCACCGAACAGATGACGCGCGAATGTATGCCCTCCGCGTCACTGAGAACTCCACAAGTCGGAAGAAAATTATACGAGAAAGTGTCATGAAGAGAGGCCAGGCCATAAGGAACACACGCACAGAGAGAAAGATAGTACACTAAGCAGCACTTTCATCGCCATTTTAACTGTTAATCGATATTCGCGATTTTTACGCGTTTCGTTAATTTAATTGTTATTAATTCCACACTTATTACTTAACAAATATTTGAATAAGGACTAATATATTTTTACGTCACTAATAACAATACTTTTTTCACTGATCAATTAGTAACTGTCAGTTGTTTTTTTTTATTACTAATCTTTCTCGCCGGCCAGTACCTACGGTTGTCACATTATTCTTAAAAAAAGGAGAGCGATGGAGAGATGTAATTTAATTATATATATATATATATATATATATATATATATATATATATATATATTGTATCGTAATCTACATTATTCATTATAAACTGCAAATTTTAGAATTTATTTTCTGTAATACCTCCTTTAGGTGAAACTTTTTTTGTTCAGTTCAGTCGGTAGTATATTTTTAAGAGTCAACGCTTACGTATTACGTATAAAATTATTACAGTAGCAAACCATTCTTAGTATTAAAGAGTCTTGGATATCTTGGAAGACAATAAGAAATAGATATACCTCAATGTATTCCAGTCCAGCTAAATATAATTTAATGTATCTAAAAAAGAAGTCGCCATTCTAAATTTGAAAAGAATTATAACGTTATTTTAATTTGCCGGCCAAAAAAGACGAATACGATGCTTTCGGCTCATTTGTAACTAAATTCTTCTTTCACGTCAAACAAGGCCGGAATTCACGAGGCATTAAATCGTCAAACGAATAAAATCTAGGGCGGAACGTCCCGAGTTTCCGTATCACTGAAAACGAATTGTTAATATACATTTAACAGTTCCCTTACGGTATTTAAGGTAAAGATGATGTCCTGTTTTGTTCCCCTTAAATTATATTACGTTTCGCTCAATCTCTAGTATAATGAACAATATAATCCTGAGAAAAGGCCGGACAGTTTCAGATAATAAGGGCTACGAAAATAAACGTCCCTTTGGACAAATATAATGCATGAATAAAAAAATAAATGAGAAAAAAATGAGATAAGCACTCGCCCCGACGTAAATTTACGTGCAGATAAATAAATACAAAGACACCCAAAGATCTTATCGAGTAAACTGTAATTTCATAATTTTGGAATAGATGGCAGTCTTCTCAATTTTATTATGATTCTAATAAAAATAGAATAAATATTAAAGCGAAGAGTCTAGGTAACGAGTAATAGTTAATAATTAAAATGCTCTCATCCATACGTATACATGTGTAATTATTGTTGAAATGTAGTAATAAAGATAGTCCTAAACCAACCGCTACATTTCAACAATATACTTGTTACAATATCTACATACATTTCTAACAGTGATAGATGCCCCATACTCTACTCATTTGCTTGTTGCAGATGCCTATGGTTAGTGGTTACTTTACCAACACGAACCGCTTTCCCGTGTGCCACCTTCTTATATAAAAAATCAAAGCCTATTAAAAATACTTGAATGTATTTATACTCGCGAAATACATTCCCTTCTTGTGGGTCAGTCGAGTAGAAAATTTAAAATGGGAATAGATAAGAGAAGTGAATTGGACCATACTCATTTTAGTACATAAAAAATGTATTTCAAGAAACACATATGTAGTTATTAGTCAAAAAAGATAAAGGAAAAAGGGAAATAAATAAAACCCTTTTCATTGGCATGTCGCCTCGGCCCAGGGAAATTACATTTTGTCAATATTACCTGCCTAAGCTTTTATGTTAAGGTTACTGAATACTTTTATAGGCAGCACTTTATTACTTATATATTTTTTCCCAATTTGAAAAAGATATCAGTGTGTAGGAAAAACATATTTACCGTTACTTAACATAATATAATCTGTTTAATAAATGGTGACCTAATCGCAGTACACCAGGCAACAGTAAGACATTGAGTTTTATAATTTATGTTTATGTTGTTGATACGTTTCTGAAAACCAAAAATATGTAGAGTTCATCAATAAAATTTTTTTTTTCATTTTACACGTAAACATACATACTTTTATACTGATATTAAAAAGAGAAAAAAAATGTTTTTGTATGTTTGTAATGAGCAAACTTGGTTACCACTGAGCCGATTTAACAATTACAATACTTTACTACCCCAGAATAACATAGTTAAGCTATAGTTATTACTAGAGAAAGTTTGGAGGAATTACAAAAAAAATCATGGCGTGACATTGAATGATAGGATTCAAAATTACATTATGAGGAAAAATGTACGGCTCAAAAGTGGATGGTGTGACTAGAATTGAGAAATAAGGTTATCGAAGAGTTATGCTTCGGTGGTTCGTGTATGTTGAAAGGATGAATGAACGGAGAGTAACGAAACAAATTTATCAAAAAAAAGCAGTTTTGGTAGGGGACGCCCTAGGAAAACTTATATCGATCAGATTAGTGGTTTACTAAAAGAGGCGATATAAGGAGCACTCATAACCGTCGAGCATGTACATATGCGTGGATGTATAAATGTAGAAGAAGCGAGCGTAATGTGCGCGCGGGCGCCAAATAGAAATCCATGTCACCTACCCAAGTTACAGGCGCATATTTTATTTCAGCGCGGAAAATCAAAAACGAACGTCAACTTATAGTATAAAATATGTATTAGGAGACATGTTTAAGTTGTATCTTCTTGCTCGCTTTATTGATACTACTGAACACAAGCTTATATCCAAAATAGTTCTCATCACAATAATAAATTACCGTTAAGGCAACTATTTTATCGATTTAATTCAGAGACAGAATTTAACGAGTACCCTTTGTTGTTAAGATTAAGATATTAATCTGACGACTAGGACTTTCAAGTCGCCCATTAAACCCTCAAAATTACTTAAGTAGTACTGCGGTTATATAGACAGAGCCGATGCTTAAAATCTTAACTTAAGCACAAAGGTTTTAGAAAATGGATCTGAATTTACTATTCAACCAACCATTACGCAGTGGGGGCCGATACCCAATATTGGGGTTAACGTAACAAAAGTTTTAAGGTAGTACGACCCTATAGACAAGCGGTTATATTACTTTTTAGTAGTACTGTAACAAATCCAGTGTTAATTCACAACACAGAAAGATATTGAGTGTTTTTGGCGTTTGAAATATTTTGGGTTTTTTGGTGACTTTCATTTAACAATCAGCTCACGTCTCGACACTTTTACGATACAGTAATTTAAATGAAATATTTGTTGAGAGCCTATCTAAATAAATAAAAAAATATATAATTTCTCAAAAATTATACTTTCAAAAGTCCGTTTATTATTACAGAAGGTCGGCGTAGCTCGTTCCCGGAACCAGTGAATTGCGAGCGATATTCTGCTAACTTAGACATCTTAATAGAATTCATTAAGCGAATTATTGATGCCCTGATGAGCACGCTCTCTCAGTAGGAATTTTACATGTTATATATCAAAGAAAAGGATGCGTAATAAGTAAGAAGATATGAAGATACTGGTTATTACCAGTAAAAGAATGTACAGTTGGGGCCAAAAAGATCACCTTAAATATGACGTAGAATGAATTGGGGGCCATTTTTTGCAGCTTTATGTTCTTGGTGATGCAATTGCAGCTGGTGGGTTGGCGACGGCATTATTATATTTATTAATATAATAGCTGTGCCCGCGACCCCATCCGCGTGGAATAGTGACATTGGGCAGAATTTTTATTTTTAGTCCAACCCTTTTTTCGCATTAAAAAGAAGTCAATGCCCTCTAAAAGGGTACAACCTAGGTCTACACCACATTTTATTTAAATCAACTTAATAGTTTAGGCGTGAAATCGTTAGAGACAAAGTTACTTTCTCATATATTTTTATGCATAGGTAAGGATAACTTTAAAATTCAACTTAATTAATAGCATAATAAGAAGCACATCTTTCAGTGGGTCAGGTCATACTTTTGAAACTACCAATGAAGTCTCAAATGGTACCGCGTGGTACCATATTTTAATTCTTATATTTTTTCTATTTTATTGCGACAAAAATCTTCAGTTGTATATTTTGGGACGTATTTTAAATAACTACAGTACATTTTGAGATTCATATCGTTAAGTAAGACATTCAACATAACGATTTCAATTTTATTAGAATTTCATTTCAAGATAAGCTCCAACTGCATTCAATTGTGTAATGAAAGTAGGACAGTATAGCGTGTCATACGACAATATCCGTGCAAATCTAATACACCGTTATGATTTATGTACTTACAACCCTATCAAACCGTATACCAATCGTGCGCAATACCATAAAACCTGAATCCGTTGACCCTACAGTGCTTAAAAAGTTTACGAAGTAAAATAATGTAACGAGAGCATCGTGTATAGATAGATTAGTCTCTCTGTTAGGAGCTGGGAGTGAGAGTTGAGAAGGGAAGAACATTGACATTGAGCCTCCAGCACCGCACATATTTGACGAAACGCAGAACCATAAGTAAATTTATGTTTAAATATCTCTCAAATAACCCACGGTTAACTAGTAGTAGTAGTAGTAGTACTATCTAGTTTTTAGTAATGATATTAATTAATTAAACGATATAATTTTATCAGAGGGCGTAAAAATAATAAAGCAGAAGAATTGAATTGTTTCCCACAAACGAAGTTCGGTCGATTAGAAAAACGGTTACACCAAGGGGAATAATTTCGAAGAGTTTCCCGACAAGCAAGCTGGGCGAACTCATTACGATGCAACTACTTAAAATACGCTTGCATAAATCTGAGCAATCTGGCAGACGTGGCTATTTTCAATGCAAAATTAAATTCATTTTGAATGGAATTACAAACCTCAGTTTGACTGTTTGCTATTATTATATTTAGAAAACTTTAACATTCTGTGCGATGACATTTAAATAGTCATTAAAAAGGTGTAAATCTTTAATCACCTAAAATAATCTGTATGCTGCAGAATAAAGCAAAATTGTACAACAAATGGTGACAACTGGCGGTGGGATAATGATCAACTAACTGGCGGTATCGGCGAAATACCAAGAAACAATGGGCAGCGGCCTTGCTGACTAAAGCTAGACAGCTTACTGAGCTCACCAACTCGCTCGCTAACGCGGTGAGAATCGTCTGTCAGTGGTTACTTCTAATAGTACCTGATATATGTAGAATTTCAAAGATTTTGGTACCCTTTGGGCGTGTACTTATCCTCTCTAACAGATTCGATAGATATCTCGATTCACTCAATTCATCTCATAACCGGCGATACATTATTTAATTTAGTGGAACATGACTTGCTTAGAAACGCTCTTTGATTTCAAGTAATATTATGCGCATTTAATTCAAATTTTCTATATAATCTATGCTCATGTTATAGACTAGTAATGGTTGAAAAGAAACACGGGTAGTCACAAGAACTGCCGACAAGTGAAAACTCAAAGCAAGCTAAACGTGTTGCTAACGTATTGAGCATGTGTTCACGCGAACCTATAAGATTTTCCCCTACCACATATCTCATGCGACCAAAGAAATTCGCGCTTCAAAATACTTGACTGACTGTATGATTAATGATATTTCAATGATTTAATTTCATTACATCGGATTTATGCCAGCGTCGTATGCTCTTAAAAATCGGTCAGCCGCTAGGCTACAATCGATCACAATGGAACTGACATAAACATAGACACATGGTCAGAAAACATTACTCTCCTTCTGGGTCAGTCGGACAAAAACTATTTTTTTTTATTTTTATTTTTTTTTCTCTTTATTTATAACAAAAAAAATAATTACATAGTTACATTAGAGCAGTGGTGTAAACCTGCAGGGTTTTTATATCACTGCTAGTCGCTCAGTTGATATATACACTACTTGTTTTAAAAACTTATAAAAAAATGAAGGCGATAGTCTTTTGTGAGAAAACTCAAACAAGCCTATTGCTTAAATTTCCTCAGATAAGAAGGCCGATTTTAAAATCCTTTTACATTTCTTTGGGTGCTTTGTAATATTTTCAAGCACGTCACTGTTCAGGTCGTTGAGCAGTTTCGGTAGGTAGTACTCCCAAGTACATTTGAATGTGTAAGCTTTTAGTATAAAACTATAATAATTATTGAACGGACTTTCATACTTCTTATAACATTCGAAAACTGAAATCTTCAGAAGCAATATACGCTATTATATATTTATCATATTATTTTATTAATTTTTTTAGAGGATATGGGGGCAAACAAGCAACGGGTCGCCTAAACCTAAGTGACCACCGCCGCCCATGAACATCCGAATTTTTTTTTCAGTATAAAATGTACCCTTTCCTTTTAATATATCTAAAAATAACTATGAAAACATGTGAGAGAGAGAGAGAGAAAGAGAAATTTTATGATAATCAGTTTAAACATAAAGGCGTAACAAACAAGCACGCTTACATTACCATTTAAAATGATATGTCGCACAGGTTGTAACCTAATATTCTCACTACACAATATACTGTACACACTGTATATGTCTGCTTACAACAATCAGCCAAGGCTCGGGCCCCAAGAGGTCACGACAGTGGACAGGAGCTAAAACTGAGTCTCCTTTCTTTGACAAGTGCTTATAAAGATTCTTGCTGTCTAAAGTCAGCTACGCAACTTTCAACAACAACACTTTTCAGAGCCGTACTCATAAATTTCCGGCAAACCGGATATGTGAGCGACAACAAAAATATTAAACTATAATTATGAAGAGTAAAAGATTAACATTTGTTTATAACGGAGTGAGTACTGTTACATTTTTTTTGTGATATCCGTGGTGTCTGTTATATAACCGTCAGCTATCCGTTCCGGAGCAATGTGTATATACAGTTAAGCAATTTTATGGGGAATGTCACATGCTTTGGTTCTGCAATTCTACGTTATTTCTGATAGCATCTAGTAAAAGAGTTACGGCACTGTTAAAAAATCTGAGATGTTAACTTCTGGGTATCGTATCTTTCTAATATAATACAAAAGAAACCAATATTATTATTATTCATTTTATTCATATAATTTTTCAGCTACTAGAATATAATAGTGTAGAAGTATTAAAGCTTAAAACAAAAAGAAATATAATTTTACTAATCCAAAGGTGAAATTAGAATGGTAAACATTTGCCAAAATGTTTGATTTCTATCGTGTAGTTACTTAAACCGCAAGTGAGATAGCAAGGGTTGTAGTATGACTGATTATTTGATCCACAAACTGGGTTGTACACGTTGGAACATTTACAATTCTCAAACAGAGGATTGTTGGTGGGCGGTAAAAATCTGAAACAATGCTATAAATGTTTAAAACGTATACGCGTAGGTAGTATTCTTTTCGATGACTTACAAGAATCATAAGCAAAAATAAATCGTTTTAAGATTGAGAAAAATCCTACCCAGTTAAAAAAATTTAACCTTAAGTTCGCTAGGCTAACGAAGTAAACGATTGAAATAGTTGCCATCATCAGTATTTCCAGTCGATTTTGCCTTGGATACTTTCAAGCGGAAAATTGAATAGCCTAATTCTACACTAGTGTCTACAATCTTTCAATGCATTTAACATCAGGTGAGATTTTGGTCTAGACTCTAGGACAAGTATTTCCATACAAAAATATTTAGAGCAACATTACAATTTTCACTATTCTCTTTCTTGATTGCAAAAGATAAGGAAACTAATAGTTGTCTGTTTTAACCAGTACGTTATAATATTATACACTCACCGCCCTAAAATTGTTTCCCGTAAACCAATTTTTGCGAATAAGTCCTTAGCAGTCGAAGAAGAAGTGCCACAATCACTCCTGCCAAAACATCCCGGATTAACTGCATAGCTATAAACGTACGTGATTCCTATAACAAAGCATCATATTACGTTAATTTTTATATTTCCTTAGCTGTATTGTCGTCGAAATTGTATGCCGTGCTCAATTTTTGCGTTGGCCACTCCATGATCATCAGCGATAGTTTGCCGCAATTATTATTTTGTTAGTATCAATGGACCGTTTGATGGTTCCTAGAAAATTATGGATACATATTTTCAATAGCACTTACCTACAAGTAATAAAAGTTTAATCATTATTCCCTCAATTTTTGTCTCTTCGAAATTATACATTAATCAGTTTTCACATTTCAAATGACTTTTTAAATTTTCATTTAGATCGTGATTCAGTTTTTTCGTATCAACAAGATTATTAATTGGTCACTCGGATTACATCGTTAAAAGGGGAATTAATTTGTGCAGTTTGTGATTAAAACCATTCATTTTACCGAACATCGATAACGAACGACCACCGGTTACGCGTTATTTATGTCAGGGAGTTAGTTACCATTATTAATTACATTCAAAATATCTTAACAAAGAATTGATAAATAAAGAAGAGGAAATATAATGGTAGAAAAAAAACGAAGAGCTCACTTGGAGTTAACTTGCAACCGATACCCATAAAGCTCAAGTCAAAAATAACGTATTCGTGTCTGTAGCATTTGTGTGGGAAAAAGGGTGGTAAATGAGAAGTACTAGTGTTGACGACGCCAATGGGATATTATATAATGGGATAGACGTGACACGAAGCAACGCGAAATTATGAAGTAGTAATATTAGTGGCCTGCGTTGTATGATACGTCGTTCTAGGAAAACGGGTCAGTATCGTGAAACAAACCAGTCAAATTATACATTTAAAATTTATCATTTAAAATACGGAACCAAGAACTATAGCAATGTTTCAAACCTTTTAAAATCTCAAAAGAAGCAAGTTGTTTCGAATTGTGTACCACATCACTCGTGAGTTTATTAACTGACCTTTTTTATCTTTACGACCCTTAACATTAAATTTCACATTGAGTCGTTAAATACATTACACTTTTTATTCAGTCCAGAAAATACGTTTTTGCACAAAAGATTTTTAAAATCAAAATGTGTAATTACCAGTAATTTTCACTTTTACGGGCATAGAACTAATTTAACTATTCACATAAACTCATAAGCGGTGATAAAGTTGTCGGTACCGAATTTTATTAATATGCTTCTCACTGAATTAATATAATTATACATAGCCGGTATATGGAAAAAGTCTGGCGTAATGTTGTAACTAGAATTGATAGGTATGCTTCGGTAGTTCGGGAATGTTGAAAGGATGAATGATGGGAGAGAAAAGAAGCAAATTCATGTTGCAAAAGTGAGTGGCAGTGTTTGCATGGGACGTCCAAGGAGACCTTATATCGATCAGATTAGTGACATACTATAAAAGGGCGATATAAGGAGTACCCGTAACCGAGAGGCTAGCATACGTAGATGTTTGAATGTAGAAGAAGCAAGCGAGGTGTGCCAGGATCGCAAATGGAAATCCATAACCTCTACCTACCTCTCTGGGTAGGTAGAGATTATGGTAGGTTATTTTGCTTCTCACTGCTTTGATAACTTGGTCATGTATGTGTTGGGACATTTAAATGAAATAAATAAGTAAACAAACTTACAAACAAACAAGCAAACCTGCCAATCAATACATACTCGCTAAATGATGAAATTATACTAATAGCTTTCCGAACAACCATATAAAAAATACGGCATTTCTCTTATTTCCTTTTTTAAAAAAACCTGGCGAATATATAGCAAGAACAACAAAATACTAACGAAATTTTAAAGCGAGATCCGAGCGATTCTGCAAATTGCGAAAGTATTTTTCATATTTCAATTACTAACAACAATAATAATTCATATTATTAAATTCGCAATTTAACTATAATTTAATTTATCAATTATAATGCCTGTAGATTAGCTGTAAATTGGTATTGCAAATATAACTTTTACAAATTCCGTTTTAATTAACAAAACTCGAAATGGTACTGACACACAGCTTTGCACCTAACCAGACGTTTTAAAATTTTAAACGAAATTACGTCGTCAAAGTGTAAAGTTCATGAACTTTACAATTCATTAGCGAGAAGTTCAGTTTGAACAGGGACTGAAACAGATTTGATATAATGGACTAAAGGGTCGGTGTAAATACTTTTGGGGTTTCTGTTTGAAATCAAACGCTAATTAGGCCCAAAAAGAGTTTAATCAAGTGTACAACATACGTTACATCATGCTTTTTATTTAGTTTAATGTATTTCTTTAATTTTGATTTTATTAAAGCTAAAAAAGGAGAGGAGGTGCCGTGAGACAACCGGTAAGAACTATTTTCCTTTCGCTTCGTAATATGTGATAATTATAATTTAATAAAAGCGAGGGAATTGGAATAAACGGCAATATCAATATTATGTCGATTTAATTCATAAAGGAATAATCGTGATTTAAAATAAAGTGGAAAAAACTTTAAATGTGTAGTGAAGGTTTAATTTGCATTAATATATAATTATAAATAGTTTATAAGGTGTAGGAAGGTTTATTTTCCATTTATGCGCTCGAAAGTAGTTCAAGTTTCACAAGTTTGTTGTTCGACATGAACTCATATCAACCAAGTGGCAACTTATATAACAAAAAAATGAGAAAACTCTAAGTACATTTCTTAAGTATAAAGAAAATTTAATTTACATTTTCCTCTTACCTTGTCGAGTTTCTCATTGCAAAAAAAATAATATAATAAGATATAAACGGCAAAACAAAGCGAAATTAAGGAAGATTCGTCGAATCGTGAAAGGCAACGGCTAGTCCTAATGAACAAGGCGAACTGGAAAATTAAATGAATTTGTCAGATTGTATAAAATGAATTCCATTCATTGTGATCACTAATTCAGTTTAGTGTTCGCGCGAATGTAAGAAATTATTAATATCCTTTTCAGTTCTTAGCCGAAAGTCGTCCACTGCGGGCCGTAGGCATTCCCCATTGATCGCTACAATTATCAAGAAATTATTATACGCCAATATCATTTTTGAAGTAATTCCGACTTTCCTTTTGCTCTCTTAAAGTCTTTTATCGGCACGGGGCGGCTAGCCTTACTTATTTATGTTATAGTTCTAAATTAGTCATTAAATATCTTCAAAATACCAATATTGTGAACCGGGACTAGACATTACGTGTATAGTACAACAATCGGCATAACAGATTAACTCACCCTCTTCTGTTATTTGATCAAGACCTAGATTATTTAGTATGATTTTTAAATCACAAGTACGCACAACAGAATGTTAGACTCTGACTTCGATTAAACGTCTACATAAACTTGACCCATAGAATCACTAACAGCGGCTAATGCATGGGTTCAATCTAATTCGGTTTTCCGATTTAACAGTGTAGACCCCAGATTTAGCTCGGCAACCCACTTTTAATTGATCAATGCACATATTATCTGACATATAATCTAGTTTCTGATCAAATAACAGATGAGGATATAATTTTTTTATGCCATATGACCATGAACTATTCAATTCAAAACAAACTCTTTGCAATACAGTCAATAGTATTTTATAAGACCTGCATCGGTTACTGCCACTTAAAATGAACAAAACAGCATTGCAGGATGCCTTTTGAAACTTTATATAAGATAAGATAGATAATAAGATAGTATCTCGAACAGTAGAGTTATTTATCTCTGCGTGTATTTATTGAAAGCTGTACAAGTTTTTATGTATTAAAGATTCAGCAAAAAATTGAAACTTTCGAATGGACCAAATATTCGGATCCAACCATGATTATTAATGGTAAGTAAACAAAACCGTTAACTCGGCAGTATAATAAAAACATTACGCGTTTCACAATTTTGTTTTTTTTTCTTTGTCGATAAGTTTTAGATTTAATTCACTTTTGCGGATTCTTCTTGTTTCCGAGAAACGTTGACGCGCCCGCCATCTATTATATTTCGAACTTTTGCACAACTTCTATCATCAATTATTATTGATAAGTAAATTTTTCACACTCCACTTGAAAGCCTTCGTCAGGATCTTTTTTTCTTTTCGGACAAGATGTTTGTCTCTGTGTTTCATTAAAGTTGAATCTTATGTTGGATAGCACGGCGTCCATAAGTTTAAATAAGCAGTTATAGTTCCAGCAGCAATTATTTTATTTTTACGCAGGAATACAGTATAAGCATAACTTGTTCTCTCGAAGTCACAACTAGTAATGTCCTTTTTAAAATACAGATATTTCAACAATACATTCACTCCACAGAGAATGAACAATGAGTACTGAAGTCTACCAATCATTCCTACATTCACTCCATAGAGAATAACTTTATTTTACATTTGTCTACAAAGTATAGTAAACTTCTTGTACACATGTTATACCAACGAAACTAATTACTAACCTTAGGAACTTCACTAATACCTAATACCTTTTTATAGATATAAAACGCCAATCAATTCGACGCAAGATAATGTATATTGCTTGAATTATTTATGTATATGAATTAATTAAGGCTTAGCAAAAGTGAGTGCACTCGTTTAACCTCTTGGTTTGCGCTTATTATATGTTTTGTTTATTCATTCTGTTGTTTTTTTATCTTATGATCTGCATTTTGTGTGTGAATCAATGTGTCATGTGGCGTTATGTCGAACTAGCGAAACTAGTTCTTGACTGTTAATTACCTGACTTAATGTCAGGCAAAATGTCAAACTTTAGTAATAAACCTGCACATCATGCTCCCCAGCTCGCATAATCGTTAAAAATAAAGTAATACGCCCGATGACAATATATTGAGGTTAAGCAAACATTGCAGTTTTGGCTCTAGTGGGTTCGTGTTCCCCATTCCGGCAATGTTTGAACGTCTGGCGATTCGGTCAAATTCGTCTTGGCACACTTAAGTCGGTAAAAACGTTTTCGTTTGTCAGTATACGTTTTTTCGTACGCCAACATTCGCCACTGGGAATCTTCTTTTGGTTAATTTATTTTTTTAAATCACTATAAGCACACGTTTCATAAGTTATTTATTTCGCCAAACTAGAATTAAAACTTTAACAAATCGAATATATAATTTATGCTATCGCAAAATAAAGGGTGTAATATCTAAAGAAATGCTATTGGGCACAGAATACTTTATTTTAGGTTATTTAAAATAAACCTATGCAGAAAACTTCTTTTCCTTGTCATTGGGTACTGAGAACTTAGACAAACTTAGAAGAGGGTACTTTCCGGTACATGAGAAATAACTCACGAAAGTTTCAACTCAATGTCATCATAATCGACTGAATGTATATTGACAAACTTACAAATACTCATTTTTATTTTATAGATAAACTGTTTAACGTGTAGTAGGTTTTTGATAAATCTCAAATAAAATGTTAATTCTATTCGCGAGGCTTGAAACAAACTCGCGAGTCAGGAGTTCAAGGCGTGAAGTGTTCGCTATTGTTTCTGGCAAAGTGTTTGCCTTATCGAGAGGGTTATCGGCGTCTGGAGTGCAGACACTCACACACAAGTGAAACTTGACTTATCGAACGACTTCGAGTTCGCGAATTTTCGAAAAAGTAACGCTTGAAATTCTTACAAATTTGTTAATATTTTAAGAACAAATAAACACGCAAATTCTATCGCTTAGTTACGTAAAGTATTGATGTTATAAAAATATTTAACTAGGTGAAAATCTGACGATCCTGCTCAGGACTAAGGCAAAATTGTTAAAATTTTGTGTCCTTGTGTAAATATTAAAGTCAATCGGGCGTTTACAAGTTTGCGGAAATTACATTCAAAAATTCCGTCTCAT
The DNA here is from genome assembly GCA_029849275.1 of Papilio elwesi. Classification (NCBI taxonomy): domain Eukaryota; kingdom Metazoa; phylum Arthropoda; class Insecta; order Lepidoptera; family Papilionidae; genus Papilio; species Papilio elwesi. The sequence goes on from CM056711.1 coordinate 2,762,595, forward strand.
AGATCGATAGACACGAGAAACTAAGAAAAGAGTGTTAAAAATTACCTGCCGCCGGGAGTTTAAATGAGAGTAATTAATCTAGACTCTCGATAAATATTACCTTATTTTTTTAACTTTTTATATGTCTATTTATTTATTTTCAGGACCCAGGCTATCAATATTTGACATTGTTTCAATTGTGTACCACATAGCAAGAAGTGAACTCACACTTCTTGTCGATTACTGATATAAAAATGACAAATATATCTGTCTTTTTGTTACATATTTCATAAAAAATGTCGTCGACGAAATGAAACATTAAAGCGACCGTATATCAAACAGGTTTGCGCCGGTTTCACCTGGCCGTCACTTATGCGCACCTCCCGTTATTTATGCGCTTTGCAGCTGACCCATATAACGTAGCTTTAATAAAATAACTTTTAGACATAATTCAACAGCGGAAGCGAAGCTGTGGGACCGGATTGCAATAAATTTTATTGCCAACAACGAAAACTGTATAGAAATCGCATTTGTAGTACCTATTGTTTCAGACTATGGTTTCACAAAGGTTTTTTTTTATATTTCTCTATTTTTCGTTAAAAATAGTAAAGTTGTGCCTTGAACATTAATTTTATACTGAGGATTAATCATATAAGTTCTACTTACATAACGTATAAACAATTTCCCTTCTACAAATCTTTTCACAACATTTCAGCTAAGTCCGATGATCATCCACAAGGACTTTCTGCTCGCGCTTCGCAGATACTTTTGTTTGTTCTTACAGCGCTTTTCCTTTTCGTGAACATCACAACTCCAACAAGTGCATAGCTGTACGTGAAAACACTCTCGCGGACCGTTGCCTTGCTTTATGAGCGCTCCAGAGCTTTAGAAATATCGCGGGGGTAGGTTATTTTTATTTCACGCTTCGTGACTATGTACATATGTGACTAAATAAACGTTCATTTTTTAATTTGTTGCCGGGATGCTTCCTGTATTCTTTTTTTTATGTGAGGAGGTGGCAAACGAGCAAGCGGATCACCTGAAGTCAAGTGAGCGCCGCCCATGAACATCCGCAACAGACAAATGCGTTGCAGATGCGTTACCTACCTTTAAAGGACAAAGGAGGGCATAGACAGGAAAAAGGATATTTCCTTTCCCCCGTTAACCCCCTCCCCATCCTATCATCTTTCCCTTCCCGTCCTATCCTAAAGAGGAAAGGGTGAGAAGGGGAAGAGGACTAAAATTAGGCCTCCGGCACCTCACTCATCAGACGAAACGCAGAGTACTTCTACTTCACGCCCGTTTGCTGTGAGGTCGTGGTATTTCACCGATCGAGCCGGCCAATTCATGCAACAGATGTTGTTGTTGCGGGCTCTACCACTGTTACACTTCAAATTCACTTTACTTATTAAAATACTAAAATCACAGGATAATATATTGTTACACCAATAACACTCGGTTTTAAGGATTCTTGTTATATTAAACCAACAACGTAACAATATCTCGAGAGGTCAAGACCGCTTTCTGTGTCTGACTTGCCACTGCTTGCCCTGAAGAAACATCTACAGACACACCGGACTCAAGGTGCCCAGAAGTCACCTAGACTAAACCTTTTCAAGAGTAACTTCCTCGAGCTCGAGTGCTCCCCGGCCCGGGCCCCGGAAGAGGGAGGCTCGGCTCTGCCTTTCCTGGGTGGCGACATGCTACTGCCTGAAAAGCAAGTATCTTACTAACCACGCCAACCGGCCCGTCACATAACTTATACTTTGAATATATGATTGTCGCAAATTACTTTATTTAATTTGGCAACTCCTTTTGACCGGGTGATACCTGATATTTTGATTAAGTTCTTGACGTCTTGAGAAAATGAAATTCACAACATTTATTGTCCGAGGACGGTTCAATTTAATTAGCATACGTTATTTTAAACATTAACATGTCATTTTATATTTGAGCATAATTTACACTGTTCGTAATAGCTCTTCTAACCGCACTATGGCGCAATAATTTCTGGGCTGATTTTTTTCTTTAAAGAGGCAATACATAGCGGGATCCCCAATTAGGATAAGACGCTTAGGCTAGGCGCCCTCAGCACTCCGCCGCCTCAAGCCCGGTGAATCTGTAAAAGCCTCCTCCAGGCTAACAGAGACAAGTCAGTCACAAAAAAAACAATTTGGCTCATAAGTGAATAGGATTTCCAAATGGTGGAGCATGGAATCTTTTGCTTAGCCATTAAAATTTTACCGTTTCTATTCAACCTTGCAGCTGTGTACAGCGTTGTCTATAGAAATTTCAAAGTCGTGATTTTTGACGTGAAAAAAAAACAAGTAAGATATCTCCAGTACATCATCTATATATCAAACGCGTCGCGCTGAATCTACCCTTCATTTTCATATTTACATACTTATATTAAAAATCGTAATCTTTATCTCAGCATAAACTCTCGGCACTTCGTAACCAAGTCTCGCAAATTCTCAAGCTGAAAGTTATAGAAAATTCCGAAGTAAATTAAAGTTGGTTAGAAATTTCGGGTTGTTCGTAATTAATTTTATGGTTGAAAGTTATCTTTTCGCCTTCATCTTGTAATAACTGGGTAAGCCACAAAATCGTATTTGTTACAGACCTAAATGTTATAAAAAATGATTGCGCGTTCATCAACTTATACACAAAATACATCATGGAATTATGACTTTCGAATAAAATTTATTTATTGATATTATGGCGTTTAATTTATGTTTTTGTTCCCCACATTTCGTGTACTTTACAGCTTTATAACTTCTTAAAACACGTCAAGTGTACGTCGGTCTTGTTGTTCCACTCACATTATATCTTTCTTCTCTGTTATGTAACTAAATAAGTCTAAGCATGACGGACTTATCACCATTCTCATACAGTATATAGTCGACCAAGACTGCGTTGTTCGTATGGTTTCGTCTCACTTCTTTTTAATACATTAACATTTGCTAAGCGAAATCTTCTCAGACAAAAGGGTCCTAAACTGACTCGTGTATTGCCTGTATATTTATTTAGTTTGTTGAATAAGTATCTACGCACAAGTATTTTCTCAAGTAAACTTAGCTCTCACTGTTTGTGCTACAGGTCGTTACGCTGACGTGTCAGGCAGTAAATCTTCCATTGTTGCGGACAACAAAAGTTGTCTTTCTTTGTCGTAAGTGCTTCGTTTAGAACGCACCGAAGCAAACCCTCTTTTTTTGGTTACCTTGGCAGAGAACACTTAAAGTAGGTGTAAAAGAAATAATAGTTGTTTAGTTTTACACTAATATTTAGCACTGACGACACGGCCATACTTCAAAGTGACAGAGCGCAGAGGGCGCTTAGCTTAAATCCCTTTTTTACTTACCCTTTACTAGTAACTAAGCTTACGGGCTTCCTTGAGAACCTCCACCGTGGCTGTTACTTTGTTAATGTTGCCGTATAAAGAGGCGAGGCTCTTGAGCAGACCTTCCATGGAGTAGCGAGGCCCTGAGAAGAAACCTTGGCTTAGTACCCGCATAGCATTCCGTCTCGAGGGTGCCCAAAAGGCCGGATCTCAACTCGACCGGGAGCTTTTATTACATAATATTATTGTAGCTATCACCATTACCACCACTTCGTAAAACTTCAGCGCTGGGAATAGAAGTCGCCGAAGAAACTCCAACAACGCTTCTTGCAAAACCATACTCGCCGGCGGGGCGGCTTGTTCAGTTGAAATGTTACCTAGCTTGAGTGTAGGAGAACGGGTTTGAGATTAAACCTTGAAGAGCAGTTATGATGTGCCCGTATGTGAAGACGGGGAACATATTAGAAATATTTTAGTAGAAGTAGTAGCGGACTACCTTTTCGGAACTATTTAAGGTTATCATTAATTAAAAGTAAGTACCCTTATTCGAGAAGCTTTAATTTTTTTAAAGGACGGAAATTCATTTTTTTATAATTTATACCATCTAGTTACATATCTGTATAGCCTTGTTTCTGCAGTGTTTAATAAAAATAAAATGAAAAACAGACGCAGAATAAAATTCAGACGCGATTTAAAAAAAAATAGAAAAGTAACAGTTTTATTTATTCGTGCGAACTCTATATACTCTTTATGTAGTCCCAATAGCATTGTGCGGACGGCGAAAAATGTAAGATCTGCCCAGCCCTAAGGACAGCAAGGGAACCGTTAAATATATTAACAATTCGTTGCCAGCGATACGGAAACTAAGGTTCTTTCCTGCCTTTTATACGTTTAATAATTTAATGCGTCGTGAAATTCAGACCCTTTTGATGTAAAATATATTTTACTTGGAAATGAACACAAAATATTGACCAAATTTTTCGTCTGCGGCCAGAAAATGTTGTAGAACATGTTGTAGAACATGTTGTAGAACATGTTGTAGAACATGTTGTAGAACATGTTGTAGAACATGTTGTAGAACATTTTGTAGAACATGTTGTAGAACATGTTGTAGAACATGTTGTAGAACATGTTGTAGAACATGTTGTAGAACATGTTGTAGAACATGTTGTAGAACATCATAATATACAAAAATACTAAAAGATATTATTGATGAATATTTTACATACCGTGGACGGAAAAAAATACAACAGGACCTATCAGACTGTCCTGTACCTGCTACTTACGAGTTCTCCAGTACTTTAGTTATATATATGTGTATATATACACTGGTTATGTTTGGAAAGATCACGGGATCCATCACCAACTCGCTTGTATGACCAGGTACAATCCATACAACTCGACATTCCGGCTGCTCTCATACAAGCCGAGGACAGAGCGGTGTCAAGGCAGCTCGTGACACGTCAATGAAGGCACGACCTTCAGTAATGAAACGCGCGATGAAGAAGAAATATTTTAAGAGATAATGGTGTCCAATATTGATCAAGCCGACGAAGCCCCAAGGTTAACACAACGCACTTTTTGTGTAAAACACACTTAAGTATTCCGTTGACATGACAAGTTAAATCACAATAATTAACCCCTGACCGCAATCTCAAATTAGTCGGGATAGGATAGGAACAAGTGAAGAATAATACTATTGCACGAATGGGCCGCTCTGAGGTAAGCGTGTTACTCGCGCATCATGAACATTGCGACTTAAATCGATTTTTATTGAAGATTGTAACAAGTGGCCATGATTAGTTTTTCCGTACAATTATCACGACGAAGAATAAATAGATTTAAACTAAACTAGGGTTTACCATCTTTCGATCACATGAAAAAACAAGATGAAAACTCTACGCATATCCGTCCTTGCTGTTTACGGCGCACTCGCACCAACTAGACAATGTTCCTCCCGCGCTTGTTGGGCGGGCCTACGGGAACTCTACATAGGTTTTATGGTAACGTCATATGACACACCTGGGAAGAATATGAATTGGAACGGATATCTGTACACACGCACACACTGACATAGTACACGACCTGAAAAAAATTATATTAACGGTTATAAATAATACCGACCTACGAGTAAACAATTTATATTAGAATAATCAATAAGTGAAGTACTAAAGATTTGAACAGCTCGCAGCAGTCGGCCCGACGATACTTTTAATGAAGAGCTCGTTGTTGATACGACTAATTGGACGAGAAATAGTTTTCGTGGAATTTCTAAAATTATAATTTATTAAGTTTCCAAGTATTTATAAAATTAATACCTTTACTAAAAGCTTAACCCTTTCCCTTCCCATCGCCGCCTCTTTCTTAAATAAATGTTTAAGACAAACAAAGAGTTGCCTTCTCTTCCTTATATTCAAGAGAAGCCATTCATTTTACTATAGTTTATGTTACTCTACTCTACAAAGAACATAAACAAAAACAGAAATATTTAGCATCATACATTCAGTATGTTCTCCTCTTCCATGTCCCTCTATCAGCCGTCATACATGAATTCACACCCTTCTTACACATATTTTTCACAAAATCCATCCATACTTCCTTTGGTCTTCCCCTACGATTGTAACCATCCAAATTCTTTTCTCATTACATTTAGTAAGCTATTATTACTCGCAAAAAAGGCGGCGGCCTGTTCTGAAAGTGAAGTATGTTTCATTGACGTCGCGGCCATGACACTATTTTTTTTTTGTATTTCATTATAATTTGTCTGGTGTATTTGAAAACATAATAATTAATGAAAAAGGGCTTAAACATGTACCGTTATTGCAATATATTCTGCATGTATATATATAAGGAAACATTTGTATAATATATGATATAATTGCTCATAAGAATATAGCCATCATCAGTCCGAACTATACAATAAAAATCTTATTCGGTGCTTTATACTACATTATTCGTCTCGGCTACGTTTAAAACAGAAATATATAATTAATAAAACAAATTGTATTTTTGGTTTGTCTCTGATCGTATAGATTAATTATTTGACAAATTGTTGATACGCAAATTGAAACATAATAAAAATATAAATAGTGCGTTTAAATAAGAACTTGCGCGTCAATGACCTCGACCTGTCAAAGATCAGTGAATTATTATAAAATAAAGTAAAAATATTTACGTAGATATTTTTTTATTTTATTTTGTAATGAACAAATATTATTTGCGTAACTATGACTACATATATTATCGTGCGTTTTTAATGTATAATAATCGTTCTTAATAAAGTATAAAAAACCTGTGCTGTATATTTTATTTTATCTGTTTACGAACGTCATCATTATGAATAACCTATAGTCTATATGTGTTCTGTGGTCATCATTCAATCGCTTGTAATGCGGTCTACGTTTTGTCGCTCCGGTTGTTTAAGTATTCCTAAAATTGTCTTTTGATGAAAATCATTTGGTGTACATAAATTGGAGTAAAAACGTATAATAAGTGTTATTATTGTAATAATGTATATGATAATAAGTTGGTTGCCGCAGATATTTTGGAATTTTCCAGAAATTTTGCGTAATCGGTGAGGTGATTTTTTTCTTTTTTTAACACGCTTTTTTGTTTTGTTCAAAATCAGTAGATCAGTAAGTAGACATTTTATAAAAGTAAGCTAAATATAATAACACTTATATGATATTTAACTTTTACAATCCATTTACTTTTATCAATATGTTTCAAGAAACAAAAGACAAGCAACCTACGCTATTTCACGAGAAAATTTTCACTATTCTTTTTTCAAATCTATTGAAATTTATTTTTTACTTTTTAATTCGGCTAGTTACAAAAGCGTGTTTTTTAGATTTTTAAAGCCATTGTTTAATAAAGTTTTGATTGGAGAATCTGTCTTGAAACTTGTCTGAAACTTGTAGACATTTAAAATTTGCTCTCGTACCAAGGACTGATGACAATACATTACCCCGATCATCAGAATAAAAAGTGGTTTTATTTTTATATTAATACCACCTTTTTAGAATACTTTCTTCTACTTTAAATTTAATTTTAATCTACACTCAAGTTAGATTAGAATAGAAAAATTGTACCCTCTCTTTCGTACAGGTAATAAATAACGCGGTTGATGTTAGCGCAAGTTTCAAGAAGAGAAGCAGTGCAACGTGAGTGTTTACGAGACAAGTAAAAGCTAGACTCGACGTGGATTCCTGATGTTACCGGGAAAATGGGTAAGTTTTATTGAATTTCGTCTCAATATCGAAAGGTTGTATTGCCATATTTAACATAATGTTAATTATAAGCGCAATGTCATTAATTATATCACGATTTTTGGCAAAGTACCGGCCAAAAAATTTAGTGATTAAAAATATTAAAAGTTGCTTTTATTAAATATTGTTAACGAGTTGTACATTAGTCCGAAGTCCGAACGTAACATTTGATTTCATTGAAATTCATAATTGTTATTGCTTGCTGTTATAAAAAGACATTGAAAGAATTTATTAGATTACCCACCGGTGGACTAAATTAAACGTTGTCATTTGTTTATTGAATAAAGAATTCAGTATTCGAAGCTGCGAAATATTATTTCTATAAACTGTGGATAAAATTGATGACCGTCGAATTCGTTCAAATTATAAGTCATTTTATGGAATGTGCTGTCCGTTATCGGAGATTTTGTCCACATATCCTAGTCGTACGATATTCGGTCACTGCTGCCCGGTCTCCCCGATTTGTCGCCACATCGGTGATCCATCGATCGGCTGCCATCATCCAGCGGGTTCCCGCAAACTTGACCAAATCATCGTCGCTGGTATATGAGCTATCTATCTAATATCTAAAATATTTTTTTTGGTTGTGAAAATACAAACAATCAAATATTTTCTGTACATAATATTAGTATAGAAAATATTGTTAGAATGGTTCAATGCTCACATTACGTGAATATAACTTATATCTAAGAGAATGAATCGCAATAAGAGCTGGACAAAGCGCGACCTACATTTGTTTAAGCAAAGATACACCCCTTTGCAAACGGTCTAGGTCACGCATAAGTCGGTCACTATTTTTATATCTTCAGTTCTGTAGAATCTTTGTAAAGAAATATTTCAATTCTTTACTTACATTTTTCATTATAATAACCGCAACTAAGTCACCCTAGTAACTAAGACATTGGAGTCATATGCCGTATTCAAAGATGAGCTTCGCCCGCGGCTGTTTGCCAATTTTGCTCACATATTGTCAGGAGTACAGAAAATAACGTAGGGTAATTTTTTATTCCGAAAAAAAACTTCCCGTGGGATAGGAAAATAAAACCTAATATACCTATAATCCATGACATACGTTATCACCATGGCAACCAGTTTTTGGTCGTAAGTTCTAGACACTTACCTATAATTTCAAGTAATTATACGCAGAATTAAATAAATATCCAACAAGAAAAATAAGGAACAAAGGCGTAAGAAGCCGCGAGCTACAGCTACTACTACAGCTACTATAAAATATAAATTTATATCTAGTGTATTGGTCAATGTATAACTTAATACGGCTGTATCTTATCCGCGGTGCTTCGAGACGAAACATTTAGCAGAATATCAAACTCATAAGCGATTATAACGCCCTTCGCTTAGAGGTAATTATCTTATCTCACTTAATAACTTTATAGATAACATTAACGCAGGATTATATTGTGGGCACTTTAGATTACGAGTCTCAAGTCTCTCTCTTATTAATCTATAATAATGTAATTTACAATAGAAATAAGCTTATCAAGTGAAATATATATGCTCACGCTCGCAACTCAGAGGGGTAGGCAGAGATCACGGGTTTCCATTTGGCGCACACAGCACACCCGTCTATCTTCTGCAACCATAAATTTACGCATACATGCTCGTCGGTTACGAGTACTCCTCATATCACCCTTATGTAGTATGTCACTAACCTGATCGATATAAGTTAATAAAGTTAAAGTATCTAGACATTAAAAGGCGAAGTAATAACTTAGAGGACATTTTTAAGAATATAGCGTTCACGACATTAGCGGATCCAGGAATGTGATCGGAAAGGTTTTAGCAAGGTTAAAACAAAAAGTTACAAAAGTATAAAAACAGAACAAGGTAGAGCAATACTAATTTAATCATTGAATTAGAAAAACTATTAAGCTTACATTAAAATTTCTCATGTAAGAATTCTAATGATAGGATCCCACAATGTCACACGGAGGCGAGCCTAGTTGATAGCGCCATCTAGCGATTCCGCAATGTCGTCAGCATTCATTTATCTAGAGAAAACTGACTGACTGATATATCAACGTTCTGCCCAATTGCGTTCAGGCCCAGTGACTAGAGACTAGAAATTTGCATAGAGGTCTGTTATTACCACGGCGAAAACGATAAGAGTTTTTTTTTCTAAATTCACCCCTGAAAGGTCTAACGTAAGGGATGACAGTTTGTATAGACAAATTATAATACAATTTAAGTTAAGCCCAGATGTATCTATATATAATCAATCATATTAAGTAAGGTTCAGTTTGGGCTTGACAATATTCGGTTAAATTAAATTGCACTGCGGGTATACCGCAGGGCTCTGCTTGTTCATTTAATAACGGTTGAATGTAGACCACTGGACCAATCACTAATGATTAAAATTATCTAATATTCACCTCTAAATTATTGTCTTGTAGAAGGAATTAAATTGAATTGTAGTAACTATTTTATGTAAAATTAAAATAATTTGATGTATTAATGTTCACCTATATTTTAATTGGATTAAGTAAAACATTTGTTCATAGTGCTAACGTCTAAAATTCACTTAAACCCTAGCTTCAAGAACAATGATCAAGCTTAATAAAGCTTCGGTAAAGGTATACACGAAATACAACATTTTGAAATTGAATTTCGTCGACTAGTTAAAGTCCGTAATATGAGATTCTTGTCCTAATAGCTTTAGAACACGTGAGTGCAATTTGGTGAATGTATACGTGTCACCGCCACGTTGTATACATCTTTAGTTATAATCCTACTAGCCATTTCATAAACTGACGAGATATTTTGAACTACGTAACCATTTACGATTTGACGTATAATTTCAAACGCAACAACCTTATGCGTCCTTTGATGATCATCTTTGTATGATATTATTTTTGTATATAAATATTATGTGTACAAACCTAACCTATAATTCTAACTTTAACTTTTTGACGATATTACTTTGACAGTTTATAAATAGTCGAAAAATGACAAGTCGAATTGTCAATGATTCGTTCAGTTCACAATTTGGCGTATGTTTATAATATCGCTAGTGACATTTTAAACTAACGACGGTCACAATTCGACGGTGACATGCGCATAGCAGTAAATGCGGTACATCGTCTAATGTAAACGTTTCAAATGTTAAATGGGGTTTTATCACGATATAAATGTGTGAACAATAACGTATATTGATAGCAGTAGAAGCATTAAACGACTTTTCTGTTCACGTTTCGATGGTAAAATTATTTCAAAGTGTAAAACAAAGCGATACTTAAAGCTCAGATCAACGCAGCCTATGCCTAGATATTTTTTCTATTTCACCTGAAATTAATAATTCTATTCAACATCTACTTGAGTCTTTACAAGTATTTAGACTTTTTGCCTTGAGATTAAACACATTTAAGTTTTTTATTCACTTATGTATTGGAGTTACTAATTTCCAGATTTGTGACTATTAATCTGATTACTTATCGCAAATGGATCGGTTATTCAGTAGATATTTCATATGGTCACTTAGAAAATAAGGAAAAATAAAAAAAACTTTGCACTTAGTTCACCAACAACAAAATCAAGTTTGGTGTCGACAAATTCAGCCACGACCAGTTTCTGTAAGTTTGTCAAATTTTTATTCAACTCCCTTTAAGTTAGATCATGTCAAAAGTATTTAATTATCTAGTAAATTTTTCGTTAATCAACCTTTCAGAAAAGTCAATGTCTCATAAATGATAGCCTCACATCATCCATTTTCCGATCTAATGGAACATTTAATACATTATTTTAACGATGCTATTTAACAAAGCCCGAAAACTCTTAGCCTATAATTAAGCGCTGATAGATATACGAAAGGATACGATATACTAACAACCGCACAGTTAAGGTCTGTCCATTTGGAAAAGGGTTAATCGAATGATTAGAAGAAATTTAATCAAGTTGTCTCATAGACAATTTTTATTTTATTTTTTAAACATTATTGATAGAAGGATTTATTTTCATTGTTATTCATTGAATTATATAAAATACGCGCGGATCCTAGCTAACTAGCAAATACCAGCAGACCTTGTCCAGCATGCAGCCCTGTATTAGATTATTTAGGTAACGTTTTTTTCGTTATTCATAATGATAATTAACAAAAAAATTCTGGAACGCGATGGCGCTACCTAATGGGTCGAATTGAATGAAAACTACTCCGAGATCCATTCAAACGTACAAACAAAATTTCATCAAAATCGGTTGAGCCGTTTAAGATGGAAAACAAGAAAATACATTAAGGAGCATTGATAGTATCAGTTCATTATATAGGCTATTATGTCTTCCAGATAGAGTATGATCGTGTATACCATACCAATAATTTATTGATGTTAATTGTAGTGTACGAAAGGAAGCAATGGCTTTTAATTCATTATTCAAATATTACAAAAAAAACCGACGAAAGTTTTAGGGGAACATAACAATCAACAGTGTAATATCACCAGATACCATAATTATTTACTTCTAATACTAATTCTGCTATTCGAACAATCTGCATCAAGTTCATCAGATATTTTGAATCGGATTTACCAATCTGTTGTGGAAACCTGTCATGGGCGGTTACGTGCTCCACCTTATGAGGTACACCGCATCCATTCGTGCAATATGAAAAGTGCCTTAAGCGAAATACGCAGTTCTGTAACTGCATGTCGGGTCAGTCTGTGTTGTACAAACGACTTGTCGCTAAAACTTCATAGCTCTGACTGCCATCGTTAATGTCAGCCCAGCGATTATGTAATGTTTTTTCATAAACAAAACGTTATATAAATTAAAACGTTACGCTAAAAAAGCTTTCTAACGAATAGTATTATTAATTCGTGTCAATTGATTTCTAGTAACCCCCGTGAAACATATTCGATTTTTAATTCTGTCTACCTAAACAAAAGCTAAAAATATGCAGTAATTTATGACTGCAGAAAGTGTAAACGCTAAAAGTTATGTTTTTAAACTATTTTTTACAAGAATCTATTACCGAACTCTACTCACTACTATATTTAGAAGGGTATAAGCAATCAAAAAGATTAACGTTTCGACAGGATGCGGATATCAAATTTTCCTCTTTTTTGCAAAACTAAATCAAATTTCGTGTTGGATGAGAATTAAAATGTCACCGGGCGCTTGATGAAATCCTCCGGCCATTACTCATTCTCGGCAGTGAAGATTCGGCAAATTAAGAATTAATTTTAATTTAAAGCTTATCCAGGAAGATTCTTTTTTAATCAAAGTGATTTAACTGCTGAGGCACTAAAGGGAATTCACACTCTTTTGATAATACCAATTATTGGAATTAAAAAAAAACTTTGCTTTAAGGCTTTAGCATTACATTTTATATTGTTTTATGTCTATCCTACTATCTCTACTAATAGTATAAATATGAATGTAAGTTTACTTGTTACGCTTTCACGCGAATACTACTCAACTGATCAAGATGAAACTTTAAACACATATTCTTGGAGGTATTAGTAACATACTTTTTATGAAAAAAATATTTTTTTACGAAAAATCATAAAAATATTTGTCAAAAAATCTAGCTACTTCAACGCCATAATATTATAAATGCGAATGTTTATGTGTGGATGTATGGATGTTTGTTACTCTTTCACTCATTAGTATTGTTCCTTCCTCAGCCCATTTTTCTTTAATGGCTCCATATAAATTGACCTGCCCAACTCCAAGCTTTTACTATTATAATAATTCTATTCGCTAGTAGTAACTTAGTTTCATTAAATCAAATATAAAGCTTTCTACCCAATAGTTATCCAAGAGTATCAATAAGTCAAATCAATACATCAAGCGTGGGTATAAGCAGAAAAGCAACAGTTCTAATTTTAGGTCAGATAAATTGAATACTTCCATCAATGTCAGTTACTTAAACTTGCGACTGAACATTTGATTTATCAATCAACATGTTGGTACGTCCAATGTGTGATTTACAAAATAGCTTTCATTAAAAAGTCGTCGTGTAAAAACTGATTGCCATGCTCTGGGTCTAATTATAGCAAATCATTCAACATTCTGTTTATTAAGTCTAGCACTAGATGTCGCTCTTTTAAGAATATCGACAATGTTGCAGTTCTTATATTGTGATATAATTCTAAAGTAACGACTCCCTCGAGCTAAGTTTTTTTTATGGGAGAAGGTGGCAAACGAGCAAGTGGATCATATCATATTACATGAGCGCTGCCCATAGACATCCGCAACAAGAAAATGTGTTGCAGATGCGTTGCCTACCTTTAAGGGATAGGGGAGAGCATAGACTGGAAAAAGGATATTTCCTTTTCCCCGTTAACCTCCTCCTCGTCCAATCCTCTTCCCGTTCCCATCCTATCCTTATGAGGACTGGGTGGGAACAAGAAGAGGACTGAAATTAGGCCTCCGGCACCTCACTCATCAGACGAAACGCAGAGTATTTCTACTTCACGCCTGTTTTCTTTGAGGTCATGGTATATCTCCGGTCGAGCCGCCCAATTCGTGCAACAGATGTTGTTGTTGCTGACTCTACCACTGTTAAGTACTCTACCATTGTTAGTTACTCTCAAAGAGCCATAGGCTAAGCGCCCTCTGCCCCCTGCCGCCTCGAGCCCGGTGTAGCTGTAAATGCCTCCTCTAGGCAAACAGCCAAATAATATTTACGTTTACGATTGTGATTATTTTTAGTCAAAATGTGTTCTCTTAAATGTATGAATTAAAATACAGTTGTTTTCACACGAAGTATCTCACATTATTTTTTTAGCGAACAAGGTGGCAAACGATTAAGCGGTTGTTAAGTGATCGCTATCCGCAAAGATCCTCAACAACAACAAGCAAATGAGTTGCGTACCTTTAATGGATAGGGCAGGAAAAAGGATATTTCCTTCGCCTATTTATCCCCTCCTACGTCTTATTCTCTTCCCCTTCCCATCCTATCCTTTGTAGGAAACTATGGGAAGGTACTTACACCGGCACCTCACTCAGACAAAACGCAGAAATATTAAATACTCCTACTACAAGCCTATTTTCTATCCATATTTATGTATATTCTACATTTCCAGAAGCAAGTAGGGATTGATCTGTGACCTGAGTTAATATATATATATATATATATATATATATATATATATATATATATATATATATATATATATATATATATATATTTGAGAACGGCCTACTTTTCCCCATGTTTATCGGTTTCCGAGCTTACGCGCCGTAAGCTTTTATACTAAAGCTAAATTTAAAAGGATCGTACGACGTTCAGCGAGGAGCTTTTTTAACACAAAGAAAGGAAAATGAGGCGTCTGATGATAATCTCTGTAAGCGTTTTAACGTAGTTTTTTTATACAGTACTTTTTTAGGCTTTCAAAATTTCAGGTGAAACAGAATTTATAGAGAAGAGAAGAGGGAATAGAATATGGACATTATATATTTTATTGTTTAATATTGACGACAGTATTATTGGGACGGAGTCCTTCATTGCACGTTATTAGTTTGTGTTCGGCCTGAGGAATACGCGAGAGTATTTATAATTATAAAGTTAAAATACCATTTTTTATTTAATCATTACTTAATATGAACACGTAAAAAACATACAGCGAATGAAACTACTTTCCAACCGGCTGTGCATAAGACACCTATTTCTTTTTTTATATATGGCCTGTAGACAGGAAATTATATACGTGTAGAAGATCTATTCGAAGTTTTCCAAGGTAATAAGGTACTGAGGCAACTGAAGCAAATATTTTTCCATTATTAAAATCACATGTTACAAACTATTTGCCAATACAATAACAATAATAACATATTACGAGATTAACCTGACTTTATGTCAAAATTATTATTTTACCGTTTAACATAATATAATAATTAAATCTCACATGTAAGCTCAGTACATTACAAAGCTAATTAACTAGGTGTATACCTTACAACGTCGTTAACATCGGACAAAGAGAATTCTTTGTTAGGGAGAATTGAAACCTCTTTCTAATTTAGATAATTTGTAGTCTCATGTACAGACCTTTGTTATTCAAATATCTTACTTGTTTGTTATACCTTGGAGAGAGAAAAATTAATTCCTAAATAACGATAAAACAAAATCACTGCAAAATACAGTTTTCAATAAAATGTTAAATAATATAGCGTATTCAATATTTGAATGTCTTTCAGTGGACTATAAACTTCAATTAAAATGTTAATAATATGATGATAAATTATTCAGAAAAATATTATTTTTGTATAGTAACAAACGGCATTTACCATACATGGCGGCCATTACACTTATACTTTCATCGGAAATGTTTTAATATTGTGGAAATCGTGTGATAAAGTGAAGTGAAACTGTGTAATGTTATAAAGTGATGTGAGAAAAAGTTATTTTTCGAAAACATTTTGGAATTCACGAATTTTAACGTAAAAACTTTTGTGTACAACAATCCCATGTTCCTGCGGTACAAGGTATATATGCATACATCTTAAACAAATCTCGTTTTTAGAATACAAGACCACGACACTGACTCTGTTCCCAATTTAGCAATGTCTATTAATGTCAATGCAAAACATCATTTTTTTCATAGATGATGTTTGGAGGAATATGCAGTATGATAATTTAAAGATCGCTGGAAAGATGGACTTTATTGACCTTCAGGTCCAAGACTGGTGGAAGACGGCGCAGGATTGAAGAAAGAGACTCTTATTGCTGGAGGCCAAGTCCCACTTTCGGTCATTGTACAACTCTTGTTAGTTATAATGATGTAAACGCACTAAAACTAAAAAAGCACAGGCTTTACGACTATAAGGACTGCCGACAGAAGCGAAAACCCATAACAGGCGCGTACATAATTAAATAATCCATGAAAATGAGCTCTTGTATCTGAACAATAAAATTCGAAATTGAATACAAGAAAAATTAATGAAATAAAGTTTGTCGAAACTGATCCGAATTCAAATGAGCACGCTGTTGTCGCAGTTGCAGATACTATAAACTTTTTTCCCTACCAAATATCGTCTAACGTGGATAAAAAAATTTTCGCTTCAAAAACCGACTTCGATTCTCTAAAATCCTGAATAACTCTGGAGCCACTCATTGAATCGCTAAAAATTTAAATAGTACCAATCTGTAAATAAGACTGTCGATTGGAAACCGAACGAATATAAATTTGTTTCATAAATTCTTCCTTTTTGTAAAGTCGGATAAAATATGTGAATGTACAGATAGTGTACAATTAGTTTCAAAAAATCATCTTGTTTAATTAAAATAGGAAAACAATTTATTTGTTACTCTTTGTGTACTGATTCTTAATAAATAAATGTTCCTCCTTCATGAACAGCTTGTAACTTATTGTTTACCAATTGAATTTTTTTTCATTAGCTTTTTATTTCCTTGCGATTAAATTGATTCATTTCAATAGGGTTTTTTTCTTCAAATTTGAACTTTTTCACATCAATGTCAGCATTTTGCACATCAAATTCAAACTTTAACCCGTCAAAATTAAAATTTGTGAAATGCGGTTTAAAGTAAAACAAAACTTATATCACTATCGAGTTATTAAAATCAATTTTACCGGACCGGAGCCTTATAATTGTACCGGGGAGTGTTTGGTACCTTAAAGTCTAACAGAACAGCGACTAACGATCGGTAGGAATATCAACTTGCTTAAAAATGATAATAAGCAATGACAATAAGTGAAGAAAGCCAAGGGCGAAATGTTACTATCACGAAGTTACATTTTCTTTTCAAGCAGCGAATTTCTCCGACCTCCGGAAAAGAAAGATTCCGATTGCGTTATCGCGGCAGCCGAGTTAAAAGGCTATTTATAGCACGCGGCGCGGAATCTTTTAATTATTTTCATACGAAAGTTCCATTTGTGTAATTATTATTTCAAAGCAACAAAATAATTGATTATTGTCTTAGGGATCTGTTATTAAAATTGTAAAAATCATTCAAATCTTTATAGGAATTGTTCGCAATATTTATCAAATTATTTGTGCAGCACCATGTGTATTGTACATTTTAAAGCTACAAAAACAGTAAACACAGACCTCGCTTTTAAAATTTGCCAACTTTCTGATAATAACTTCATAAGGAGATAAATTTTATGTGTTATATATTATAAAGGCAGAGAATTGAAACGGCCAAAGCCATTAAAACTATTAACTACACCATAAACTTGGGGCAAAACGCTTCTTGATTTACATCCTGCAGTAACACAAATTTAATGACCGTTTACTAACAATAACAACCTCCTTGTAAATCTCACTGTGTGTTTTGATAATTGAATCATTTTTTTAAATAATGAAGGATAAACGTGTTAACAGTTATAACTTTTGGCTGATCGAAAGAAAGAAAGGAAAGAAAAAAATATTCCTTGAATAGAAATTGAAAATTGTTATAGTGAAGTGAAGT
The DNA here is from genome assembly GCA_029849275.1 of Papilio elwesi. Taxonomy (NCBI): domain Eukaryota; kingdom Metazoa; phylum Arthropoda; class Insecta; order Lepidoptera; family Papilionidae; genus Papilio; species Papilio elwesi. The sequence goes on from CM056711.1 coordinate 2,780,566, forward strand.
GCTAGGACAGTTACCAATGTCATCCTTGTTTATATTAATAAACAAATGACATTTCCCAACCAGAAAAATTAAGACTCATATCTTAAAATGTTTTAAAATATAAACTAAATTGGGTTAAAATCAGTTAGAATTTTTTCTAAATAAAACATTCCGAAGTAAGGGTTTCATATTTAAATCAAATTGTGTCTACGGATAAAATTGACCCAAAAACCAAAGTAGTTTTCGCGTTTTGACACCGCATAAAACATTTTTATCCTTTTAAGACTTCAATTACTATTGTCTATGAGCGACAGGCTGAAGCTTATAAAAATATTAAAGTATTTTCTGTCAACGCCCTACAATATGTCTATCTTAAGTAAACATTTAAGATTAGCTTAAAACAAAGTTATTTTTTACAGTATTTTAGTTTTATAGAAATGAAATAAACTCTATTAGGAATTAGGATGCCATAAATTCTTCCCAAGAAGTCTTTTCCAAGCTTAAAGCGTTACGTGTTGCTACAAGTTTAAAAAAATATCCAGTGACAAAGATGAATGTCTCCCAGTTAAAGGAATAAACTTTTAGCTTAACAGAGAAGAGGTAGCGTCGCTTCTTCTCGGAATGATATGAATTTACAAGAAGCGGAATGCAAAGTCACGAAAGAAAAAAAATGTTGGTTTTATAATGTGAATTGAATTACGTACGTTACGTAATACTCAATGATTTCAGTTTCAACTAAGCCATGGGCATCAGCTAGTAAATAAAAATAGCACAGGGAGTCATAACGACTGCCGATAGGAAATTCAAAACAATCGCGACAATAGTTCTAAATAAATATATAATCAACATAAATGGACCCTTGTATCTTAAGAATAAAACGGAATAAAAGAAGAATAAATGAAAAAAAGTTCGTCGAAACTGTTCCGAATTCAAAAATATTCTTCACGCGAATCTATAATTTTTTTTAACATTTTTCCTTTCAAATATCGTCTAACGCATCTAAAAAAATTTTAACTTCAATACTTCCACAATAATAACAAATTTAATTGGCCATTTTGTTATCATTGTGGTCATATTAAAAAAAATACGTAACGAAATAGCGGAAATAATAAGTCAATCTGAGTAGTCAACATATAAATAAATCCACTAAATTGTCAGCACAATATCACTCGCGTTTGAATACTGATTGTGGGTTCAAATAATATCTGCCTGGAAATATTCAATTCTTCGTTGTATTTTTCTAGATGCATATTGTCGGAATAATAGCCAGTCCGCTTTAGACAGAAGTGAAAACTTTAAAATAAAAATACACGATTTTCAGCTTAGTGGTAATATTAAATTATGATATTAGCTCATTCGGCATTATATTAAGAGTGAGATTTTATTCGAATTCAAACTAAATAATAAGGAATTTGCATACGTTTTTTTTTCGTGAATCACCGCTACACGAGGCTTGTGGTGGAAGAGTACAGAGTTCGCTCATCCTTTAAACCTTTTCAAAGAACACCTTAACAAGAGGTTTATCTTAAGAATCTCGGGCAATATGATCTTACCTCACTTGTATTACCTTACTCTCAGACCGCTTAACCGGACGGGAAAAAGACCTTGGCTTGAAGCATTCAAAGGTCCCCACGGTTCGATTGGTGACGACTATTAGATAAGATACAGGCTTTACTTATTCTAATAACTAAAATTAAAGTCCCCTCCATACACACCAAAATTCACATTAATATGTTTGTAAAATTATTCCCACAGTGATTTGGCGTTAGACACAGGCGGGCGAACGTAAAGCTGTTGGCAAAGTCGTATGGACTACGGTCATAATCGTGCCGAACCTGTATAAGTGGGAAAGGGCCAAAAAATGGTGTTGAATATGTTGGTAAAATTATATGCAAGACAAAATATGTTACGAACACAATTTATCATCGCATATTCTTTTGGTAAATTTTTAAGCACAAAACATATGGCACCTTCTTGTCTCGGAGAGGGAGGGGGAGGGGAGGGGGATGTCATTGCGATCGTCTTCGATGATAAATAATGATTGTTTTGACTTATTCAGAGCTCCCGACGTAGATGTAAGAAAAGTTTGATAAAGCCGCCGTTTGAATAATTGATGGAGCAAGTTATGAAAGGTTGCGACGCCATCGATCTTAGCGCTCCTCGATTTATTTCCCATTAGAGAAAAAACTTCTCTACTTTAATAAATAATCACTATTGTACTTAAATTTTAGCACTGTTAAAGTCAATTACTGTAGAACCAAAACTTTTTGAAGTGGAAACTTGTTTCGGAGCGTTAGACGATATTTGGTATGGGAAAATCTTATATAACTTCGAGTGAACAACATGCTCGACATGCAACATGCATCAATAACATACTTATTTTATTTTGGAACTTTTTAAATTTAACTTCCTCTATTCAATTTTGAATTTTATTGTTAAGACACAAGGGTTTATTTTTGTTGATTATTTATTAATAATTGAACTATTGTCGCGGATTCCAACCTGTTTTGAATTTTCATTTATGTGGCAGTCCTTGCCAGCCTGTGTTTTTATTTTATTGTTGGCCACAAGCGATCAAACGATTTACTTGATATTGTAGTTATGCTAGTTAGCCTTTTTTGTTATGTTAGTTAGCAATTTGCGATTGTCTAAAGTTTAGACAATCGCAAATTTTGTGATAGCCCTTAAGTTTGACGCGGGGAAAAATAAACAGAGTAAAAACAAAATAACTCACTCCCTCGGCATTCGAAACGCAGAAGCGTAATCTTCTTTATCTTTCTTTTCGCGTCTGCCTTTTCAGTATTTAAACGGTCTTTATTCACGAAATGATCGTCGCTGCTGTACAGTTCTGTTTCTGCTTAAGGATAAGCCCGATTCTAACAGAAGACGGACGTTTGTACTGATGAGTGAGAAAGAAGTACACTTCTCTTACTATTAAGTCACTAAAATTTTGCCTATATCGTAAAAAATAAACAAACATACGCTTGTACTAGCAAGAACAGTATTTGCTTAAGTAGAACAATAAAGACACCAAGTTATTCTTTAAAGTGCACATAAAAACATTTTTTTTGATTCCACATCAGTAGAAAGCACTGAGTTCCTATCGATTTAATTAAAGTGGGATCTTTTGTGAGAGCGCAAGGAACACTTAGTGTGACCACGATCGACTGGAAGTAATGAAAGGAACGTAAAGAACTTACAACCTCCTTTCTAGTTGTGGATAAACAAAGGAAGCCAAGTTTCCCATTAAGCCACTGTATTTTTAAGTTGAAGAAATCTAAGTGTCTATTTACTTACATGTATTTTCTTCTTATCTAGTATGTTTTAAGGTGCCATACAATAAATTGGTTATAGCAAATGTCTTTTTTAGATTTACCCGACAGAATGAGAAGGAGGGTGATGCTTTTCGCGCAATTGTATGTATGTATGTTCTTTCCATTGTGACCTTCTGTAGCTTAAACGTTTTGAACGATTTTGATGAGTGTCCTAGCTAATATGAAGACAGCACAAAACCCAAGATGGTGGACGTAAACAATCAATCCGTCAAAAACTAAAAAGCATAAAATAACTAATTTTATTTAAAAAAAATCCCACACTGGCTGGAAAAACAACATTTATTCATTCACAGATATATTCTACGCATATTTTTGTTAGTCTGTACAGGTCACCTCTGCCATGAATGTGATTTGTTAATGATGTTGGTGTCCCGAACCACGCGGAATTTTATCTTATTGCGACATGAAAATATTGCACAAAGTTATTGTAGGTATAAGGTCCGAATCAGATATCTATCACGTGCTCTATTCTCATAACTCTATTTTGCAAACAGTTAAAAACACGGGAACAGTGACGTCATCAGACTCAAATCTCATGTTATTGTGTACGAGCAGTACATACACTTCCTTTCTAATGCTTTACAAGATTCTACAGTCTTAAAGATGTAGCAGCTTTTTTTGCTTTTTGTCAAAGGTATAATAAATATATAATATCAAGGAAATACGGGCTCTTTGTAAGCGTTAAGGTTACGACGTGAAGAGGATGTCCGATAATAAATCTTTCTTTTGTTAAGATTGTACAATGGACGTTGTATTTGGTTGTTAAATTATTATTATTCAAGGTGTGGGCCAATTATATGTGGAATATTTAAAGGTTTGCCTACTTAATACTAAAGAATGAATATGTTGTTAAAAAATAAGCGCGTAAGCCCATTTTAGCCGACTACTTCACCAGGTAACATCAGGTAAATCGCGGTCAAACGCGAATAAATATGAACATAACAATCAATATAAATTAATTACACAAATAAGAAATAATACTTTGGTTTCAATTCATTTTAACCTAACAATAAAAACCGTAAAGTGGTGTATTTTTGTTACTATTTAATATTGTCTTTAAAATTGCCTAGTTGCAATGAATACGTTAAACCTATTAAATATTTAAAGACAATATTTTATTCCAAGAACCGGCAACAAACTGACCTTATATTAAAAAAAATAGTTTTATAAAATTTATAACAAACGTACCTTGACGAAGTTGAGGTGCAATTTTCTACACATTTGTTGCCTGATCTTTTAAAGCTAACATGATCCAAACTTCATGCTCGAGAATTATTTTATTTATATTAGGGATGTACATGGAGATACTTTTAAGTTTTAAAAAATGGTGAAGGCCAATAGTTCTTCTCTATCTGTTTCATATTATCGGATCGGTACACAGCAAAGCCATGCACTGTCTGATCGATAGAGAAACTGAAATATTGCACCGGGCATTCGAGTTTCACACTATTTATTTAATCGTGGGTTGCCACTGGCTTCAAATAGTGTCTCGATACATCGTTTCTCTTTGAAAAAACTGAGAGGACATAATGTTTTATGTGAATGTTTTCTAGCTCAAAGGGCGGAGGTTACGGATTTCCATTTGCCAAGATCACACCTCTCTCGCTGCTTCTACATGTATACAGCAACACAAACCTTACCATCCTTTATGCACGCATTTATGCAAATCTGTCTCAATTTCAATTCCAACATTTTTTTAAAGAGCACTTTACTCTTCCAACGCTATTCTATAATTTTCGTCACGCTAGTCACACTTAACATATACTTCTCAAGACCGCATTTTAATGGTATTCATTTTACAAATATTCTTTCCAAAACCAACTCTTGTGTATTGTTTATTCTAAGCCGATAGCGATTCTCCTAGCTTTTGAATTCGGGATGCACGTTCGAATATTCTGTGTGAATAAATGGTCATACGTCACCGTAGCCGATATTCACCGTAGCATCGTGTTACAAGTCGAGTTAACAAATGTTTTGCTATCTCTCCACTGAAACCGACGCTGTCACTTATAACAGGGTACGTTCAATAGATCCTTTGCGTGATTTTGAAACTCTGTTGTACTTTTTCATGGATAAAATTAAATTATAAAAGATAACGCTTAAAATTTCTAACAATATTTATCACTTTGTCAATATTTCTTGACTAGTATCATCAATATTCTATTTAAAGATTTATCTCCACATATATACGATTCTCCTCTCACAGTGTTAGTTGCCATACTCCTCCGAAACGGCTTAACCGATTTCAATGAAATTTTGCATACACATTCGGTAGGTCTGAGAATAGGTTTTTATCTATCTATCTATAATATTATAAATGTGAATGTAAGTTTGTTTGTTACGCTTTCACGCGAACAGTACTCAACCGATCATCATAAAATTTTTATTACTATTCTTGGAGGTATTAGAAGTAACATAGGAAACTTTTATAAAAAAAATATATATAAAAAGCGTAGTATGTATAGACATACAGTTTTTGTCTGTGAGTTTGTTACCGGTAATCTCAGAATTTCCTTAACCGATTTGGTTGCGGTTTTCACTGATGTATTGTGGTAGGCTTCACTTAACATTTGTTTTGTTAGGATAGGTTAGTAGCTTATAATTCCCGAGGAGGGTTGGCGTTAGACAACTGGTCGGCCGTAGAAACTGTAGCCAGATCCTATACAGTATGGACTATGGTCACAGTGTAAACGTTAATCTGTGCTACGGTCATACTCTGTCGACCCCACATACGCGGGAAAACGGCAGGGAGATGATGATGAGGTTAGGGTAGAATTAAGTAGGTAATATCATTTCGTTTACGTAAAATTGTAGGGCGGTGAAACCGCGTGCCACATCTAGTTAGGAAAATTATCATCTAGTTAAAAACTTCAATTGACTTAACTACGGTTTGGGTATATTATTATTATATAAGATTATTTAAAAAAGTCACAAGCCCGGCTTATGTAGGTAATCAAATTGACGATGTTGTGGACATGATAATACTTACATTTATTAATAAAAGACTATGATGTTGATAATAGAGATTCAATAACAATACAATTTTTTAAGGTATGCGCTCACGCCCGTAACCCAGAAGGGTAGGCAGAGATCATGGACTTCCATGTAGCGCGATCCTGGCACATCTCTCTCGCTTCTTCATTCATATATCAACGCATGCACGCTCGTCGGTTATGGGTGCTCCTAATATCGCCCTTTTTAAGTAAGCCACTAATCTGATCGATATAAGTTCTCCTAGGGCGTCCCCTACCAACACTGCCACTCACTTTTCGCACATAAATTTGTTTCGTTATTCTCTCTTTATTCATCCTTTCAACATGCCCGAACCACCGAAGCATACATTTCTCCATATACAATAGTCTATCTTCTACGGTGTGAGAATAAAACTAGATGTAATTATGTAAAAGATTGATTAAATGTTAGGCTTTCAAAATGGCTTATATTTAAAGCATTTGTATAACATGAAGGCAATGTAAGATTGAATATTGACTTTTAATGTTCCATGAACTTGTCTGTGTCGAGCTCTCTCACTTCAACCTATGTCTAATGATCAAAGTTCAATGACGACATTTCAATTTCCAATTGAGAAAGATTATTTCATATCATTGAGAGGTAAAAGAGGATTTTTTTAGTTTGATAATTTGATGATGGGAACCGCAAAGACCGTTCCCTCATCCAATGGACTGCAAACTGATCAGATCATTGGTCCGTCTTGTGGGAGGCCTACCTACAAGAATTGGTTGCTTTTTTTTATGGAATAAGGTGGCAAAGGAGCGAGCAGATCACCAAATGTTAAGTGAGCGCTACCTATAGACATCCGCAACAAGCAAATGTAGATGCGTTGCCTACCTTTAATGGACAGAGAAGGGATGGGACATGAAAAAGGATTTTTCCTTTTCCCCGTCAACCTCCTCCCCGTCCAATCCTCTTCTCGTTCTCATCCTATCCTTAAAAGGGTAGAAGGCAAGGAGAAGAGGACTGAAATTAGGCCTCCGGCACCTCACTCATCAGTCGAAACGCAGAATATTTCTACATCACTCCTGTTTTCTGTGAGGTCGTGGTATTTCACCGGTCGAGCCGACCCATTTGTGCAAGCAGATGTTGTTGCGGACTCTACCACTGTTAAATATTTTGTGATTTTTACAACATACGACATTTTTTGGGAAAAGCTACCTAAGCGAAACTGGTAAGAAACCATCAAATGCCTACTGGTAATATCAACATAGGCAAATTGTTTAAGTTACGGATGCGTTTAAAAAGTTTTACAGGTGGAAGTGAATAAAGAAAAGGAGTATAGAATGAGAGACCTGGGGTCACCTCTCTCTGTCTCTCTCTACAGACTAAACTTAAAAGTGTGAATATCTTTACTTGAAGCCGTAAGGTTTTGAAACAAAATACCTTCGTTTGCACTTAAATCTCTCGCATCGAGCTCCACTTACTATAACCGAGTTATTTCTCTAACACATTTTATGTTCGCTTTTATGACAAGTTCTGATAGAGGAATCGCACGTGTTTACGAACAATGTCAGCTTCAAAGTATTTAATTCCGGACAAGAATTTTTAAAATTTCTTCCTCATTTCTTAAAACCATTGTTAATAAATTTCAACTTTATTACATACATCTTAAAGTTTAAAATTAAGTCCATCGATGACATAGATTGAAAATACCGCTGAGCAAGGCTTCGATGTTCGAGAATTTAGTACTGTCAAGTTTTGGCTTTAATCGCCCTATCATTTTAGCCTCGGCTCTTGTAGCTACAAAATTCAATTCCTTGTAGATTTTTTGTTAAGAAAATAATCTTTAACTGAGTTAGGATTTTTCTTGATCCTCCCACTTCTTACGAAACTTATGTTTAACAAGTTTTTACCGTCTGGAAGATACGGTATGACCCCCATTGCAAGCAATAATTTACGTTTTGGGATATAATATATATTAGAAGTAAGTTAGGCGTAACTTTGAATAAGAGGATTAAAAATAGGGTTATAAGGGAAAAGTTAAGAGTGGATGTTGTGACTAGAATTGAGAAAGGTATGCTTCGGTGGTTCGGACTTGTTGAAAAAATCAACGAAGAAAGAATGACGAAACAAATTTATGTTGCAAAAGTGAGTGGTGTTGTTGGTAGAGGACGCCCTAGGAGAACTTATATCGGCCAGATATTCACTAAAAAGGGCGATATAAGGAGCACCCATAACCGACGATCACATATGCGCAAATGTATCAATGTAGTAAGGAAGTATTAGTGTAGTAGAAAGAAGAAGCGAGGCGAAGAGAGGTGTGCCAGGATAATGCCAAGTGGAAATCCATGATCTCTGCCTACCCCTCTGGGTTACGGGCGTGACCGCATATTTACTTGTATTAATTTATAAATTATACCTCTAGTGAAACGCAGCTTTAACCGAAGTACTGTTATTACGTTATCACTATTCACTTCTTAATCTCTTAATTTCTCTTGTCGACTTCACAGGGTTTATTAATTTGAACATTAAATGCTTTCCTTAATATACAAAGTCTTATTTTAGAGGGATAAAATATAATTCAAAGAAACGAAATATTCGTAAGGTTGAAAACAAGATCAATTTTTGTGCAAAACTGAGAGCCAGTGTTCGTAAGTGTCGTATAACCGGTGAGTTCACACTGCCGAAAACATTCACATTAAACGTTTTCTTTCAGAGAGAAAGATAAGAATTTTTATGCGAATTTTATTGGTAGTGTGAACATGGTGTTAGACGGACTTGTACTTAAAAAATATGAACAGTGCCATCATCAACGAAAGCAAATGCTTTGATGTATGCAAATGGGAAATTTGCACAGTTTCGTATCATCACAGAAAATCGTAATCTTTGTTTGTTTTGTCTTTTATTCATTCAAGAACTTTATGTTTATATTCACGTGTAAAATTTTATTATTTCATGATTTAATTGGATATATTTTAGATTGAATAATATATGTAATTCATTTTTTCTAAATTTACTATTAGTTTATATTATTATTTTGCTCAATATTTGAATAATGAAAACCTCTGCTACCAGGAATTCTTTTATTTCTCATCGAGGCACTTCTTTTCTTTTCATTAATCATTGCCCGTCATGAAACGAGAGGGATCAAAATTAATTTTTCCGTATCCAATATCGGACTCCCTTTTGTATGTAAATGAGAACCGACGGAAGTGAAATGTTATACTTTAGACGAAAAGTATTTGGAAAATATATTTTGGATTTATGTTTTATTTCGTGTACTACTTTTAATTAACAAAGCAACATATATATTGCTTGAATGGCGATTTTACAATGGCGGCTGGGTACAGGCTGATGTAGCGTATGTGGCCCTCCCATAATTTAGACCAATGAACCATCCAAGCTTGCCTAACTGGATCTGGATCCACTGAATGAGGATGCCAAGGGATGAGTAGCGTATTCTTAGGCAATTTTTGTAACTCAGTCTTATTAACAAAAATTTGCTTCTATAGCCAAGTAATTAAAATGTATTAAAAAGTAAAAGAAAACTGGTAATTTGTTTTTAATACGAATATGCTATTTAACAGTGTAAAAGGAGAGCCGGCAATAACAACATCCGTGGCACGAAGAGACTCGACCGGTGATATATCACGAGCTCACAGAAGACGTACGCTTCTGGGTTTCGTATGATAAGTGAGTTGCCGGCGCCCCATTTTCAGACGTCTTCCCCTTACCATCTTTCGTCATAAGGAAGGATGGAAAGGAGGATTGGATAGGAAAAGGGAGAAAAAGGCAATATAATTTTTCCTATCTATTCTCTCGTCTGTCTATTAAAGGTAGACAACGCATCTGCGTTACATTTGCGTGCTGCAGATGCTTATGGCTAGCGGTCATTTAACATCAGGTGTACCGCTTGTTTGTATGCCGCCTTCATTCATAAAGAAACATAATTATACTTCTTCTGTCTAAATATATTCAAAGGGATTTCAGTCACGTTCATCTCAAAAGGTTTTGAACAAAAGAATACGCTATGCGAAGGTACTTTTTGGGACATTTTTATTTACGTTATGTTTTTATTTTTATTTATCTACTTACTTAAATAGAACGGTAGGCGCTATTATAATATCTAAAAGAGCAAAATCACCTAGAGTACTAACTTACGATAAACTTTTCATACTTCGATATTGTACGAGGCGTGTTCACGATGTTGTAAGTTTTCTATAAAAGCTTCATAAAGTAAAGCATATACAACTATTTAAGTTCATACACTTGAACTGTTTATAGTGAGAAAGTTCGTAGCAAATATAAATCCAAGTATGTTCAGCTGCCATTACACCATTTTATGCAATTTTGAATTATAACTTTCAGCATTATGAATGAATAATAATAATAAATATCTAAGCATCTTTCACATCCGTGTTTTGAATGATTCGTATTTTTTGTGTTTTAAATAAAAAATCGCAAATTACGTAACCTGAAAACACCCTAACCGTATCCTGAGATATACGGTTAAGGCGCCTGTGAAAATTTCATAGCAAGATTTCCGTACAGAGATTTAAATGATTTTTAAATAAGATTTTGTTAAATAAATTTATTTTTGTATTATTTGTTATAAATGGTTAACTACCCTTGATTTAAAGAGTACATTTCATTACACAGTATCTTCTGCGAATGAGTATTAACATACATAGATTAATTAAATATTAAAAAGATCTACGTGATCGTGACGCAATGAAAGTGTTGAGTATTAAAATATGAATCCTTAGGCATTAGATTACTTCTTTAATATTTCTAAAATAATACATGACCTAAATAAGAAAACTGAATTTTCGAGCAAGTATTTTGGACTATTTACCTTGAAACCTAAAATAATGTCTTGTAACATAGAATTCGCCTATAAATACATTATTAGGACTTAAATCATAAATCTATTGTAACGTGCTATCCGCCTAATGGTTTTAGGGTAGTTATGTGTGCAAAGGCCATAAAGACGGGAAGTTAAAGTGCTTATAATTCTATGGATTCCGTAAAGGATGACACGAGCAAAAGAGAATACTGTGATGCGGGTTGAAAAGCGTGTAGGAAGGAAAAGTATTGTACTGACCCAGGATGATAACGATAATTCGCTATTTTTGTGAAGTTATGTTATTCCCGTCACCTTTATGCTTCACTCCTTCTTTATTTTTGCTTTCCTATTCCTCTTTCTCTCTCGTTTTCACTGCATAAGCCATATTTTGGCTAATCACCTGCAACTCATCTGATCATTGCAGATTTGGATTGGTAACGGTGATCACTTAATATGAACCGTCAACCCCTAACTCGTTTATCTTATAAAAATCGGAACATAATGAAAAATAGTAATTTACACATTTAGGTGTCGGTTTTAAAAGACTTAATAATGAATATATTCTTTGGTTGATCTATTTATTTTCTGAAATGTCTCTAAAACGAAGAAGTAACTGTATTACTACTAGAAACCAATCGCAATGGTATCAATAACGGCAACCTGATTTGCTCCACTTAATCGTACAATTCGTCTAATGCCACACGTAGAGGGCTCTCGTCGGATCTTGATCATTTACAGTTACTAGTATTTATTACGGTGGGAGGAGACAAACTCGTAATACCAAGCCAAAGAACCCAGCTGACTGTATGACTATAATCATTAATCACATCATCATATTACCTACGATACGATATACGATACGAAGCTGATGGGGCCTGCGCCACTTCACTCATATATTCAAACGCAGAAGTGTAAACAGCTACCTCACACCTATACTCTGCTACGACCTTTATTGTCTTTTCCAGCTGAACCTGTAACAGCTGCTGATTGAATTATTTATTATTTAATAGGAACACAATTGTGTTCCGAGTTTAGTAAAAAACCGGTGGGAAACTACAGGATCAGGCTCTGCCAAGTTTGTAACTTAGTATCGTTTGAAAGAGAAAACCGAATTCTATGTCTGACTCTTCTAGGGTCAGTTCAGTGTGAATGAATGTCATTTCAGTCTCAATGAGAATGGAACTTTGAAAATTAAAAAAACAGTAGAAATTTAGAAACTGGTGGCCGAGCCGAAGATCTTCAGAGAAATAAAAGCTTACAGACTGTCTTGGATCGGCTACCTGAAGAGAATGTATAACAGAAGGAAGGTGAAACGTACGTACTTGTGACGGCCGATGCCGAGTCGGCCGGTCGGCTGAGTCGATCGCTGTATAAAAATAAGAGGGAAAAGGATTTGGCTGAGATTTCGGTTTAATACAGGAGGGAGATAACGCAGAATTGAAGAAAATATCTTATTGTCGGAGGCCCAGGCTCACTGCCTATTTAGTTATGTCTGTCTCGTGGGGTTAAATACATCAAAGATTATTTGCTAAGAAAAAAGAAATCCATACCTTGCAGTCAATATCTTAGACGGCATCTCGAAGTACTTACATTAATATAATCCGTTATTCGAAAAAGATATAGTTTTATTAAAAGAATATGCAAGTATCAAGAACTTTATGTCATATGAGAATTTTGTGAAATATACTCTGCACGGTACAGTTGAAATCTCAAGACGATACCGACTCTATAGAATGTTGAAACGTACAGCTAAAACTTCTTGATTTCTTAGTTCAGAAGTATTGCACCTATGAATGGGTCCTTACGCAGTGAGTCGTGTCCTTATTAAGAATGATTACATGTTATAACATATTGCAGCAGACAATTACACTTTTTATAAACAAAATAAAATAGGCAAGCAATCAAAAACATAAGAAAGACTACCATTTGATACCCACAGAATTCCCTCGGTTCCTCTATATGCTATTTCTATATAAACAAATTCTTACGCCTGTAATCCGAGCGCCGTTAACTCATATATTTGTTTATAAGTGCCATTTAATATACCACTTGCGCTTCTAAGCATACATCCCTTCGTAACCACATGCTACCATATAGCACCTATCTATTCGCCATAAGCTTACCTAGGACACTGCCAACTCACCACTCTCTTTACCTTGACACTTTTCACTTATTTATTCTTTAAATATCGCGTCACCAGATGTACAATAATGCAATATTACAATATAGCATTATTGTGAATGATCATACATTACCTGTTTATTCGAATACAGAACACAATTTGTATTCCATTCTTTTTCACCACGAATATCGCAAATGTATACATTCATAAGTAATGCACTTCATTCTTTTATTTTCCACATTGCCTCGCGAAGGCACGTCTTCTATCCGGTATACACTCTCACAAATATGAACGCATCTGCAGTGTATGAATAAACAAAATTAAACGTACGATACCGCAAAGCCAGCCGGACATATATGACTTCCGTTGTAACTTAGACGCGGTGGGTCCCCTTTGAACAACCTTACTAATAAAAATCATGTTAACTAAAAATGAAATATCTTAGAATAGAAATAGCTCTGTATTTCACCACGGAAGATCGAAAGTCGGACCACCAAATATTGTTAAATCGATTTAAATTGTTTTTTCCAAATCTCGATAAAAAAAATCGAGAGTATCCGGAACTCATATAATACTACTTGCTGATCCCTGGTATAGGTAATATTTGTATAAGCTGCACCAAAATAGCATCGACTGAATTAACCTCGGCGAGCAGACCACATTCTCTAGGCAAAACGCACAGGTATAACTACATCCACTGCAAGCCGGTATTCCGTGAGATCCTAGTTATTACCTTGATAAGTACTATTTTAAAGGCAATGTGACTCATTGCGGATACCTACCCGTAGTGGTCTCTTAATATCAGAAGACCCGCTTGCCACCTTGTCCCATAAAAAAAACATTTTCATTCAGTCATTATTTATTCATTTCATGCAGTTTATTATGTTCTTCCCATTAACTTTTTTATTGTTTAAATATATTTTGATCTTTAACATCTGATGATTGGTTGTTCGTTTGCTGATACAGCAATCGATATTTGCTCATGTGTCCTCATTACTTATTTACTCACATACTAAAGAGTATGTAAGTAATGAGTGTAAAGACACTCATTACTTTATTTGGACAAATGGTAAAAGCAAAGCGAAAGTCTCCCTCGGGGACCTCAGCTCGGCGCCATTATTATATTTTTTTATATTACCGGATTGGGAGGACGCTGCGCTCCTTAGGTCACTTCGGCGGAAGCTCCATGAAGTGACTAATCCTCATAATAACTATTTATAATCGAAAACAAAATAAATTACTAGCTATTTTTCGAGCTTAATTTAGAACAAGACCAGTAACATTACAGTCTAACTAGATTGACTCGGTCAATTGATTGAGTCGTAAGATCATGCGTGGATTAAGATATAAAAAATAAGACACTTCTAAAAGTAAATAAGCTCTAAGTAAGTAAGTTACGATCCCGCTTACAGTGGAGCCCCACATACGTGGTAAAATAAAAAGTTCAGTGGACGTGTTATTTTATACGAATGTCCAACGGTGGAAAAAGTTTTGAAAACCGCAATGGTTTCGCCGGAAAATTTAAGAACTTGTATAAGGTTCAATTTTTAAGCGACACTGTGGCGATGTCGCTGCTACATTGTTTAGTAATTTCGAACGTTGTAATTACAGTTGCAGTATTTGCAATTTGTATAACTATTTGGACGGTGTTTTATTAATTAAAAGCTTTAGATTTCGTTGTTTATTTTTTGTAACTTATAAACTAGCGCTTGACCACAATCCCACCTGATGTTAAATGGTGATTGGTCGAAAAATAGCACGCACTTTCATTTATATATTCGCATATTGAGTACTTTATAGCACTTATGGTCATAGCAGGGATAAAAAAAAACAAGTATTTGCTTCTTGTAATACTTTTATTGCAAAATACTTAACAATTAAGAAGAAATTACCTGAGTAACTTAAATCATATCTTACCATAACTAAGTAATATCACATATCATCAGCGATAAATAGCTAACTATCATCAACACATTATGCTACATTTTCTTAAAATGTATTCGTTTTAAAAGTTTTTGGCAAGTCACTAGTTATTTTGATCACACAACTCACAAGTAAATCCAACTGAAACTATTATGAACTCTGACATTCCTTTTGTGACAATTTTTTGTCAAAACCGTACATTCGCATACACTCAGCCTGACTTAATAAAGGTCTGGAAAAGCGAGTTCTAAAGAACTACGCTTGGCCCCTTACTGCGTTTTGTATGTTATCAGTTCGGAAATTATGATTTCCAAATCTAACTATGTTTGGGGTTTCATTACTTATAGGGAATTCCACCATTGGTCTGGATAAAGACTTTATTGATCATCTCCATAGTCCATTAAACACGCATACGGTAAATGTTTTGCATAACGTCATTTCTCAAATTTAGACGGACCACAAGATTTTGGTCTTCTTACACTAAGAAGTAAATCTAGTGAAGGTGGAGAGGTGTGGAAAGAATAGTTTAGTAATAAAAATAATAAGGTTAATAAATATAAGTACTGCCCAATAAATAATAATGATAAAATTACAAATACACTAACACAAGCATGTTAGATTCGATTCTGAAGTTTGTAAGTACAAAAAATCTTACTTTTAGATTGTAATACCAATAATTCCGTTTCACGAAATTGAATCTTAAACATTATAAATACAATGAATTACAATAACTACGTACCGATAACTAATTTTAACAACCACACACTTGATAGAATTACTAGCACGTTCATAGAGTCTAAACAGGTGGCAGATGAGGTACCATTATTATTCTTTAATACGACAGGCCACCAATGTGTGATAGAAATGTATTGATTGTCTGTCTTAGGCTTTTCAGTAGCCGCCGCTTCCATACTATGATCTGGCATATAGCTGCCACATCTGGGAAAACCAGGCGGTACTGGATCCATATCCTTATGTTCGCCAACCTTAAACACTAAAGCCATACCAATTTCAACATGAAACTCTATATGACAATGGAAAAGCCAATATCCAGGGTTGTCAGCCTTAAATCTAATAACAGTATAACCACCATCTGGTACAGTTACAGTATCCTTTAATGGAGCATTTTTTAAATTTCTTTTTAACAATCCTGCTTTATCAAAAGCCTTGATTTCTTCGATTGTAGTATCATTAGCTAGGCGTCTCATTCCTACTACTCTAAAGTTATGACCGTGCAAATGGAAAGGATGATTTGCATCAAAAGTTACACCTTCATCGACTATTATTATTTCAACGACCGCGTTTTTCCTGACTGATAGAACGTGCGAACATTCACAATATCCTTCTTTGCAAGTCTCACTGATGCTTGAGGCATTGCAGAAGTTGTCGGGTGACGGTCTGTCGATGAGGAGTGGACTGGATGGCATCTTCATACTGATGTGATTCAGTTGAGGTGTATACAACCGGTTGTCCTTATGCGGCACTAAAACAAATGAAAATACTTAGTGAATACATGAAAGTTGTCAATAAATGCCTATATGACTTGATCCAGCTTGCAATACAAGATGGATAAATATGGGACGTAATAGGCCGTGCTGATATCATAATCTTTTTTTAATTGTTACAAGATTTTTTTATACATTTCGTGTTAAAAATATACCAACTACAACTTATTGTTATATATCATATGTTGTATTACGAATTGCGATATTTTAATAACCAACCGTTTATATAAATAGGTCATACAATTAACCAGAATTTACTTTTCCATAAAATCGTTCCCTGGAATCAACTCGAAGGATATAATTCCATTGAAATGTACAATATTAATTTACTAGAATCTTAGAAAATATGCTGAGGTGTTGGTTTGATTAAAGTTACATAATGCAGTTTAATAATTCAAAGAAAGATTTATTATAGAAAGGACTGTGTCTGTGTCTTAATAACTTTCAAAATGTATTGCATAACAATAACATTTTAAGCCAATTTTATTATAAAAAACGTTACAAATAACAATTTGGTAATATAATATAATGAGGCATTTTTTTCGCATGATTAAATATCAGTGGAAGCGTACACGAAAGTATTTATATCGTAAATGAAGTCAAATATTCCTTCCAAGCGCCATTCCGCTTTACCAGAGAGCTTTTTATTGTAAGAGAACAAGAAACACTACTAACGTTGACTATGGTCCAAATTTCACTGTGTAAACGCTAAGATAACAGTGGACTTCTGGAAGTTTAAGCGTTGGTAATAAACACTGCAACTCACCTTGGTAATACCCATAGTAAGGTGACCTATGGAAATGCGAATTGTTCTTTGCATAAAAGTCGTAAGCGACGTAGAACTGGTAGTCGGCGATTTCTTTCAAGCTGTCATCGTATCCCTGCAACGATTTCATTTCCGCTACGCTTATCGTCTCATTTTCCTCTTCGCCCTTGTTCAGTGCATTTAATTGCTGTGAACAATAAGAAATGGATTATTGGATGACAAAGTAATCAGTAGTAAACAAATACATATCAAGGCCCTGATAGATATCAAGCTTGATGAGATTCATTAAGCCAATTAGGAGTGATTGTGGCATTAGATAGACTTTTAAATGAAAATACATATATTCAATTAACAACAAACTAAAGAGATTTACATTTAATATACCGGAAAAGAAGATTCAGCATTCAACGTGCACAAGTCAACAAGTACATATGTATATTATATGGTGAATCTTCCTTCCAAATAACATTGTTGAATATTATTATTATTGGCTTTAATTGAAAAGACAGACAAGTAAATAAGTCCACGCCATTAATGTGCGTCATCCAAAAAGAGGAAGCAAAAACTGTACGAATTGTGTCGTTAGGGTCTTAACTGGGGAAGAGAATAACTTAAATGCAAATCTTACCAGTCCTTCATTATGTAACTCTTCCCAGGTGGGATCTCCTATTGGCTCTACGTCCGGAGCTCCCTCGTAATGCAACACCGCCACTTGTTTAGCTTTCGTAAATCTATAATACAAACATAACATTACTATAGATTCCCAAATAACTTCTCGAAAACAAGTGGCTCTTTTCTTTTTACATTTAAATTTAAGTTACCTGAAATTGTTCTACGTTTAATAATTAATAAAATATAATTTCAAATGTACAATAACTGTATAGACATTTTAAAATGTTCATATTGTTCAGCGTCATTCATCATCTACCTTGAAAATCATAAAGTATTTTCAAAAATATACTGTCATACCCTAAAAGTTTATATGCCGCATCAGCGACGCTTCATAATACTTTTAACTCACCTTTCATCGCAATCCATTAGTCCTCTGAATCGTATCCAATAGTTGTCAATATCATTGTTGGCGTCGAGTACGAAGTCGTATCTTTCACCGGCGTACGTCACCAACGATGTGGCTAAAATTAAATTAAGTGCTTTTTACTCAATTTTGATAAGGTAATCAAATGGGTTAAGTATTCATTCGTATCCTATATTCTATTATATAAAGTAAGAAACTGATATATCAACGAACCATCGACGTCCAAACTAATAGGTCTAGAGAATTGAAAATTTTCTCAGAGATTTTTGTTATTACCTAAAGCTCTAAAGCGAGTGATGACAGTTTTAATGGACAAATAATTCAATAGTAGTTAAGTTGATCTACCTTGCATGAATAAATTAAGCAAAGTTTATCATAAAGTTGTATGGGTGTGAGAAGCGACCACTATTGTTTCCGAACCCAAGCCAAGTTTGACCACGAACATTTTCGTGTAACTTAATCAAACGTATTGTGTAAGGTCTAAATTAAATTTTAAGTCCTACTAAAATCATAAAGGTGAAAGTTGTTCATGATGAATTTATAGACGAATATTGAGCACTTAACACAAAATACAGTGAAGGAATTTTAATGCAAGTCTACGATTAATATTACTCATCATAATATTGTAATCAGACAGTTGTAATCTTGTTGCTTACCTGTTATTGGCTCCAGATCATAACCGTCCGACGCAATAACGGTTATGTTGTGGTCGTCAACAGATAGCTCAATTGGGCAGTTCAGGAACTCGGCGTTGATCACACGGAAACGATACTTGAAGCCCTTAAAGAAAATATGAACATAATCTTAATACACCGCATGAAATATTTTTTTTAAGTGGTAAATATAATTTAGAATGAGACATCTATCTGAAGCATTGTCATGGCATCAAAAGTTTAGTTTTTGCCACAGATATAAACATAACTTATTATAACGCTAACAGAGGGCTTTATAAAAAATCCTACAGAATCTTGACAAAAATCAACACTTGAATACGCAAATAAGTTGCGACAACCAGTGTAAATAAAGTCATTACAAAACAACGCACCTTTTCAACGTTAAATGTGGCCGCTCTCATGTAGGTCGGTTCGGTGGTTTCGTTGAATATCCTAAAGCGACCGACACCGTTGATTAGCAGAGTGGGAGGCTTATTATCCCCGATAGAGTGGTGATGGTCGACAAACATCGCCACCGACAGCTCGTGGATCCAGTCCGTTACTATCATTACATGCTCTGATCTGAAATAAGCCAAATTGTTACCCACATCACACAAACTGTTTACGTTTAAGACTGTACGTGAAATATATCCCTTGATAATAAAGTAATAGGTAATACTAACTGCAAATGCATAACGACAAAGATACATAGAAAGTAGATAGATGTACATTTATATAAATAAAACTAACGATTTAAATATGAAACATATAAGTTTAAATATCAACAGTGAGAAACAAACTAGATAATATTCTAACTTCTCAAATAATAATGAAATAGACTAGATCATCTTAACCAGAGTACTTTTTTCGTAAGTCGTTGTCTATATAGTAGTAAAATCTTTATAAGACCACACCCAATAACTGTTTAACTATTTGGTACATTAATCCGAATTAGTTCTTACACAAATGATTTCCGATGACCTGAATTGTCGTCTTTGGTCATCCATCACGATTAACCTAGCACGGTTATAAGACCATGTAAACAAAAAGCTGCATGTAACTTCATAATTAATTTTCTACTATTATTTAAGTTAGAACCCGTTAATTTTGTTAGTTTAGTCCAATTAGAATACCATTCTTTTAATACGGTTACCAATAAGAACAAAAGCCGAGGACACAAGGGTTTAATTGTACATATAAATCGTTTAAAGGTTATAACTGTGGAATTCCAGAATACATTATTATTTTGTAAAATGATCTGATTAACTTTAAACTTTCGTGGTTTTTACTAATATAAGGTTTGTAAGACGACGGGATTCTTACCACAATTAGCCTTTTTGGAGCTCCCGATATTTCGGCAAAGCTGCACGCGCACTGGTCACGGGCTTACTGGAGTTATGCGGTAGTGCGAAAAAATGCTATAGTCGTGGTAAGAATTCCGTCTCTTACAAACCTTATATTGATCTCATTATATTTAAAGTTTGCAAATTATTTATGGTAATTTACTTTTTTCACGATATTAAATCAATAAATATAAAATTTTCACGAATCATTCAAATACGTCCAAGGATTGCTAAGATTATTTAAAAATATTGTGTTTAGTAACCAGCCTAGTAACATACCTATCGTAATCATAGAGCTTGCCATGTGGATCTAGAGTCTTAGGTTTCCTGATGATGAGAGCGCCCGCTGCACCGTCTGCTCTTTGCATGCCCGAATGTGAGTGCCAGAAATGTGTACCGGCATGCGACGCATTGAACTTATACCTAAAGCACGGATATAGGTAATCAGAAAATATTCGGAATAATAGAAAAATTTAAACGAAAATATGTATAACTTGCAAGATGAATCAAAATACATTTTAAAAATACAATTCCCCATCCCATACAAAAAGACGGAATAGGGGGTAAAGCCTACTAATTCTACTAAATTAAATAACTAAATTTCCATTCCTATCCCGCCCACTTCTTCATTTTGTTGTCCACTTCTCTCATTCCTAAAAAAGACGCAACACGTTTGATTGATGAGATTGTTGATGGAAAGCTGTAGTTACTTAACATTAGGTTAACAGCGTTCTCGTTTCTTTCTACCATAAACTATATTTTCAATCAAATCAAATTTCTGTCTTATAAATTTGACTTTATAATTTGGAGTTCTTCAGAATTAGATTAAATATACTGGGAAGCTATTCAGAGTATTCGCTATACCAAATGTAATTATACCTGAAAGTTGATTCCGGTAAAATAGGACACTGCGTTACGTAAGGAGTGCCATCCATGTAGGGAGTTCCTCTTTGGTGTTGTCCGTGCCAATGTACAGTAGTACTTTCAGTCATCAAATCATTTTCCACGTCAACCACAATCACATCATGGTGACAAACCTAAACGTATAAAATTTCATTAGAAAACATTTTTAATAAATTGAGACTAAATTTATGCAATGTAATAATATTTACCTCGATAGCAGGACCTGGCATTTTTCTATTAATGACATTTAATGCTCTTCTCATACCATCTGCTGGAATGCAATCAATTCTACTACAATCTGTTAAATTGTATGGACAGTCATAGCAAGCTTTACTCATCGTCTGATACCATTCTAGATTGAAATGGTAATGGCAAATCATAGGTTCATCTCCTTCCATACATTCTCGATGACAAGGATGGTCCCCGCTTATCAATTCACCCGTGACGTCATCGTATTGAACATGAGCTCTATTTTTTGAATTTTCGTAAACATTTCTAGGTGAACCACTTCTCGAAGTTTCTTCTTTATTCTTAGCAATATTTTTTGTACTTATCTCTGAATCATTTTCCGGTTTTCTTTCGTATAGCACATCGTTAATAGAATGATTATGCGTAGTTGGAAGTAACACTCTCGATGCGCTTTCCAGTGTTCGAAAAGGTTGACTACGGTTAAAAACTTGTATGCTGGCCGCATCACTTATTTCTATATCATCTTCAATAGTCGATCCATCTGAATCATCACTTTCTTGATTTCTGGCATCTTCTGAATCGCTAGCAATGAATTGGTCCTCTAAATTTTCAAATATTCCTTCACTGCTGTACTCCGTAGGTAACGTAGTAATGTGATCCGAGATCGTTTTGGCTCTTGGTATTTCTTTAGTATCTACAATAAATACAATTTGGTTTATTAAAATTGGATTATAAATCGAATGGATCTTTAGAATATTTATATGTTTATAGGGATATTTGTACACAAAATACAATAAAATTACGAGCTTTTAAGCAAAAATATTTGCTCCTCCGTCGATAAGAGTAGACCTTTCATTAAGTTATTACATATGTCGTGTAAATCAACATGTGTAAACAAACGTTGAAACGAAATTCAAATCGAAGCTCAATTTTAACCCATACCCGCACGTCTTTCGATTGCTTTTGTTTACGTTTAGTGTAGTTGGTAATGTATAATGCATGTAGCGGACAGGACTGTAGCAAAGCAATTGTAGATCCAACTATCAAGGCTGAGTTGCTCAACTTAATCGCGCCATTCATCTTATACCTCGAGTACTGCAATCTTCATATCTTGATACTTGTTTTATTACGATTCTGATTTTATATAAATTATTTTTTATTAATATTTTATTGTATATCACGAATATATAATAATAAAGGAAATAGTCAAAAAACTGAAGTTATTTTTAACGTAAAGAGTAGGATACATCAGTTTACAATAGGTTGAATTTTGTTTGATGTTATAAGGTGACAAACGAGCAAGCGGATCACCTTAAGTGAACGCTACTAGGAAGAGGACTGACATGAGGCCTCCGGAACCTCACTCATCAGACGAAACGCAGAGTACTTCTACTTCACGCCTGTTTTCTGTGAGGTCGTGGTATTTCACCGGTCGAGCCGGGCAATTCGTGCAACAGATGTTGTTGCGGGCTCTACCAAAGTAAATTCAAAATATTTTTTTTTGGTTTTTATCCGAAAAATAGACGAGGAAGAGGACGGAGAGGCAGGGAAAGAGACGAGACCTCGAAACTTCACTCATCAGAAGAATGGTGCAAGTGTAAATACCACTACTTCATTCCTGTATTTTGAGAGGTCTTGATACTTATACATTTATTTTAAATTATTTTTAAACGCTATCTTATAAAAAAATATTTACATTTATGCAAATTAATTTAGAAAAAAAATCGTTTACAACTTTTGAATACAAATTTACAGCCCTATTCAGGAAAATCTTGGTGGGACTAGTACATTTTGTGTTAATTTATAAGGTTGATTAAGCATCAAGATGATTAAGACGTGCTTGAGTTTTGTTATATGCACATATAGTACATTTAGAATGCGATTTAGCTCAAATCCACAAACCACGATACGGCGGGGGGGATGGGGTATTATTGTGTAGATAAGGCGCTTTTATCTTGAATTCCTTTTACGATTGTAAGGGAGGATTAACGCAGCCTCAAAGGAGGACATACAATGAGTCATGAATAACTTGGACTTAAGGACAATATTTTCTCCTTAAAAATGAATTTTCTTCTCCTTTATATTTTGAGACAAACAAAAAGATATTAAAAAACATGAAGCATCTTATTGTTCGCTGTTATAATAATTTGCTTATATTTTTTTACAAATTGCTTCCTCCGTCAATTCTTCAACTAATTCAACCACCATTTTATGTTAAAAAATTGCTTGAAAATAATTACTTTATTTGAATAAAATAAAAAAAGAACTTTGCATGAAATGCGCATGTATATAAACCTAAGACTCAATAAAATTAAAAATTCAAATTAAATTTTGCAATTAATTAATTAAATTAATTAACGTAGATGTTTTTTTTTATTGAATAAGGTGACAATCGATCAAGCGGGTCACCTAAATGCTAATAGACAACAAAACCTCCCCATCCAATCCTCTTTCCGCTCCCATCCTATCCTTATTAGGAAAGGATGGGGAAGAACTGAAAGTGGGCCTCCAGTACCAGAAGAAATGCAGAAGCATATAAAGTTTCTTTCAAAATGTATATTTATGTACTGTACATCAAAAAAAGTTTCTAGGCTTGTTGAAAAAAGAAAGAAACTAAACCTTGACCTACAAGAGTACAAAAGTAAGTAAGGAAATCGATACTCACAAGTAACAGAAAGACCGACAACCAACAAGCAAAGAGCGTACTGTATATTTGTGCACATCATTGCGAATCTGAAACAAAACAATTATAAGACGTTAACATTTTGTATAAAGTATATAAAGAATACAAGTAATATATATATATATATATATATATATATATACAAGTAATATATATTTCTGTTCCTACATATATATATATATATATATATATATATATATATATATATATATATATGTAGGAACTCAAAGTTGAACTTATGTCCAGATTGGAAACATTCTAAAGAAAATCGTGAACCAACGAGTATATTTGGGTAACGAATAGACGAAAGCTTTGCCCACGTCTTTTATCTTCATATTCCCATTATTTAATTATTCATTTATTAATTTTCTATTCATTTATTCAAAAATAAACTTTAATAAACACATACATAGATTAATTAAATACCCAAGAAATTATCTTCCAGTTAATGTGCAAGTAATTTAAATACAAAACGAAGTTATAATTTAGACTCAAACTTAAGAGCTGACAACATACGGAAATGCGACTAAAACCGTGGGTCACATCTAGTAGTAGAATGAGTGGAGATATTTTAAATTATATACATGACAATCATTATAATATGTTGACCTATATACATGCTAATAGATACTTATCTTTATTCTTGCCCTTGCTTGTTAGGTGTTAACTTCAAATTCGTACATTTTCGAAGCAAAAATATGTGAAAATTAGTCACTTAAAAATCAAATTCGGAAATTTGAACATAAATTTGACAATTTCATGAGCAAAACACAGAATTTTATTGCAGTTAAAGTTAGAAGATTGTATATTTTAAATATGTACATGTTCAATTATTTTATTGTAGAAGTTGTAATAATTTGTGGTTTCTTCTTGGCTAAATTTATCGTTGGACGTCCAAGGAGGTATCTATCAGATTAGTGGCATACTAAAGAAGGGCGATAGAAGGAGCACCCGTAACCGACGAGGTAATCGTAGTATGTATGCGTAGATGTATGGACGTAGAAGAAATTCATAACCTCTTCCTACCCCTCTGGATTACAGGCGTGAGCGTATATTTATTTATTTATTTTTCTTTATGTATTTAGCTTATGCACTTGCTCTTAAATTAAGCGCTGCAGCGCTTGCAGTCAGCAACTTGTAGCGAAGGAGTTAAGAAGAGAAAATAGAATACATTTTTAATGAAAATGTAAGTAGACGGCGCGAAAAAGGTCGCTTAAGTGCACTTACGGAGACAACTCGTTTATTGTGTCTATTATGCGAACCTGCGTTGGATTGTAAAGAATGAAATTTTTATAATGAAATTTAAAAACCATTAACTAAACATATTTTTTTATTAAGTTAATGGTTAATAATAAATATTAGTAAATTATAGGCCGGCCGCGAAAAAAACTATACCCAAAATCTATAACAGTATGGACTACGCTCGTACTGATATTACTAAGAGCACAAACCTCATATTTAGTTAAGTTATTCCAAATTTTTAACATTTTTTTTGTCTTGTCATAAATAAAATAGTTTTGATTTAATTCGCAGCACAATTAATTAGTTGGAATGGTTAACGACAGTGCCAGTTTTTGAACAAAACCGTAACCCCAATACAAACTATTGTTGTAAAATAATTTAGGATACATTACATACAAAAATTACATTAAGCTTTCATAATACGGGAGCTTTATAAGAGGCTCAGATATGAATGTGGAGAGATGTGGATATGTCAGTGGTGTAGCACTAAAAAACGATTTACTGCAGAAATGATGGTTAATAGACGGATTTGGAAGGTTGTTGAAAACATGTTGTAGCGTCGCCACGTGTGGTGGGAACAGGGCAGAGAGATGATGATACGGTAGCTCCGTAAATGAATCGCACCAGCTCAGTCGTAACATTATCTGTATAATATTTAAAAGGTAAACATGCCTTTAATCCCGTCGCTTCATGTGCAAAATTAATAAAATAAATCCTTTTGAACCAAAAATTGAGAATATAAAGTTATACTTTGAATACGAAACAGGTTTTTAAAGCCGGATCGGCGTATAGCAATAACCTTTTTCAAATATAATACATTATAAATTATCAGGGCATTGGTCATTAAGACGGCGAGCGGTACACATCTACTACTTAAGTAATTCGGTTGAGGTGGGTCGCCTTTTTTATTGAAGAAGCTGGCAAACGGGCAAGCGGGTCACCTAATGTATTAAGTGACCACTACCCAACCATTAGCAACAAGTTAATGAGTTGCAGATGCGTACCTACCTTTAATGCACAGAAGACGGGATAAACAAAAAAAACGATTTTTCCTATCTATTTCCACTTCCGTCAAATACTCTTCGTGTTCCTATCCTTTTCTTATTTGAAAAGGATGTTGCGGACACTACCATTATTAGAGATTTTTATAAATAAATACTCACGCCTATAACCCAGAGGTATGTAGACTATGGATTTCTATTTGGTAGGGCTACACCTGTCTCGCTACTCCTACATCCTACATGCCAACACACGCTAATCCAGATACAGTATTTTTTTGGTTTGTCATCAATCTGTTTGGAATATGTTCAACAGATCCCTTTCAACACAGCCACTTACTTTGCAACAAATCTGCCTTATCTTTTATTCGCCCCTTTTTAGTTCATGCTTCTTTCTAGTGATGTAGCGTTCATAATTTGCTACATAGCTATATACCGGCTATTTACTTACGTACGTACTGTATTAGCTACTTCTATATAAGTAATAATCCAAAAGAGGGCAACTAATACGAAACTTAAATTCGAAAGCTGGTCCAGGAAGCGGGTCAGGAATTGACATAAAATAAACGAGTATTTAGGCTAAAAAAATAACTGTAAATCCTTTTTAAATATTCGAAAACGTTAAAAATATAAACGGATATATAATATAAACGGATCTCTGAAGTACAATGTAAAAGTATGAATTTGTGAAAAATATACCTGGCCGCCTAAATCAACAAAACGGTCGGTTAGGTTGTATCACTTACAATATATGAAAGCTGTACTTAGGTAGCTTAGCACATGTATCTCATACCGACGTGTCCGTGCGGAACACCAACCCGAAAACATGTTTTTAAAACAAACATTTTGAAGTCTGATGCGACTTTAGAGAAATGTACGCGGGGATTTAGGGGGATTTTAATTTTACGTGATTCATTTAAGTGATTTGTATGACTGCAAAGTTTTGTTATAAAAATAAACGTAATGGGCTCTGATCTAAGCCTAACTTTGAGTTCTTACTAACGTGTCCCAATCAGTGTCCGTACTATATTATAAGTCATACGTACAAAATCA
Source organism: Papilio elwesi (assembly GCA_029849275.1). Classification (NCBI taxonomy): domain Eukaryota; kingdom Metazoa; phylum Arthropoda; class Insecta; order Lepidoptera; family Papilionidae; genus Papilio; species Papilio elwesi. The sequence goes on from CM056711.1 coordinate 2,808,097, forward strand.
CCTATTTTAAGCTACGGCAATCACAAGTTTCTTTCTACTACAATTATAATTTACTAGTGATTCGGCCCGGTTTCGCCCGGGTAGCAATAATTATTTCCGGTCGCTAACATACTAGGAATACGCGCTGAATCAACCTGGTGATTTCCTGAAAATTTCTTCGAAAGTGGTCCTGTCCTGAGCCTATAGGGAACATACACACACCATTCGGATTTTATATACAGTTAAACTTAAAATTGTTAAAAGAATTGGCAGATATCGTACATAATAATAACATATGTATATGTCTAAAGAATTGTTAGATTTAAAAACTAGCATAGTTAATGAACAGTCGTTATGGAAAAAGGTTCGTCACTTTAAAATCGACATTTGCTTGCACTACGGACAATGATCATTTGAAAGCACATAATATTTGATTTAAATTCCGTTATGAGGAAAGGCCCTTAAAAGGTTTGACTTTGATATTAAACTAGATTATAGGTGTATGCTATTTTGATCCTTGTCTTCATATAAAGTGAGCATAATTTTATATGCCGTTGCCGTTTTTTATTTCCTTAGGAAGTATGTTAGGTGTGATAATGAATGATAGGGTTAAAAATAGCGTTATAAAATTGCGGCTTAAAAGTGGATGTTGTGACTAGAATTGAGAAAGGTATGTTTCGGTGGTTCGGACTTGTTGAAAGGATGAAGGAAGGGAGAGTAACGAAAGAAATTTATGTTGCAAAAGTGAGTGGCAGTGTTGGTAGGGGACGCCCCAGGAAAACTTATATCGATCAGATTAATGACTTACTAAAAAAGGGCGATATAAGCAGCACCCATAACCGACGAGCATGCATACGTAGATGTATGAATGTGGAAGAAGCGAGAGAGGTATGCCAGGATCGAGCCAAATGGAAATCCAAGATCTTTGCCTACCCTTCTGGGTTACGGGCGTGAGCGCATATTTTTATTTTTATTTTATATGCAGTTGTCTGCGTATTGCTTTAGTTTAAGAAAGTACTTAGAAGACTTGATAAAATGAATTTGAAATCTGACTACGGTTTTCATAACCGACACGTTTCACAAATAATTTATTACAGAATGAAGAACAGTTAAAGAATTTCACACTTGTCACTAACCTAACGCAATCTGGCGGCAAAAAAAAATTCAAGGCTCTAATTTATGTATTCAGTTTGCACGGAACCAGTACATGATCAAATGAAATGTCGTTACCCTAAATCTAACAGGTTTTACGAGTCACGTTTAAAAACCACCCGATCCGTACACGTGACAGATATTAAATTGAATGTGAGAAAATAAAATTATAAAATGTTAGATTTTTTATGAATTTTTAATGTAAATTAGAATGAAATACTAAAGTAATTGTTTTTTTATATATTAGAGTAATAAATTAGTATTAAGTTAAAATAAAAAAAAAACGTTAAGATTAATGATTTTTGAATAAACGAAATAAAAGGAATCGAAATGTAGTATAATAATTCTGTTGATAACACCACACCGCTTATTTTACGACTTACATTTACTCTTGTTTTCAGTACCTAACAACGATAAGAACTATTTATTCATTTTGCCAGATATGACATTGTCAGATTGTGCACTTCGTTAGTTTATGATATCACTAGTCATAATATAAACTGTCGGAGTCAATTTGTGACTTGATATTTTGCTTGCGTTATTACGTTGAATTTTATGTTGCAATAAAAGATAATAAGGGGTGATAGATAAAGTTTGTTAGGTTGGACGTGATAGTTTTCTATATATAAAAGAAGAAGCCGACTGACTGTACCAACGCACAGGACTAGAGAGAGACTAGAGACTTGAAATTTTGCACAAAAAATTCTGTTTTTATGTAGGCGAGCAAGAGAGTATTTTTCTAAATTTATTTCATAAAGATCTAGAGCAAGGGATTAGAAGTATGGAGAAAAATAAAAACTTAAGTTAAATAAATAATCCAATGTAAGTTGACCTCAGATCTATATGAGCAATCATATTAAATAGGGTTCAGCACGGCAGGTGAAACCGCGGGGTTCAGCTTGCAGTATATAAATAATGTCTTGAAAATAGGTTTGTTACATTTGACATGCAACATCAAACTCTGATTCGTTAGTTTAAGGTTTAAAATTTGCCGTCATTTTATAATATGGCCTTCCTACCTCGGACAGTTATTTACAATTTAACGGTGACATATATAACGAGCTATTAACAATTTACTTCACCAGCTTTAGTGACTTACAGATCATGGGATGATACTGTACCCGATTTTGTAAACGATAAATAAATTTGAAAAATGTTTTAGTATTTTATTTCGTGGTTAAATTGAACCCACTACCCGCTAGTAACAGCTGTCTATAATTAAGCTATGACGTATTGGCAATTTAAATCAAGTATCGCGATGTGGAAACGCGACGTGTGGAAGCAAAACAAACTAGTCACATGATGAGACGCGCCTGACGTAACGCAACGGTGCGTTGAATGACCTCTGGAGTTATTCTGATAAAGTAATTCGATACAGCCACGAGATTACTGATTGTATTGTAGTATTAATTGTTCGTTTCGTTTCCTTTTTTACATTCCTTATTGATTATTTTTAGTCTTATTCATAGAACATCGATGTATGTTGAGTTGTAGAATAGTCGTAGAATGTAAAATTTTCAGGATTTGTCACTTTTTATCACAAGAAATACAGCTTAGATAACATAAACGGCATATTTGATTTGTTTTCACGGTTATTTTATTTCAACTTGGTATTTTTCGGTTTCTTTGGGGCTAAGAACTCACAGACCGATTTTTAACCGCGCCGGCTTTGGTCGCGGGTCCGCGGTTTTATTTCGTAAGTCACGAGACTGGAGTTATGCGACTTAGATTAGGGCGACCGCCCTACGCTTTTTACATCTGAAATTGTGGGTCTGCAACCGTAGCGAAAAGATCCAAAAGAATTAGTTACACCCGACCAGTTGTCAACTGCAGCGTGATGTTTTTAAAATGAAATGTATTCCCCGTGGCCTAAGGAGCTTGATCAAATTTGTACATTTTTGTCATTAGATTAGATTAGATTAGTAATCTTCTCCGGAGTGTCGTATGAATTATAATCATGTGTTATGAATAATGATATCATACAGTATACACCAGGGTTTTTTGTTTTTTTTTATTCGTCATTACTTGTTTACCTTAATACTTTCATCTAGAAAAATATTTTTAGTAATACAAACATTTCAACAACAAGTTTTGGAGTAATAAATACGTAACAAGATAACAAAATCGCAACAACATCGCTTCAACATCGCTAACATTTTCCAAAATACTACAACGGCATTGGTTGTAAATCATAACGACAGACTAGAATCCGTGTCAATGACAACATGTCTTACATTTTTACTAAGTAATTTACAATTTAGTAGTCAATTCATAAGTTACTCTGTTTTTTTATTTAATAAAACCAGAAACATTATTTGGATTGTGTGGTCCGGGTATACATATATATATATATACATATATATATATATATATATATATATATATATATATATATACATTATCATATAAATCGAGAAATTATTTTGGAGGAGAAATTTGGATCAAGCGATGTATTAATACAATTTTTATTTTTAAATTTATCCATATTTGTTTCTTTCCCATAAAAACGCAATTTTTACATATACACGTTAAAACAATTTTAAGTGCCACGTCTTTTGGGCAATATTTATATACAGCACATACATTATGGCAGTATGAATGAGTTAGTGAACAAACTAGTCTATTGTTTTGTTCACAGATAGCATGCAGCATGCAGCATGCCAGGGGAGGCTGCACTCATTTAATTCAGACGGATAAGTAGTGCGCAGATTGTCACACAGTGTCGTAAGCATTCTGTTCGATACTCACTCGTCCTTGCTTTCTAACGTGTACGCAATAGCAGTAGAGAAAGGAAAAGTTTCTGTCTTATTTACTTAACAATAGAATGGTATTGAACTTCAAAAAACCGCTACTGAAGCTTGATTCTGATAATATATTTATTATATTCGGGACTAAGATAAAAAATAGACTTATAATATCATTACAAGCAAACAAAGGGGTGACGAAAGACAATCTCGCTGTTCCCTTTCTTAGCACCTTTTCTCATGGGGTTTTGGCACCTTGCTACCTATAGCGACCAATCCTTTCACACTACCCCAGGATTGCTTCTATTTTGAAGAATAACGACGTCACAAAATACAGCCGTGAAGTTAAGATATCTATAGTACTTTCCATTGCTTCCTTCATTCCTGTTTATCCGTGTCACCCTCTTTTCCACAAAAAGTATTGCTCTTCTGTTTGGTGCGAATGTTGCTGCCTAGCAACGGTTACTGATCTCGTGCCAAGGTGACTTGTATTTCTTTTAAATAAAACTAATTGCTAATCCTTTTTTAGTACTTTGTATTGTTCATAAATATAAATTATAACAAATCTGTTGAACGTTGGTACTCGAATGTAAAATGTAAGAGCAAGTCATGTATTATTACGTTTTCATTTCCAAACTTGAAAAAAAAACACGGGAAAATATAGAAAAACTTTGCACAACGATTATCTTGCCTCTCGAAAGAGGCTCTCACGAAAAGGTTGAATGGAAATTAGATTTAAAATATAATGAGATCTACAATTTTGTCCAGCGCTCGATGTCGAAACTCTTACCTTGATGAAGGGTGACCTTGTCATATAATACAGGATACAGAGCACGCCTTTCGACCATGTGAACTATAAATAGTTTTCCTCTATAAATGTATCGAATTTAAAGAAGTCATGATTATGGGAACACAGGCTTAAATTAGAGGTACACGTAGGAATAGTGAAGTTCGACTTAAATTCTTAATAATACTGTCCCGTTTCGTCTCTTATTTAAAATATTAAATACTAGCTGATCATACTTCCGTTGAGTGTAATAAAAACTTATAAATTAAATAACTTCTAAATTACTTTACGTTAATTCAACTTTCCAATAGTATTTTTTTGTGTTCCAATGTACTACGAACAAGCAGTTCACCATATTAGGTGACATGGGTTCCTTTTATCCCGAAAATAAAACTGTTCCCAGCACATAAGCCCTTCCTTAACAATATCGGCTGCCATTGTTATGTTTCACGTCTTGACAATAACAAGTTTTGGATCGTGTAACAGCTAGTAATTTAATAAATTACAGTAAATAATAAATGACTAATATTCAAAAGACAAGAGGATTTTAAATTTCTATACAAAATTGTTCTATTAGATGTCAGTAGTTCTCCCTCTTACTTCCGTAACTTCCACGTCACCTCGCATTAGACGTCATCATTGTTCGTAATATTGCCTAAGAATTTGCATCATGCTTTGTTATGGTTTCAGTCATATGTTAAGAAGGTAATCTTTGAGTAATTATTAGTGACTCTGAATGATGAACAATATTTTTTTTAATTTAATTATTACTTAAATTATTATTTTTAATTTCTTTACGTTATTAACGTCCCTAACGAATAAAACAGAATAGGAGAGTATCAAATATTGGACTTATTATGAATGAAATAAATCGATTATTATACGTAGCAACGACAGTTACATTAATTTAAAATCTTCATCAGAAATAAATATTGTGTATGAGACTGATTTGAAATATTGTATTACTGAAATAAAAATAAACAAGAAAAGGCGGCTAACAAAATAAAGACTCATTTTGAAGTCGTGGAACGTAAAAACGTGCCAAATAATCTAACAGCTTTGTTAGTAAACCTTATAAATTGAACTTATAACGTTTCCTTTGAACGAATAAGGCTCGGAATTCAACCTGTTTTGTAGTTAAATCATATTAATGCCATTAAGATGCGATCCTTAAGAAGTATGTTAAGCGTGACATTGAATGATAGGATTACAAAATAGCATTATGGGAGAAAATTGCGGCTAAAAGTTGATGTGACTAAAATTGAGAAAGGAAAGAATTAAGAGAAAAGAAATATGATTCGGTGGTTCGGCCATGTTGAACGGATTAATGAAGAGAGAGTAACGAAACAAATTTATGTTACAAAGGCGAATGGCAGCGTTGGCAGGAGACGTCCAAGGAGAACTTATATCGATTAGACTATCGACATACTAAAGAAGGGTGATATAAGGAGTACCCGTAACCGACGAGCACGTCACATATGCAGATGTATGAATGTAAAAGAAGCGAGAAAGGTGTGCTAGGATCGCGCCAAATGGAAATCCAAACCCCCCTGGGTAACAGTTATTTATTTATTTTAGCTATAAACTTGTTATTTAACATTCAATTCGATGTTTTATTTCTAATTAATCATATAATATAAAGCAATCAATTCTAGAATCTCGACCACGATGTATGAGAATGAATAAAAAAAAATGATTCCCAGTGTTGAGTTTCTAAGAATGTACACTGTATCTAGCTGGTCTTGTCTACGCATCACGAGCTATACTTCCTACTCAATTTGATAATAGTAGTAGACACGTATTACTTAAGATATATAAAACAGGTATATTGAAGTCTGACTCAGTTTCCGTGTTGAGGTATTGCTGGGGTATACCTGACCTTATAAAATGGTTACAATGAGATAATCGCGGCGGGGAATAATACTTACGGTTTATTTAAGTATTATGCAAACAATGTAAAAACGTGCTCTTCCTAGTTAACGAGATTATAAATTAACGGACGGATTTACTTTTAATATACATGCATTGATGAAATGTTTATTTTGGTTTGAACTTGACAAAATTCTACGGAAGGATTATTTCAGTACATTTTTAGTACATTTTAAGGTCAACGAAATAGCAAAGAAATGAGAGGTTGGTTTTGCAAAAAAAATGGTAAAATTTGATATTCGTTCCATATGGCTGTTGAAAAGTACATAGTATGTAAATTTGACTGACAAAAATAATGTAATTAAGGAAGGAAGAGAGAAAAGACGAAGAAGACTAAGTAGACGCCATAGATGAATTCACATCAACAATATAGGCAAGGCAACATAGAAAAATTTTAATCAAAGTACCAAATGTGAATCTGCTCGTATAGCTTGTCACACATTAAGTTGGATTTTTTTAAAACAAGCCTTACCTTTTATGTTACAATCCGTACATTTTAAAATATTTTTAAACAACTTTTTCCCATATAATCTTAGCTATTATACAATTTTTCTTCATTTTAACTCAAGGTTTCAACAAAATTACTACATTTCCGATGAAAGTATAAAAATTGTAATGGCCACCATGTGGTACGTGACTGAAACTACAGATGTATAAAAAACGGGAAGGGCGTGCCGGGACCGAGTACGTTATTTGATTTTATTAGCACATTAACGAATTATGAAAACATTGGCAAGATTAATTATGCCAGCAGTCGTATCATTTTACTTCAATCAAGAGTTCGTACAATCATCAGACTAAGCCACGTGACTGAACAAAGGCTTTTTTTATAATGAATAAATTAGCGCTTGGTCAGAAACCCGCCTGATGTTTAGTGGCGATGTAAGCGATGGTACGCACTAGTTTTGTAACAGCCACCATTCTCTTGAAGGTGCCCACGCCATTGTTGGACGGCAACATTGACGCTGACTACTTGTTCCATTCGTTGTGTAGTACGTATGCACAAGGGACGAAGATTCGAAACGCTTCGTTCGAATTATTAACTTAGTGAATTATATTACTATTGCCACTCATCATGGACAGAGTGCTTAACAGATAATGGAAAAGTCCACAGATATTCTTCAAACTGTACAAACAAGGAAATTATAATATCTATATCTTTTTATTCGGAACAATAAATATTAGCGAAACCTCTCCACCATAATACAAGGAAAAAATTTGAGAAGAATCTCCTGGCTAAAAAACTTACGCCAGTGGAACAATGTGAGCACGAAATCACTTCTGAGCGCAGTTGTGAATAGAATCTAGTTGGCCACCACAATCGCCAAGAAGAAGAGAAGTAGTAATTCCCATTATTTTCAAATGAAAAGAATAGGGACGTGAGGATTGGATCGGAAGGGGAAAGATGGGAGAAGGAAATATGTTTCCTGTTCCTATATATCTCCTCTGTCCATCAAAGTTAAGCAACACATCTGCAACTCATTTGCTTGTTTAAGATAGAGTAGGTACATAGAAGTTTATTTTTATATAAACTGTATCATTACACAACATTATTGATGGGATAATTTTTATCGATGTTTAAACTATTCGCGCTCGCCGTGCAGAGGAACCATTATGCCCATATTGTGCACAGCAATAAACGTGGCCAGACATGTGAGCGAGTGGCGATCGGGACTTCCCATGTTAAGATATTTAAAGTTTTGACCTTCGTTTTCCCCATTTCGTTTTTTAATATTTATCCTATACTAGACATTGCCTTCTATTTCGTGCGCATCAAATAATTACTTCATTCATTCGTATTAAGTAACGAAAATACAAATTTTGACATCAATAGGAATAATTGATAATTTTCTGTTGCAAATTATGAGCTAAACAGTAAATTTGGACACACTTAATAGCATTAGCGAATTCGATTTCCGATACAACAGTTTTCGCTCTTTTCGACGTTACATACTTCGCGTTCGAGCGAATTGGTGTAAGCCTTCGTTTAATGCGGTTACGGCTTCGTTTAATAAGGAAAGGTTAGGAAAGGGAAGATGATTAGAGGGAGAGGGGATGAATAGAAAAGTACAAAGAATCAGCAATATATAATTTGTTGCACATTCATGTAGGTAATAACAAGCATTAGGTATCTTTCGACCACATTACTTAATATTTGTGGGGATTGTGGTCGAGCTTTATCGTTATAACAAGCAATTTTTAATTCAAACAACCAATATATCAAGGGAACGACACTCACGGGAAGAATCGAATCAAATTCAAAATCGGTCAAGCCGTTAAGGCTACAGAAGATCGCAACGGAACGGACACCCATACATACCCGTGAATTACATTACACTTCTGTCAGTCGGGCAAAATAGGATAAGAATGTTGCCGCAACCCTATCACGTGCCACGGGTTGGCATGGCCACTCATGCGAGCAAGTATTCGTACGTATTTTCCCGTGTATACGACTAAAATGTAATGCCCTGGCAACACTACTTTATGTTATGAGTATAATTTATTACATTAATCATAGACATTATTGCGCTTACAGTAACAATGAGATGAGAGGTCAAGGTGGCATGCAACTTAGAGTTAGGCAACGTATGAACTAAAGTTCAGGGCTGCCAAAATGTAAGGCAAGACATTAAAATTCTAAAAAATCATTGTGTTAATAAGGTCTAGTTCTATTAAGTGTATTCTATGCATTACTTATCATACATTTTATTAAGACAAGAAATGTTTTAATTTTAAATAAAGATTTAATTAAAGCCGTAATATTTCAATATAAAATACTTAATCCCAAATAGAATGTCCCACAAATCTTTATTAGTTAATCATTAGTAACCTAAGAAGTAAAACCATCGCCTTCCAAACATTTTGTGGGCTATGCTTAATATTTCTTATTGCCAAATCTCATTATTAAATTCTCTAAAGTCTCAAATTTCGATATACATAAATATTCTATATTTTATATGACTATATTAATAATTTTTATGTAATTGTAAATATTCAAGCCATTTAATTTTTTTGGGAATAATTCAAAGTCACGAGTATTTGTAAGCTTGACATAAAGGCCATATTTATAACTAAAATACTTTTCAACATAACATTAAATTAAAAATATTGACAACCCGTAAAACTGCGTACTCTGAAGTACTCGGGCAGTTTTAAGTACAAATAAAAATATGCGAAAGAGGTCACAAGATTGAGCAAGTCCTAAGATATTTTGTAGTCAAGTTACTCATATTATATTTATTTAAAGATTGTAAATTGTATTTAAACTGAAATAATAAAAATTAGGAGATACTATCTTGTTACCTCACAAAATTAAGCCACCGAATATTATGACCGTACGTCATTATTATTTTATTAAATTTTGAACTATTTTACTCTTTTAATCTCGTATGAGAAACAAATAAAATAAAAAGGATCTATTTTATTATAATGAATATAAAATCTTAAGTTTAAAGTATGTAATAGGGAAAATATTAATTATCCAAGATAATGATAATTAAATTCCGTAAAAGTTTTAAAATTTATACAAATGTGTTAGTAACTATAATTTCAAAAAATAAACACAAAAATCAACATAATAGGCTTTAAATATCATCGAAAATAAAAAGATAATACCAGCAAAAAATAATTACGCTTATGTAATATTTGAAATAAATAGTTACAAAATATAAATACTCACCAAATTAAAATAAAGTCCAAGATAAAACTAAATCACAGTATTAATAAATTAAATTATAACAATAAAACATCACAGGCAGGCACAAGAAAAATAAAAACATAAGCATAACTAATTAAATAAAAATATTTTAAATTTCGAACACGCGGAATATATTAATAATCCGCTCGTGTGTTAACGATGCAAGTTGATGGTTTACTGAGTGACCACCACTATCACTTATTCACTTAACTCGTCGCATCTTAGTGACCTTGCCCCGCGACTTGTTGCGGATATTCGGAGCTATGACGATAGATAACAAATCGATATGTCACGAACCGCATCTCATAGACAATGTAATCGAGTAATTAATATGCTACACCTACATTGACTTTCCTTTTCAAAGCTAAACCGTAATTTTAATGTTTATTTCATTGTTTTATCAGACTGAAGGTCTTACCACTTGCATATATTACTAGTTGTGAAGTTGTATTCTGTTTCCCTGCCTATTCTTTTCCCAATTTTTTTGTCTAATCCTTCCTTTGTTCTAAGGCTGGCAAGACATTTGCAATGCAGTTGACTGTTGCGGCTTGCCGGTATATACTTTATTTTGCGTTTTAATTTTTTTAATGATATAGTTCCTATTAATCCTACTTTAATGAGAAAAAAACTGTTTAATTGAGCGTAAAATGTACTGAAAAAATTAGTGATAATCTTATTCCGCTGAGTCCTGGTGAATTCCACATGGAACTTACTTTAGGAATCTCTGCCATTGCACACTATTGTTTGCCTTTTACCCATATGGATTGAGAGAAATACTATGTATAACGTTGACCGACGTACCAAGTATAATCATCTCCTCGTCCTCCTCATCATCATCATCATCATCATCCATCATCATCTCCCTACCCTTTCCCCACCTACATGAGTGGGGAAAGATATGTCACAGTATGATTGAAGTCCATAATGTACATATAGGTGGTGGCTACAGTTTTAACGACCGGCCGCCTGCCTGACGCCAACCGTCATCGGAAATAATTGGTTGGTCTTATTTTTCTGGTGTGATCAAAGACAATTCCGATGCCTAGATATTCAAATGTCGTGAGGACCGTTATAGGTCGGACGAATCCCTTCTCGTACTGACCAGCATTTATCTCTACCCCTACTTCCATCTCCATGGAATAAATAGCATAGCAAGTATCATATTGTATTATAATGCAACATGCAGCATTTATAAACTCTAAAGGTAATTTCCTATTCAACTAGAAATACTGCGGTACATATATTTAATTGTATTACTATTGCATATTTTTCGTTCCGTTATACTAGATCTTAAGTGTCTCATTTACACATGTCCAAATTTAAAAACAAGCTTTGGAGTTGCACAAATATTTTTCATCGCAAGTCACAATGTAAGTGCAAATATCTTGTAATCGTTACCTTATCGAGGTAAAACGTCCGCGATCGTTACATTCAGAAGTTCAATTCATCGTCATCATTAAACAATGTAAGTCCATTGGTAAAAGGTGTATCCCCAAATATCCCAATTAAGAACATTCCGCTCTCATACAAAGTACTAGCGCAAACTTAACCAGTCCATCATTTGGGAGGTTTACCTTCACTGCTTTGGTTCGTCCACCATTGAACCATTCGCTGCTATCGGCCATCCATTAAGATTTCACAAATGTTTTTTATTCTGATATCTGATCTTTGCGTTTTATATTTGTCTTCAGCCTAATTCAACAGAAGTTACAGATTACGATCTCTGTCCGCCTCTGTAGACCGTCCGTTGCACATACTAGCTATTAAACTCTATATTTCTAGATTATGACCATTGTTGTTAACTTAATATTTATGAGAACTTATTTCTCAACAATATATCATCGTGAAGATCGGGCACAATATTGTGCAAGTTTGAGTTCGTCTCGCAAAACGGGTTCGGTACTTCACCGAGTCATCATTTTGCGGCTTCTAGGACGTTCTTGTAAAACAAAACGGTATATTTACTCTCGGCGAGGTGTAATATTTGCTTCCGGGGATTTTTATTTTGCCTTTGACAGATTTTGTAATTTTCTGCGTGACAGCAAACCGTAATAAGCCTACTGGAATGCTGCAGAGAATCCCTGATCGATCAAGCAAATAAAAAGCGCTGCAAGCGATTATGACAATTCATAATATAATGTACATTGGCACATCCTCATGGTACCTCAATGGCATTATCTGACAATTCTGGAGTTTACTTCTCAATAGAAAAAAAGACGGGGCCGTCCAAAGCACGAACGAGTGCGGTGTACGAGAGACGGTTTACATATCGTAGTCAGTAAATTCAATAGTATTAAGTTATTCTAAACTTTGCCAGAAAACTAATTAGATATCGTTACTGAGACGTGTTCAGAATAAAGAAACTTCCTTCGATTATTTATCTGTGATACGACAATATTAGTAAGGAAAAACGATTACTACATCAAACGAACTCACTTTGGCCGAAAGCCTTGGAGCCAATGTCGTGAAAAAAAAACTAAAATAGTACTATTGCTTTTTCGCAACACTCTTAAAATATAATATACCAAAGAAAATTTCTGATATCTATTCCACTATCGTAATAAATCCCTGCAATTCAGTAACATCGCATATACATATTCACTCAAAACATGATAAGTGGCTACGAATATCTTAAAGTTGGCCGTACATTGTCTCTCGGCTTATCTTTATGGGTGTTTCGTTTTACTGCCATAGTCTTAAAATTCGCTATAACTCTTTAGAGACAACATGAGCAAATACTTACAAAATATTAATAAATATTTATGTATACACATTGGTTGAAAAATGTTGCAGTTTGTTAGGTTACATCATTGTGTAATTTTGATCGATGGGCTCTTAGATTTAACGGTGTTGGTAAGTGTATATCTGTAAGAAATCGCCGTCTTTCAACATTTAAGTAATAATATGGAAATTTTAAAATATAACCAGATTAATAAAACAGAATTTTGATCCGGGTTTGTCCTAAAACCCGGCCGCTGGACTACCGGCCTTCAAAAATTTAGCCACACCTACAGTATGGACTACGGACATTCTCTGCGGATCCCGCATAAGAGGAAAAAGGGAGTATGTCCTTAAAATGCGACTGGAACAGTAGTAGAACCCTCAGTGACGACACTTGATACGCGAGAGACTCAACCGGGGAAGAAACTCAAACTCACAGACTACCGCCGTGAAACAGAGATATTTTGTATATTTTTGTTACGTTTAACGAGTGATGTGCCAGAGGCCTAGTCCCTTCCCATCCTCTCTACTACTTTACCGGATCTAGCCCTTTCTTTGTCTCGTCGATGAAATAAAAACTCCTAAAATCGACGAAGTGCTTAAATTTTACGATTTCTGAACACTAATCTTAAGACGTAGCAAAATTTGCGAAATCTAGTCAGACTAGTTTAGAAAGCAGATTTATGTATCTGTAACATAAAATGTATCTATAACTTGCCTTTAATCGGTCAATACTCGTTTGTAACAACACTGATTGCACAGAGCAATGTATAATATGGTCTACTGGAAGTTTTGTGTGTGAATGCTAATACATTAAGCTAGAATTGTAGTAATAAAATTTCTAAATCGTGCTGTAAATACTTTTCTAGTACACTTTGTTAGGTATATAATCTTATTGAAGCAATTTCTTTTGTACAGATTGGTTTATGGATAATAATCTTTGTTTTGCAAAAATATGTGACGCTTGAGTTATCAAGGAATATATTGTTGAAAGTCGACATTCTTAACACCTCCAATCTACTCGATTGATACGTTGATCATCATTATCCTGTAATATCATTGATAAGATTCCTCTAGGGTCGCTATCATATCCATATCCCTACATAAGCACAAACATGCCAGTCCGCTGCGAGAATAATTGAAACTAGAAACTCGTAGGACCTTTCTAGGCCCCTTAAATACCAATCTGTTCAAATCTATCTATACAACTCTATTGGAAAAGGAAACAAAACAAATAATGCAATTAGAAAACCTTAAATTCAAATCTATTGTGCTCACGAAGACATTGTTACGTATTCGAGAATTCATCTCATTGTCATTAAGAATTCGGAAACGGATAAGTAAATAGATGTTAATTAATTCGTAAGAAGTTAGAAGCATTGAGAATGATTAAGTCTATGACAAGAAGCGTCTATTGAAAACAACTCTTCGGTACGACCCTGAACACAATCATTGATATACCGGAATTTAGCAATGACATTATCATTGTTTTTTTGACGGATCTTCGGTCATGGTTACGTTGTTACGTGTTATACTTACTAACCAGTGAATGAACGTAACCAGTGGACTTAACTTACTTTAATTAACACCTGCAAACTCAGGTAGCTGCGGCAGAGCTAAATTAATTATTATATGAGACGAGCTCCTTGAGAAGTGTGTTAAGCAAGAAAAAGCGAAAAAGAATAAAGCATGGCTTAAAGAGAACTTAAATTCTACTTAAAGAAAGAAATATATGTTTGGTGGTACGGACGCGTTACGCTCATATATTACATACGAATGATTCAAATGAACTGATGATACTTGTACATTAACTATTACGTTTTCAAAAGACACCATCAATTGGTGTAGACCACACTTTACAAAAAATCTTTTTGCAAGCATTAATTTAAAAGTAATTATGCTCACAACCTTACTGGTGTTGAAAGGCAGTCGATCACTAATATGGCTCAAGGTCTTGGGCAATGTTTATGATGGGACAATGTAGAAAATTTAATTGTTCTTGAATGAGAAGGTTTAGAGGGACAGTGTCACGCGTCTTCACGTTCAACTTGTTATAAAGGCTGGTCAATGGATCTCTTCTCGGTAATCTTCTTGTTTGACTTCGAACACTGATCCAATTTATACTAAAAAATATTTCCGAAATAATAATAATGACAGGAGTTTTAGTTAAATGAAGTGTTGACAATCCTTTCAGAAGCCGGATATTAATTGATGATGATTGCGTTCTAGGAAAGTAAAAGAAATGGATGGACTCGCATTATTTGTATGATAAGTTATTACTTTTAATATACTACTATTTAATACAGAGATGTGCCCAGAGAATAGCTATATAGTAAATTCTTGAAAAAATCGTGACTTACAATGTGTACTACGTAAAGTATATAGTATTTAGTAAAATAGTATGATTTAACCTTAATAATTTAAGCGGCGATAGCAATTTATCGAGATGCACTTTTCACCGAGATTTTTCTCTCTCAAATTGTCAGTCTATCCATTATTTTTCATTAAAGATGTCTAAACAATTGTTTTATAAATCTTTGTTGTTTTTTTTACTAATTAACACACGATATAAAATAAATAAATGAAACAGTTTTTCACAATTGTTTTATATTGTGTATAGATTGGATAATATGCCACCTGTGAATTTTTCTGTTACTTAACAAGCAAAAACAAGATAATGAGGCAAAGGGTACGGGTTTCATTTGTTACGACGGAAAACACGTAGGTAAAACACATGGTGATATCAGACCTCGGGGGATTTCACTCCTCGTATAAATTCCTTGATTATCATAATCTTTAAATATTTCCGAAACACTTGAATAAATGTTAACAATCCTTGTGATTTATGCTGGGCATGATTCTGATTTAAATTATAAGAAATATCGATAGGAAGTAAGAGTGTGTACCTTAAAACTGAGAAAAGTGCCATAAAGAATTGAGCTATGTGGAAAAGATGAATGTAGAAAGACTGACAATGCAAATTTATGTTACAAAAATGAGTGACAGTGTTATTATGGGACGTTCTAGACGACTTCTACTTCGCGGCTGTCTTCTAGGAGGTCTTGGTATCTTAAGCGTTTCAAACTAATCGAATCTTTCACAACTGGTCGTAAGCCTCAATTAACGCTCGATTTATCGGTCTCTTGACATCTTTACCGAAATTTTTACCACCATTGATAGCACAAGTGGTTCACCTGAGTGCTCAGAAAAATACATTCGCTCCGACAATACAAGCGACTCCATAAGGAACTCCGATATCGTGAAAACAACAGTCGCTAGCTAGCGATGGCGCTCGCCAGAATGTGCCACCTGTCTACGTATTTGTATATCCATTCGCTAAATTGTCGATTCATATGATGGAATAGAGTAGTAATATAAACATTGCTTAGCTTTTTCGTTTCGCTAACTATAGACCGCGTGACATAGAAAGCATATGTCAGTTACATATATTTTGGACTTTTCTCCTAACGATATGGTTAATGGAATGATAACTCTAGAATATCTCTCCCACATCTTATTGTGGTAAAACGATGATAAATGTAGATAAGATAATATATTGCACCGAAATATACGTTGTTGTATCACGTGACATACACAAGGTCGGCGCTTCAATTAAAGTGAGCGGCGAAGTTCCCGGACAAACACGACCCGCATCCTGCATACTGAACGAAGCACGAATACGTTAAGTTACAATATAAAAAAAACAATAATTGCTTATTATTCAACAACTAACATCGCATTGCGGCTTTTTTTTAACGCGAGTCGTAATAGCGTGGTATGTGTCACACAAAAATGATGTACATGGTTAGTTCAGCTCACAATTTTCCATCAGGTTAACGGTTCACAATTTAACGGTGACATATATCATTGCACTGAATGTTCCGACTTAATTTTAATAGAAGACTGAGTCAAGGCTACGGGAGTGCAGTAGACGTTCCTTTTTCTTTCTTTTTGTTTATTTATTAATAACATTGTATACAGATACAAATCGGTCCACTAAGCCGATTATAATACATGCAAATTAACAGAATACGTCAGTTAACCTTATGTGTTTTGAATGTTGATGCTTTCAAATAGAAAGTTTTGTCAAATTTCTTTTTATGTTCTCAGCTCAACAGGCACTTTATATTTTAGGTAGACCCTTGACTTATGATGATGATGGAATAATCAGAAACATATACGTATAAATTGTGCCATTCAAAACGCTTATGCCCTAAATAACTCATTTAAGCTTGATACAATGAGGTCGTAGTTGCGTTGCTGAATTTGTTAGCGTTCGAGTGTCGATAAGTCGGCGCCAGAAGCCTGGCTTGCGAAATTCACCTTCAATTTGGTAATTGTAATCTCTGTGAGAATTTGAATTATTTTCTGCAAAACAATTTAAATTCTCACAGATAGGTTGACTTTTAACACGAGCTATTGCTTAATTAAACTGTAAAAACCGTAAAAACTAGGTGAAACCCGCAGCTTCGCACGCACTCGTATCTCATATTTCCACGCTGGGAATTTTGTTATTTTGATTTCCCATAATTATAATAAGTTCCTCAGGAAGAATTTTATTTTCGGGATAAAAAGTGAATTGCCTTTGCCATTCCCCCTAATACGTGTACTGTGTGTGTAAAATTGCATAATGATCGGTTAATCCGTAAGAAGCTAAGTCGTAACAAACAAACAAACTCACATTCCTGTTACAATATTAGTTGGGATAACATCACATCTACATTTGAATATTTGAAAAAACAATTTTGTTGATAGTTCGGCTAAGATTTGATTAATGAATAATGCCGAGCAGATGTTGGAAACAAAATAAACGGGTAATTCCGAACCCAGATAACCCACAAGAGAACGTGTCGCTACTGTATTAAAAAAAACCTTTAAGATTTTCCCGGGGAATCACACGCAATTCCCAATAACCATTTTTATCCGATACAAGGTGTTTTTAAACACAAACGCCTTACTTTATTTTTGATATTATTAGGTTGCAAAAGTAAATTGCAGTGTTGGTAGGGGTCATCGTAAAGAACGTATGATAGAGAGAAAGGCGATATGAGTATCGGCAACCGACAAGCAGCATATGCGAAAATGTATGGATATAGGAGAGAGAGTGTATGTATGTCAGCATCATGGCAAATGAAAAACGATAGTCTCTCCCTGCCCCACTGGGTACATATTTTAATTAGGAATAGAATAAGAATCCAGGATTTATACCGGATAAGTTGCTATCTAGAGTTATATGATAGAACTAATAAAATAAAATGTAGCAATAAGTAACAATCGAAACTTATTACTGATTACCACATGTTATAGCAGCCCGATAAATGCTTTGTTTAAAAAAAACACTTATAAAAAAGCCCACATGCGTATTTTATCCTAAACAAAACACTCGAGAAGAAATGACGTCATTAGGAGACTCCCACCGTCTATTAAGGTAAGGGGTTTTGAAGCAAAAACTCGTAAAGAAATCAAATGATCGCTCGCCTTTATTGACCTAGCGTTTCTAAATGGGTATTCCCCTAATGACTTCATTCGGAATTCCTATTTAATGGTAACGATATATCTTAATTTAGTGTAATTGAGCGATGACGATATACCCAATTTCCGAAGATTTACTAGCAGTAGCACGATGTACAAGAGTTGAGTGATGTCGAGATATGTTTTTGAAGTGAAAACTTATTTAGCCACCTTAAACGATATTTTGTAGGGGAAAAACAAAAAAAAAGTAAGATAATAAGTACTGTATGAAAAGGTCACTCAATTTCAAAAGAATCGTAAACCGCTTATACGAAATGTTTGACAATCTTTCGTGAGTACTTGTATTTGATTTGTATGAAATCTGTAGCCTGTTGTTAACTGTACTGATATGTCATATGTATCGGATACGTTTTAGGTAGTACAATGGAATGTAACAATATATACAAATTGAAGTGTCTGTGTGGTCATATCAAAATAAGATATCCATACTGAATCTACGTGACGTGGTGCGGCACATGCCTACCTGTTTATTTAGAGTAATCGCGCGAAAAGAATAGACCGATTTTGAGACCGATTAAAAAAATTGTGCCGAAAATTCTGAGGTCGCAAATAACCGAGTATCTTTTGTTGTTGTTAATTGCCTAGAACACGTGCGACATTATGCTTATATTGCATAATAATTATATAATAAAGGAAATAAAAGAGTATATTCAAAAATCTAAACATTTTTTAATTACCTTTACAGCTTAAGTAAAACGTACATCGAGATTCAACCTAAACCATACACTTGAATATTATTGACGTCATTAGGAGATTCCAATACTACTCTGGCTTATCTACTCGAGTGATTAAATTTCCGAACATTTAATTGTTTATAAATCTCTCCACACACGTCACAAGTTCTTATCACAAGATGGAAAACACTGAGTGAATCCCAATTACATCGATGTCTACAATTCGCATACATTTAACGCGCAATAAAGATAAGAAAACTACATTATCTATTGAACCGACCGCTACCAATGCGTATCTAAATATTAAGACTCAGCGGTGTCTCGTATTCCATTCTAAAAATATGCATTATGATTTATATGCCAATTATGGGAGTTAATGACTCAATTAGTTGTTGTGGAATAGTTAGGGGAATCGTATTAGGATTAAATTAATCAAAACATTTGATATTGGCGAAATTATTATTAACAAAAACGAAGCGGTCTATACATTAAAAACTTTATATCTTATTTAAATGCGACATTTGCTCCATAAGCCCCATAACAATGAACATACATTTGACAAGACATTGGAATAAAACATATTTTACGGATTTTATCGCGTTTATTTTACGATTTTTTCCTCAGCGTTTCGAGTACTTAATATATAAAGAATTAAAAAATATTAAATCTCAAACCAAATATACGATTGCAAGATCTGAAGATACTGTGATCATTCTGCATAGATAGGAGCGTAAATAACCTCAGTCCCCCGTGACCATGAGTGCTGTAATGTACCCGAAATATATCGAATCGAGTAAAAGCGATAAAATTAGTTTTATACCAAGACAAGTAATAACTGATAACTCCTAACTAAAATTATGGGTATTAAATAATATTCAAAGGTGTACTGACACTCTCGGACTCTTCTTTTTCTTAATTTCTACCATTTTAAATAATATATTATTTCTTCTCTCGTGTGGTTTACACTTGTCCTCAAATAAACTGAATTAGATTTACTTCCAATGACATAGTATAAGACGAAGCACATCATTACAAATTTAAATTCATTTTAAAAACCGTAAGATATATTTCGATGAATAAACAATATTTGCTACGTAACGTAATGCTTGTAACAAAATGTGTTAGTAGTGAATTATGAATAATGAATCGCGATATCAACTATGTACAAAAATTAACTGGAGCTTATTGGCAATTTAATAATCAATTTTATTAATATTGCGACATAATTTGAAACTGGAATCCGACCCTGGAACATTATCTCTTCAAAATTGACGTGTATCTTTACGCAATCGGAATTTTTGATGGTTAACATTAATTAATTAAATTTAAATAATTTAAACTAATTAGCTCATTTTGTTTAAATAAAAACTTTATTCGCGCATTAAATTTATGTTGCAAAAATAAGTGGCAGTGTTGGTAGGGGACGCCCGAGATCAGATTAGTGGCTTACTAAAAAAGGGCGATATAAGAAGCAGCCATAACCGACGGGCATGTTTGCGTAAATATATGAATGTAGAAGAAGCGAGAGGTATGCTAGGATCGCGCCAAATGGAAATCCATGACCCTCAGGGCATATTTTATTTTTATTTACACATTCAGCGGGTCTTTTTTATCATTCTGACAAGCGATTGCTTAAAAATCTTTAAATACAGTGCAAGTTCTCTTTCAAGTTAAAAAGTCTCCTATCAGTAGAAAATTCTATGTACATTATTCTAGACATTTCGCCTGGACGTGGCATCGCCCGTGGGACGCAGAAGGAGTATGCTCGTCTTAGTAAACTCGCACACTACAAAAAAGTACCATAATCAAAAAGGTGACTCAATTGGTGTCAAAAAAGTAACTGGGAATTTTAGAATGAAGTTGCGTAAGTTAAAGTAAATGACATCAAGAAGTAACACTAAAAAGAATCGTAAAATTGATCTTAGCAATGGGGAAGTAAAGAATGCGAATGATTGCCATCAGCAACACCAAAGACTTAATTTATTTATTTTATCCTGAGATTTTATACAAACAATGACATTTGTACAAGCCTTCCATTAGACCTTGCACGCAAGTTTGCACGAATATTTTATAATACATGAACGCATATTTTATAAAATGATGTAAAATATACATTTTTTTTATTTTAAGCTTTTAAAAATAGTAAAAAGACTTTAATCAACTTTAAATTAATCCAATTTATTATTACTGAACAAGTTTAAGCGTTAAGTAAATAGTGTTGATTGACAGATTGTAGTTGACCTGGTTGGGTTGAGTAGTAACATGCTTGCTTTTCACGCCGCAGGTCGTGGATTCAATTCCCAACCAGGACAGACTGGTTCTGATATCTGGTATCCAAGGTACAAGCTCTGCTTATTTTAGGATATTATTATCATTGTTAGGTACTCCAAGACCGTCAGCGCATCTGCAGTACATGCCTTGTTTCACAGCAAGATGAGATTTTTATTAAGCAAAGTTTTTTATGTTAATATTCGTAAATTGTTAAATATTTCCGAAAAACAACTTTTTCTCATATAACATTAGCTATCCCTTACACAATTTTACTACTCTTTATCTCACGATTTACACAAAATTACAACATTTACATGGAAGTACAAAAAGGGTAATGGCCGCCACGTATGATAGGTGTTTGTTTGTTTAAGACAATCATACGTTGCAATTATTTTTGTTTAAAATAAATGAAGAAAGAAATACTTTTTGCTCTTGGTTCATTCAAAGTTTTGACGATTTCAACAACAAATAAAAACAGATTCATTCCATCCTAGTATCAATAAATGAAAACAAATATTTTACCAAGCTATCGATATTATACAAATATTTTAAGAGTTTAAGCATCACTAAGGTAAGCAGAACTGAGTCAAATTACCAAAAGCGTTCGATCGGACATAATTGCAACAAATAATCAGGTAAAATCCGTTGTCATAATCGAACAATGCTTTGATCGTGAAACGACAGAATACGCATCGAGTATTTAAAATCAAGAGCTCGTTATCAAAATTTAGTACTAAACAAGTGTAAAATTTTGTGAAATTGTAAAATATGAAATGCAGGTAATTTTACTACCTAAAATATGCAATTTTTCGTCCGTATTGTTTTTTGATCAATTTGATCGCCAGTTCACCACCATAAACCTTTTTTTTGGTTTTCGAGGGGGAAATCTTAACCAAGATACCCGCTTCTGGGGTAAAGACAGGGTTATGTGAGGTTTTTACTCACTAAAACCCCCCCGGTGGCCATCCTCGAGTACGATAGATGGGGGCTCTAGGATCTCCGACGGAACGCACTGGTACCCCCGTGCAGGCGCTCCACTTGCACTTACCAGGGCTACGGCAATACAGGGCCACGCCATGTCGCCGTCTTCCCGGGATCGCCTTGCAGGGCGGTCAGGGCCCCCACCCTAACCAACCACGACCCCGAGGGTCCCTTCTGTTGCTATTACAACCAGGAGAGACGATGGTAGCCCTATTATTGCCGGGGCTACCGACCGGATTCTGGCGTCTTCGCCTCCGAGCGGGATTGGCCCTTTCCCGGTCCCGCTCAGCGATCTCCTTCTGGGTCATGACAACCGCATAGAAGGAGATCAGCGCCGCCCACGCCACGATACTCCTAACCGAATACGTACCACATTCATAGCAGGGTTTTCACCCCTATTAATGATAGAAACGTTGCTGGAGATTTTTACGCCACTCCTGCTTCTCCCAGCGCTAACACTTTCCGTCTCTAATTTCGTTTAACAGCCAATACACTTGTATATCTATAAATATAGTAGAGAAATATGTATTGTATAGAATTGTAACAATATGAGATGTACGTATTGTGAAATATATTTCTTGTCATGTCTTTTATTTCGCACGAGAAAAAAACATTTTTCGTCGCCGACCTAAAATGGTTTTATTCCCCTCGGGGATAAATATTGGAAAATATCAAGTAAGCGGCTGGTATTATTATGCCTCAGCCCGAAGCGATGAAGGCTTTTTTGCTTTTTAATAATGATTCTTATTTCTCTAGTACTAGATATGAATTTAGAATTCTAGGTTACTTGAAAATCGTAGCACGGGTTAAAGATAATTGGAACAAATCGGTATTCAGTATCGAAAATGAGAAACTCAAATCGTTTTTTGTTAGAATTATTAGCCAGTGTGATTTTTCCGTGTGTAACCCTGAGTTGATGGCTTTTCAAATCCCCCAGTGGCGAATCAAGGATTGTCATTTGAGGGTAGATGCACAAAACTAAAAAGCACAATTTTATATGGTGTAACGCATTACAAGGTACACTACCTTGTTAGTGATGATATTGATTTGTATGTGAACGGTTGTATAAGGAGCTATTGTGTTGGATTTGATTTCAATTTTATAATTATATAATGTTGAGATGAGATGATGAATGATGATAGATGAGTAAAAGAAAAAATCGACAGGAAAGGAAGGAAATCGTAAGATCACATTGCTTTTGAAGCCTAATGGTACTGTTGTTATTTATAAGATCTGCTTATATTAATAATTAGTATTTTAAGACGTAGCACTGATTTTCACCGCCATCATATTGTATTGTTAAACAAGATTATAGGATTTATATTAGACAATAACACGGGCAGTCATAAGGACTGCAGACAGAATCGCAATGCAGACAAACTCAAAACAAGTGGGATGTGGAAAGACGGGACAATAGTTCAATAATAAATAAATAATCATCAAAAATAAACCCTTGCATCTTAGCAATAACATTCAAAATTGAATACAAGAAAAAAAAGTAAGTCAAAACTGTTCCAAATCCAAAAAGTATTTAGCTGACGCGTGTTCCTGAAGCATGTCGAGCATGTTGCTCACGCAAACTTGAGACATTTTCTCCAACCAATTATCGAGTAAAGCGGCTAAAGTTTTCATTTCAGCAGTGCAACGCACGGGAGACAGTCATCGTAACATGTTCACAATGTTATAATCCTAGTGATTGTGGTCTTTTGTAAGCAACGAAAGACATAACAGATACTGCTGGTTATATAATAGCGTACCCACCAATAAAGCCATCAATATTACCAATATACACACAGCTTAGAATTATTATTTAGAAATTAATGTCTCGAACGTGCTCAGAAAAAGACTACGTGAGATTAAGCTATAGCGAAAATGTAATGTCCATTCTTCGTTTTAATTACTTGTTGTCTATTAACTGAAGGTTTTACTGCGGTGAAATATTGATAGCATATGTATCTAGTGACCCAACTACTACCACACAAATTGTCGGTCGTTTGTTTTCATACCGACTCCATAATAAGTAATAAAAGGTGGGCAGCGGCTTTGACGGATGGACGGAAACTATTCTTTTTCCTGTCTATACCCTCCCGTGTCCAACTCATTAGATTGTTGCAGATGCTTACGGGTAGCATCCACTTTATATCAGGTGATCTGCTTGCTCGTCTGCTAACTGCTTCCATAAAAAACAATTAAGTTATTAATATGTTGATTGATTTAAACTACCAAAAATCCAGCTAATCCTAATGAATCATAAAGTTTATTTAATTAAGTGTATTTGTAACACATATTTGTGTATGAATTTTAGCTTTCTTCGCTTTTCCTTCACAGAAACTATGCCAATGTTATTCACCTCTATTCTAAAAAAATATCCTAAAAAATATCGCGTGTATAGAAAACACAAGAAAATTCATTTTGCTTTTAGTGAATACGAGTACACTTTTTATTAGCAAAGTTCTATATAACTCTTCGGTATCGGATTTAAATGTTAATTAATGGTTATATTTTATCTTTATAATTTAGCACCGCAGTCTGGAATACCAACAATATATCAAAAAGCTTAAATTTTATCAAAAAATATTGAACGAAATCGTAAATATTATTTTATATTGTATCGTATTCGTATGTACATCTTGTATTGTAAATTATTGTAGGCGTACGTAAGTAATGTTTAAAGAGTGAATCGCAGATGATACCTTTGGACACAGGAGGGGATAGACAGGAAATAGGATATATCCTTTTCCTGTTCAACCCCTGTGCGTCCAATCCTCCTCTCCTTCCCATCCTTCCCTTATTAGGAGAAGATGGGAAAGGGAAGACGGCTGAAATTGGGCCTCCGGCACCTCACTAGCCGTCATCTCACGAAACGCAGAAGCATACTTCTACATCACGCCTGTCTTCTGTGAGGTCGCGGTATTCCACAGCAGATGCTGTTGTTGCGGGCTCTACCACTATTGAACGTGAGTAGAAAAGTCTTTGATTAAATATTTTTATTAAAGTATTGTATGCATATAAGCAAATGTATCTAAATAATATTATCAAAGTATCATGCAAGAATCGTAAAATATTCAGTTTTTATTTTTAGAGATTTTTAAGCCACAAACCCTTGCGTCCTCTGAACGCCCTTACAAAGTTTCATCACAATCTGATCAATGGCTTAGGAATGCATAAGGGGCAAACCAAATAAATAAATAAACATACAAACATTTATTTTTAAGCCACATATAACCCAGTCTCCTAGGCCGCGTTTGTCTCTTCGTCTATGTGTCGTTTAGTCAAAAACTACATACTTTCCATTTTTCAGACAAGTTTCGTACGGTTTTCACAAATAGACCGAGGAAAAAAATTAATTAAACTTTTTTGTAAATTGCTGAAGGAGACCAATAGGCTGGTGTAACATTATGACAAAAAATAGCGCATATACTTCCATAAAAAGTCGTGGATCGGTTATAAGTAAATATAAAAAAATCCCAGATATCTGGGTGCAAGACGCTCGGACGTTAAATTCGTGACACGTTTCCTAAAACAACAATGAGTCATAAGCACGCTCGGCTTGATTCGGTTACTCTCGGCTCGAGCGTAACAGGACACCGAGCGTAACGTACATCCTACAAATGATTCTCACGGTATACCGATTAAGACGTTGTCAAAAATGTATTGACACAAAGATAAATATCGATGACGTCATCACCCACGAGATTTAAATGACATTTGAATACGATCAAGAAAGCATTCAAACAGTCCAGATACCTCTTTTGGTAGCGTCTTAACAGGTCAAAGCAATATTCCTTACCTAAAAATTTCGTTTGAAACGAAGCTTTTTTGTTCAAAGAGATTTCAGTCATTTGGAAATAAATGTTGTATGAAGAAATAAGCAGTTATTTTTTAGGAGCCCGTCGGCGGTTTTGTTCACACACTGCAAACGCAGTATGTTCGACGAGGTGGATGTTAGAAATAATTGGAACGTATACGTATTGCTTTTGTTTTTGGAACTATGTTCCTTCATGCGCATTTGACGGATGAGGGCATAGAGGGGAAAGAAGGAAGAGTCCGCCGGCACATTTTTTAAGAAGTATTACAATAATTATTTAAATTGATTGTACTGATTAAGTTTATGCTTTGTTTATAGTTTTATAATAATTCTTCTTCTTTTCAACCGATAGTCGTACACTGCTGGCGCACGCCTCCCCCATTGATCGCCGCAAAGATCTGTGTCCTGTCTGTTATCTAGTGGGTTCCCGCAAACTTGAGCAGATCATCGAACTATCTTGTTGGAGGACTACCTAATAATATACTGGCGTAAAATCGTGTCGCGATACAAGCTTTCTCTCTATTTCTTTG
Source organism: Papilio elwesi (assembly GCA_029849275.1). NCBI lineage: Eukaryota > Metazoa > Arthropoda > Insecta > Lepidoptera > Papilionidae > Papilio > Papilio elwesi. Next base: position 2,834,902 of record CM056711.1, read on the forward strand.
AAAAAAACTGAAATGGCAATGTGAATGTTTGCGGCAGTGTGAACCCACGGTGAAATGTCTATTTTCATGACTTGCTAAACGTAAACTTGAAAAAACTATAAAATACAATTTTATTACTATGTATATGTAGTGAAAGAACACACACTTCCTAACAGTTGTCGCATAACTCTCTCGCTGTTTTTTTCCTTTTTTTGTAAATCTTTCTTAAACGCGTAGATAATGTTAACATTCAAACAAAATTAGTTGAGTTCGCGGCGTCATTTAAACTTTATACAGTTGGATAATTAGAGAGCGCAACGCCGAGTTGGAATTGGGCCAGCAGGAAATCACGTAAAAGGCAATTATGAAATTTCAGGCACCGCACTAGATAAAAAGCTAGTTGTATGGTTGCATCGCACTGCATCTTATATGTTTTTAAGCCGGCCGTGAATGTATTCTGTCCAAGCTTATATTACAACACATTTTAACAACATACACCTTTTGCTTATTCGTCTCTTCAACCCTCAAGATTCTCTGAAACAAAACTATTAAATTATACTTTCTTAATTTGCGGAGGAAGTTTTAATGATAAAATACATATAAAATTAACTTTTTATATATAATAATAAATTATTTTCAGACTACCTGTCCATTGAAGTGGAGCGAGGCTGCGGAGCAGAGAAACGGAGAAATATTAACCAATAGGATTGCATCAAATCTCGGAGCGGAGATTCATATTTCTCTGTTTCTGCGCTCCACAGCCTTGCTGCGCTTCAATGGGTAGGTCTTCTTAGAACAAACAGAACAGAAACAGTAGCTGTAGCTTTACAGCTACTGTTGCATGAGTGGATCGACTGTCGACTGTCGAGATTATGGAACTACTCCGGTCGCGGAGTAGTTCCATAATCTCACATTATACTTACGAACTAGGTCCATCCCTCATCCCTATCCATTTCTCTTTTTCTTTATCATCCGCAACACTTGATTTGTGTGAATGTTGATGGCTGGATGGATGGATTTTTTTAGCCATAAAATAAAAATACCAAAACGGAACTTTGACATTTACACATCGATACACTACAACAACAGTCTTTTGCCTAACAATAAGGTCGAAATATACACAGGGTTTTAATTTAAATTAAGCAGTTCAACGTTATCTAAATCCCTAATCCGGGCATAAATATCCGTCGCCCTTATTGAGGAGAAATAAAATTCAGGCTGGCAACACCGCAGCGCCGAAATTACAGACTTGCGTATGTTATGCTTAGAATTTGTTCGTGATTTTATGAATATGAAGTAGAATAACTCACGATTTATTACATCGAAGGCATTTATCTAAACTCTATTATAGACATTACCTAATAACTCGCACGATTTTAAATAAGACCCATTAACTATTATCAAGATTTATTCGAAATGAAATTATTAAGCAGAAAATACGTTTAGTTTGATTTTGTAATAGATTAGAGTTTTACTTTGCTAAGGTAGAATTTAGGGGTCTGGTTAAGTGTTTCTGGAAGCTTTTAGGCTTCGTATTGCTTTTCTCGTCGTGTAATAATCGTTTTTATTTTCCTATATAACACAGCGTCAATCCCATTCCACTTAGCATGAGTTGTAACATAAGCAGTTAAGATGTCCCTGTATGACACTAGTTCTGAGTGATATGTCTTATCTTATGCGTTCTGCAGTATTTGTCACGTATTATTTCACGAATTATAAGAATGATATAAAACAGGCGGAGCGGGCAAGACGTTTAAACCAAAATCATCTCCTCGCCCCTTTCTCTTTCATGTAGGGTCGGCACAGTATGATTGCAGTCTGACTGTATAAGACTATTAGTTTTGGCTACAGCTTTGCGGCCGAGCGCCTGCCCAGCCCTACTCGGGAAAATATCATCTATATTTATATTCGCGCATTATATTTAAACATAATTTCCTACGCTCCATTCCCCAAGTCCATACGGAAGAGGCGAAAAATAATAAAACGATAGCAATTCTGTGGTTTATTAGATATTTCCTTTGCCTTCAATAGGTCCATTATACAGCCTCTTCATTTTGTCCTGGTTACACGATACCGTAATATAGATAAAGCCCGTCCGATACGGCGCACAATTTCCCTTGCAATATATCCTTATAAGAAACTACAATATTTTATTGTAATAGTTACTTTGGTGAAACGGAAAAAAAACAGATTTATCTGATCATATTTTAAGAATAAACTCTAATACCACTACTAGTTTTTTTTTAGTATTTCAGCGGTGTCAAACGAGCAAACAGGTCACCTGATATTGTCATTGTCATGTCATTTTTGTGATTTTATAAATAAAGGTCTTATGTTCCTCAGGAACAGTTTTATTTTTGTGATTTCGTAATTACAATCATAATGATCGGCTGACTTGTTAAGGAGTTACAGCGGAGCAAACAAACAAGCAAACCGACAATCATATACATATATACATATAGTTTGACACACAAGAATACATACATTGACACTGTGGTGGAAGGAGCTGGTGATCTGTAACATAGGTTTATAAGTAATATACAATTTTTTTTTCGAAAATAAGTATTCAGCTTACTTGAGTTTTTTTACCGTGTGCTAATTTTAGCGTTTTTATTTTTTTGTTTACAAACTGTTAGGATTGTCAGACCGCTACCCATAGGCATCAACAACAAGCTAACGAATTACAGAATGCGTTGTAGTTGAAAGTATATTTTCTTTTCCTATCGACCTCCTACTCTATCAAATCTTCTTCCCCTTCCCATCCTTATTAGAAATTCCTGTCGCTGTTCTGGCACTAGCACTGTTAATGTTGTTGTGTCCACAATAAACCATTTAAAAGAGTGTGTTGGAAAGGGAACAAAGTAAGACGGTAATTGATATAAATGTTAACGGCACAGAAGTGGAACAGTTGGAAGAGTTTGTGGGTTTAGATGTATGTTTAGTGAAGATGGTACACTTTTAACGTGTACGTTTGTTTACGTACGTTTTTAACGACGAGTAAATGCGAGCAATAGGAAGGTAGGGAAACAAATTTATGTTGCAAAAGTGAGTGGCAGCGTTCTCAGGGGATGTCCAAGGAGATATCGCTCAACGTACGATACGATTGACATACTAAAGAAGAACAATATAAGGACCAGCCGTAACCGACGAGCATGTATGCGTAGATATATGGATGTAGAACAAGTGAGAGAGGTGTGCCAGGATAGCGCTAAATGGAAATCCATACCCTCTGCCTACCTATTACGTTAGTTAGTTTACGGGCGTGAGCGAATATTTTTTTTATCAAACCAATTAAACTCCTTTATCTATTAGGCATTACAAGAGTTTATTTATTAAGAATTTACTTACACGTTTTGCACACGCAATGTGCTCTTCCTGCTTCAGAACACTCAACACTTACTAAATGGCGTGTTTAACAGCACGTGACACTGAAATCATCTACCTGAATAATTTGACTTTTAAAACGAGCTCAATTTTAAGTGTTAAGGAGTAGTTACACTGATTAAGTTACCATAATTCTGACGTATTCATTGGTATATGTAACTGAGCTTATAATCGAAATAGGCATGTTATAAACTATCAGCAAATTGTGAACTGAACGCAATGCTTATTGCATTTAGCATTAATTATGAGTATGTATGTGTTGGCATATGCATGTAGAAGAAGCGAGAGAGGTGTGCCAGGATCACGCGAAATATAAATCCGTGGTCTCTACTTATCCCTTTGTGTTACGGTAAATTATTGATATTTGGTAGCTTTGTTATATATTTTATTAAGCAACAATAAAAGTTTGTATATACAGGAACAGCGATCCATAAATAAGAAGTAAGCAAAATAAAATGTAATTTATAATTCGATTTCAGTTTAATAACAGGTACAGCAATACTCCATAAGTGTATAAAGAAAAAAAAAAGAAAAATCGTTAGGAACCATTTCAAAATATCAGTGAAAATAGTTTTTTTTAATAAAAATATCGTAATTAAATACCGATATCGTTGAGCTGAGCCTTAAGCCGTGAAAAATCTCTGGCCATCTCTTGAATTTTTGCAATTCGCCTCGGCAATTAGTACACGACTGCCGACATTTTAGTTTTAACTTATTTTCTACATTTATTTTTGAACCGTTTAAAATATTAAAAACTATTTTTCTTACACTTCAAAAGAATTATTTTTATACAGTTCCGTATTACTCAAGATCAATATGATGGGATAAAACCACTTCCAAACTTTGATTGACGAGGATTTATAATTAAAGGAAAAAATCATCGGCTCAATCATTATTTCTGATATTTATCTTGGACAGTGATTGTTACGGAATGAGTAGGCTAGTAGATTAGTACTATTACTACTACCCATAAGCATTTGTAATAAGCTAACGAGTTGTAGCAGTTACCTTTAATGAAGAGAGAAAAGAATAAACAGAAAAAAGTATATTTCCTTATCATATCCATCTCTTACCCTCTCCATCTTTTTGTAATAAAGGAAGGAAGAGGATGGGAAAGAAGAAATAATGAATATGCATGCGTTAGTTTACAGAACTGACGCATGTATGTGTACTTTATTTGATTATAGAACGTCATTTGTTTTTCAACACAAATGCTTGTTCTCAAGTCTAGTCAGTCATCCGGAGCATGGCGCCAGGATCCCTATCATATTTGAGATGTAATAAAATTGTGAGACTTCTTCTCAACAATCGCAATTTCGACCTTCCTTAGTAATTATACATAATCACAACGAATTTAGAAAATTACTAAATTAAGAAAAGAAGGCTAAGTTAATAAAAAATGAATAGACTACAATCATACTGTGCCACCTCACATGAGTGGGAAAGAGCAGGGAGGTGATGTTGATTAGGTTTAAAAGGCTGTGTTTCTTACACATATCATTCGGAGAATTGATTTTAATTAAAACTTAAATATTTATAATCGCATTAAGGATTGACTTAAAAGATAAAAAAAAACGTAATACGAAGAGCAAAACATCGTAAACAACGTGTGGCCAATTGATTATAAGCCACATGACCGCTCAAAAGATGAAACGAAAAGCCGACTAAATGACATGACTCTTATTACGTACTAACTATTGCCTGCGGCTTCGCACGCATTCGCTTTTCATTTTACATTTTTTTTAAATGATTGCGTGTGTAATAACTTCGAAATACAGACAACATTTTCCAAAAAGTTTTTATTGTGAAAACATAAGACATTACCATGACAAATGATATTGTATATGAATCTTTTATGTACCTCGGGGCCAGTTTTTATTTCACTTTTTAATTTATTTTGGATACAAGCAGTCATTTAAATAGATGGTAGTAAAATAAATATTATTATGACATGTAGAATTGTAGCTGGATTAATTTATTAAATAAATAAATGAGCCGAAAACACCAATAAAAAGACATAAAACTAAATCGACAATTAAAAAGATAATTTCTAATTTTTTCAGTTTTGTGTTCGACCTTTAAGGAGTTGAAGTGTAAGAAGCAAACAAACTCACATTTGCACTTATACTGCTTATATATTATAATACATAGGATTACAGTACAAGGAAAAATTTCAGAAAATTTGCAAAGCAACAATTACATAATTTAATTCGCCTATCTCAATTTCTATATAACGCTTAGACATAAGACCTTTGAGAAAAGGCTTGTAGTACATACATACCTCCAACAAACGTCGTCAATTAAGGATCAATTAAAATAACTAATTTTAATCGATCCTTCGACGCCACATTTTACCCTTTGTGTAGATGTTTCTATGTAGCGAGGGAGGTGCAATCCGTAAATCCGGATCTGGAGTACGTCGCAAACCGAAAACCGTTATCTCTGCCTACTCATTTTTACGTGGAGAATTACAAATGTAAGCACTAAATTATCAATTTCTATGTATTTTTCTTACTAAATTCATTCCTCTGCCTAGAAACACATTGACCTTAAAGTTTTCACTTAAAGGATTACCGATTTTTTATTCTGTTACTTTTAGCTTTTAGCCTTACTTGAATCCTTTCTTTAAATATAGATAGAAGAACCCACTTAAGTAAAATGGGCTTTCTTAACTAAACTTTTTAGGCGTTAACGATAAAAAGAAATTAAAATTAATTTATGTGACTGGCACTTAAATATGAAGTATTGCCGTTGAAATTACTTCACACTATTGTGTGATCCGACACATTTACTGAACAAGGAAGTCAGAATATCATTTAAGAGCAATTACTAATCAATGTACATACGGGCCTGTATACAATTGAGTTCCATGTTCCAAGTAACTGCTGGAGGGGCCTCTATTACACATACCGATCTACTTCCACGTAACGGACTTGTAAACTGTTTACTGTTTAATAGCCAAGGGAATGATCCAGGTTAGCGAGAAGAGATTATAAATGTAAACAAACCACTTTTTAATATATAGCGTCACAACAATGTGACAAGGTATCCGTTAGTTAGGTCATCATGATAGGGCTAATAGGATACACCCTTCCCCTTCCATCCCAAGAATTTTTCGGTGAAAATTTTTAAAGCAATCTTGGTTATTGTCATTCTTATAAGATATTAAGCCAGCCTATAGTACCTTGTTATGCTATTATTATATGATTAATATATAGTCAAGTAAAATCGATTCAAACGTCTTTAACAGACCATTCTTCAAAATATGTTATTATATCCAGTCGCATTCGAAAAAAGTCTAGTTGTTTTATCTAACAGCAATCGTATATATAGCACTCTATCAATCTCCGAAAGCTGAATGTCTTTAGTATATTTCCGATCAATACCGAAAACATGTCGTGTAAGTTGCCAGAACTAGGTCTTATAAATTAATGATATCTTGAAACGCACTACGTAATGACAAAGGTCTGTGAGTCAGTAATTTTTCAATTTACTTTTTACGTCGCAAAAACAGCTTCCGCGTTGATTATATCAATTGTGAATCCCACACGGCTATAGAATGCAAACATGGACAACGTTACGGCCCACGGCATTGTCAGCCAATCGCTGTTCGGCCAATTGCGTCTTTGTTCACCTATAGGTAAGTTTAGACGACCTGAAATGAGCCTCGTTACAAGAACTCAATGCTTATATCAAAATAAACACAAAGTATCCCATTGATTATACATGCGTTCGTAGAACTGTCGCTTAGAGTATACTGGCGGCGTTGCCACTAAAATGTACGCGTGCAATGCAACTTGCAGGTTTCTCCTCTCATTCAGTCACCAAACGGCCGCCAGAGACAGCCAAGTCTAGGTCACCTGCGACGTTGTCATGGCGCCCTACTGGAGCAGAGGTCTTCGGTTCGGATCACTTTCGTTTTTAGGTAACTATTAGAATAAGGTCAAGTAATGGCATCTAATCATCCTTCTCCTTTTTTACTACATAACGGGGCAATCGCCTGATATATAAGTTTTCACAAACGCCCATTAGCATCCGCAACACCCGAGGAAGTGCAGAAGCGTAGCCGATCTTTAAAAGATTACGCTCGTTTCTTGAATGACCCTAAGTGGTATTGGCTTGGAACTACCGCTGGCAGCATATCATTCCACAACGCGGTGGTTAAACGCAGGAAATTACGCTATAACCGCACGGCAGTCGAATGCCAACCATCAAGATAGTGTGGTTTATAGTTAGACATCTGTAGTGTTTAGTGGTGACGTAACTTAGGGGCAAGAATTATTCCAAACAGTTTTTATCTTATCATTATCCACTCTCCCGTCTCTATCCTATAGTCAATACAACCGCAACTTTTGTGAGTCTGCATATTTTGCTATGGTCATAGGGTCGATCTAGTCCTCTCTTCCCCTATGAAAATCCATTTAGTAGTTTTTGAGTTTATCTTATCCAGGCGGATAGATGAGGCAAGGAGAATATGTAGTGATTAATTTTAAGTATTAATCAATGTTTAGCGATTTAGAATCCGGTAACAGAAACAGGTGACCGGCATTGGATTCTCCAATGATTCATTGCTAGCTAATTATCCAACACGTCGATTTGTCGATGGTAACGACTAATTGACTCCCGAGTACTCCAACAAACGGTTACCGCTTGTTCAACATCAATCACATCGCTACTGTTACACTAATTAATGGTCTAGATCAAATCGTGAGAGCTTGTTTACGTAGCAAGATTTCACGATCAAATGATTAGGTAGAAAGATCAAATAACATGGAGCTGTCATTTATTATTTTCATCAATGTGAAATAAAATTACTTTGAGATAATAATAGATAGGGTTGGAAAAATCTCTCGTCCAGGCAAGTTCCACAACTTTCACCAGATCTTCAGTTCATCTTGTAGAAGTTTTAACTACGCCACGTTTTCCGTACATATAGGTTTTTATTTACACGCTTCTATTAAGCCTGGCGTGTATCTACCTACTTATCTATACCACGTAATCTTTCCATGTAATGTTCAGTAAACAGTAGCCACTCAGTAGACGTAAAACAACGAACAAAACTGAACGTATATTACGTAGGGAATTTATTTTTATTTTAACTATTAATTATGCATTTACTTTATTTATCCATACGTCATCATCTAATAACCGGAGTCACATCTTACGTACTTTAATTTTTTCTTCTCAGTGACATTTAATCTAAGTATCAAATACCCGAAATTGCCTTCAATGAACTCAACAGAACGCCTACATTCGTCCAGATTATATTCTGGGTCATTGATCCAGTAGACCGGAAGACGTAGACGTTATATTTGATCAAATCCAATCATGACCGTGACTATATCAATACGGGCCCATTTTAAGGCTCAATTATATATCTAAGCTTTGAACGAAAGCACCACGATAGTCTGTGACAACGTCACAGAATTTAAAATAATTTTTATATCCATAATTTGCGTACCGTTGTATGTCACTCAACTGTTTTTTAATGACTAGGCCGATTTTTTTTATCTGTGATATCAGGTGAACCGCCTGCTCGGTGCTGCCACCTTCTACTGTAAGAAAACGAGCAAGAGATTAAAGGTAGCAACGGATCTGCAACTCATTAGCTTGTTGCTAGTTGCAGATCCGTTGCTACCTTTAATGGAATGGGGATAAACAGAAAAAGTTATATTTCCTTTTCCAATTTATCCTCTTTCCCAACCTTACTTTATTAGAAATGGATAGGAAGGGGAAGAGGAATAGAGTTAGGCTACTGGCATAGGTGAGCCAGTGAATTACCACGACTTGACGGTAATTGAAACGTTTTACAATAAAAAAGTGTTATTACTAATTTTGCTCTCCACCTAACTTTTTATATTACTAGTGAAATATTGTAATATATCTCTCTGAGAAACAGACTACGTGAACCTCGTGTTCCCGGCTATCCCGGGGCCTCAACTGATTGTGCAGGTCACGACACGCCGCCGTGTGCGTTCTTCACATGCCTGAAATAAAACGCGGTGCCGGGATTCCTTACGACGTTTCTCTCATGTTGAATTCGATTTTGCGAGAAAAATCTATCTGAGAAATATGAGCATATATCTATATTTCATTTAACACAATTAATCTTTACCACGATGTATTACGATTGAAAAATATAAATTTAAATGAAGGATATGTTTCTTTAATTGAGTTCTCAAGAACTCAGTTAATAGCTCTTCGTTTTATAATAATACACATGTTTCTTTTTCTCCCTCTCTACGTATCTTTCTTCTCTTTCGTGTAACAAATTTTCCTTTTACGTTACGCGTCCTTGAAATTTCATAACCGATTTTCGTCAAATTATAAAATCGACGCCAAAGAAAGTTCTTTGGCGTCGAAAAGTTCACAGTAGTAGTAGTCACTATTAAATTTTCGAATTGCAAAATATAATTAATATATACGGAAAACAACAATAAAGATATAAAAAATTACCAAATAATAATTCCTTCCCGTTTGTTTTACAAAGAGGTATCATTATAGGTAATTTATTCATGAAAAAAGTTTCAGTTCTTAGGCAAAGGCTCTTATCGCTTCTGGAAATGTAAAACTTAAATAAAGAAAATAAACGAAGCTTAATTAAGTCTAAGATATTCTATCAAATTATTAAAAGAGTAAATTCGTTCTAAGCACACAAGTCACAAAATCCTTCAAGTTAAAGTATGCTTCGTTTATTTCGATCTGCAATTATCGGTACAACACAGTTAAAGGCACATATATATGTATACCTATAGAATTCGTAACAAAACGATCAATCACTTAGAAACGTGCATTATGTCAAAATACGGATGTAAGCGAGCTAAACTAGTGCGTACCATTTTTTTTAATACATATTTTTTTATTTTTTAATAAGCCATTACATCATTACTCGATAGGAAAAAATGTTACTCAGTGCTTAGGGTTCCGTATCCAAAAGGTAAAACAGAACCCTACTACTAAGACTCTGCTGTCCATTCTTCTTGACTATTTATATCTCTGATTGACTGTCCATCTTTCAGGCTGTCATGAACCGTGATGAAAAGACAATTGAAATTTTCACAAATGATGGATTTCTGACGCCACTATAACAATAAAGAAGACTGAAAAAACAGTATATAATAAATATTTAAAGGGGCTCCCGTACGGCACGGAACTCTTCGTACGCGAGTCCGATTTTTTCGGGTCCGGTTTTTTTATATTTACCGAAGAGGATCTGAGCAAAAAAGCTTGTTGGTACATCACTAAAATTAGAATCCTTTTGTGATTAGTTGTTACATCTACGGCTGTAATTTATTTTATTCGCACAACGATTGCTTCAAGATATTGAATTGGAGTTATTTTCTTTCAAGAATATAGTAGTACCAAAAGAATTAACAACCCGAAAATATCGAGAACGTTTTTAAGAAAATTGCCATTAAGGAGATGTATCAGGTATGACGTGTTTAACATTTCTGTTGTGGGTAAGCGAAGAAAAGTCAAAATAAAATATGATACTTTTTTTTATAGAATAATAATAAATAATAATGGCCAACGAGCAAGCGCATCACCCGATGTCAAGTGAACGCTACCCATAGACATCCGCAACAAGCAAATGTATTGCAGATGCATTGCCTACCTTTAATGGACAGAGGAGGACATAGACAGGAAAAAGGATATTACCTTTTCCCCTTTAACCCCCTCCTCGTCCAATCCCATCCTATCGTTATAAGGAAATGGTGGGAAGTGGAGGAAGACTCAAATTCGGCCTCCAGCACCTCACTCATCGGACGAAACGCAGAGTACTTCTACTTTACTTCTTTGTTCTGTGAGATCGTGGTATTTCACCGGTGGAGCCGGTCCATTGGTGCAATAGATGTTGCTGTTGCGCGCTCTACCACTCTTGAAAAGTGTTCAAAGTTTGACCATAGTTCAACTCAGATTCTTTATAAACATAACATTGTTTTACTTAAAAAACAGAAAACCTCACTCTCCAGTTAATAGAGAACTCCATCAAAAAAGTATTACACAATAAAAAGATATGAAAAATACTACACCAATATTCGTCACCTGTCTGATTTTTTTTTAATTTCCAGTTCGATTAAACTTAAAAATTCTCACATCTCGAAATTGCATCACGTGTATTGTTTTTGACAGGAAATAGATTTTTTAGAAATAAATTCGCTTCGGAAAAAACACGTTTTCGATGCAGATCCGATTTGACGAACGGTAATCGAGGCGTGCTGATTTTTTTATAATAGTCTATTCATATTGCATAAATGTTTTTGTAAGGAAAATAAATGCATATATTTTTTATTACTTTGCAATTGATACTTTATCGATAAATACATTTATTAATATCTGCTAGGACTTATTATCTTGGCACTAATATTATAAAAAGAGATTTTTGATCACAACATTTAAGACAAACAGATATTTCCTAAGAGTCCTTGAAATTTCGCTTTCGATTTTCATCTTACCATCCAATACCTAAGAAGTTTCAGTTAAAAGGTCATCTCAATAGTTGTTGCGGTTACGGAGTCTATCGATACTGTTGTGATGTCACGTTAGTTTTACACGAATAATGCGAAAGAGCCCCAGATTTGGAGGTTCGCCTAACCACAAGACTGACGTGTCAAGCAATGAACTGGAGAACTCCATTCATATCTAATATGGCAATGTTTTGATAGTCTAAACCAAGGCGATATTTTTATTCAAAACAGCTCGTTGACCCGGTTTCTGATGTACAAACATAGTAACGCTCGGTACACAAACCTAAACATAGATATGTTGTATTAAATGGAGCTTAATAAATTGTATCACATAACCTAATTTCACCTGGAACCGTTTATGGTAGGTGAGGTACTTTGTTCGACGAAACGATTAATGTATTGAATATACTTAGACTGAGGGACTGAAAGGCTTAATGGCTGAAAGGCTAATTCTAACCACAAAGGTATTTTTAAAGTTATTGTAACACATCGTGACTATTTAGATATGATTTTCGAACGGGATAGTGTTTACAACATAAAAGACCGGGTTCCCGCCTTGTCGTGGCGGTAGGGCTCAGTAAGCGTGGATCCGAGCCACCCACGGGGATTAACCATGGGTCTGAGCCCCCATGGTGAAGAGCCGTGGGTCTGACCCATCCACGGTGAAGCTAAGAGGAATCTAAGGCTCGGGGTGGGCTCATCGGAGTCTAACTTCGAGCGTGCTGGTGGGCTGCGGGGACTCGTCCCCGCAGTGAGGGTGAGTCATGGAGGGAGAGGAGTGTTGGTAATGCGATGTGCCACTCGCCCTGCCCATACGCGACTCAGCGGGGCCGCACGGCTGATGCGGCGGCGGTGGCGCTGTCCCCTTTCCCTTGCAGCTTCATTTCACGTTATCCCGGCGGCGACGCTGGAAGCGCAGGCCTCTGTCTTTTTTAAGAGCTTCAATCGAAAGCAGCTTCTATAGAAAAGACAATGTTTTTCGCTCTGTACAAAGAAAGCATTGGACATTCATGACAATTATTAGTAGATTTTATTAAATTAGTTGCATATATCTGTTTAACACGGACTAGCCGCGTACTGTTTTAAACTAATAAAAAAGTACTTAAAGCGACTAACGACCGACGCCGCCATTTTTGCCAAACGTCATATCCTCGTACCTCATACAACCATAACCAAATGTTATGTCTAAGGCATGTCCAATTAATTAAAAGTAATCGATCTTCCGAATATTCAAAACATTAATCAAACATTATTTTTAGTTACAAACTTTTCTAATTATTTTGAAAAAGAGAGATGTGTGAACATGAAACTAATGTTTTTGATATATATTTGAGTATGACGATCGATAAATTGTAACATCATTGATGTATTGTTAATTGAATAATCGATTATCACTAACCATCATCATAAGCACGGTATTAAAATTAGAACTTAGGCAGGACACGACTGACTGACAAACAAACACACACTCGTTGCAACAACTCGTTTAAATCAGTGAAAAACCCTTAACATTTACGATGCGTTTATAACCTCTAAATCTGTGACGTTTTTTTGAATTAATACAATTCCTTAGCTAGTCCGCTGTGATATGATGAATGTATGGATTTTTACTAATGAATTTGAATATAACACGTAATTTTCCTTTGCTGTGGGTTTCAGGCGAACAATGTATGGAGGCAGAACGTCCTTAGCCATTGTTCTTTCAGTATGAGATAATATTATACATTTTTTTTATTTGTTAATTAAAAAAACGATAAGCTCGGCCCTGTGACACTCAGGGGAAGAACACGAATTGAATGACACCTCTACAAAATCGGTCACAAGGGAACGAACATTAACCAAAAAACATTATCATATTGTCCGTCGGGCAAAAATTATAGCTTTGTAGTAGTCTCGTAATTTCATAATCGTCTTATGAAATACGATTCTTTGTTTTTTATGGTTACCCGTCATAAATAAAAATTATTCTTTCGTATTTCAATAATATTTATAGACAAAAATATCATGACTCCCTTAAATTAAACAATTGACGTCAACAGCTTTAGATTTCTTTAATTACATAAATGGGACCTTCCGTGCAAAAAAAATATGTAGAGGTCACGCTAATTTAGATGCCCACGCATCGTCTAGTCTAGATAGCTATGCTTGATGTATAAATTTCCATGCTAAGACGCCGACAGCATCTTCGAAATAATAACAAATGTATATAATACTAGTGACCCGCCCCGCCTTCGCTCGGAGTAATTATGTTGATCCAATCGCTACGAAAATTCACAGGATCATCTCTAGGGCAATCTGATAATTTCCAGAATATTACATCGAAATCGGTCCACCCGTTTTGGAGTCTATATGGAACATACAAACATAGATTGCAGCGCCGTCTGCTGGGTTTATTTGTGAACCTAAACCATCCTCGAATCCACTTGAACACATATGCAAAAAATCATTCAAATCGGTTCAGCCGCTTAGGAGGAGTTCACTGTTAACACACGTACAGAAGAATTACATATATATATATATAAAGATATACAAAATATAATATATACAAAAATAAATATAAGAAAGATGATATTATATTTATCTTTTGTTATGGAAGGAGGTGGCAAACGAGCTAACGTCGTTGTGTAGTTGAGGTGCATCGCCTGTATACCTGTAACCGACAGTGTTCCGAAGAACTGTTTGGAACGATTCCTGCCGCCCAGTTTCGTCATCGTACGACACGACAGACCGCCAGGTACCCACACCATCTGGATGGCTGGCATTCCTTAACAGTGCGGTTCCTCGACATTTCCTGCCACGCACAGCCGCGTTGTGGAATGGTCTGTCCTCGGCGGTATTTCCAAACCAGTACGACTTAGGGTCCTTCAAGAAGCGAGCCTATCTTTTTCTAAAAGGCCGGCAACGCATCTGCTGTTCCTCTGGTGTTGCGGGTGTCCATAGGCGTCGTTGATCACCTGGGTGTTCCCGCCGCTCGTTAGCCCCTTCTCTTATAAAGGAAGGGGTAAGCAGAAATAAAGGATATTTCCTTCTAGTATTCATCCCCTCAACCGCCAAATCCTCCTCACGTTCCTATCATTTGGTTATTAGAAAAGAACGGAAAGGGAAGAGAACTAGAACCATATAAATCTTTTTAAAAGCTGGGAAGCTTCTTCGTCTTGGATAGCTATTTGATGGTCGTTACGTTTAGTCACATTTTGTTACATGAGGGGGACGAAAGATACGACAAAGATAGAATAGAAAAGAGCAACACAATACAAAGTCATAAAAAATATATCGTCGCGCAGGCATGTGTTAATCAACCAATATTAAAAAAATGTATCTGTCAAGCTTAATATTTTGTTTTTTATTCTTAAGAAGCGTCACAACACGCGTGAAATTACAAGTTAAATTATGGTTTGAGATTACACAATATTGTGTAATTATTAATAAGAACGTAAAGAAACGTTAGGAAAATACCAGAACATATTTGCTAGTGATTATTTAGAAGTGTACACTTGAGATATGGTTTTAACTCAACATATTCTATCAGCATTTCTCAATGTCATGTGTTTTTATCTTCACCACTACAGTCCGGCGAAAGTGCTACCTAAGTTTTATCACACATTAAAATGATTGTTCAATTACTTACGAGGAATCAATATACTTATCGTGTATACCTCCTCTTTTATAGAAAAGATCCTCTCATTACAATAAGAATGGATCGTTGGGATTAAGCTTTTTAGTTTGTCATTGTAACAATTCCCTAATATCCCGCACTATCAGTCCCGGCGTGACCTGGATGTATTACAATATAAATAAGCTAAATAGCTGAGTTACTCATGGATACTGTTTGAGATATTATTATACAAAATGAAGCTGTTATACCACTGAATAGTCGCTTTCAAATGGTGAATGAATAAATAATTTCGGCATAGGAATTTCAAAGTTTACCCATAACAAACAAATACTTCCGCTTTACATTATTATTGCGGAAATATAGATGTAAGCTATGGAAAATTTATAATTAATTAATCATTTAATGCAATAGATTGTATGTAACCACTTTGTATGTATTTCGTTCATGTTAAATACCAAGTCATCATAGTAAAAATATAACATTAATAAAAAATATAGATAAATTTCATAAAATGCCTGGTGCAACCACAAGTTAAGGAAAATTAAAAGACAAAAATAATGTGGTAAGTCACTTTGAATGTGATTGTGGCACATTAAGTACTATTGTTGCTAGTCAGTATGTATGTATGTCTTTTTTTAATAAACTAACTGCATCTCGGTGTAAAATTTTCTGACGAGTCCGCCAGTGGTCCGCGTATAACAACTTGGTATTGTAGGTAGTACTTACATATATATGTAAAAAAAATTATTATCAAAACATGGTACAAGGGCATAACAACCACATAACGCCTCTTTAATGTATTCAGTTTCACCCATAAGTATTTCACTTGTCCGTACGATTTTCCTAATATTTTCTATCCTACGAACCTTTTCTTGACAATTACATCATAATTGATAATCAGAAAAGCTATAAATCAGTATCCATTTTTATTTAGGTTATAAAAAATCGCAAATCCTAAAGATCCTGAAAAAGATAATAGGACAAAATCATCGTGATGATGATGACGATGAAATGGGTCCTTTATAAGTGTGTAGCGTTTTAAATTAATCGTTTTGAAGGAGTTCAAAGTAACGTTTATAGAAACCGTTACCGTTTTTTTACAAGTGTGTACGAATGATAAATGAAAAGAAATAAATTAAAGTGTAATAAATGTCTATTGTCCAAATTAAATATAAAAGATCATACCTTTTGCTCAATTATTATTTTAAAACGAAGTCTGCTTCGTCGCTGCTGATATGTGAGATTCTTTAAAATAAACAGCTACAGAACTATTATCAGTCCAATTTCAACGACAAGCTATCGAGAAACGAAGCTTCTTCTTGAATACTTTCATCTTTCTCTTCACGAACGGATCCACTGTGGTTGTTGTTTTAAAGTCAATGGTTCATTAAAAACTCTTCACTAATATCGATACAAACACTTTATCTGTCAATAATACTGACTGGATGTACACCGACCGTGAAAAAACCCATTTGACTTATGATCACGTTAAGAAAGTTTCGCGGCAAATTTTAAAAATAGAACAGTTGTACGTCAGTCGGCAAAAATGGCGTCGTGCGGTCTCGAGGGTTATTTTACCGGTCGTATTGTTATTTCTATTGGAAAATTATCCTTTAATGGCCGGATTGATGCGTAGACTCTTAAGAGTCTTGCCCACGCGTACTCCGCGACACGACTGAACTAACGCAATCCTTTCGTCGTCAAATATTCAGCTTAATAATTTAAGACCAGTGTATATAACACAGGGCTCTATATATGGTTGATCTTTAGTGTCACATAGTGTATACATTTGTGATGCCGAACTACACAGAGTTGGATACAACGCCGCCTATTTCTATAGCAGTTAAACAAGGTCAGTTTTATTACAAAACATTGAATAGATAAGACGAATAGCTGGCGTTTGCAGCAATTATATCATAATAAATATGTAATCCCGTACCGTCGGATCGTAAAAAGATGTTTAGATGTATTTTTCTTTTTAAATTTACTTGTTATGCGGTCTTTTAGAAGTATTTTGGACATGATTGAATGATAGTATTAGACGTAGTTTAAGAGGGAAAGTATGTCTTCAGAGACGACGTTTTGATTATTATTTAGAAAAGTGTAGTCGGTGGTTCGGGCTTCATAAAAGATTGAATTAAAAAAAGAGTGACAAGAAAAATTATGTTGCAAAAATGAGTTGTTGCCGTGGTAGGAAATGTCCTAGATAGATTTATATATTGACGTACTAAAGAAAGGCATACCTACGAACCTCGGCATAATATATACATACGTTTGCTAGATGTATGGACATCTACGCGAACGTATATAGGCGAAGTGAGACAGGTGTGCCAGAACCGCAATAGAGAGATTTCAGAGTGTGTTCATAAAATGCAATTTTCACGCTGTTGACTAATGGACCTGGAAGTTTTAGCCTTATTATTATGTAGTTTACTAACATTTAAATGGGGTGTTACAACTCTATGTGAAGTATCAATATAAGACGTATAGGTGCGTCTCACAGTAATGTTATTGTACACTTAGTGCCGCCTACGTCTTCATCTTTGTTCTCTGGCTGTTACAGTAGAGATTCGTGCACTCGCGATACATTCCTTTGATAGGCACTCAGCACGTGATGCCTTATCTCGAGCAAATCTAATCATACCGCTCAGTATTGTTATATTTTCGATTAATAAGTATCGAAATATGATAATGTTTTTTATTTCGATATGGTACAGTATCAAGTAACGAGATCAGACAGATTAGAATAGACAAAACGCAAAAAAGTTATATATATAGTGTAGTTAAAATTGAGAGATTTGGTAATTCAAAGTACGAAATTTACGTATATCACAAGAAGTCTTGGTACTTGATAAAATAAATGTACTAAGTAATATCTTTCTTTCCGTCAAGTTTTTTTTAACATGTACAGGACTTTATCTCATTCCTGTTGTAAGCGAGCCGACTTGTGACCAAGCATCTAAAACGACAAACTAAACATGCGTCATTAGCGGTTTTATTTGCGTGGCTGCGTTTCGGAGAATTGGCGACCCGACTCTCGTATTGCAACGGATGTTATATGAAAAAAAATAAACAAGTAAAGGGATTTCAAAATAACTCCCGATAGTCGGTTTAAAGCAGTGCGTTAAAGTTAACCTAACATTCCTTCCATAACTCCCAATTTAGCGTTTTCGCTGCCAATCTTTCCAAAAGGAGTCCACCTCGCCGCCTGGTCCAGACCGAAATGAAAAAAGGCGTAACGAAAATTTTAGGTACGTAAAATTTTGCAAAATGTATAAGGATTTGCCAAGCTATTTACATAATAAATATTTTTTACATACAATACATTTCTTATACACACTCGAGACCTAAATCTGATGACGTCACTGCAGCTTCCTAATACAGTGTACAAAATAGTTTATGTCGTGAAATAACTTAACAAGGATAATAAAATGAGTACGTATAGTAAGCACAGGATCAGTTTAAAATAATGAATAAGTTTCATCTTCTGTAATCACCAATTTCGAAACTGCTTAGGAATTTACATTCGCATGCCCTTACGTTCATTCAAAAATCTGTATCAAATTAACTTCGTTACTTTTACGGGTTGATTTTTTGTGGATGCATTGCAAAGATAAAAATGGCCAGTACAAGACTAGCAGAGTTACTTATATTGTCGGATGCAGAGTTAGGGGCTAAGAGACCTCCTCCCCCCTTCAAAATCATCATAATTCTTCGGTGACAATTTTTAAAGTAAACTTAAGAATTGTTCATTAAAATGTTTACCCAGTTTAGCATTCGGATTGGAACTATATTAAATTTTGATTAGCGTAGTTTTATCAATAGACTAGCGTGCCCGTACCGGCTTCACATGGGTAATTTCTCCTCCTCTACCTAAGACCTTTAGGTGATGATTTTGGGAAAATTCCTTTTTAGTGGTCGCCTACGTGTAAAATTTCAAGTCTCAAGGTCCTATACTTTGGACTCTGTGATGATATATCAGTCAGTCAGTCAATTTCTGCTTTAGTGTGTATAAAAGAGATGAACAAGGTCCATTAGTTATGTTTACATAGGATCTGGTCTTAAGTGCAGTGGATTATAATTATTCAATCGACTTCATTTGGTCTGGTTGATAAGTTAATTGGACATTATTAACGTTTGTATTCGTTCGTCACCGGATATCACAGCAATTATTATATACTCCTTGGAGTTGTTTTTGTTATCGCCGCGCCTTACTACCCACTCGAATACTTAATATTGTCCATAATTGTAATGATAAAAATGTGCTAAAACAAAAATATCGTTCCCTCTATTTTTATATTTTTCGTATCCGATCCAAAGAACGAGACGTCAACATAAATTTTCTTTTGTAACATGCTTCCAACTAACAACATAAAACATGACTGCTGTTGGCAGTCCTTATGTCTGACTGTCTGCGTTGTTTTTAATTAAAATTTTATATATTTATTACATGGCGGTAAATAAAAATGCATTGTATCGTAGCACCACAAAAATAAGTTATTATATATAGCTACGTATTGTCGCACGTTCATCACGACCGACGTATGCGACGTCTCCACTGTGTTTAGTCGTCTTACTATGGTCCTGCTGAAGGGACCTAAAACCGTACCTATGGTCGTCTATCAATAACACAAGTGCAATAATAAATAAATAAGCGCTCACGCCCGTAATCCAGAGGGGTAGGCAGAGATCATGGATTTCCATTTGGCGCGATCCTGGCACACCTCTCTCGCTTCTTCTACATTCATACTTCTACGCATGCATGCTCGCCATTCTATCCTTTGTAAGGAATGATAAGAATGGGAAGAGGACTAACACTTGGCCTCCGGTACCTTACTCATCATACGAATTCGATTCGTATTCGAACCAACGACCTCGTTGTGCATGTTTCGCAGGCCGTACCCTTAACCATTATTCCCTATTGGCACTATTTCTCATTTCATCAAAACATCGTCTTAAAAAAGAAGGAATAATAAATATCAAAAAATATTTCTAATCCAATCATTCAGAGTCACAAGTTTACTTTTCGCTAACCGCATCTCTACAGCATTAATTACCTTGCTTTCTCAACCGCATGAATTAAAGTGGGCCAAAAATAGTAGAAGTAAAAATACGTTTAACGTTTTATATTAAAATTACGAGTATAAATAGGAAAGATTTGATTGTTTGTTTTTAATTTTTGTTTGATAAACTCAAAAACAATTGAACCGATTTAGAAAATAATTTCACTAATAGAAAGCTCTTATATCAGGGAACACCTTTATATTGTTTATATTTGCCGTTCTATCCCGAGCAAAGCCGGGGTGGGTTGCTAGTTTAGCATAACCAGCTTCCATATTAATTATGCGTGCAATTGACGCATGCATTTGAGTGCTCTCTGGTCTGGCCGTACGGTAGCGTCATAGCACGTGCAACAAAACATGGCGCGAGGGCCCTCCGAAAATTTATTACCTCATTTCCTCGCAACACGGTACAAGCGCACCAAGAATAATTCACATAAAGTACTGTTTGTAAACTGCAGCCTGGCGCGAGATGATTTTACGAGTGGCAGCACTAAGTGCTTTTATTGCGACTTTAACAACCCACTAGTGTACGGGGGTCGTTTAATTATGAATTATGTACGTTTATTGCGAGTTTTATGAAAACTTTAAGAAAGTAATAAATAAGAACACAAGTACTTTTACTCTTTACCACAAAAAGTTGTAAACAACGATGATACGGTTACATCCTACAACTGAGACAAGAAGAATAATAAAACAACAGTTGTTGTTACTAGACGCGATACTATTAGTATAAGAAATGACATAAAATAATTATACCTACGTCTGTTATTTGATCAGAACCTTTTTTATGTGAGAAGGTGGCAAACGAGCAAGCGGATCACCTCAGGTAAAGTGAGCGCTACCTATAGACATCCGCAACAATCAAATGTGTTGCAGATGCGTTGCCTACCTTTAATGGGCAGAGGAGAGCATAGACAGGTAAAAGGATAATATATGTTAGGTAATATGCACAGTGATAAATTACGATTCGGCTGCCGAGCTGAATCTAGGACCAGTGCTAAATCGTAAAAACCAAATTAGGTTAAACCCTTGTGCCGCTCGCGATCCTAGGAGTCTGTTTATGTTGACGTACAACATAATGTTTGCCTTGAGTTCGATTTGACGTCCACGTAAACTTGACCCCTAATAGCTAGTTTCTGTTGGAGAGAAGCGGAGACAGGTATTTTCTTATTTGATATGTGTTTGCGGTTAGCAAAAATTTAATAGAATAAAACTAACATAATGAATGTTTGAATTTCGACTACTGGGCGATTACTAGTAAACATTCATTTTGTTACTTAAATTTAAAGGCATACAAATTAATAATTAGTTTCGAATTACAAGCGCCATTTTATCTAAGATCAAGATCTGATATACAAAAGAAAATCTAAATATATCATATTCTAATTAAAATAATGGAGGATCCACTAACGTCCTTGATAATCACCAAGAGGGAAATTAGAAGAAACAAAATAACCATCTCTTTCGTTCTAGATAATTAAAGCTATACACGCACTACGATTTTTGATCGCGTTATTTTTTTTCTGTGGCTGAAATACAATATACGGGTTTATAGGAATTATTATTATTACAGTATTATCTTAAAATCGCGCTGTAGAAAATCACGAGATAAAAAGTCGTAGTTTGACCTAGACTTGAAAGCTTTGTAACTTTTACCAAGCCACTCTGAGTGGTTGACGAAGTTTGTAATAAAGTTAGTTAATATATATGTCCTGCAACCTCCTAGAGACCATAAAAGAATCATTCATGCATACATAAAAATAGATATATCTTGATCAGTTCATACGGAGGACATGTAGTATTTTAGGGTACGGTAGTTGTATTAAATTATGAAAAACCATAATAATTAACGTTTAACGGTACAGTAACAGTACAATATAGTGGTCAGATGAACAATGATGAGTTTAAAAAACAGTTATACCTAAGTTTCATACTAAAACAATTCAGTGTCACCATATTTAAGCAAAGAACTTTTTGAACAAAACCATGCCGTTTATAACGTAAAAATAAAAAATTAACAATGTTGTGACAAAAACAACTAATGTATTGTGTGTGTATGAATACCGAAACTCATTTTGTTTTATTTTTATTTCTTTTATCGAATGATGTCTCAAAAGTATTAGTATTTATTTATTAGTATAAGATTTTATAATTGTAATATTTGTGCAGAAGGAAGCCAGAACTCCATAAAAATAAATTCTAAAGACAGTCAAATGTTGATAATAAGTATTAGAAATGCTACAGAACCCTGACCGACGGACTTATTCTGAATTTCTCATGTTACTTCAACAAATAATAGTAGAAAGTAACACTTTATTACATTTTCGTTGGTGTTATTTGACAGACCTGAGAGCTTTTTTTCTCTTTATGCGTTACGTCCATAGAATAGTGTTCCGATATGGTTCTTTTCAAAAATTTCTTTTATTTGTGGTGACTAGTAATGGTACAAATAATGAAGCTTTTAACAGAATTACCAAGACCATTTTACAAGCTACAAAATGGCTATCTATCAATGGAACAAACACACATTTATTGATTTCACTTGTATGCAAGTACTCGTCTGGATCTTTCGACCTAAGTTTTATTACTAGACTATTATTATTAAGGATCTATGACATTTCAGATATTTTTTGCACTATTTAAAAAAAACACTTTTTAACATACTGGTAAAAAATCGGTTTTAGGAATTTATTACCTATCTTGCCTTTATCAGGTCAAATCAAGCTCGAGTCTCACATTCCGGTGGAGGTCCACATAAACTTGACACCTAGAATCGCTAACGGCGAGTTACGCAATATTCAACTTAATTCGGTTTTTAGCTCGGCAACCCACTTGATTTATCAATGTACATATTATTTAACAAAAATCTCATAGGTCCTGATCAAATTACAGAAGAGAGTATAGATTCCTTGTGCTGGGTCTTAGATTTAGATATTTTAGAGGTGTACTACACAGAAACTGTATCTCGAGCGAGATCATTTTGCTGTTGT
Source organism: Papilio elwesi (assembly GCA_029849275.1). Classification (NCBI taxonomy): domain Eukaryota; kingdom Metazoa; phylum Arthropoda; class Insecta; order Lepidoptera; family Papilionidae; genus Papilio; species Papilio elwesi. Next base: position 2,858,402 of record CM056711.1, read on the forward strand.
ATGTATTTTAAATTTCAAGCCAAGGATGAACTCACAGTATAATTTTTGAGGTCTTGCAGTTGTATGCCTCAAGATAATGTCGAGTTCATGCTGCGTAAATCGAAGCAAAAATAATAATTGAAAAAGACGGTACCAGGCCAACAACTATGACATTGGAATGTCAAACAACTCACTCCCCCCGTGACCATGAGTGCTGTAGAGTACTCGAAATGTTGGGAACATAACAATTAATACAGCTAATAAGGTAATGCAACATAACTTAATTCTAACCTTTGGCTTCCACTGGTGTAAAGTCGTGTATCGAAACAAGCTTTCTCTCTATCTTTCTCTTTGAAAAAACTGAGATGACAATATGTTTTACGTGTAAACCCACGGTAAGGTGAAACGAATTTTGCCGTGTAAGCTGGTACTCTTACGCTCTTCTCTTACTCTTTTTTACGACACTGACATGAACTTGCGATACATTTAAATAAACTTAATATACTCACATGCATCACTCCAAAGAGAGAAACTTCGCACTTCAATGTATTATTTCACAATTCCACAGTGTTCAACTTGTACCACTTGTGATGTGTTAGGTATATCTTACAAAATAATACATAAGACTATCTCGTATCTAATCTATTCAACGAGCATCTTAACTTTTGAAGATAATACGTCTCCCTGAGCCTGGAGATTATTTCACCGCGTTACGGCACGTATCTGATATGTATTTGCATATCTGATCTGTCGTATCATTGCAAGCACCAAATACAATCTATGTTTTATTTAACAGTTGATGAGCGTTGTCAGGACAAAGGTCTTAATATATACATATGAGTGAATATTAAAGCTTCTTAAAAAGTAGACCAATTGAGTTCTCTATTCTGATATAATGAAGAGAAAAGATTCATGAAATGAAAAATTCTTAAGTTGCGTTAGACGATATGTCGTAGGATATATCTTATAGTTTCTCGTGAACAACATGCAACATGCGTTATAATAATAATATAATAAATCGGTCTTTCTTACAATGTTCCCCACTGCAGGGACATAGGCCTCCTCTCCGAGAGAGGGAACGGGCCATAATCCACCACGCTGGCCCGGTGCGGGTTGGCGGATGTCACATGTCTTCGAATTTAGTGGTTCTAAGACATGCCGGTTTCCTCACGATGTTTTCCTTCACCGTTTTTGGAGCAGTGGTGTTGAAATAAATTACATAAAGTAAAGCGCCTGCCTGGGTTCGAACCCTGGGTTTTCACTTCTGTCGGCAGTCCTTACGACTGCCTGTGTTTTTCTTTAGTAACAGATAAACTCTGAAATTATTGTACCAATTCTTTCACCATTACAAAACTGCATTATCCAAAAGATATATTTTTATTTTTAAAGTACAATATTAAGACTAGTAATAGTGAATTTAAAAACCGAAATGCCTGTATGATTATTGACAGATTCATGGTTTACTTCCACTATATGAGGCTTATACTGACGTCATAGGACACTCCGGGGAAGAATACTTATCTAATGACAACACGCAGGAGGTCACAATAAAACGGACATACGTACATTCATATATAGATACATCCCTACTCCTTTTCCGGAGGTCTAATTTCAGTCCTCTTCCCCTTTCCATCCTTTCCTCATAAGGATAGGATGGGAACGGGAAGAGGGTTAACGGGGAAAAGGAAATATCCTTTTCCTGTCTATCCTCCTTTGTTTGTTCAAAGGTGGGCAGGGTAACTCATCTGCAACACATTTGCGTGTTGCGGATGTCAATGGGTAGCGCTCACTTAACATCAGGTGATCCGCTTGCTCGTTTGCCACCTTCTTCCATAAAAAAATGCACAAGTTTATTTTTACACAAGCTTATAACAAAATCCTGAAAAAAATTGACTCATTAGACAAATAAGGCGCTCAGCTTTCTTGGATTCAAACGAGCAAAATTTGGTCTCGGTAGCTGAATATAGTTAAATACTACAGTGTTAGGACCATCTCAAAAATATTAAATTCATAACTACCTACTTCTAAAATATTTCTCGTTCTTGTCATGTAATGAATTCAATATTATAAACAATAAAGAAATAAGTGTTTTTCGACGGCGCCGCAACGAATCGTCAATAGACTGACGGAACTTTTGTCGTACGTCCTCTTTCGTTTATAAATATTTATCTATAGCTATAACAAAATGTATATTAGTGTTTCTATGTTGTTAAATCAACTCAACTTTTGTAATCTCACTCTTAGACAGAAACCTCTCAAGACTGCACGACTCTTGTCTTAACCTGCTTTGATGACCACATAAGAAAAGTATCACGGATAGAAAATAACTTTCGCGTATCATCATATTAAATTGTAAAACTCGATAAAAAGTGTCACGATTTTTTTAAAGTCCAAAGTTAAGCATAACTTTCTTGAGAATCGACGTGGCCTGTGATCCATTGTAAGGAAACTTTTAAGAACTTTTACCATCAATTGCCAACTGCAAGTTCGTCAAACTTTCCTCGTTGTGCTCGAAGACGACTGGAAAAGTATGGGCAATTATTATTGTGACCCGCTTCAATGGAATGAAAGTGGGTCGTGCATCAATATTTTATATAAGGTTAGCTTGGAAACGATTTAAAATGATCCAAGTGAAACGGAAAGAAATAAAAGCTCGGTGTGTCGAACGTTTTGTTCATAAGTGAGGAAATCTGCCGCGCAGTCACAGTATCCCGCTAAAGATAACCGCTCTGCGCACCAGACAAATCGTCATATAAACACAATTTCCTTTGTCTGAAATAATATCAAATTGAGTTTTAAATAAATAAATAATAAAATATTTTCCCCCTTTTGTCAGACTATGAATCTTTTTTTATTGTTAACAGATAATTTTGTAGGCACATTGTTCGTATTGTTTTATGCTTTAATGTACATTATGTAACTAATGTTAACTGTTTAGAACCAAACACAGCGGTCTCCTGATGCGGTGATGTAATGTATGCGATAATGTATTAATTACACAGTTGCAATTTTAATGACAAAAAAAGTTACTAAAATGATTATGAACTGGGCTATCATATTCAAAAGTTTACTTGTAACATTTTATCATAATAGCGTACTGGCGGCAAATGCGTAAAACCTTCCCCGATACACGCAAACAACAAATTTTTCTGCGCCTTACTCCAACGACGAGCATGCTTGTCTCTTCTTTAATTATTTCGGATGTGTACGCAAAAGAAACAATTAGTGTAGGGAAGATGGGCCGAGCACAATGAAAAAAATATATATATAAAGAACTTGGTATTCCCTTTTTCTTATTAGACAAGCAAAGGTATTGCTTACTTTCCTCATTGTGGATTTAATATAAAACACAATACAAACATATTTAATACAAAACGTATAATAAACGTGTATTTTAGAAAGAAAATGATTCTCTACTCTAATTTCTTTTAATATCTTATAAGGACAGACTTTGTTTGTGCACAAACATTACGACGTAATTTGATGACCATATTGTTTTATTATTAATATAATTTTGTTAATGGTTTTATAAGGAACCGTTCTTGTTATTATTATTTCGGTTTTTTAATCTTTATTACGTTCCAATCTTTAAAAAATGGTAAAAGATTCTCGAAGTAAGCGGTTTATATTAAGCGCTTAGCTATGAAATTGGTGATTTTATTGCTGGTAACTTTGAATTCATTGTGCATTTTATGTATACGCAATAAAAAAGAACAACTATGATACAGAATACAGTTAAAGCTTCTTATTCGGTGGTGCTACGTTCCGTACATATACCGCGAATATGGAATGGTAATTTGTCTGGGATTGTAAAATAAATTTAACCGGATGGTTTAACAATAAAAATATACATATACATACTCTATCTCTATAGGCAAAGCAGATGGAATGCGGATGTAACATTTCCTCCGATCCAGTTTTACCGACGGATTCCGTGAATAGCGAATACAGGGATTGAGTCGCAAGTTTTTGACCCGTGAATAGTCAAAACGAGAATAAGGAGCTTTTACTATTTTTTCTTAACAAACATTCATCGTTTTGCTCAACACACACAATATTAATATCTGTATCTAATGTAAATGTCTGTTTTTATCTGAATATATTATTTTTATTAGAATTAAAAGTTCGAATGATATTGTGTTTTTCATATTCTTGCGTACAAATAATTCACTCAGAACAATACTAACCTAAAATAGAAAAACGTATTATTTTTTTAAAGTTAAGATGTAACCTTACTTTTTTCCTGATTCCGTTCGTAAATTCAATGTAGGCAAGTAAATTTAGAGATCACGATAATCTTCAATGTCGCTATTTTTCCTAACATTTTCCCGAAAGGATATCTTTCTCCGATATTTATTACTGTAGACCCTCTTTCTGCAGGTTGATTTAAATCTCTAAAGGATATTATCTTAATTGCCTTTAACCTTGTGTAGGTTGTTCTAACGGGATACATAAATTAGTTTTAATAGTGCTAATGTAATCAATGCATTGTTTTAGATTTTGTCTAAATAAATACCAGTAAGAACCAGTTCTAATCTTATTTTTGTAACAGAAGGTCGTAAACGAGCACGTGGTTCACCCAAAGTGATGATGAGATGAGTCTGCCCACCTTTAATGGACAGAGGAAGGGATATACAGAAAACAGTTATTTCCCTTTCTAATTCATCCCCCCATCGTCAAGTCCTCTTCCCCTTCCCACTCTTTCCTTATTATCAAAGGGTGGGAAAGGGAAGAGGACCAGAATTAGGGCACGCAAAATACTGTCTTCTAATCTCAAATCAATGCAAAACTTACGCCCCGTTCCTGAACAGTTTGTCAAATTTTTATTCAAGTGTGAGATAAATGTCAAATCGAATTATTTTTTTATTCAAAAAAAATCTATCAAAAAAAGATAAAGAAGAAGCAAGCTAGCTAATAAAATTTATAATGGGAGTAGGATAAATGTACAAAACCATTACCAGTTTTTGAGTTGATAAGAAAAAGAAGCATGTGAAGGAGATGAAGCTTGTCGGCTGTTGCACCTCACGCATCTGACCTTAAACTAGTATTCTGTTTCGTCGTGATGCCGCCCAGGTCAGGCAGTCTCGTCAAACAAGAAAAGAAGGAAAAAAAAGTTTATTCGTTTGAATAGAAATAGAAAACTTTTACACAACAGTACAAATTAAATAAACAAAATTATGGTCAAATGAGCAGGACAGCGCTCACCATGGGTTGCGAGCTTGTGGGATTCTCAGCGCTGAATTTTTCAGCGCCGCCCTGGGAGTATTCGAACATATTCTGCCGTATAAATAACAACAGTTGCGATCGCGCGGTGCGGCTAGTATTGTGACCTTTTGTCAAATAGTTACGTCTTCTTTATTTGAAGTTTAAGATCAATTTTTAACTTGAACAATTAACAATTCCTCGAATTGAAGAGTCGAATAGATATTTTATAGGCGGATCGTAATTTTCGCAAATATTATTTGGATTGATTATAAAGCCAAAACAAAGTACGCACTAGGAAATTACAGGATTGCGTGCGGGTACTCATTAAAAGATTGCGTTCAGCTGCGCATTTCAATCAAATTTAATAATTTTTAAATACAGATCTATAGACATAAGTATCTCCAGCAATCAACTTTATGATTACTAACACAAGTCTTAGGTAATTTATTTCAGAAAAATGGAATCCAATGTTTTTTTAAGTTTTTCAACTCCGATTTAAGTTGATTGTAGACAGCCGAAGTCTGTCAATTATAATAAAAAAAACTAAGAATTAATAGAAAATTAATTTGCACTGACACAATCGCAAAATATAACCAAAATAACTGCCCTGCAGTAAGATACACGTGCGACTCGCGTAAATTATTTATTTATTTTTACAAACATTTCATACAAACGAAAGTGTTTTGCCTACATTACATTACACGAACATAGACAGGAAAATTATTATATATATTTACTTTTCCCCGTGCAATCCTTTTCCCGTTCCCATCCTTTCATTATGAGGAAAGGGTGGAAAGGGGAAGAGGACTATAATTAGGCCACGGCACCTCACTGATCAGACAAAACGCAGAGTGCTTCTACTACACGCCTGTTTTCTGTGAGGTCGCGATACTTCACCGGTCGAGCCGGCCCATTCGTGCAACAGATGTTGCAATTTACATTGTGTTGTCGTGGTATACATATAAGTTTTCGGAAAACCTGTAAGATCTAGATTTATCCCAGGCGTCAAAATTTATATTCTATATTTAGTTAGAGTAATAATTAATATAAATTATTTAACGTTTATTATTACTTTTGTAAGTTTTTGCTGAATTATGAAGGGGACGGCGCGTACGCAGTCCCCACTATCAAAAATTACGCGTCCGAGTTATCCGCATTAGGGATAATCGCAGGGGTCAACTCAACCGCAGTGCAATGGAGGAGTCTCGCCCCGGGGGAACCGCCATCATGATCACGGTAGCCCCTACGCCAGGTAAGTATGAGTTTTGATTGACGAGCCTCGGGGGTGATTCCCTTTGAAAAATTCTCAACATCGCGATTGAGACACAGGAATATTTTTGATTGCCATCTAGCGTTGGGTGTTGAAAACTAATGTATCTAAGCGTCTTTGTTTAAGACCAAAAGTTTTCAACAGATGTCACCTTTTTGATACTCGACATTTTAAAGTCTTGATAGCCCACGTCATGAATTGAATTTGACAATAATATGTTTTATTGCACTTTGCTAGAATGACAAATATTTAAAAAAAACTATGCAGATTTGGTTATCTTCCGATTTTGAATCCGGTACAAATTATGTTAATTATATTTTATAAATTTCCTGTAAAACATATTTTTATTCCAACCCGTTATAATTTTATAAAATTATTCTCTCTACTCTATCTACGGCTCTGAGACATTGGTTCTCAGTAAGATGGATGAGAACGCGCTGCTGGTGTTCGAGAGGAAAATCCTGAGGCGTATCTTTGGCGCTGTGTGTGAGGACAACCAAAGGCGGATCCGGGACAATCAGGAGCTTAATGACCTCTACCCTCTACCAAGAACTCCACGTGGCTGGACACATTAAACTAAACAGACTTGGATGGGCTGGCCACGTACAGCTGATGGATGAAGCCAGGGCGCCCAATGGCGAACAATCCCGAGGATCGTAGAGGTCGAAGAAGACCAAAGCTACGTTGGTTGAACGGCGTGATTCGAGACGCCAATAAAGTTAGGATAGCGAACTGGAGAACTGTAGCCACACACACAGGCCGACGTGGAATAAATTGCTTGACCAAGCCAAAGCCCACAAAGGGCTGTAGAGTTAGAAGAAGAAAAAGATAAGTATTTTCGCGCACAATCAAGGTTGCCCACTTAGGGTTTTCCCCCCAAATTTAGGGGATAAACAAATGCAGTGGGGTTATTTTTTTGAAGCGTTATATTTTTAGATTATTTAGTGTTTTATAATTATTAAAGAAAGATTAAGGAATAAAAAAATATGGCCTAGAGTATCGCTATCTAGCCTATCATATTTATTTGTTGACCTACAGTTGCTGAAAATAACTTGATTAAAATGTGTGGATATGACTGCTTACTGATCAATCGGTTGTGGATATCGTTATATAACGTTATATACAGTCATTATTTTTAAAATATATCAATATTGATAAAAAGTCAAATGGACTAGTTCACTAATTTTATATGAGACCAATACTTTCACCGTAATATCCAAGATTTATACAATTCATCTCGAAATTAAGGCAAGTATCTTGGTCTCATTTATTATTCATATATTTTTCTATAATATTACTTTTTCTGGGTTTTAGGGGTTTTTAACTTGAGTTTTAAGGGTAAATGTTTTCGAGAGTTGTAGCACTGCACAGAATTAAGTGGCAAGGTAAAACGTGAAAACTTTGAACTGTCACTCTTTCAAAATGACATTTATGTCGTGATTCATGACAAAGTATGTATCTTTAATTCTCGCAAATTTCTTTTGATCCAATTTATAGATGTAATGTCTTTATTCGACTCTGCCGTTTTCAATTCATCTCTGTTTGAGGCTTTGTATCTTCAGATAGAAGATACTTTGACCTTTGTAAAAAACTTCTTTGGATTGTGTGTTTCATCGTTGCCGGTTGAAAATTTACCAAGAACTCTTGTAAATTTTAGTGAACTATCTTTCTACGACGATTTAGCCGAAGTTTTTTATTTTAACGAGTTCCAATTTCTATTACTTAAAACTTTTTCATTAATTTTATTGTTTACCTTGTTATTGATTTTTATTTCTTGGCGTGTTTACGGATCACGGATTTCGGAACGTTTTATGAAACCTGGTAAGTTAGCAACTTTATAATATTGCGAACACTAAGATAATTAGCCCCTAATCGATTAAAAATATACTAGTGAAAAATAAGGTGATGATTGTTATAATATTAGGTAAAGTAATCAGTATTTGCGTTGTTTATTAACATTATCCTATTTTCTTGATGAAATGGTTTTTAAGAATATGCCTTTGCCCTCTTTATCAATTCCCGGCATCTTAAATGAACTTATTTCTTTTTAAATATATTTTCAATATCTATTTGTCATGCATAATACAGATAACATATCATCACTTTATCTACAGCAACATCAGCTACAATAGAACAACTCAAAGAAAGTGTATCAAAACTAAAATTGCCTAAAGAACACACTCCAAGGATATAAAATGGCTGAAAAAATAAAGAAATTTTTTCAAAAAAAGAAAGCTGATGCTAAATTCAAATTAGCTGGTCCGGGGCACAAGCTTACAGAGTCTACTAGCCGTAGCTCTGAATCGTCGAGAAAGGAGGTTCCAGTCGTGCAAAGGTCAGGGCTGTCACAAGAGAGTAAAGTTGCAGCTGAAGCAGCTTTGGCTAGATTGCAACAAAAAAGGGACAACCCTACATTTAATACTTCACTTGCAGCTATTAAGGTAAGTGCTCTTTCTTGTAATAGTATAACATAACTTTTAGCCAGTCCAAATATAATGGACTTGTAAAACTTGTGTAAAACAATAGTTTTATCAACATCTTTTTGTTTACTATCATTACTATCATCTGTGGAAATGTATATCTTGTCATAATTATAGACACAAATGACTAGTGTGTAAATGATCTATAATATAACAGTTTTTATAAGAACTAGCTTACTATTTTCAGGCACAAGTTAGAAAAGAGTTGGAAAATGAAAAAGCAAGTGAAACGGCAAGTATTTGTTCAGTTCCTGAAAGAAAGAAGTCTGTGGACCAAGAGCTTGATGTGCATAGAAACTTTGTCGCCTCAGGAGTTTTCTTCAAGTATGAATATTTTTAAAAATAAATTTTTGATTTTGGCGCTGCTTGGAGCCAGGGGTATAATAATATGCTCACTTCTTGTCATGTCCATAACATTAATATTTTTAATTAAATTCAGTGTAAATTCTATATAGCAACTCTTAAGGGACTGCATTTTTTGGCATTGTAGAGAGTTGATAATTAGAGTGAAAACAAAATTGATATTTTGCAATTCTATTATTTATTTATTTAGTGCAAATTGTACAAAAGTAAATCAACTTAATAACAATGCTTATTGCCTAACAACCTTTTAAGGAGATTGTTGTTACAAAGGTTTACACTGTATTAAAAAAAATAGAAAAAGATTTGTACTGATCATCATCGCCCTACAGCATTATAGCCTTATAAAAGGGAGGGTTTTGTAATGACAAATTATAATGATAATTAAGTGCTCTCTGTCATTTTCTATGTTTTGTATATATTTCAAATGTTATAATATTTATATCCAGTATGTGTTTCATGTATTTCAACTTCTTTTTAGATGTCCATTAATAGGTAATGATATTTTACCTAGGGAAGAATGGAAGAAGAACATAAAGACTTTTCTGTATGAACAGCTGGAAGAAGAGAGAGGACTTACAGCCTGCCTCATTATACAAACCTGTAATAACAACAGAGAGAAGGTAACTTGTAATTAAGAACATAATACTAGGGATGCAAATGATTCAACAATGTTGTTTTATTGATGTGTCATTCATAAACGTTGTTGTTGAGACCCTTAACATCGACAATACATTGCTCTTTATGAACAATCTATCAAAGATGTATACCTACTATACTATCTATACAGCAATCTCTTCTGTTTGCTGCTCGTTGTACTTAGTGTGTAACTTCTTATATACAGGAATGTCCTACATCCAAAGTTGCTTAATGTGAGCGCTAGAGGATCTTGTTTTAAACAAGTGTTGTACAAGTGAACTACATCTTTTTGTAGAAGAAATTGTCCAACCACAATTTTTTTTCTTATTAACTGCTGTATATAACCTGAGAACATTTTAGCTCTCTTGTGAAATTTTAAGTGGTTTGCTTCATCTGAAGGAGAGCCCCACACTTCTAGTCCCCATTTATGGCCTCCATTCCAAGATTTTTCTCCCACTCTGCCATCTCTACCTCGACAGATGTGACTTACTAATACCCAGCCACTTTAGCCTATGGCTTTAAGAATGTATGTCCTCTACTTCAGTTATGAGTCCAATTTTCTCAGCTTTGTACAGCTCTCTTGCTGTGTGACTCTTAAGTTAATAAATTAATGCTTTCACGTCATACGGAAATACTTACATGGGCGATTTTTTTGAGTACAAAATAATATTTACATTTATAATTTACAGATAGACACATGTGTGGAGACACTTTGCAAGTATTTGGAGAATATTATAACATACCCAGAAGAAGAAAAGTATCACAAGATAAGGATGTCTAACAGGTTAGCAGTTGTGTACATGCATGATAGCTTCTTCCTCTAAAACAAGCATATACAGACTTGTTCAGAAGCTGATGGTAGCAAGAAATAAAGAGTAATAAATTTGTTTTGCACACAAATTGTTTTGTGCGGGCTTGGAACGCAATTAGGACGAATAGCGAAACCAGGACCATCTATGTGTTTTGATCTTTACACGATCGCGCGTGTATCGCTACAAACGATCGGTTAACGCGATGCGATCGCGACGCCGGTCAGCACGCCCCTTTCTTCTTCTACCTTGTGTGTATTTAGTTCTTAATGCAAATAACATTTATATTGTAACATATATGTTACACTTGATCGTGTGTTTTAAGCGCATTTCAAGTCCGTTTGTATAAATACCAACGCGTGATACTGCCAATAACGCGCAGAAGGCGTGCTCAACAAAAATGCGCGCCGTGGGATCATTTTAAAAATCAGGTGTGTAATGTCCCTTAGGTGAAACACCTTAATGTTAATCGAACTCGTTTGATAATGAAACAAGAATTCAGAATGAAATGTCATGGATGCGACACGTTTAGGCACATTTCGTTACATGAGGGAGAAGGAAGATATAACGTAGAGGGGGAAGAAAACAGAGAGACATTGTATATATATCGTATTGTATATATCGTATATCAGTGTATCGTGAGCAAGCACTCGTACTACACGTTTGTCGTTTGTCGCTAAAAATAATAAATAAAAAAAAAAGACATAGATCGTCAACATTTTTAAAAACAGTGCACTTTTTGTTGTGTTTTAAGTGGCAGTCATTAAATATGAAAACGTGCTCAATCTGTAACAATAAATTCAACGATGGAGTTCAGTGTGGGTCCTGTAAAAATCTTCTGGACTTTAGGTGCGCTAGCATCTCGGAGACTGGCTGGAAAAAGTTAGGCGCTGATAGAAGAGCTCAGTGGAGGTGTGCTTCGTGCAAACTATCCTCCCCTGCTGTACTTCCAGCACAAACCAAAACCACTGATACAGCCGCCTCTTTAGAAACCATTCTCCGTGAAATTCGAGATATGAAGCATCAGCTATCTAGCTTACCGACGGTCGACGACTTAAGATCGATCAAAGACGAATTATCCGAGCTTAAGACAGCATGTGATGTCTCCCATGTCAAAGTAGAGGAATTCAACACCAGACTCTTAGATGTGGAGTCCAGGGTTTCTCAGATAGAGAAGGCTGATGTCACTATAAGTTCACTGCAGGCCGAATTGGCAAAAACCAAACAAGAACTTTCCGCGCAAGAGCAGCGATCTCGGCTTAACAATGTCGAGATTAAGGGAATCCCGCTGAAAAAGGAAGAAAACCTCTTCTCAATAGTAGATTCAATTGGACGCAAGATCGATTACGCGTGTCCGAAGTCGCAAATTAATTATATTTCAAGAGTTCCTATGTATAACTCTAATGAGAAGTTGATTATAGTTAGCTTCCTCAATAGATACATAAAGGAAGACTTTATTGCGGCTGCGCGTGGCGCCAGGAACCTATCTACCACCGACCTAGGATATCAGGGAGTACCTCATCGTGTCTATGTTAATGATCACCTGAGTGCCGATACTAAAAAATTACTAACTAATGTTAAAATCCTTGCTAAAGAAAGGCATTATGATTACGTTTGGGTCAAGCACGGTAAAATTCATGTACGCAAAAATAATTCTAGTAAAGCCTTTATCATTGCTAAGCAGAGCAATTTAAACAAAATTGTATAAAGTATTAAGGTTTCGCACCCCTGCCTCGTTAGCGGCTCGGACACCTGTCTTTTGTGTCTTTTGTGTACGCATAATAGTCAGTTATACTTGTTATTGCGCTGCTTACTCAACCGTATTAACCAACAAAAACATGCCGTATGTACTTGCACAAACAGCTCACTATTGCTTGCCTCCTCGGGCAATAGCTTACGACTATTCGTTTTTAATCGGCTTTTGCATCATACAATTTGTTAATATGTACCCACTTTTTATAATGTCTGTCAAAGTCTACGATACAATGTCTAATAATTTTAACATGATTTGGTTTATTCTTAAATTAGCTTTGGCCTACCCGATTTTTCAACGTATAAAATTAGTGCTAAATTTACTTTTGAAATATAACTATACTTTAACTTACTATAATGTTTCTTAAAAAAAATTGTTGTTTTCTGTTTACAGTTATGGTTTATGGACATAGGTTGAATATTTTTTTATGAAAGCGTACGAGGCCTTAGAACCAAAACAGAGACATTTTATCGACAGGTCTTACTAAATTCATATGATGTTATTGTTTTGACAGAGACGTGATTAGTTAGCGGTATGTTAGACTTCGAATTGTTTGATGAAAGATACACGGTATGGCAGCGGGATCGACTTTGTGTTTGTCTTTTAAAATGCCTATACTTTTTACTGTTTCAATTTTTGATGGTTTGCTTGCTCACATTTCTAAATTTGTTAATCTGTATCTATAAGTGAAGACTTGTTATTGGCTGTACAAATGCTATATTAATGCTACTCATGTTATATTTTAGCTGTAAGTCTTCCATGCATAAATTAAATTAAATAAATAAATAAATATTGAATAATACAAATAATTTTGTACAAATTGTTAAATAGATTTAAATTTCTTTTTCAGGGCATTTTGTGAAAGAGTCCAGCCAATGGAGGGGTCAATGGAACTGCTCTTAGCCGCTGGATTCAGACAGGAGACACTGCCAAATCAGGAAGGTGTTGAAGAACAATATATGGTATTCCATAAGGAAAATGTACCTTCTGTCGAAAGTTTAACGGTAAGATCATTACATATAAATACAACTAGGAGTATTTATACTAAAAATGTATGCACAGATGTAGATTCGTCTACCTGCCTACGCTCTACACCTAACCTCTGTCTACATAGATATGTAGACAGAGCAGGCGTGACAAGTTCATAATGAGTGATGAATTTGTTTATTTATGATGGCACTAGTCTATACAAACATTGTTATTAATAATGGACTCCATGGTCTGAAATTTTTGAGAAAAATATATTGAATAACAAATGGAAATGGGAATGAAAAAACATTTATTTAGGGCATTAACAAATAATTTAGTTACAAAAGTAGTGATGCACCTGGTTACTACACTAGGGCCTCGAGACCCCCTTTACGTGACCCGAGGTATGTGACTAATAAAAACATTATTCATATTTATGATGCCTATTTCAATGCTTACGTGTTATTTATACAAAAATAATTTACAAAGTGAAAAAAAAGACAAGGATTGTGTATGTGTCTGTGTGTGGAAGTGTGGAAATGGGAGTCCAGTTTCTGGCTACTCGGGTGCACCTTTGGGTTATGGCAGTAATGGATTTCAATTATGCAAAAGTGAAGAAAGCGGCTGCAATATATCTATACTAATATTATTAAGAAAATGGATATGATTCAGTTCAGTATAATTTAATTTTTATTGAAATCTTATCTATGTAACTGAGTCATTCGATGTAATTTCTTGTATTTGTATTTCCAATTGACTATTATAAAGCACCAATGATAGTTTTTTTATTATTGTGTTGTCATGAGTAGGATAAAAATCATTTTGTTTTAAGATTATTAATGCCATCTTGTAAAAAAAAACGTTACTACTACCTCATTGTCAGACACTAATAGAGGCGCTGCGCGCGGCCGAGCCGATCCAGTTGGAGCTGGACCGCAACCTGCAGGTGCTGCTGCCGTCGCAGGCCGCCAGCATGTTGGCGCTGCCGCCTTCGTTCTACGCGATGTCGTCGGAAGAGTTGAAGAGGGAACAACAGTTACGGTAAGATCGCTTTTCTTAAATACATGTGTATGATTGCTGGCTCCTTGTTTTTTTTTCTTATTTAACCTTATTTGTTCAAATTAAAAACAAAATAATAAATAGCAGTCGTGCTGTCCTAATCCTAATCTTGGGCCTGCTATCATTTTAAAATACATAAATGCGGTACTTTAAGATATCATATCAGTATACATTACTAAATTTATTTATATTAATTAACAATGAATTGTCAAAATACATAATATAATATAATAATAGCCATTAAAACATAGAAAATAAAAAGTACACTGATATAGTTTTGCAGGCGCTACACTGTACACACACATGTATGTGTAATGGTATTTGTGGTTAATTGAAAATTATAAATAATTTTCAAACTTTAACAATAGCTACGGAAAGCCGTGCTAAACGTAAGACATAGTAATTTATATATAACTTTAAACTTTCGTGGTGGTGGGGTTTACTAGCATAAGGTTTGTAAGAGACGGGATTCTTACCGCGACAGTAATTTTGATGGCGGCCGTATTGGATTTGCATTTTTTTCAATATCTACACTATTCTACAAGTCAAGTGTTATTATTTTAATAGCCTATATTATTCCAAATGGCCTGAGGCATTTATAATGACAAATATAACCTCTAGGAAAATTATTGAAATCCTAAAATGTTTTTTTTTTCAAGTTTTGAGTTACCATTGCTATTGGTAACTGGTAATGGGGTCAGTTTTAGTAATTCAGAATTAAAATAGTTTTGTAGCAGTGTAAGACAAACTTTTACTCCGGCATACCATCCACCAACTAATGGAGCTGCTGGGCTGAACCCTACCTAATATAATAGAACCGAGGTCAACTTACATTGTTTTTAAATTATTTATCCATACAAACTTTCATCTCCTGCTTTAAACCTTTAGTATTTACAAAATTCTTTTTTTTAATGCTCTCCTGTGTAATCACAGAACACTCCAAAAAAATTCCAAGTCTAGGCACAGTAGCACAATATATCACTTCTATATATACATGTAGGGGATGGGCTTCGATTAAAACACCTTCTTATCTTCTTTTAACTTCGTTTATTTTATATTTTTCTCTACTCCGTCACAATACCGTCGTACCATCGTCGTTCGTCTTTTTTTGTTATTCTCTTTTTATTATTTTTCTGTCATAGAGTATCCTCAATTTCTTTTTAAAAAATCTAATGTCAAAGAATAATTATCCTACATACATATATATTATTCGAGTAATAAAATAGAATAGCGTAACATTGGCAGCACGGAGGCGATAGAGAAGAGTCAGATGCTGCGCACGAAGGCGATGCGGGAAAAGGACGAGCTGCGCGAGATGCGCAGGTACAAGTTCGCCGTCATAAGGGTGCGCTTCCCCGACGGTATACTGCTCCAGGTACACACATTTTTATACTAGAACCAATGAACTGCCCCAGCTCCGCGCGGGTACTACTAATTATGTTGATCTGATAACTAATAAACTTCACAATATGATCACCCGCTAGGCCAGTCTGAACAGTTCCTGAAAATGTCATCCAGATCGAATTAACATTGGTAGAGCCATCCGTTGCACGAATGGGCCGGCTCCGGACCGGTGGATATATATATATATATATATATATATATATATATATATATATATATATATATATATATATATATATATATACACCACGATCTCACAAAAGCTAGGGTGAATTAGAAGTATACCTTTCGTGTGGGGTGCTTGAGGCCTAATTTCAGTCCTCTTTCCTATCCCGTCTTTTCCTAATATGGATCCCCTCTCTGTCCATTAAAGCAGGCAACGCATCTGCGACTCATTTGCTCGTTGCGGGAATGTCTAAAGGTTTGCTTCCTTGTTCCATAAATAAAAATCGAACAAGCTGTTTCAGAGTTTATAGGTAACATACACACATCGCCTCGTCTTTCATATACATAGATGTGGCAAACAAGCGAGTGGTTTACCTATTAAGTGGCTACCCGCAATGAACGTTCTTATCAATTCCATACATTTAATTGTTAAATTCATAAGCGACATGTTCTAAAAGTAATTCAAAAGTGAAGGTGGGCAGGGGATCTCTTGCGTGGCTCAGAGAAATGGTGTCAAATAACTAGAAGTTGGCATTCTTGAAACGACTGGCGGAATAAAAGATGTCGGTCCCTACGGTGGGAGAAGGGAGTGTAGAGCGAAGGTACATATATTATTAGGAAAATAAAAAGGACAATAGAAACCGTGTTTCAAAAGAGATTTAACAATAATAATATGCGATATATTTCTTTCCCAGGGCACATTTTCAGTGTATGAACGTTACAGCGAGATACACGAATTCGTTCAAGAGAACTTGGAGCATGGAGGTCTGCCCTTCACCCTGAATACACCGACCGGACACAAGCTGATACTGGAAGAAGATGGTGCCAAGACCCTCATCGACCTGCGCCTAGTGCCGGCCACCGTGCTCGTTTTCTCCTGGGACCCCTCCATCCTGGAGGAGATCAACAACAGCCCCAACAAGGATGTCTACTTGAAGCCAGAAGTCATGCTCTTAGTAAAAGAGATTTAAAGGGTTGAGTTACAGCAGAGTGATCTGTCTGTATATACGTATAATAACATGAAATAAATAATAATACTCACGCCCGCAGTCAAGAGGGATAGGCAGATATAACGAATTTCCTTCTAGCACACCTCTTTCGCTTCTCCTTCATCCATACTTACAAAAATATTGTTAATAAGTTGAGCAGTGGTTCCCAAAGTTGACTGGGCTCCGACCCACCTAACAAAAATTTTCAAGAGACCCACCTCGTGACTTTTATAAAAATGGGTGGGTAGATGTAAGCCACAAACTACAATGTCATAAAGGCAACGCAGTTTTCCGAGCGTTGGTTACGACAGAGGCGTCCTAAATGTTAGGGCTCACTAAATATGGGATCGTGACCCGCTGGTTTGGCACTTAATAAAGCCGTTGTGGTGTCACCATTGTTGGGATTCGCGTGTTCTTTCAGGAGAAGAATGATAGTCGGAGTCCAGTTTCGTAGGGAATTATATATAATATTTAGTGACTGAAAGGTCACTGTTTGTCTAGAGGAAGCATTTACAGATATACCGGGCTCTAGGCGAAAGGGCGTAGAGGCGTCTAGTCTGAAGCCTCTGTAAGCCACTTTACATTTTCTGGATTGGATGTGAATTATATTTACAATTTCCTAACTATTTATACACCCTGTGTACTCATGCTTACCGGCTAATAATGTGTACACTAATTAGTTTGCCTAATTGTAATCAAGCATTATTACAAGAGTGACAGAGACGTATTAGAACTCTCTTTGGCACGATCTTACGCGATGAGTGTGAGGGTTCTCTCGAGGTGCCTGCGCGTCCTGCAGTACACAGATCGCAATGCCCAATAATGATCTCCGCATAAGGCATTGATACAATTAAAATTATTCTGCTGTACCCACAAAAGGTGGAAAAGACAGAGCTATGTTAAAGCCTATAGGTAAGATGTGTCACGCGAAAAATACTTTTAATTATGTAATATTTGTAATATGTTAGGTACACTATGGAAGGCGTCACATTTCAGGCCGCAGGATTTATAACAGTCCGTTCGCACAGACGCGCGGGTTTATACGCTTAGAATTGTCCGGGCACAACCAAACTTTTTGCTGTGTAAACGGACCCTAAGTAACTAGCTGTATTCCGCGGTTTCGTCCGCCGTGCCGTTTAATTTAAAATAAATCTATTTGCAAATAACAAACTTTCATACCCTAGTATTAAAGGATGAATTAAAAAAAAATCCCGAAATAGATATGTAATTATTTGTATTGAAAAATGTTCAATTGTAAATTTTCAAGTAATTCTGCTGAAGGAAAAAATATTTATTTCTACTTTCATTCTACTAAGACCTATTAAATGAATTTAGAAAAATCATTTTTGTGCTACAAGTGATTTAGCATACTGCGTATTTTAAAGGCTTTGAAGACATTGAATAGCATAATGTCTTACAGTATATGTTGAGATATAAATTTAAATGTTTGTGATTCCATTATTTGTTTATTACGTATTGTTTGCGTTTTTATAAATCATATCTTCCTAACTTCGTTTCATTCGTCCGAAGTTTACATCAACAGATTGAGGTCTCATGTTCTGGTGCACGAATAGTAAATGTTATACGCTAATTCACTCGCACTGTAATTCACTGCGCTAAAAAGTTAATTTATTTTGTTAAATTTAAATATATTTTGTACATCGAGATGTTCAATTAATTCAAATTATATATTAAAACAATGTTATATTTAATTTTTTATTTATTTGAATAGAATTTTCATATTTTTATCGTATTTACAATTCTTATATTTATTAGAAATGCAAAATATTAATGTTACAAAGTTAATCAGAGACGCAAAACCTGAATAAACCTTTTTTTTTTAATACAAGCACTTATTTTTAGTACAGAGCAACAATACACCGTTTTTCCGAATTTTATAAAATGTAAGTTAGAACACAATAATATTACAGTATTTAGTATATTTTTCAAAAAATACAGTCCGTTTTCTCTTCTGCCATACCTGTTTTACTCTAAATAAAATCCAGTCGATATTAAAGTTTGTTATGCTATCCAGATTATGACATTGATGCACTGTATGAGTCTGTGTATGATAAAGTATATGCCACTGGTTATAACAAAGTATATACCACAAACTAAGTGACCTTAGCACTAGGGTTAGGCCGCGGCGTCACCAACCGGATGGTCGGGCACTTTGTTCTCGATGGTGACCGATTTGGTGCAGTCCTCGGTCTTGTAAATGCCCACCAGGCGATTCGACGCCTCGAACATGTTGTAGCGTAATGATATTATAATGAACTGGGCATTCCTCGTTCGTTCCTGGAATTTAAACAAAATATGAATACATACACCATGCGCGTTAGTTAAAGAATAGGTAGGGGTTATGAATGCTCATTATGCAATATTTTAATAGACCATTTTATATTTGCCTACATTTGTTTCTAACATAAAACATATTGTTCCCTCTCTCTTTCTTTGTGAAAAATCTAAGATGACAATATGTTTTACGTGAACGTTTTCAGTATTATGATGAACTCACGGTAAGTGGTTTAGGTATGTTGATGTGTGTTTACCTTAATATAGTTGGCGACGATGGAGACGTTCTTGAAGTCGAGCGCGGCGTCGATCTCGTCCATGACGTAGAGCGGCGTGGGCCGGTAGTAGTGCAGCGCGAACACCAGCGCCAGCGAGGACAGCGTCTTCTCGCCGCCCGACAGGTTCGAGATGTTTTTCCACGACTTGCTCGGCGGCCGCACGCTACAACAACCACACAATAGTCACCACTCACACGATGAGCGATTCGAATCATCAACGACCGAGCTCTTACTGATCGGAGAATAGATGTAGCTCTCTTTGAATTTTGCACCGTATGTATCATGGGAAGGTTTTCGAAGAACTGTTGGTCATGTAAATATACTCACCTAAATATAATTCCTTCGGTAAAAGGGTCCAACGAGTCAACGAGTTCCAATTCAGCATCGCCGCCCAGCGTTATCATTTGGTACATTTCCTTTAATTTTGTTGTTATTGTCGTGAAACCTGAAATTATAGACATAAGATAATTTACTGTTGTTAAAAAAGCCTTTAACCGACAGCCGTATTCAATTAATAAGATTGCAAACGCTCAATACTAATTAAAAGTGGTATTTCACCGGACCGGGCCGTTTCGAGCCGGACCATTCGTGCAACAGATGCTGTTGTTGCGGGCTCTACCACTGTAAAAGTATGCTTTAAGACCATCGAGTCGACTGCAAGTCTGATAGAAAGGTTTTTGAATATGAAATCAAAACCAAAACCTGGTGGTAATTTAATGTGGAACCATTGAAATTTTATATTATAGGTATGTTATACTCATACAAAATAACCGGTTAAAAATGTTCCAAATATAGTGACAGCCACGCTCACTCATATCAAATGGCGTAAAAAGAATAACGTTATTAAAATAATAAGAAAAAAGATATGATTATGACGTAAGCTATAGAAAAAGCATCCTAATTAGGACAATTTCGAGTCTTCACTTTTCGACCGCTAATGGCATATCTTCTATATTTTTAACCGACTTCATGTATTATAATATGATTGTACAAAAAGAAGCGTACCGCAAAGGAAGTCCGTAGTCCGCTTCTTCCTCAGCTGATCGTACAGCGCTCGCATTTCGTTTCTCTTCGTCGTGATCTCGTCTAACTCCGCGGCCCTTTTCAAATATAACTCCTCCTTACTCCTATAGTCCTGAAATGAGCCATTCAATTTAAATAAATGGAATATTAGCTGACGGCGCGTTAACACATAATTATTTATTACGCCCCTGAAATATGAGAGTTAAGCGGAGATCACGATTTGTTGTTCCGACATTCATACACCTACGCATATATGATCGTTGGCTACAGGTACTCTTCAAATGGCCTTTTTTTTACTATATCACCAACGTAGTCGATTGTCGAACGTCTAAAACGTATCCATATACCAGCGTATCACTTTTGTAATTTAATATAAAATTTACTTGAATAGCCTGGATGTTAGGTTTGGCGTCGCCTAGCCTGGTCTTCTGGGCCTTCAGCCTATTCCTGAGTTCATCGACGACGCATTCGTCTAGCTCCTCAGGGGTGTGCCGCTCCAGCGGGGCAGGTCTCTCTATCCCCGGTACCCCGTCAAGACCTGGGTCTTCTAGCTTTATTGATGATAACTAGAAAACAAACAACTATTTGTTAGCATAAATATCTTTAGGGTTTTCACTAGGAAGTTTTCACCTCATGGCAGTCGCTCGACGCGCGTTTTTAGCAAGACTACTTTCTCAAAAGTAGTGACAAGCGGCCGCTTCGAACAGCAGTGTTAACATGGCCGCTTGCAGTAATGATCTCCGACGCTGATTTCTTAAAGGAATGATCTCGAAAGCAGATTTCCTAACCTACTTTAGTGCCAGCGCGGCAAAGATACAAACTAAAGAAATCGGAGTGAATAAAAATATAATAGCGTTTTCATCCCCCCCACTCTCCTTTCCCAGCGAGAGTGATAAAAGGGGCATTTAAAATAGGGTCACGTGATGAGTTTTGTCGCTATAAACGAGCGTCGAGCGACTGAATGAGGTCGTACCTTTAGGGTACACATCTCGAAATATCCGACATTCGATTATTGAATTAACTATCTATATATATAGAATAAACTAATAAGAATTAATAATTCAGGAAATTTCTTTACCAAAGTTCTTTTTCCTTATTAAAAATATTTTTTTACAATCTCAATATATTTATACAAAAATGTAAAATACGATTCGATCGTTAATTCTTATTAATGAAAACTGCAGAAACCGTCGGTAGCATACCTCTTTCTCCCACAAAGGAATTTTGCTCATGGTGTCTTCTAAGGACTTCTCCATTTTGTTCACATTATTGTCTGCGTCGAGTCTCTCGCTCTTCACTCTGTTTTCCTTCTCCTGTAGCTGCGCTATCTCTTTCTTAATTTCGGTAAACTCACCCATGCCTTCATTGATTTCTTCCGTTATCTGGTGAAGGTAATTGAAGTAAGAAAAAGGTTTTAGATTTTTATTTGATTAGGACAAGGTCATGAAAATATATATATAAATAATAAGTGTGCCAAATGAATGGATAGAGATATACATACAGGTCTAATATATGACATATCTTGTATTTGATTGTACTAGTTACTTTCCAGACTGACCCGAGAGGGTTGTGTTTTTGAGCGTGTTTATAATATGGGTTCGTCGGCTTTTTTTAAAGTTTTTCAAATTAACTTGTTACCTTACCGCATCTAGTACTTGTTGAAGCTCATTACTTTCCAAACTGAGCTGCCGCTTCTGATCGTTCAGTCGGTCTATATTCCGCTCCGTGTCCGCCAGATCAGCTTGCATTTGATTAATTTTGTCCTGAGCCTTTTTAGCGTTCCTAGGCAAAACACACATTTTTATGAAACCATGTATTGTTAAGATTATCCCCCCACATTAATCGGTGTCATGCTGCATGTTTATATGACGGGATAGCGGGAGTCAGTCCCTATGACTAAAGGCGGTGTAGGTTTAGTGCGTTTAGTGTTACGGTGCGCCTTTCTAGAGAAGTAGCCCTCCTCAGGGATAAACCTGTGAAGCCGATCCTCAGATGTGCGCAATAACGTTCCCGTAGCCCCACCGACATGCCCGGAAGGAACACTGCGAGGTTTTAGTTGGTTCTTTATAAACGATTTTCTAAGTAATAATTAAATGCGAATATTAATTTGTTACGCCATACCGGCTCAATCGACCGTCAGAAAATTTTGCACATACATAATCAGGGACAGACAAAGACATGGGACGCCTTCTATCCCGAAAAAAAAACTAATCGTGTGCCAGGTAGTAAAACGTTAATCTTTAAAAAATGGGGAACTTATTCTCTCTAACTAGTCGCTGTCTAGCGCTAATTCAAAAGACACCAACCTTATGCTAGCGTTAATGGCGACCTTTAGCTTGGATATCTCTGCGCCTATCTTATTGATCTTCTGCCCGAGGTCATCGACTATGTTCTGCAGGTCCTTCACTTTGTTGCCCGCCACTGAAGCTATTTGAGCGTCGACTTCGTGCACTTCTTTTTCCACCTGGCGAAAAATTAACGGAATAAGTTAAGAACAGTACTAAAACCCACTGAATACAAATATAACATTTATAGAAGGTTCCCATAAATGTAAGACGCTTCGGATTGTGGTTGGGATGCCTATCTAGAAGTTAATGTCGGGTGTATGGTCAAGTCGGCAACAAAGATACAAAATAGAAGCGGAGATATTTCGCAAGTGCTGTGCCAGAAATACTTATTCGCAATGAAGCAAACTGCGATAGCAAGAAATTACGTATCACGTACACTCCAAAGACAGATTAGTAAATACACAGAATATGCCGTCAGCAGACCAAGGAAACATCATCTAGCATGGGCTTCCCCCGCCCAGCCTTTCCACCAGAATTCTAGCACGCTTCTATTGGCTTGGTATGCATGTTAACGGTATATTTGAACGTGATTCCTTCAACGTCGGATTAATGTGAAACGTTTCACACTCGCCAAAGACCGTTGATGCAATAAATGCAATAATTTATATAGTTTGGGCCGTTTGTCCTTACTTTATCTTCAGGATTTACAAAATTGTTTTTTTTCAGATTGAGAACTACGCCATTTAGATATTGGGTTTTCAATAACAATGGATACTATATGTATGGAACTTAGCGTGTTATTCAGTTGTACAATTTCTTAATTATTGAAATATTTACAACTTAGAAGATGGTTGGAAGGTGTTCCACTGCGAAGTAAACCCTAAATACCATCTTACTGTAGATTTATATACCAAATTCTTAATATTCTTCTTTTTAAAAGCACACTTAGCTTACAGTACTACGCTCGTACTTAAACCAGCAGTCTTTACTTTTGCGGGCCTCACGTAAAACAGCAAAACCATCGTTGACTTGGGACCCTAGGTACTGGAATGGCTGTCAACGCTCGCACAAGCTCGTAGAGCAGCCACAGAACGTTCGGAACGTCTAGATTAAATTATTTGACATTTAAGCCTGCTTAAAATATTAAATAATATTTTTCTCGATGTCTGAGGCATTTATTCGGTACTCGCTTAAGAATCCAACCTGAGCTCCAACATATCCTATGATTATCGACAATGTCTGGTTGTCGAAGCTCTCTTGACGAGACAATTAGAATATCTGGCCGGTTACATAAGTTAGTTTACTTAAAGTTAATTAACTAACAAGAATATCGGAAACAATAGCTTAACAACCTTTTTATTAATCCGAACATATGTTGTGTGTAATATAATTAAAGCCGCATCGCATCACGCACAGTGTTAAGAAATGAGTACGCACGATACTTGAAGACAGCGAAAGCGACGCATCACCGAGAAGGTACAGATCAGCTGTAGCTTCCTCAGGCTGACAACTAGACAATCAATGAATAGATGTTCTACTAGGGCGCAAATAGAACACCTAACTCCTTCTTAAACCTCTCTCAGCCGCGAAGTTGAGGCCCCTAAAGTGGATTATAATTTATTATCCATAACATTTACACCATTCTGAAGTACTTACTTATAAAAATACACGGAAAAAATATTTTCTATCAATAATTTCCCTAACTTTTTCATAATAACATGAAATAAACCCTGCAACTCATCATCATAGCATTGTGTTGTACATATATTTCACCAGCAGATAACAAACACGTCCTCATATACAATGCTGTACGTTTTCCGGAGGCACATCAATATAGCGGTTTTACATAACAATAAAACTGATATTCTGTGCCGGAAGGAAAACATACAGCATTGCAGGAAGTGCTTCCTGGTGAAGACTATAAAAGAACAGAAGACTGTAAAATCAAGAACGAGTTGGTTTTAAAACGAACCATTTATAAACGGGAAAAATATATACTAGATACCAGATCTTGTGGGTTGAATGCCGTTATGTTGGCTTTTCCTACTGATGGTATATAAGTGCATAAAATTCGTTGAATCCTACTAATACTAGTAAGCGACAGTAAATGGATGTTTTTTCTTACTTTTTCAGGCAAAAACTACGGAACGGAACCGACCGGAAGGAGGAAAAAATTCCGCCATTTGCGAGCTAGTCTGGTGTGCGCTGCAAAAACCGTTAGAGTTACTCGTATATAATGTATAATGGAAATATTTACCTTCAATAGTCCAACAAAAAAGTCAGCGACAACATATATCTATCATTGATGTATAAACCATTATCGCCAAAATAGTAAACCATCTATTAACTACAGGGTGGAACGAAGTTTGCCGGGCCAACTAGTTACAGATAAACATAAGAATAGGAGGTTTAAAAGACTATCAAATCCTTTAATTGTAATGACTTGGTATCAAGTCAAACTTTGTTCATTAACAGTTTATTATATAATACAAAACAAAACGCTAACCTTCCCAGCATCCAACTTGGCTTTCTCCATCTTCGCTTGAGCGTTAGCCAGCGCCGCTTCCAATCTTTTCTTCTCCCTCTGGTCCACTTTACTTGCGACCGCCTTACGTTCTTGCTCCTTTATTTGTCTCTGTAATAGAATAATTACGCACATCAAAATAAATATAAATGAAAGGATAAATGAAGAGAGAATAACAAAACAAATTTATGTTGCAAAGGCGAGTGGCAGTGTTGGTAGGGGACGCCCTAGGAGAACTTATATCGATCAGATTAATGACTTACTAAAAAAGGGCGATATAAGGAGCACCCATAACCGACGAGCATGCATGCGTAGATGTATGCATGTGGAAGAAGCGAGAGAGGAGTGCCAGAATCGCGCCATATAGAAATCCATGATCTCTACCTACCCCTCTGGGTTACGCGCGTGAGCGCATATTTATTTATTTATCAAAATAAATAATTTCAACAATAATTAACAACCTACAAACTTTAAAAATTTTAAGCTTAAAATTTATCTACATTATAATTTTAAACACACACGTCCAAACACACACACACAAAAACACACAGCACTTTTATTAGCGAGTATGGTGTATAAAATAAAAATCTAAATGGCTTATAATTCTTATTTCTATATGTGTAATGTAAAAAGCTTGATTATGTAAGTAATATAATAATTAAAAACATATTATATATGCTCTAATAATAAAGTATAAAACTATGTCCGTGTTACAGTAAGGTGTTAGATCTAATATTTACATTTAAAACAGGGATTTCTTCCTTCAAACTTTTAACTTCAATGCGCAGCTTATGCAGCATTGTCTTCCCCTCTTCTGCTTTCCTCTGCAGTGACATTATCTTCTCTTCTAGAACTACTTGCTCTTCTCTCAGTTTCGATAACCTGTAAGAATATTTATGTTGATAATGCAATTAAGAAGATATTTTAAAATGAAGCTCGGGGTTTATAAATCGACTGTGAAAAACACCTTTCGCCAAGAAGGGTAAAAGATATGAGGGCTTATTATTTATCCATACAACACAATATGTAGAACTAAAAAGTGGCCCTTCCATATCACATATATTGAGAAATGAGAAAAGCCAGAAAACGCGTACAGTCCCCGTCAGAAAGTCCATAACGAAATTATGAGTCCAAGAAATAAGTCAATAAAGTTTAGAGAAAACAGACATGATAACATAAATTGTTTTTTATCCAGGTAAACTGTTGTTTTGACTGAATATATATGTATATATACTCACGCCCCTAAATCTGCGTACTCTAAATACCGCCTTTCTTTAGTATATCACTAATCTGGTCGGTATAAGTACGCCTCGGTCGGCCGTGGCCTACACTCTCACTCACTTTAGCAACATAAATTTCTTTTGCCAACCCATACCACCGAAACACACCTTTTTCAATTTTAGTCACGTCTTTTAAGCCGCACTTTTCCTTTAGACTATTTCTCATCCTATTCAGTGTCATGCCTGTGTTAGCCATACTTCTCAGAGACCACATTTCAGCTGCATTATTTTTACTAGAATGCGTGTCCTGTCATACCCAACTCTCACACACATACATTAATGTGGGTACTAAAATGGCATAATATATTGCCAGACGTGCCTTTATAGACACATTTTGGCTCCTTATTACAGTGCCTATAGCCCTCCTTCATTTTATTTCTCGCATTCATTCTTCGTTCCATATATTTTGTCACGAAATTAATATAAAATGGACAGGCGCATTAATTATTTGCGGGAGTAATATTAATATTACCTCTCCCCCAAGGAGGCGAGTTTTTCTTCATTCTGCTGCAACGCCCTGGGGTCTTGGTCGCTGGTGTCTTGCTGCACGGAGCTCGCCATGCGCCCGCGCATCGTAGACCTGCCGCCGCCGGACATAGTGCCTGGAGTGTTAGGAAACATACCTAGTATCTCTGATCTTTTTAAGATGTCTAAATATGCAGATGCACATCTTGAAGAGGATAATATTTAAAATTAAGTTGCCCATTTGGTGGTTCAACCACCATTGAATGACAGTTTCGAGAATACACGTAATATAATATATTTAAAATGCACACACATGGTCTAGGATTAGACATAAGTAATTTATACCCTCATCTGTTGTTTGATCAGGAACTATATTATACGTTAGAAAATACGAACGTGCTAAATTTGTGGACGAATTTAGGTATGAGGTAAGACATATAAATATTGATCCATACTGACCCAAATCCATATCGCTAATATAAACACAAATTACAATGTTTACGTACCAGCAATTTCAATGAGGTCACCCTTCAGGGTCACCACCCTGTACCGGACCTGGCCGTACGCGATGCGCGAGGCTTGCTCCAGGTCCCTGGCGACGAGCGTGTCCCGCAGCGCGAAGTAGAATGCCGGCAACACTCGCTCGTCCCGTACTTCTATCAAGTCGAATAGACGAGGCGCGTTCTCGGGACTAGAAAGAAACATTTTGCAAAAAAAACAATAATATAATTTGTTTTACTATAAGTCTACGTATATTCATAGTGCCAGTTGCCTGAATTATGGCACGTGATGACAAAGACTACTCTCAACCTGATGTTTAGAGATCGATTATCGCAATGATTGTAAAAGTTAGTACAAGTACATTGCTGGTATTCTGTGGGTGGTTTTATGCATTATCAAATATCGCCATCTCTGTTTGTCCATATGGTGTCAGATGCGATAGCTACGGCACTTACTAAGCGACCCGCCTCTCGTACAGTTCGACGAGGTGCTGTTGCTTGTCGAGCGCTATGAAGGTGGCGCGGCCCACGTCGTTGTTCTTCAGGAACTCGACGCAGCTCTGCGCCGTCTCCACCACGTCCACCACTATGTTGTCCAGTGCGCCGCAACACGTCGATATCGCCACGTCGTATTTAGCGTCGATACCGCCCAAATCGCCCTGGAAATGTATCACAACAAATGTCACATTTGTTTTAAATTTTGCAGAAGCTTTCGACACAGTTGTTATTCTCGTATACATTAATAGATGGAAGGTATTGAATTTAGAGCAATCGCAATATAATCGTTTCGATAATCGCTCAACAAGTAAAACTGAGCATAAAAAGTTAAAAATTATATGGGGAATATACATGTTTAAAAGAATATGCTTATGGCGTACCCCAAGGAAGTGTCTTTGGAACGATACTTTTTAATCTATTGAATTGTCGATCAGAATTAAAAAAAATGCTCGAATTATATACCATAATTTATACATTTATAAATGCCACTGCCAATGTTTTCTGGCAACACTGGTACAATCCCATAATACTGACCAGTCTGCCAAAGATTCCGACCAATCTGCCGCTTCTCTTTTCATTCATCAACGAGTCTAAAACTCTACCCCGAGATTTGTTCGCGTTCATCGCCTGTCGAGCTTCCTCCAATTGCGCTCTGAAATAATAAATTTAGTTTTTAAGGCGTAACCTATAACTATAATTATACGCTCACGTTCGTAACCCAGGGGGGTAGGCTGCCATCCCCTCTTCGGTCAATTCCTTATTCCTTCCCATATCTCATAAGAAAAGGCTAGGAAAGCTAAAAGGGCTAGAGTAGGCCTCTGGCCACCTCCCTCATCAGACGATCTGTGAGGTCGTGGTATTTCACCGGGCGACCCACCTATTCGTGCATCAGTTGTTGTTGTTTCGGACTGTACCGCTGTTATAACAGCCAACCAATTCGGTCAAAATATACGTCAGAAAAGATATCCCTACTGATATTATAAATGCGAATGTAAGTTTGTTTGTTACGCTTTCACGCGAAAACTACGCAACCGATCATCATGAAACTTTGTACACATATTCTTGGAGCTACTAGAAGTAACATAGGATACTTACTTACTTTTTTTTGGGGATTTTTCTGTATTTATTGTTAAAGTTATATTTCTTTAGCCGCGTTATGAATGAAAATGATGAGTGAAATTTTAAGATGCGCGCGCAGCAGTATGACACAAAAGTAACAGGTTGAAGCTAAATAGTGAAATTTTAAGATGCGCGCGCAGCAGTGTCAGTACAAAAGTAACAGGTTGAAGCTAAATATGCTAAATATTTATTATTGGTTATTTAACATTTACAAAGTAAAAAATAAATTTGATAAAACAATTAATAAAATAAGTATGATAAAAATAAAAATCGAACATCAAATTAAAATATAAATTTTTGATATTTATCGCAAAACGGAGTAAAAATTAAAGTCAAAAATTAAGATCAAAACTAAAGAATATCATCTAACCACAAAAATGACATCTAACGTCAGCAATTCAAATAGTTTTATACTGCATATATAAAGACAAAAAAAATGTGTGTATACTTATGTACGCGCGTAAGAAGTTACACTTTTTTAAGCATAAAAAATAAATATATTTAATAATACATCATATGTAGTCTACAAAAATATCCTACATTAATACTCTGCATTTATATATTTTCAAATTGATAAAATTTAAAATTATTTATTTTTGTTACAGAGAAATATATTTTAACATTTGTTGTTGCCTTTCAATAAAGTATATTGTCAGTTTTTTAAACTTCATTGTACGTAGTAATTTTAAAATTTGATAATCCCCGCTAAGCAATAAAACAGAGCTATCATATTGATTCATTCTATGATAATGATCTCTGATACTTATTTAATGGCTTCAACGCGAGAGAAGCCGCGGGTAAAATCTAGTGATATATAAAACACCAAAAGTAATTACCGCACAGATCTTGATTCATTTGAGAGCATTGTTTCTTCTTTCTTCAAATCTTCAAATCTCTTCTTTGCATCACGTAGTTGCTTTTCATTAGCTGGCACTGACGTCACTAAATCGTTAAGAGATCTGTAAAATATAGTTTTATATGAATACAGACTAGTTGATAACTGTTCTCTTAAAATTTACTTTTCAGCTATAGCCTCATTGATTTCTTTTCTATCAAAGTAAATAATATTACTGGGTCAACAAGGGGGCCAAGTGCACTGATTTGGTCTTTCAATATCCTCGGTAACAAGCAATAAATCATTTAAAAATCAACCAACCCTACTGACTACTTCTATGACACTCCAATGGGAAAGAATACTAATCGAATTGCACTTCACCTAGTAATCGGTCAAGCCGTTTATGCTAATAGTATCACAATAGATTGGACATACATATGCGCAAAGAACAGTACCCTCTTGTCAATCGGACAAAACACAAGTTTCGTGATAGGGGTTTACGACTGTTGCCTTATTTAAATTGTATTTCGTTTAACCTTTATTACAATAAATGTCACCGTCAGACTGGAAACATCGTTAGTTTATAACTATTGTATAATCTGGGTTCTACAACGTACTTACGTTTCTTTCTCTTGTACGCCTTGAACCGCTTTCTCGTACGCATCTCTCATTCTTTGCAATTTTTCATTTTCCTTCTCTTCCGTGCTCAAGTAAATTTTCAAAGCGGATTCAGCAAGTTTGTACGTATTCGTCGATTCGTCCACGATTTTCTTGAGGTCAATGAGTTTCGCTTGCAATCTGTCCTTGATCTCCTGGAATCCCTGGGTATTTGCTCTGCAACCAATTGTTATAACATTATAATTACATAAAAGTTATGCTAGAACTGTTTATTAAGAATCCTACTCCATGATGTCCTTTAGTTTTCCTTTCGTAGTGCTCAGTAAAATAATAGATGAAACTCTTAATACGACTGCCAGGGAACTTGCGAGCAAATTAAAATGTGAAGATACACTTGTGAATTGTAAACGGATAACGCTTAATATTTACGCACTAGCTGTGCCCCGCGGTTTCACCTGCCTCGCCGTAATTTAAGGATCGTAATGGAAAGTATTACAAAACTTTCCTTTGTAATTGGACTATCTGTTGACAGAAAGATATCGAGAGGATGGATATGATTAACGCATTCTTCAGTTTTATTAAATTAATTAACTATACCCTGCGGTTTCACATATCGCTCCCATCGTAGCTAGTAGCATTAGCTCCTAACTGCTGTAGCGTAATGTTAAATACCTTCCTTAACAATTCAGCTGTCAAATGCGTAAATATTTTTTAAAAAAAGATCAGTAGTTCCTGAGTAGTAGTAGTAGAAGTAAAGACAAAAGTCATTTACCTAACGGCAGCCATTTCTTCTCCCAACTCCTCGTCTGCCAGACTCTTATTCTCCGTGTGCTTTTCGAGCAAGGCTTCGCAGTCTTCTATTTCTTTTTTATTTCTTTCCGGGATCTGCGAAATTAAAATCGTCGATAGCATGCACTACATTTTTATAGCATTACATTGGATGATATAAACCCCGCGAGACCTGGTCAAGTTTATGTCCACGTCAGATGTAACTAAAAAGTATATTTATTTATTTATTTAAGGAGACATACAGAAGCAAAAGATAAAAAAATATAGATAGGGGTACGTAAATTATAATAATAAGTTCTAATGTTTCCTAATGATCGTGTCACTGAGAACGATTATGGTTAAAATTATTTGTTTTAACAGCGTTAATATTTTCTAAGTTAAAATTAAATTACTTAAAACTATATTACACTAAAAGAATGAAAGAAAAAAAAACAAAGTAATAGTAAAGTAAGTGAGAAGGAATACAGATCAAAACTATACAAATTATTAAGGTACGAAACAGAAGGGAAGGGAGCAGCAAGGGAAGTTTCTTATTTACAAAACCATTTAATTAAATTGGTTTTATAGGTGGAGCGGGAGTTTGAGAATAAATCTATGTCAAAAAGTCTGGTATCGTGGAGGGTGCACATTCGATGTATTGGTTCGCGCTTACCAATGTTGGTGCTGGTTGCCGAGACATGGAAAAGATGTTTTGATCTTGTTGTTTCAGGTGGTATTCTAAATTCTAATACAGATAATAATCCGGGACAGTTAAATTCGCCAACACAGATGTTTCTGAGAGTGATGGCGTCATTGAGTGTTCGCCGGTCACTCAATGAGAGCAGTCCGTACTTAGATAGAAGATTCTTGTAAGTTGTTTGGGGGAAATGCATTCGATAGTTTAGTATACTTAAGAATTTTTTCTGAATCATTTCTATTCTATCTCAACTTACAGCGTAGAAGGGATTCCATATCGGAGACACATAATCTAAATGAGATCTTACAAGGCATTGATAAAGTAGGATAAAAGTGTCTTTCTGTTTAAATGATCTTGTTATGCGTGTGATAAAACCTAACATACGATAGGATTTATTTAATATGTGGTCAATATGTTTGTCAAATGTGAGCTTTGTATCCATAATAATCCCTAAATCTCGCGTGCTGGTAACAGAATCAAGCTTATAACCGCCGAGATAGAAGCATGTGTTAACAATATTTTGGTTTCTAGTAAATGTCATATGCTTGCATTTATTATATGCCAAAAATAGTTTGTTGGTTAAACAGTAATTATCTAGCCTATCCAAATCATTCTGTATCAACAATATTGAAATCGAGTCAGTAATAACAGAGAATAGTTTTAAGTCATCAGCGTATAGTAAGAATTTACAATATTGGAAACAAGATGAAATGTCGTTTATAAAAAGAACAAATAGGAGTGGGCCGAGAACGGAACCTTGTGGTACTCCAGAAGATGCCATCACATGGGAAGAGGCATGGCCGTTGATGACTACAGATTGTATGCGATTTTTTAAGTATGACGCAAACCAACGCAAAAGATTACCTTTGATTCCTTAAGTAATAAATGATCCACTTTATCAAAAGCTTTTTTGAAGTCGGTGTAGACAGTCTCAATTTGTGCTTTCTTGTCAAGACTTTTAAAAGCGAAATTAGCGAAAACTACGAGATTTGTTAGAGTGGATTTATGATTTACAAAGCCGTGTTGTTCCTCTAAAATTACATTTTTCAGGGTAGGATTTAAGCGACGATGAATAAGTTTCTCAAAAATGTTGGGGATCGCCGAAAGAATCGAAATTGGGCGATAATTTTCAACATCATTTTTGGGGCCTGATTTATGAATTGGTGTGATGTATGCCATCTTCCAAGAACTTGGGAACGTTCCGGCCGCCAAGCTTTTATTAAAGATGATAGTGAGTGGAGTATATAATGTTTCATATGTATGCTTCAAGAATATGGGGCTAATTTTGTCCGGTCCTGCGCCTTTGTTTGGAATAATGTTCCGTAAAGCTAGACGGACTTCGGTTTCAGAAATAAGTACATCGTGCAAATTAACTACACTGAGATTATCGTCTGATTGTTCATATAAATTATATGCACCGTCAGACACTGGCTCGCAAACAGATTGAAAGTAGCGCGAGAACATATCAGAAATGTCATTTGGATTGTAAGAAGTTTCATTATGAAATTTCATTGTATGAGGAAACCCAGTATTAGTTTGTTTACGGTCAGAGGAAAATTTCCAGAAAAATTTAATGTTGCTCTTAATGGAGGCCTCAACATGTGTCAAGTAAGTTTAACATGCGGTTGTAAGACGTTTGACTCGTTTTCTCAATAAAGAAAACTCTTGGTAATCGCGTAGTGAATTATAGGTTTTCCAACGTTACCACAGCTTATGCTTACGCCTGAGTACGCAAATTAAAGTTTTGGAAAACCATATAGGGTACTTTTTTGACTTTACTTTTACAACTGGTACATTTTCAATTATATTATAAATTTCCTTGTAAAACGTATCAACTACCGTTTCTATACATGAATGATTAAGAACAGTAACCCAGTCGATTTTAGATATCGCTTCATTGATTTGCTCATAATTGGCATTAAAAAAGTTTCTTTTAGTAATTCGATTTATAGGCATGAGGTGAGAATGTGCCGTTGTACACGATATGTCTAATGCAGGGTAGTGGGGTACAGACTTTAGAAGTGGGTCATTGGAAAGGGAAACAGAGCAATCAGGTATAGAACACAGGACTAAATCGAGTATTCTAAAGTTTTCATTTTGCATCGTATTGAATTGTTTTAAATTCAAGAAAGACATGATGTAAGACAATAGTTTAGCGTTTTCAGTGATAAAGTTGGGTGGTGACAAAGAAGGGCCATCAGTACACCATTCAATGTAGGGTAAGTTGAAGTCACCAATGATCAAGAAATCAGAAAATAATTCTTTAGCAAAAATATTATGTAAATTGTTCATATACTTTTGATAGACAATGGTGTTAGAGGCCGGAGGTATGTAACATGCGCATAAAAATAGGTTGGAGTGCAGAGGGAAATGGAGAAACATTTGTTCCAAGTCAAAAGCCTCTAAATCATGTTTCCTACCTACATGAATTGATTTCTTTGTTTTTGATTGATTGATTGATTGATATATATATATATATATATATATATATATATATATATATATATCAATTAAATAATAAACTCACGGCCACGACTGTAAAGTATTTTCTTATTTATTTTAAAACAAAGACGAAAGGTAAGAACACTGCGTCTTGAATTACGAATTAGGTGAACAGATGAATAGGTAATTAGGTGATTAGGGAAATAGGCGATTAGGTGATTTAGGTGATAGGCGGTTAGGTTAGGTTAATAAATTATGCTAACCAATTCCAGCTCGACTAGTTTTGATTTATCCGCCTGTAGAAGTTGTTCGAGATTCTTTTTCTTCTTGTTGGCTTGCGAGAGATCGGCCTGCACTGTGACAGTCTTCTTCTTGCATGTCTGCAGTTTTTCCACTATTAAATCCTTTTTCTTTTGCATTGTAGCGTATTTTCTGTAGGCAGTTGATACAAATATGGCAGTCGATGGTGAATAAATAAATAAGCACTTACGCCCTTAATTGACAAGGGTAGATAGACAAAGGGCGGCGGTTTAAATATGAAAAACCCGGATTACCGGGGTTTTTGATGAGCAAGCCATACTTTATATTATTCAACTATTGTATACTCACTGCATGCCGGTTTGATAGATGTCGGTCTTCCCCTTCAGTTCGGTCTGCATCTCTTGCAGCTTGGCATCGATCGCGGCTAACTTTTCTTTGAGGTCGTCCAAGTCCTTCTTCTTGGATTCAATTATCTTGTTGGTTTCGTGTCTGAAAACGACGGACAAAATTGCTTTACGATTTGATGTCTTAATCAATATATATACTGCAAGTTCAAAAATAATTATATTAAAAACCAAGCCAAGCTTTTGTTAAGTAAACCAAAGTTTTTCAATTTGTACCTATAGTTCGTTCTGAATCAAGATGTAATGGATGGATGCCATTAAACTTTTAATATTTTTATCGGAAATTATGCAATTTTGTGGAAATCGTGAGATAAAGTGGAATGAAGTGCACGAGAGTGAACTATACAATATATTATGGATAGGTAGTGCTATGAGGTTATGTGAAAAAAAGCTGTTTTTCAAACATATTTTGGAGTTTACGAATATCAGCTTAAAAGGTAAGTTGTACCTTTGTGTTCAATGTTTGTATCTTTATTTGAAAAAAAGCAAAGGTGGCAGTATTCTCAAAGTTAACTTCTATCCTGAATGGTCCTGGTCAGGGGATGAGGGTAAAACTGGATCGTGATCTGTTTTCTTTTTAATTTTTTAATGAATTGGACATCTTGAAATCGATATAAATTACGATGACATATTGTTGACTTTGTTTTTTTAATGTGTCGAATTAACTTACATGTACTTCTGCAGCAACATATTCCTTGTGCGATGCACTGCATTGGTGAGTATCATCTGTTCCACCGCCTCTCTCATCGGCTGTTCAAGTTTCAGCTTCTCCTGTTCCACCAGCCGTACCCTGTTCAACTTGTCCTTCCGCATCTCACTGTACTCCTCCACTTTGACCGATAGCTGTTCTATAGGTTCCTGGAAGTAACAATTATTGGAAATTGCATCATAGTTACAAATAAAAGAGATTTAATGGGTTTTTCTTAGCTTGGTATGTATGTCACAGAATCCTTCATATCAAGAATGGTTGACGTTTACGTTTTACAGGTAGAGAAAATGATTATACTCATCCATTGTAAATTATACTTGCCTTATACCGCGACGTGCCTATTATGTCTTCTAAATACTCGAGCATTCCAGACTCGTGTTCCGACTGACCTTTGGGCTTCATCATGGCTATCTGCTCCACTTCGCCCTAAACGTTATAATACAAATAAGGCTAGTTCTTCACAACAATGTGTTCACATTTTCAAATTACATAAAACCACGAAAGAAGTAATTAATCTAGTAATAACAATAATTCGATGGCGACCAGTATTTTTAAATACAAAATCATCTTCTGCATTCCGTTTAAACGAACAAGACAAGATTTATATTATAGTGTACTCTAATTTCCTCCCCTATATGACAGTATATCGGTCAATTTATCTTATGTCATCTGTCATATTATTCATAACATAATCCAGTGGTTGAAATTTGAATGGGCTCCAACCTCTAAAATATTCAAATGTTGGGACCCATCTCTTGGCTGTCTTAGAAAAATTGGTAACTGTAGCAACAAACTACAATGACCTAACGCCAACCCTGACGGTCGTCAGTCAGTGGCCTGCCGACTATTAGGTTGATCGGTAAGGCCTATATTGTACGCCCATTGTAAGGCCCACTCAATATTCGCTCGCAACCCTATGGTGGTTGGTCGCGGCGCCATAGTTTGGAAATGACTTACTTAGTGACCCTCTTTACAGGTGGCTCTTATTACTTACTATAATAAGCAAGGTTACCTGTAATATTAAAAATCGATTATGGTCCAAATCGATGCCGTGCGATCGCAACATCTTGGCCACTTCCTTGAACTGGACTCTGCGACTATTCAGAGTGTAATACGAGGAGTTGTCTTTGAACGCTGTTCTTGACACCACTATTTCACTGTTGGGTACAACCGTAAATTGCTCACCTTCCTGCAATACACAAAATTAAATGAACAGGTTGAAGAAAAATAAATTTACGTCCCTTATAAAAATCATGAGAGAATAAATTTTGTTTATTGAAAAATTAACAAAGTTTGCCTATTTTTCTTTAACTCTACTCTTTGTTATAAATCTTTTTTCTCTCTAATGTAACGGAACTTGCTAAAACGTTTTTTTAACCCTCGATACTTATCCGGCAACTAATTCGGCGCCAAAAAAATATACACTAGTAAGTAACAATACCTAAGAATTAGTTATGTGTCATATAGATTAATATTACTTATTGATAAGGTAACAAAGTAATCAAGTTAATAACGCCGAAGGCGACATACAAGGTGGATAAATTAATTCGCCACAGACTAAATTAATCATGAAACATACACGATAATAGTTTGTATGGAGGATTATAAAAGCACAATGTTTGAACGCTTAGAGGCAGATCTTGTCGAGACGTAGTTGGTACTAAAGATGAAGCTCCTCCTGATATTTTGTAAGTTTTTTTATTTAAATCGATGTATTCAAGCATACGATTGTTTGATTGTCTAACTGTGTAAAAGTGACATGGTGCAATGAGAAAACTTTTAACTTGGTGTAGGTGATTAGCACCGCCGCTAAACCATCCTGGCCTGGCAGTCAGTGGAAGTTAAATGTTGATTGTACTTCTGACGACAACATAATATTTTTTCATTGGGGTGTACGGTCATGGGTACAGCCAACATAACAACCATTCTATACATCAATATTATTTATTCAAACCAATGTTTAAGCTATTTTAAATTTTGGAAAAATAGGTAAACTAACAAGAGCATATTCGTATTACATGTATGAGCGATAAATGAAAATGTATGAGAAACTGTAACGAAGTTGGAGGTTTGTTGACCGTCTCCATGACTCTTGGAGACGAGGATGTAAGAAAGCGCGGTGTCTGCCACTAGTTCACCCTACCCTGTGTACTCTATGAAATATCGCACTCCTATAAGCCAACAACGTAACTCGGTGTTTAGTTCTTATTGCATTAGTAGCGTAGGTACATAGCCGTTTACTTAATTAAATTTACTTCAAGATTAAATGTCAAGTTAAATACGCGGAGAAATGACACAAGGGTAGGCAGGTGCGTCATATTCCAGGCATTTTTATGTTATTGTTGGTGTCTCAACATAAGAAAAACCATTTTTCCAGTTGCCATCTTATCTGTTGCGGTAGCCGCATTCTACGAGCACAGCAACCGCGGCCGGCTGCAGCCTATATGCGGCTGCAAGCCCGCACCGCCGATCTGCGCGAGCAACTGGGTCACCTACCGCGGCGAGTGCGACATGGGCTGCCATCAGTACCTCTACAAAGAGAAACTTTACGCGATATACTTGGGCCCGTGTGAAGATCTACAGCGAGCTCACCTCGGATCTTATGGGAAATAAATATTAAATGACAACGTGTGCTGGTCTTTTAAAAATATTTATTAAGTTTATAATCACTATGCATTAATTAGGGTTTCCCGATTTATGAATTTGTTGGCGGGAAGACTTAATTACAGATTAATTTTAAAGGGTTCACAGGCATCTTAGCTTTATTTGGCTAATGAGATATTACTACTAATTTTAATAACAAAAAAATTGGGCACCAAGTACCTACAACAGTACAGAGTGTATAGAAATTGAAGTTATTTTGGTAATTTTAAGTAAAACACCTATTTATATCTCGTTAGCTCGCTAGCGTTACTAAAAGTTGAAAGTATGAGATTGTAAAATTTTAATATTAACATTTTGGGTACAAAATGTAATTTTTAAAAAGGCAAAAATTAAAGGCACGTCAGTAGTAAGCTTGAATTCGACATTGTTCAGTATTATATTTCAAGTGACAGTGTAACTTTATTATTTAATCAATAATTAATGTTCCTACTAACAATATTTGATAAACATCTACAGTATCATGTATAGATTGTCACGCGGCTAGTCTCGTTAACTTAAAAATGTCACTACTTACTCACTCAGCCTATGTAGCCTAAGTACTAAATAGCTAAAGACCTTGGCTCTAGTTAATCATAGACCTTAACCGTAAAATAGGACTTAAATTGAAAAGGACAATCAATCAATCAATAACGGATATATCGTTTTGTTGTTTGATCTTTCACAATGTATCTTAGACTTTTTAAAGTTTTATTTAATTTAAAGCCTAATAAAATGGTATGGTATGGTAAAAATTGTAATTTATGGTATTCATGTGAACGACGTCGGTTACTTTCTCTATATCTACTGATACATGCTACTGTTCTTTGTATTTGTTTTCTTGGTATATGTAAATATAGGTGTAGTCAAAATAATACGCTATAATGCGTGTAAAATGTTCGAGGTCGCATATCAGCGCGTTTATTCGTATTTATTTCATTGAATTACCATATTATTTATTTATAACGGTATTGTTAATAATTTACGGCGTTTCGTCTCGTAGCAATTGAAAAAGTAATAAAGTTAGAACACGCTATTACAGTATTTATAGAAACCGATTCGTCGTTGTTATTACTCACTGACCAAAAATTACAGGAACTTTGAGAGTTGAAGATGAAAATTCTTTGTGTTTTGTAAGGAAATATTAGACGATAAGTGATACAGTTGTGGACACAGAGACAGTATTGACTGAGATACTAAGCGAACGTCGGAGAGAATTCGAAGCGACAGAAAGACGACCCTTGCTAATAACGTTTTTTTTTAATTAACAGTACTGATCATTGCCCTTACGTACGCAAGGCCGTGGAATAAACAGGACAGGTGTAGTTTTTTGTTGTTTAATCTAAACTCCCCTAATATTAAACTCTTCTCTCGGTAATCATATAAGAACTTTAACGTGAGGTATACTTTATCTTCTACAGTATTTGTAATACAGGACATATCGAAATGCGCATGGCATTTCGATATGTCCTGTCGGTATAATAAATTGTTAAATATTTTGATCCTAATCTAACATTTTATTATTCAGAAAAATGAGATTTGATCTTACGAGGTGGCGGGGTTCCAGAAATCTTATGTACATAAGAATAAGAGGGTCAAAATTCGCCAAAATCATCCCTACGTAGTTAATGAATGGCCCCGTGTTGCATATAGTTAGATATTTTTGATGTGGATACGAACAAAATAATATGCATTATATTTGACTCGAAACTAATTGACTAATTACGTTGAAAATTTTAAATATTTATGCATTAACAAACAAAATTAAAATTAGTTCTGGAACGAAACGCAGCGAACGTGGCTTTTATTTGTAACTGGTGATCTGCCCGGGTATCCGTTTCGGAATCCATAGAGAACTTCACGTTCTATATACGTACACAAAAAACAAAAAAAATATTCCACGGAAACTGGGGACTTTCCGGAATAAAAAATAGCCTACATGCTATTCCCGACTGTAATCTATCGCTGTGCCAAATTTCGTCCAGGTCCGTTCAACCGTTTTTGCGTAAAAGAATAACAAACATCTATACTTACAAACTTTCACATTTATATAATAATACTAGTGATCAGCCCGGCTTCGCCCGGGTAGCCGTTTCGGAATATATACGTAGACACAAATAAAAATGTGAAAGAATAACAAACATCCATACATCCATACTTACAAACTTACGCATTTATAATATTATAGTAGGATTATTAGCACTTACTGTTGCCTACAACTTCGTAACCATCAAAATACTTTAAGCAATTTTTTTTTATAAATAGTAGCTTAATTATTAATTTTGACGATAATAGATTCAGCGCTTTCAATTTTCCATACAACAATATTTTATCCAACCAAAATTCATTTTTTTATGGGAGAAGGTGGCAAGCGAACAAGCGGTTCACCTGATATTAGGTGACCGCTACTCTAAGACATCTGTAACTAGCTAATAAGTTCCAAATGCGTTGCCTACCTTTAATGTACAGAGAAAGAGATAAACAAAAAAAATGGATTTTTTCCTATCCATCCCCTCGCCCGTCAAATCAACATACCCTTTCCATCCTTTCCTTACTACGATAAGATAAGAAGGGGAAGAGGACTAGGATTAGGCCTCCGGTTCACCTCATTCATCAGACGAAACGCAGCCCATTCGTGCAACTGAATTTATTATTAACACTAACAAGTCTTTAACAAGTCAATAATGAAAATCTAATAAAACGCAAATAAAGCAAAATATGTAAAAAGTTAATAATCATGAGAAAACATAAATCAATATTGATTACACAGAGAATTAATGTAAATACTTTACATTAAGCTAAAAAATAAGTTTGCTGTTTACTTAACGAATCGTAACTCAACATAACTATAATGTTACGGTTGAAATAACCGAGAAAAATGCAAGATAAAAAGATTTTGTTTCACTTATACTATAAAAACGTGGTTTTCTAACGCATTCTAAACAAGAAATTCAAGATGAAGTTGTGTTTATTAGTTTGTAAGTATTTTTTTTTAAGAATATTACTCGTGCACAATATAATTAAATAGCGAAATAATCTACTATCTCTTAATAGATGATTGTTTGAAAGCTTTGAAAGACGAAGATTGTGGATTAAAGATGGGTGAGCTACTTGTAAAATGTGTCTTATACGCCAATGACCAGGTCGTGTTTGCGTCATCAGCGGAGGACTTACAATTTATTGGAAGGTATGAAGATGAATGTAGACAAAACGAAAGTAATGATGTTTGAAAGAGAATAAAGTAAGATTGTTATAAAAGTTAACGGCGAAGAAGTGGAACAGGTGGACGAGTTTGTGTACTTAGGATGTATGTTTAGTAGAGACGGTAGACAGGTTACAGATTTTGAACGACGAGTGAACGCGAAAAATAAAATAAATGGGGCTATAGGTACAGCAGTGAGGAGTCGGCATGTGTTTATGAAGGCTCGTCTGGCAATACACAATGCTGTACTAGTCCCCACTTTAATGTATGGAAGTGAGAGCTGGGTTTGGCAGGAAAACTATGTTAGTAGAGTTGCTATGCGATACTTAAGAAGTATGTTAGGCGTGACGTTGAATAATAGTATTAAAAATAGGGTTACAAAAGAAAAGTTCGGCTTAAAAGAGGATGTTGTGACTAGAATTGAGAAAGGTATGCTTCGGTGGTTCGGATATGTTGAAAGGATGAATGAAGGGAGAGTAACGAAACAATATTTTAGAGCAAAAGTGAGTGGCAGCATTGGTAAGGGACGTCCAAGGGGAACTTATATCGATCAGATTAGTAACATTCTAAAGAAGGATGATATAAGGACAAGGCATATTTATTTTAACTATTGTATAAGAAGCTCTAGCGATTTAGATTTTCGGCAAGATTTCCTTACTCTACCACATTATAAAAGGAAGTCGTGTATAAAATCTATTTTGGCTGAGCGTAAAGGTAATTCAGCGTTTTATAATATGTACTGGTCACGCGGCTCCACACGGGTGGCACTTGTACTATAACCAGGCAACTTAGACGACAAAACATGTTATTAAAATTCCATCGCCAAAACATTTTGATTGGACAGACAGCAAACGAATGCGGAAAATAAAATATCCTTTTTCCTGGATATCCCCTTATCTGTACATTAAAGTAGTCAGCTCATTTGCTTGAAGTTTGGGTTCGATCTCGGACAAACATGACATGAGATTTTTATTTATATATTTCAGTGACGATTGTAATGATCGCTGCGGAGTCGAAATGGACAACGCCACCCATAGGTTTTGCATGCACTTGTGGCCCCGGGCATCCCGTTTGCGCTAGCAATCTGCAGACCTACTCCGGCATTTGCAACATGAATTGCGCTCAGAACTGGATCGAGGAGAGAATTTACGTCATCTACAATGGCGACTGCAAGGACATTTTATATCAAAACAAAAAACTTCTTTGAGACTTCATATTTGGTAATGCACAATCCACTTAAATCCATCCATTGCTGTCTTCCAATGGGTATCCCTAATATATTTACGAATTCTATATCTTTACACAGCTGAAAATATATAGCAAGACTCCCCCCAGCCCTACCCATAAAAATTTTAAAGACCCTAGTGGACTACAATCTGAAAAACTTCTAAGCACAAATAAAATATTGAAAAACTAAATTTCAGACTTTTAATTTAATAGCAAGTTTATTGAGATCTCCTTTTTACATTCATTTTATCTGGTGTAGACACATCAGCTATAATCTAATAAATAATAATACAATATACTGAATAAAGAGTTTCTTTATTTGTTTTCTATTTTGAAACTTTATTAACTATATATTATATATTTTTAAAGGTCCGAGTTCTGAGATAACTTGTTTTTTTTTGTGAATGTATTCACAGTGTGAGCTCTGTGTTTAATTATTCATAAGTCATTGTATTCAAAAATATCTTTGCGAGACTGAACTGAAATGGTTGGACAGAGTTTGATGAATTGTTGTGTGTTTGAGTGAGTCGCGGGATGGTTTAGAATACTGCAATCGAGTTCCAGGAGATTC
Source organism: Papilio elwesi (assembly GCA_029849275.1). NCBI lineage: Eukaryota > Metazoa > Arthropoda > Insecta > Lepidoptera > Papilionidae > Papilio > Papilio elwesi. The sequence continues at coordinate 2,902,127 of CM056711.1, forward strand.
TTTGACAAATAACAAAAAGAAATAATAAAAAAATGTTAGCTGAACCCTCTAATAACAGCCAACATTCATATTAGACAACATCTGTTGGGTCCGCTAGTTTTTTTTTATATAGTATAGATATTTGGTTATTTAAGAACAGTGATATACACACAGCTGTAGCAGCTTGTCTAAGTAGAACTCACCACTAACTTACATATTCTCCTCCTACTTGCTATAGAAAAGCTAGGATGTCTTTCTAAATTCGTTCATTTTATGATGTGTGTGACGATTAGTGTGACAACTACTACATTAAGGATTTCTTAGTGGGAATATCATTTTTGCGCTAATTCGTCTTAGTCCTCCCATGGTAGATTTTTTTAAAATTGAGAATATCGCCATCTAGTTAAAAAAAAACAATCCTTTACTAAACAAGAGATTTGCGTCTTTTTAATATCAGTTGGGTCGACATAATGTTAGTTGAGCTTAAGCTAGAAGTTAAAATTTGAAATTATCTTACTTTACGTAGCAAATGTTTTAAGTGTTTGTGGTAGTATTTTGAACAATTAATTATTTATTAAGCATTTCAGTATCAATTATAATTTTTGCTACAGCGAAATGGGCAACTTCTTCAGAGTATTCTTTACCCATGCACATGTCCCCCAGGAGAGCCAGTAATCTGGTAACATACTATGGAGTATGCAACATGAAATGTGCCCAACACTTCAACAAAGAGAAACTTTATTTTTTATCTGAAGGGAAATGCTTGGATTAAATATCCAATTATAACAAAATAACAACAAACGCCTGGGATAATTTTTTTTTATCATCAATTTGAAAATTCATCAACCTATTAAGGACCTATATGACCTATATTTTACTGTCTTGTATCTTTACTAAATTCCCTACTTCTATACTTCCAGCTGTTTAAGTAATTAAATTTTTAGCTTCACTATCTAAAAAAAATAAAAACCTATGCAACTTCAATTTATATAAATAAATGAAAAACTAAATTTCATACTTTTTACTTTATTAGGATTAATTTCTGAATTTCAACTCCATCCCCTTTTCTCATATTAATTACATTAATATCAAATTATTATTTTCATAACCCTAACCTATAGGCATGTATGGGGTGTAACCACAAAGTCATCCCAATCATCCCACTCCCAAGTTCCACAACTAATTCTATCTTTTTTAATTTTTAGTTTAAGTAGAATAAGTGAAAGGTGAGCCAGAACCATGTTAAATGGAAATCTGTAATATCTACCTTTACCTCTGGGGTAATGGCGAGGGTGATTATTTGTCTATTTCCATAACCCTAAGAGGAGAGTTAAAGGAGCAAGTAGTTGGCACACAATGTTAAGCAAAAACTTGTACCTATCCATAAATATCTGCAATAATCAAATGATATCCAGACGCAAGAGAGAATAAAAAATAAATAAAATGGTGGGATACTGTTTCATTAAAAACAGATACCACTGAAGATAATACAATACATCATCATACATACATGTGTATGTATGATGATGTATTTCATTATGTAATAATTATTATTATTACAATGTATGTATTAATTATGTAATAATGAAATGTACTTGGTTTAGAGAGCTGGAGCTGGATTACTAAAAAAATTTTTTTGGAAGTATAAAATATTGTTACATGTACATTGGTAAACAATTCTTAAATTAAACTATTGTCATTATAACACCATAACATAATTATTAATAAATAATTCAACTCACCCCATCAATAATCTGGCAGAAATGTACAGCTACACTGGCACTTGTAATATTGGAGAACTTATTGGATGAGTGTAACAGCACCGAGATCTTCTTTGACCTGATCTTTGTAGCTCTGTAGCCAAAGACAAAGAGCATAGAGTCAATAACATTGCTCTTCCCGCTTCCATTTGGGCCAATGATTGCAGTGAAACTCTGTAAAAAAATGTTTTTCTGGCATGGAACACTTACAGCTTAATCTTAACAAGAATACCTCTAATATATTAATTATAAGTCAAATCTTCACATATAAATGTAGCTTAACAAATTCAAAATCCACTTTGTTGAAAACACATTAGTTGAAAATGGATCCAAATTGTGCTGCTCACAAAACTTATTGAAATTACTGCTTGGACACAATGTAACTTACATATTGTGTGCAAGCAGTAATTTATCAGTATATTTATCATACTTCTGCTATAATTAGTTCAGGTATATGGTATGCTTATAGAAAGATTGCAAATACCCATTATGTATGTATAAGGAGATTTTTGATAGTAACTCGAGACAGGCATTCTGTTTATTGATCTTTATAATAGCCCATAAAGCACAAGGATTGTGGAGGTTCAGGGAGGATGGAAAAGTACAAAATGACCCCAAATTATAATTTTTCTAAAATATGTAAGTAAGGTTATCAGTTCAAGTGCAAAATCCAAATCTAAGATGTGCATTAGAGTTAGATTTGGCACTTGCCAACTACTGCCACAGCTGCTTGTGCATATGGTCACAACCTTATAAGGAAGGTTTCAGTCTTTTTCTTTTTCCTACAGTCTCTCCTTGCTAACTTAACCGTAGTATGTCAGTTTTCCATAGTTTTTTGATAGTTCTTAAGGTGAAAGAATATTGAATTAAGCTTCCCACACATTTATTGTGGTGTGTAAAGATTTAAATTACACAATGACACTAGATAACAAGATCTGTTTCCAAAAAAATAAGAAACTCGAAAAACAACTCCAGACTGACAATATTGTCTATATTAGCTGATATTATATTATCAGCTCAATCATTGGCCATTTTGACACTTGGATTACTTATGCTTGCATGGTGAACAAGATATGGACTAAACATTAGAAAGTAGTGTCAAGGTCATGGGCAAATTCTTACTGGCGTTGTTAATATGATCAGATCACCATAATTATACGATTCAGGACCTGAATACGAATGTGAAATTTTATGTGGTTCAAGAGCTATCTGATTCTTGTGTAAAGATTATTCTTGACAAAATGTAAGCATTAAAAGTGTTGAGAAACTATTAAATATTTTAGTTGCGTTTAGTTCAAAAAAATTATGAATATTGCATAAATATAAACATAAAATCTTTACCTTATGAAATGGGCCCAAAATTTGTACACCCGCGTAACTTTTAAAATTTTCGTTCACAATACGCGTTATTATTAATCTGGGACCATTAGCGTCAAATGTAAGAGCCGGCTTGGGTGCTGGGGGTATGTATATGTCTCCAATGCGAACGCCGCCTTCTTCATCGTCCGATATGTGATCAATGTCCCCATTCATGTGACCGTTACTGGTACTTGGTTCACCGTTTTGACTTTCTACAGAACTTTCATCCACCTCCATGGGCTCTTCAGCGCCTCTTTTCTTTTTCGTTTTTTGCATTGTTACCGTCAGATCTAATGTTAAAAGATAAACTTAATTCGACGCCGTATTTTGTTTAGCAGATTCAAACGACAACCGTTCTAGATACTGACACTGACAGCACAACACAAGCTGAACATAACAGATACACGCAATTGTCCAAGCACCAAGCAGCTAAGAAATCTGCATCGAGCAACAATTATCAACTTTGTTGCATAGTTTAAATATCAAAATTTTTGAACAAAAAAAATCATCATTGCCCTTTTCTCACGCTATGTGGAGTCGACAAGGCATAGTATGACCGTAGTCCATTCGGCTCCGGTTTTTGCAGCCGGTCGTCTGGCCGCTTGCCTCTTTTATCCTCTTTGGTGGGAATAGTAATTTTTTTTATATTATTATATTAATAATACAAAAAAAATTACCACTCGTTTTCCAACTACCAATTTTTCTTTTAAAATATTTAAAAGGAAATTACCTTGTTACACCCCAACTTTTTCACATAACAATAATGGTAACAATATCAGTGTCGAGAAGATACTCCTTATATATATGACTAAGATGAATGATTATATAGATCTTGTAGATTTTTTTTATCACGCAATTGTAGCAATGAACTACATACATCGTTTTGTCAAAAACCCCTTCGTTAAAAATTTACTGGGTACTTCAAACCAACTACTTTTATGTAGGTTTTATCTTCCATGTAAAATTTTGATTTGTAAAACAGTTAAGCCCGAAAAAATAATTCTTAAATATACGAGACCCATTTATATAACCTGTACATTGAGTAATACGTCGTTGAATTCTCAGAACTAAACTTAATGGCGGCTCGGAAAATCGCAAGATTCGCTGCGTAATATAGAATTTTAAGGTTCATTCATTCACTTGTTTATACCTGCGCGAACGGTCTCGCGTAGCTAGCCTCCGAGCCGCCATCAAGTTTGGATTACTTTATGCCACGACTCTAACTCGACGCGGATATATAGCAATAAGATCCTGAGTGAAACCAATGTCAATTATGTTGCTACCAACAAAGGAAAACAGGTGTGGAGCCTGTTGAAAATACATGTATCTAATAATTACTAAAAATTGATTTGATTTCAAAATAAAACAATTATATTTATTGTGTTTTATTAACACAGTTTAACTTATACATTTTTGTTGTCTGCTATGCAATGCAATTAGCTATCCTTATTGGACAATTTCACTTTATCTCACGATTTTAACAAAACATTTTCGATGATAGTATAAAAAGGCCGCCATGTATGGTAAATGATGTTTATCTGTTTGTTAAAATTGTAGGTATTGTTTTTAAAATAAATACGAAGAATCATGTAACACAAATTCCCAGCGAGGAAAACGAGTAACGCTTGCTTTATCGTAGGCAGAATCTAGTAAGGTATAAAAATAAAACACTGGCAATGTATGATTGTATAAAAATACTTTATTATTACAATAATATTAGAATTCAAACTACAATATTTACAGAAAGTTGCGTACAGCGGGTACGGCGCGTGTATCATCTGAAGGAGGGCAGGTTGGGTGGCTCCATGGCGAGGTCGATCAGCTCGTCGATGTCCTCTGTGTTCCAGAAAGATAATTCTAACTGAAATTACACACAAATACAACTATTTACAAAACGTCATTAGCTATTTGTTTGCGTCACATTACACTGTGTTTTAATTTCATTTTTGTATTGATTTCGTTTCGTATTTTAATACTATTTAGTGTTTGCGAAGAAATAAATAAGTGTGAAGAAATATACAGATGTGAGCGAAGCATAGAAAGTATTAATACTTCTTATGTACTTCGTCCTAAAAGATCGGATTATACGTATGATCTATTCCTTGTAATAAAATAAAATAAGGAAAGAAATTGATGGATTGGTGTGTGATGGTGATTTGGCTTATTGGTGTATCGGTGTGTGGATGGTGTATATTCTGTATACATTGCATTTCCGCGTGCTGCTTAGGCCATCGATTAGTAATTCTCAACTGTTAGTGTGATTAAACGTTTTATTGGTAAGTCCCTTAACACACCTACATTACGATTGGTGTATTGGCGTATCGGTGTGTTGGTGAATACTGACCGGGTCTCTGTCGGGCCTACAGGGCCTGCAGTGCAGGCGCGCGGCGCGGCACTCGCAGCGCGCGTTAGCGCAGGCGCGGCCGGCGCGTGCAACACGCGACCCCACCACCGTTGCGAAGCGCCGCGCCGCGCCCCGCTCCCCAGACAACTTCGCGCCCGCCCACACGGTGCCTGCAAACATACAATGTCCGACAACAACAAAATCTTTATTATTTTTATCTACCTTATATAAATTATATATAAAAGACAGAGGATCAAGCCCGTAACCTAGATGGGTAGGAAAAAATTATGGATTTCTGGTTTTTCTGGCCACCATTTGGATGGCACAACCCTAGCGCACTTCTTCTAAATACATTTATCTACGCATACATGTCTGTCAGTCACAGTTGTTCTTCGTTCTTAATATATCCTTTCAGAAGGTATGGTTAACATTGATAGGGCCCGAAACATCTGTTGCATGAGTGGGCCGGCTCGACACACACATACCACGACCTCACAGAAGACAGGCGTCAAGTAGATGTATTTATGTGTTTTACCCCCTTTTTAATAAGGAATTTCTAATTTCTAATAAGGAAAGGATTGGAAGAAGAGGATTTGACGGGAGATGGGAAAATCCTTTTTTTCTGTTTATGCTCTCCTCTATCTGTTAAAGGTAAGCTACGCATCTACAACTCATTAGCTTGTTGCAGATGCCTATGTGGGTATCGGTCAATTCATATCGGGTGAACTGTCCCTTTTTTTGTTAAAAAATTGCACTAATCTGCTTGATTTAAGTTCGTTTGACATTCTTTAGTAATATTACACCTCCCATTTGCAACATAAGCTTTCACTCTTCTCGTTCATGCTCCAACTACTCAAGTACTTTCCCTCACTCTTTTTTTGTAGAAATCAAACATGTTTTATCCTAAATTTTAGCAATAAACAAAACAATATTTAGAATAATTTAATGTTACCGTTAGTCTCCATTGCTAGTGATATGCAAATGCCGAGCTTGTCCTTGGGCAGTTTGACTTGCTTGCGCAGCCCGAAGTCACCAACGAGCCGCTCGTAGTCCTTGTTAGTGTACGCTAACGTATTGTCCACGCCTGGAACGTTATATCATAAAAAATAATATAACGTCTTTTTAATCCAAAATATGGAATAGTGTTTGCTCATTAATGTTAAATTTAAATTACATAATAGCACAAATCGGACCTCGGATAGGTGCTTGATTCTCCGCAAGATCGTTCTTTTTGAAAGTTGAAAAAGCTTAAGCTTTTTTTAAGAATTCGTAAAGTATCCACCTTTACATGAAATTTTTGCGGTCGTCTGCATATTAAATTTCGCACAACAATATTTAACTGATTGATATATACTTTTTTTGACTAGTGATCTGGCCCAGCTTCGCCGGGTAGCACTTAAAAAACTAAAAATGATAATAATATAACCATGTCACCCGGGGATAGTGTAGCTTCCAATAGTGAAATAATTTTTCAAATCGGTTCTGTAGTTTCTAGGAATTAGTTTCCATTGAATAGTCTTCGGAGACTATTCAATGGAAACAAACGAACAATCAAATCTTTTCTCTTTATTATATTTTAAAGTAATAAAATATATCCAAATAGTTTACCAAATAAATATTTAGCGACCCTCTTCTTGGACAGCGTGAACTCGTCGTTCATAAGTATATGTAGTGTGACAGAGTTCTCCATCAAGTTGTGGTAAATCGTAGAGTAGTCCAGCTGCCAAATAGAAAATAAAATGTAACTACGGAGTTATCACATTACAAATATTGAATGTTAAAATGTTGTGATGCACTATGTTGCGGTGTAGTGCATTGTGTTGTGTTTCTATGCAATGTGCGTTGAATTGAGATCCTATTCGTTCAACAGCTGTTGTTGTTGCGGGCTCTACCACTACTGTGGTGTAGTCTTGTGTTGCGATGGATGTGTTATATTGTAATAAACTGTGTTGTGCTGCAGTGTGTCGTGTTGTGTTGCATTATGCATTGTATTGTGTTGTTGCGTGTGACGCTGTGTGCTGACCGCCATGGCCGTGGCGTCGCAGCGCTCGCAGGGCAGCAGCAGCAGAGCGCGCGGGACGGCGGCGCGCAGCGGCAGCGCGCTCGCGAACCGCAGCGCCGCGAACGTGTCCGCGCGACGCGAGCTCTCGTTGCGCACTAGATCTGATTTGTCTGCAACACACATGAATGATGAATATTTTGAGACTTCTTTACATTATACTATATTTTCCTAATAGTTTTAATAATCACTGCTATTTTTTTACGCTAAGAAATCATAGTTAGGTAAATGATCGGGAACTGATGAAATATGAACTCTCAGGTTAACGACCCTGTAGACAAAAGAACTAATAGTAAGTCTATAACCGACTAAGAGATTTCGTCACCGCGACTACCAGCCTTACATCCTTTAAAATGAAATTGAAGTTTTGCCTTATCCAGAAGACTTTTTATAGCGTCGAGGAATTTTCTTCGTCCGATATGTAAATGTTTTTATTTTTATAGTTTATGTAATTTAACTGATTTTTTATTTATAATGTATTTGACTTGTACATTTTTTTTATTTTGAGTAAACTGGCTCTTGAGCACCCCATGTTAAATGGCGATGTGGTGGAAAGATGGTACGCACAAGATGGTAGCACTATTTAATTACCAATAAATCTGTATTCCTGTATGAGGGCCTATACCTGTGATGGGATATGATGTGATATGGAGGCTATGATACCTATGTGGAAGGCGTCGAAGTGTCGCGGCACGTCGACGGCATCCGCAAACAGTTGGTTATCGACGTAGAGCGCGCGCGGCTCGCGGTACACGCCGCTACCGCCGTACACCACCACCGCATATCTAAACATAATATTAATTCCAAAGTATAAGATTCACGTTATAAGATTGTTGACCAGTGATATCGCTGGGAATAGAAAACCCATGACAACGTAAATGTAGCGTGTATAAATTTATACTAGTATTTACCATGTTATATTAACGCTAAAGCAATATTAAAGTAGAAACTCGTAGTTAATTTTATTTTTTCACTAAAACATTTAAAGTATTTGATCAAAACACTTAGTTTCTTTTGGGATGTTAGTGAAATTTATACTGTTGCGTTTCTTCTGAAAAGTTCCATCTGCGTATCTGTTTAGTTGTAGAGGATGCTGATGTTAGTGGCAGACATATAACATTAGTTCAGTCGTTTGCTCCTCGGCCGCTTTCTCCTACAGTACAATTATAAGTGTTTGTATATCTACCTGTTGTCTGAGAATCCATTGCCTTGCAGTTTGCTATCGAATGCCTCTACGAAAAGATCTATATTCTTCGCTTTGCGCAAATGCCTGTTGCAGTACTGAGCCTCCACCACAAACACCACGTCGGTGGAGTTGGGCGGATGCTCCAGCTGCACGAACGAGCCTTCCTCCACTACATCACCTTGGCTTGTCGTACATCTGGAAAGTCATTTGTTGTATAACGAATTTAATAATTTAAAACTTGAAGACCAGACATAATGTAAAACAGCGGCGGAAGAAGAAGGCTCTGAAAAGGCACATACCAGTGCCTCTACGCAACGAGCCGAGCGACCCTGGGATCCCAGCTCAGCATCTAGTGCCTTCTCTCGGGAGGTCTACGTCTAGTGGACGTCTATGCCTTCTATAAGGTAACTTACTGCACGCAGTGGTCCGGTATGTGTGTGGGCACGTGCTGCTGCGAGCACAGCTCGAGGTAGGCGCTGGCGAGCGCGCACGCGTCAATGCCGCGCGCGCACTCCGCGTAGAATGGTTGTGCGTCAATCTGGAAAGTACAACACAGTAAGTAAAGGTACACCAAAGACGCAAACAAGCAAGCAAGCAACGATGTTAAGCGACCCTACCTGCAGGCATCTGCAACAGGGTAACGAATTGCAGATGCGTTGCTTACTTTTAGTGGACAGAGAAACGGACAAACAGAAAGAGGATATTTCCTTTTCTCATCCATTCCTTTTTCCGTGAAATCCTCTTTCCGTTTTCATCCTTTTCCTATTAGAAAAGGGTGGGACGGGGAAGAATATATAATTTAACTTACCACGGAGAAGCAGGGGTGCAGAGGTGAGACCTTGTTCCTAAAGAACTTGTCGCACTGCGTGTCATTGGTGGTATGGCTTGTGCGGTGGGCTGGGCCGACCGCGGAACTGGCGGGGCGCAGATTCCAACCGGCCGCCAGCCGTGAGGTGTCGGCGTGCAGCGAGCCGTCGGGCAGCTGCTGCTCGTCGTATTGCTCGTTGTTGAAGGTGCCGAGAAGACCGCCCAGAGACGCGTAGTGCCAACCTGAAGGGTAAAGTTTATAATGTTCATTGATTCTTTTAAAATGCAAACAATGTCTTAGAAAAGTATCAAAATCTAACCATTTACAGAAGACAACTCACCCGAGACTTGGAGCTTGCATGTTCTGAACAAGAGGTTGCACTGTATCTCCAGGCCGCTCTGGCCCTCTACGATCAATAGGTCCGTCTGTCTATGCACAATGAAGTCTTCGACCACTGCTGGCAGACTTAGTGGGGTGTTGCGACCAAGCGACACTTGCTGTGCAGAAAGACAAACTGTCATTTTAGCAACGTTAATAACTTAAAATATATCATTGATAAATTTTCAGTTATAATACTTTAGGGTTGGTCCTGGCCATCTCACATTAAATGATGAAACCATAGACGAATGATATGCAGAAGTTTAACATGAATGTCAAAGAATATACTGCTATTGTTACGATATTGTGAGTAGATTTAAAAGAAGATCGTTAAGGATGTATACATGGCTTGCTTTAACTAGAGTAGTAGTAGGAACAATATCAAAGGGAATAACTGATATATATTGTAAGTTAGCGTATCGACTGTATTCTCTCGTCTTTATGAAATAGAAAATGGGCGATCGAATAGTGGTAGGTATTGAGAAAAACCTGGACTCCAAATGTTCAACAGTGGACTGCTACAGGCTGATAAAGTTTAGAACGACATGCAGATTATTTCCCATACAACGTGCAATACAAGCTTTCATATACATTTTAATGCGCACACACTGCAAAAACCATTGCGAAATTTCGCGCACGCTACGTGAATTAGCACGCGATGGTTCCCACCGATTGCCAGTTTTTCAGCAAACGCTTTGAGTGCGCACAGTATGACCTGGACGGCTAATCGCAAGGGATCTTCACGCTGTAATCATGCACTCCCCAACTGCCCGTTATTTTATTAACTGTTTTTGTAAAAATAGATGGATTCTACTAAGCCGAGGAAAAATGTATTTTATTCCAATCTAAGTGACTTTTTAATACACTGGTGTAGTTATAGTTGCAGCACCAATAATATTAATGTACACTCCAAAATAAAGCGGCTCCATAGCGTGAGCACGGAATACTGCCGAGAACGACCGCTCGTAGTTGAGGCACACAGGGGTGGTGCGCGCGTAGCACCATCCACATACGGTCATGTCATAATCTGTAAGTGACTTAATGGCTTTACCTCTTTATATAAGTCAATGTAGATCAGGTTCCTCTTAGTGAGTACGACGAGGTCGTATTGTGCCTGTGCGTTGCTCTCCATCAGCACCGTGAAGTTGTCCTGTCGGTAGTCCCTGGCGAGCAGGAAGGTGCCGGGCTCTGTGATGGTAACCACTTGCTTGTCGAACGTAACCAGTGTACCTTGACCCGTCATCATTGCCATGCCTGAAACCGATGGTCTTGTAGTTTGGTCGATGGGATTGCAATTAGATTGTAGATTAACATCTACACTAAAATAAATGCTAACGTATTGCAGCTTGAGTGGACGACACCATCAGTGGACGGCATCCAGTGGCAAACGTGCACAAGGTACACGTGATGTCGTCCATTGATGATTAAACTGACGACCGCTATCCATGGGCAAGTACGAGCAAACTGGGATATACAATATTTTTGTATGAATGTTTTCGGCAGTGTAAGCCCACGGTTGAATCATGTCTCTAATATTTATAACTTAACACTTTTGAACGTGACTTTGAATAGTAAGTACGATACTCCTAATTGCGCATTACCAAGCAACTAGTACAATATACATTTTTTTCTATGAGATTTTAGATAAATTCTAGATTGGTTTTGTAATTAAGTAAAACTTAGTACCTGTGAATGGTGGCATCACATTATTCAAGTCCATGTAGGGTCGTATCTCATAGTAGTAGGACCATATGGTCCTGTTGGAGGTCAGCCAGTCGTCCAGGAAGTCCCTCACGGCGCGGTACTCCGCCACCTCCGAGAAGTCCGGGGTGCGGTTGAACGCGTGCCACGACATCGGCAGCTTTTGTTCTAAACGTATCTCGCCTTGGCGCGGATCGAATATGAAGTTGGTTTTCGGTGTACGATGTCTAGAAAATGTATAAATAAAAAAGCAGTCAAATCTTATTACAGATTACTATTTGCTATGGTTCTGACACATAAAACTCGCTTTTTTCACATTAAAACTCATTTTCTGCTCTGCAGTTAGCGCTACTCTTAATCCCTTTCTTTAGTGTGGTACTAATCTGGTCCGGTAGCACCGGTATGTCACGAGTAAATGTCATATTTTCGGTCAAGCAATGCGTGGTTTTCCGTTGTATATCATTTCCGGACAACCTGGATAATAATGAACACTTACAACTCCTCATACTGCAGCGCGGTCTTGGCCATATCGGTGAGCTTAGCGTACAGTATCTGCCCCACGCGGTCCAGCGCCTCGCCGATCAGGAAGTAGTCGTACCACCACTTGAGACGCTCGTACGCCTCTTTGTACTGCAAACATGCACAAGTCATACAAGTGAAGTGGATGGAACGAGAGAAACAGAGAAAGAGAAATCTGACAGAATACGTTTTGGTGGTAGAAAAAAGTATAATAAACAGAAGGCTTATTCGAGTCAATCTTACCTTTTCTCTGACATAAACGACTTGCGGCGTCTTCATGAAGTTCTCCCAAGCGTTCTTAAACTCCGCGAATAGTTGCTTGAACTCGTCTTTAAATGGAATGTACTTTTCAACTTTCTCCCAGACGACATTCCAAAGCTTTCTGCTGTACTTTTTAATATTTGTTATTAAGTCGTTATTCACGAGGTCTTTGTATATGCTGCAAAAAATATATTTGCTTAGGCTCATCTAGCAATACATATTATAATAGAGCCCATTTTAACACATTGATTATATAAATCTATGACTTGTTGTGGAATACCTATCTATGTACCCTATGTGTTATTATTTTCATGTAACGGAATGTGACTTACTTCAAGACGTCTAATAATTTGAAAATTTTCCTGTATTAAGATAACAACAATACATTTTTATTACTTTCTAGTAATGTCATAAGATAAAAATAGTAATTTCAGAAGTGTAATTGAAATAAGCGCCATCAATTTAAAGATGAACAAAACGTTGACGACTCAACCAGAGCTTTGCGTGTGTGTTTTTAATTATATTAACTATAATAATTACAGTAAAAGATAAAAGGAGACGAGTATATTCTAATCTGGTGTATAATTTTTATTTATCCCTTACCGATCCATCTCATGTCCAAAAGTCGACACGTAGTTGAAATACGGTGAATCAGTGAGCTCCTGAGTCCTGTTGTAGAAGAAGTCCATGGCACCCTTCCACACGGCGAATACGAACGACTCCGTGTAGTGCAACACCTTGAAGAACAGCGGTTCTATGGACTTGAGCAGGTCGTGCCAGTATATAGAGAATCTGGTTGTCGCGTTGACCCACGTCACCTCCCAGTACTCCAAAAACCTCATATGAAGATCCCTAACAAAGTTGTCATACTGTAAGATCATAGCTTCTAGTTTACCAGACACTAGTTCCATGAAATCCGCTTCGAGAATCTTATTGGCCGATTCTAGGAAGTTCGAATACGCCATCTTGATGGAATCCACCACATACGTTAGACTTTGCTTGATCGATTGACTGGTGTTGCCCATCATGCCCCACATATCGTTCACGAATCCGGGCAAACTCTCCAAATGATTTCTAATCGCCATTTCATCTAATACGTAATAAGTGAATTCGACGATATCTTTTACATAAAAGTCGTTATTATCGTAGGACTGGTTCAGGAAGCGTTCGAAATCGTCCAAATCGTCCTTGATCACGTGTAAGTCATTCAAGTCGTCAAGGAACTCTCTGATTCTAGGTTTGGCGTCTATCCATATAGCTCTGAGAGCGAGATGAGCTTCCATTGGTGCTTCCTTGATGATCATTAGGGTTTCGTTGACCTGCGAGTACAGGAGCTTTAGGGTGTACACAGCTTGTGACTTGACCTCGCTGAATATCTGCGGGCGCCACACCACCGAGCTGGTCAGGAGGCGGGAGTGATTCAGGCGGATGTAAGAGGCCAGGTCGACGGTGGTGACGTCATCGTAGTCGCGCCAAGCGTTCAGTTTGGCTGACCGCGTATCTACGATCTTGCCGATTAAATGATACGAGATATCTGTAAAGAATATTGGAGATTACACATATTTTTAAATTTTGCTCATTTATGAACAGAGAAACTGCATTATCCTAATAAACCGACTAGAGTTCCGCAGTGACATAAAGGATCCGACAATAAGAGTCTCCACTTTCCCTGATCCTGCGCCACCTTCCATCAGTCATAAACCTGAAGCTTACGAAAGGCCAATTACCGTTTCAAATACGCACGGAATAACGGAAGGCAATAGTGTTCAGCTTGGGTCTAGAGCGTGTTATAAGATGATGACCGGATAAGCGGATGACTGCTTTAGCAGGACCAATAAAAAGGAAAAAGCTACATTATTTTATCACCAACTATTTAAATAAAAGCAAAGATATATTATTACAAGAAGTAATTAAATATCATTTCATTTATTTCATACATTCATTCGATTTTATACGTAAATTTAATAGTCGATTTTCCAAAGCAAAAAAGTCCTTACCATTAGTGCTGTTGTAATGTCCGACAAGCGCTTTATCGGTCATAGACAACTCTGCGAACGCTGTGTCGTTTCCATCGGGATGTAACACGAGCCCCCTCAGCTTGTACGATGGATAGACCAACTCCCACGATCCGTTAACTTTGTAGAAATACGTTTCGTTGGCGCGCTGTGAATGATAAAATCATTTAAGGTGAATGGTGAAATGAGTATATGTTCAAGCGCACATAGTGATGGTATTAGTATTTGACCGGTCGTCCGGCTCATTCGTGCAACAGACTTCGTTATTGCGAGATCTATGACGATTATAAAAAAGCTTATAAAAATTGAAAGAAGCTTAATTTAGTATTATTTCTACTGATTAGGTTAATATAATATTGAAGGGTGGTGTTTTCTATCCATATCATCTTTACTTAAAATACGATTTGCGCGAAGGTTAGGCTATATATAGGAAGTGCATACACGGAATAGTTTTATCATCTGAATTAAGATATTCTCACCTCCCAATTAACAGCGCTAGTGTTTAAATCTATCAGCATCTTGTTGCGTCTCAACTTCTCATAGAAGAGTGACTTCTGAAATCTGTAGAAGGTCTCCAGGTAGTACCATCTGCTGTGAATGTTAATGTCCGACTTGACATCGAGCGCCAGGTTGGTGGAGGGGTGGGTGCAGGTGAGCGCGAACTTGTAGTCGCGTATCGGGCCATTGGAGTTATCCATCAGTATAGACTGCAGCCTGAGGTACTCCGTCTCGTAGTCCGAGTACTGGAGCTCGACGGAGACGTTCGACATCACCGAGGGCGTGGCTAGATACTGTCCTTTTAGAAGCACGTCCTGAAATTGTTTGTATTTTACAAATTGATGTATTTGTTTATTATTTTAAAGAACACATTGTTTATACTGGACATAGACAAACATGATATGGCAAGTGAACACTGCTAACTACCACAACAACTAGTAGTTACAAATTAGTTCCCAGTTTTTGAGGTAGAAAGGGCAAGGAACTAGATACGAAACTAAAACGAGAGTAAAAAAGGGGATATTAATTACGGTTTGTTATAAATATTTTTTAATTTTACCTAGTTTTAAAAACAATCGAAAAAAATCTAGATAGAAGCCATTTTGTATGTAATGAGTAGACAGAAACGGTTTCAGTTCTATGTCATCATATTGGAATTACCTTTCTGAAGGACGGGTGTGACAGGGCTAGACGTATGTTATGCACGGCAGTATCCGTATCTGAGTCTGTGGGAGGCGTGTCCCAGCGCGCGGCGAGCTCGGCGCTCTTGTTGTCGCCGCGCACGTCCCACAGGAGGCGCGCGCGACCCTCCAGAAGCGCCTCCTGCAGCCGGTATAGTGCGTCCAGCGAGAACGAACGCAGCGGGTACTGCACGTTCAGCAACAACTGTTGGCTTTCGGTATCCTCCTGGGAATTGTATTATAGAAGAAGCTTAAAATAAATGTTTGAAAACATACATATATATCCATACATACTCGAACTACGGTGACAAATGCCTCGATTGGTCTCAAACCATCGATCATTCTTATATTTATTTTTATTTCTTGTGTTTATTATCTAACATTTTCATAAAAATGCCTTTCTCGCTACTGGTTTTAGACTTTAATGAAAAAATTAAGTGACGAAAAATCACACAGGAGTATAATATATAATAGCTATAATAGAATATGTACCAGGATAATATACGATGGGGTCTAAAAAGTGTGGAAGAGCATACCTGTAGAAATACATATATACATACCACGCTCATGTTCGTGACGTGTATGTCGTACTGTATCCACACGTCGTCGGCCCACTGCACTCGGCTAGCCTGCGTAAGCTCCCGCTCCACCGCTTCGTACTTGTTGTCGAAGCTCCACGTCCGCTCGCCATGCATGGCGGTCAGCTTCAGCTTTTTGCCGATGTCGTAGCTGAGCACGTCCAGTTTACCCGTTATGTTGAACTTTGTAGCGTTTTGAAGGTGAAACACCGTCGCTTGTTTCACATCCTGTGATGTTCATAGTTTTTAGGCAATTTATAGTTCTAACCTAGTTGGTCGTAAGTTTTTCTAATAACAAAGACATTGGTTAAATGTACCGCCCCCCTAGACAAATAATATTCGTCAAAAATGTATGGCAGTGACATAAAAAAGTGAATCGATAAAAGCTCGAAAATGTAAAAAAAATTCCATCGATAATTTAGCGAACGTCAATCCATACAAAAACTTTGGTGGCACATTTTGACAAGCGATATCGTTATGGAATAGCTATGGAGTGAATGTACTTTGTCTAGGGCCTCCGAGTCTACGTCTATATTGTGACGTTATACCGTCACAGTTACAGCATACAGTTATCTCTTTTTCATATATATATATATATGGTCATTTTACCAAGTCAGTGTAAAATGTAGTTATTTAGGAGCTAACCAAGATAAAAGTATAATAGTGTAAAAAGAAGCATGTGTACTTACAATGTTCCCGGTAATATCGAACTCGTGTATGTATTTGATGCCGACCGGTGTATGAACGTTTTCCACTTCTATATCCGTGGTGGCGAGGTCCAAGTTCCTTTCGCTCTTACTCAATACCTGCACGAAGGATCCTTTAACGAATCTTTCATGGTCGAAATCGATTGTAGCATTTCCATTGCTGGCTCTGTCCCCTTGCACGTAATAATACTCGGTGTTAACCAAGTGCTGGCTGTTCAATGGAACGGACAGTGATATCGTGCCGGTTTGTGTAAAGCCTTTATCTTGTTTGACGTATATGTGGGAGGTGTTAACCGAGGCTGTCTTGTTTGGCCAAAATAGGTCTACTTTATTATCAGACTTCTCTTCTAAGTTGTTGATCTGTGAAAAGTGCAACGTAAAGTAAAGAAAAACACAATAGAAAGTCACTAATGCATTCTATAAGTAATAATCTATCGCTACTTGCGCATTTAAAACAGTACGTTGTTTATGAAAGAAGGTTGCAAACGAGCTAATAAGCTGCAGATGCGTTGCGCACCTTTAATGGACAGAGGAGGTGATAGACAGGAGAAAGAATATTACCTATCCACCCCCCTCCTCGTCCAATCCTCTTCCCTTTCGCAAACTTTTCTTATAAGGATAGGATAGGAAGGCGAAGAGATCTGAAATTGGGTAGGTGCAGGAGTACCTCGCTTAACATACGAGACGTATAACTCTACCACCGTTGTTGCTACTACATTGTTGCTCTCCTGACCTTGAGGTAGTGGGAGCAAGAAACTAAATCAGTATTACTATATAAATGACAATTGAAATATAATAATGAATAGTTACGTCAAATATCGACTTCAACCAAGGCAGCCGTTGGAAGGGCGTGCTGAAGTTGAAGTGTCCGTCCGTGTGGCGCGCACCGCCGTAGCGTAGGTCCAGCTCGCCGATCTGACTGTGGCCCGGACTGTACATCGTACCCCTGGGCCAATCACCAAGAAAAATATTTTATTGGATACACATTTTTTTTATTAAAAAAAAATACAATTTTTTGTCCAGGAAACCTTAGTTTAGGTCATATGTAGAAAACTCACCAAAGTGTCGAATAAACTGTATATAATCATATTTTTTAGAATTATAAGATATTTTTTGGCTAGGAAACTTAGCGTTCTGCACAACTCACCAAAGTTTCGCATGAATGTAGGAACGAATAGAGGAGATAAATATAACATTTTAATTTTGTTGCGACTGCAAGTGGCAGTCAACAACAATGCCAGTCTTTATATAAAGCAGAGTAGGGAAAAAACTATCTTTTAAGAATAGCTGACTATACCCATTCTAACTTCTAAAAAAATGGTCACGTTCATGCGGTGATCGAAAAGCCATTCAGACGGATACGGTATTAATCCTTATCAAAGTAAATGCGACAGTTACCAGTTACATTTATTGTAAGATTTTATCATGATTATGATAATCCTTAACACTATTTAATTGAAATCATTATTTCAGAAGTAATCGTACAATAAAAACTAATGCGCGCGAAAACAAAATCAAGCGCGGGTCTCACACCGATTCTGGTCGCTTCATGATCGGATGATATTACCTGACCATATATTGGCGATGAATTTATTTACCTGCAGATTCAACTTACTTGACAACTTGGTAGTTGTGTATCATATCCTTTTGGTAGGAGCCCTTGATATTGAAGGTTGGCTCCTTGAGGTAGAGTGGCGTGGTGAGTGTGTAGTCGACGTGTTTGGACCCGTTCACGTCCCACTTGTATGAAAGCTCGTTGTCCACGTTCTTGTACTCAGAGTTCGAAGTCCAAGTGAGCCTGGCATCAGCGTCGAGACTCTCCCCTTGCTCGAGTACCTGGAATTGTGTTGTCGTGAAGTTCCTCGGGGAACAACATTTCTTAGCAAGTGTAGCTAAAGTTATCGTGTTAAAGATAATAACTTTAGCTTTTTATTTCTATAGCTTTAGATAATATCATCATTAACATCATCAGGATCACCCGACAGAGGTCCACTCTTGACTCTCTGGGTTTCAGGTATTGTTCTTTGCGCCTCCTTATGGTGCTCATTGTGTGGGTCACGTTTGAGTCATTACTGGCAACAAACACTGGTCAAAGACTTATATCTTGAAACACAACGACAGATCTAAATATAAGAATAAAAATATTTAACCTTTCCTTTGATGCCGGTAATAATCTTAGTGACGTCAGTCCTATATTCAGCGAGTAGGGCCTTCTCCGGCGCGTCTTCGGTTCCGACGTCACCGTCGATGTACAGCGTGTGCACGTCCACGTTGGGTTTGGGTAAGATCGCGTTGACAACGAGATTGATGCGCTTGTTCACTATGTACCCGAAGGACGCGTTGCCGCCGATCCTGGAATGTTCAATAGTGTTAAACTAAATTAACGATGATGGATACAGCAACAGTAGCAGCTGTTGTGCGGACCGACTGGGGAACGAACATGACCTATCTCGTTTTCCTATCTTCTCTTCCAACTCAAAGTCTGGCTAAGCATCTCTTCTTCAACATTGGCTATATTAGGCGAAGCGCATGTTCGTTCGCCGACTGTTAGTAAAAGATAAACCTTGAAAAACTATCGATTGTGAGACTTTTACTTTACTAAAAATTGTAATAGCAAAAACGATAGCATGGATAAAATATAACTTACTGCCAAACTTTATCGAGGTCCATCCTAAAGCCTGCTTCAGTTTTGTCGAGTCCAGTGGGAGATGTATTGTTGCCGAAGAAGATGTCCAGGTCGACGCTTCTTTGCAGTTGCTTTACCAATTGGTGTCCAATGGCCTGTAGAATAAAGTATACCAATTGCTATAATATTAGCATAGCGCATCGCAGTTGTAGCAGTTAACCGGCAGCAGTGGTATTGGTTATAATCTGCTAAGCAATTTGTAACTTTAACGTTGACAATTCGACGTATCATTTCAAAAGCAACAAAAGAAAACAGCGGTGACTTAGACTTTAACGGTGACTGATGCGTTATTGCAAGAAAAATATCAGTTCACAATTTACTAACAGTTTATAATATACCTAGTCCTATTATATACTGAGAAAGTTCACAATCGGACGGTCACAGTCACATAACATCCAGTACTATATGCTTGTCTAATTAGAAAAAAGTATGGTTCAACTCTCACCGTTATATATAGATCCCCGATGAGGAAGCTCCACTTGAGGTCGCCGTCTCCCTTCATGTCGGGCAGCTCATATTTACACAGAAGATATCCGGTTTTAGGACCAAATCTGATCAATGGAATAAATCGTTTGTTAATCTCCTACTTTTCGGTAGTATCTGACTATGATGTCTAAGTTAAAACAATCGCGATTTTAAGATTAGTGGAAAGTTTCAATTGGAAGACGATATTCTTAACAGAATTAAGAATAATATAGAGAATTAATTTGGAGAGACAGATGAAGAAATGTATAAAAAATTTATCATTAGTTTTGTTTGCTTAGCGATGTTGGATGAAATGAGATGGATTATATATTAACGTCTAATAATATTACAGTACATACGACCGATATATACGTCGATGTACGAATGTAGAGGTTCTGTTCCTGTTGAAAAATGACATATATAAACGCGCAGCACTGCTGGTCCTAGACACTTGAAATTTTGCAGAGATGTCTGTTATTACGTAGGCGAGCACCAAAAAGGATTTTTATAAATTCATCTCCTAAAGGTGTAGTCTAAATAAAAAATAAATAAGGAATGAAAGTTTGTGTGAGAAACACTCTCATCCGATGTAAGTTGACCTAAGATCTATATGATCAACCCTATTAAAAAGGGTTTTTGCTTAGGCTGGAGAATCGTCGGTTGAATTAAATTGTACGGGGTGCAGCTAGTATGTTTACAAGTAAATTTACTCAAAGTCTGTGTTCCCCTTCAAGACGCTAAGCTTCGTCAGCGGAGTCGCGGCCTGCACGCTGAGCACGCGCCGCAGCCCGGGGTACGCGTCCAGGCGCGACTTGAAGAACATCTCCTTGCCTTGCACTTGCGGTAAGTCTACCTAGGAGTATACACGTAATTTGTAATGCAGTGAACATCGCATACTTTTTATTTATTAGAAATTCTGATATTCACAGTAATCTGCCACGCTTCTCGTGACCTTTTTTTCCATACATGGCATTGGATGCCGGGTACTTAAAAGCCCGCATTTCCTTTGTCAAAGGCCTCCTTGAATACATCCCTGTCCAGCGCCATTGTGGTCTACATTTTACCAATACCTTTTCCTGTCATAGTTACATATGCCATACTTGCTTGTAGTGATAACGTGTGTATGTATGTGCATAAGTAAAACTGTAAGTACGCGTGAGCGTTTGTTTGAGACAGGGAGAATTTGCATTGCGCATACCACCGCACCGTGGAGACAGTGCAGTGGATATGTGGGACTCTCCTCCTCCTAGGGGGGGGAGGCATACCCACTAAAAAACCCTGTCGGTGGTCTTCCCTGCTTTTGTTGCGGATGCCACGGGCGGACTAAGGTGTTTCACCGCGACATCCGCAAGCTGGCCCCGGCTTCGATTGCCGGGGCCTCCGCGCAAAGGAGGCTGTTAGAGCCGGCAGGGAATCCCCATTCCCCGCCAGCTAGCACCACTACGGGGGAGGGCGGCAATGTAATGCCGCCTTCTCCTCCCTAGTCGCCTGCGCCGGAGCGGGTGCGCCGAGGGATCTCCCTCGCGCTCCCTCTCCTCTTTCTGCGAGATTACTATCTCGCAGAAGGAGGCCACGACTTCCCAAGCCCTCTCACTTCCCAGCATCGCATGTACAACGCCGGGAAGCGAGAGGTCGCCGCCAAATGTCGCCACCAGGGTGCGGCGCTCGTCAGTCCACGCAGGGCACACCTCTAGGGTGTGCCCTGCCGTGTCCTCTGCGTCGCCGCACCCGTGGCACGACGCCGTCTCCTCTCTTCCGATGCGACACAGGTACTTCCCGAAGCATCCGTGTCCAGAAAGCACCTGCGTCACTCGGAAGGTGAGGGACCCGTGGGTCCTCCCGCACCATTCTCGGAGGTGGCACGACGCCGTCTCCTCTCTTCCGATGCGACACAGGTACTTCCCGAAGCATCGGTGTCCAGAAAGCACCTGCGTCACTCGGAAGGTGAGGGACCCGTGGGTCCTCCCGCACCATTCTCGGAGCTCTGGGCGTATAGCCTCTATGGTGCGGACGCCGTATTCTCCGGGGTGAGTGAGTCGCCCCGGGCTCTTTGTTCAGCCCGCGCCCGGTATGCTCTAGCGAGCACTCTCGCCTCTATCTCCCAAGGGGGAGTGTCCGCCAGAACGCAGGCCGCAACGTGGCCTACCTTGCGGTAGGCCCGGCACATCCGCAGCGCTATAATGCGCTGCGGCCTGCGGAGGAGGGCCCTGTTAGGCGCGTCCAGGGCCTTAGCCCATATTGGCGAGCCATACAGGGCCATGCTCCGGATGACCGTGCTGTACAATCTTCTGAACGGTGTACACCCGGCGCACCCTGGTTCGGGACGAGCCTTGAGAGGGCCGCCGCCACACCGGCGAGGCGGGGGGTCAGGTTCGGGAAGTGATCACGAAAACGCCACCCCCCCGTCGAGGATAAGGCCCAGATATTTTATTCGGGCCCTCACCTCGACCACGTCCCCGTTGACCCGAAGGCAGGCCCCCGCTGACATTCTCCACCTCGGCCCTTTGAAACAAAGGGCCTCAGATTTGGTGAGCGCCACTCGGAGGCCTGGCGCCTCGATCCTCCGGATCAACAGGGAGGCTCTGACCTTGGCCCTGTTGAGCAGCCCTCCCTAGGTGGTGTCCCGGACAGCCACCAGCGTGTCATCTGCGTAGCAGATGACCGCCATCCGGGGCAGCACCTCTCCGCGGATGGCTCAGTCGAATCCGATGTTCCACAGCAGGGGTCCCAATACAGACCCCTGGGGAACACCGCAGGCCATCCGCCTCTCTTTCCGGGTCCCTCCTTTCTCTATGTAGGACACTACCCGTTTCTGCAGGTAGTGTCCTATTACCCTCCGAAGATAGAGGGGCACTCCGTGGTATCGGAACGCCTCATCACCCCGAAGGGGAGGGAGCCGAAGGCGTTGGCGATGTCGAGCGACACCGCCATAGCCCCTTGCCCCCTCTCGGCCGCTTCCTCCGTGAACTTCTTCAGGGTGGTCAGGGCATCCAAGGTGGATCGCCCCGACCGAAACCCGAATTGGTTCCCGGAGAGGTGCGGCCCTACCCTCTCCAGGTGCTGGGTGAGGCGGGAAGCCAGCACTCTTTCGAGAAGCTTCCCGACCTCATCCAGCATCACAAGCGGTCGGTGCCCAGAAGGGGAGTCTGCAGGTCGACCCTCCTTCCTTATGAGCACCAGCCGCCCCTCCTTCCACACCCCGGGGAAGCGCCCCGCCGCCAGGCAATCGCTAAATAGGTTAACACTAGGTTACGGGCTGCTAGAGGGGTCGGCGTGCCCCCCATAGCTTTGGACGGGTTTGTTTGAGTGCGTTAAGTCGGAACAAGATAAAAAGTAAGAAATGTCTGGTGGTGAATGTCTGTCTGAAACGAATAACGTGCGATAAATAACTCCGTTCTAATATCTTAAAAATCCAATCAACCACGAAGATGTTATCAGTTACACCCAGACTACAACACAATAAGATCAAAGGAGAGAGTAAAAATGTACAAACTTTTAAATATATATCTGTAAAGTTAGACTCCATTTCAGCTCTAGCGTGCACCGTGGCCTGTACGTTAGCGCCGGCGATGTGCGCGGACATGCCGTACACCGTGTGCGTCGCCTCGAACTTCATGCGCACGCGGATCTGCTGCCCCTGACCTTTGGGCACTAGGATCAGAGACATCTGAAGAAATAATACAAGATAAATAAACTGAAGTTTATAAAAATAAAGTTGAATCTTCCTCTTCAGAGTATATTCAGACAGGGATTATTATTGATGTCGTGCTATTTCCCTTTTGTTCTCAATGCCTTTCCTTTGCATCCAAGTGTTCAAGATCCATGGATCTTTCACCCAAGTATGGCAGTTTCCAAAACTGTTATGTGTGATAAAATTTCCCCAATGTGCCCACGTCGACGTTTTTTCTACGGCATGGGAACGGATGGGATTCATCTTTAGGGAATGCAGCTCGGGGTATACAATTTCATATTTCTATGTCTATCTACCGCCAACAGTCGTCCACTGGCTGGTCACTTGGCTTTCCCCTATTAAATATCTAACAGCGTGGTACTCGTTAAAAATAAGTGTAATAATTTTCGATAGCGGTTGCCGTCTTTAAATGAACTGTAAAATAGTAAATAAGTACTAAATAATGTGTAATATATTTGATATGACCTCTAGCGGCTTCCTGTTAGTGACTTTGCCGCTGATGCTGTACTCTGTGGTGTCCGTCACAAATGACCCGCTTATGTCGTCCTTCTCGAATTCTGCTATTATCTTCATTGCTCTGAAATGTCAAATACGTTTTAGTGCAGGAATTAAAACTATTTAGAAATTAGTCAAAAAGAGATCTTAATAATTTAATGCACCCTGGCCACTGGTTGCTTGTGTCATGGGGCCTCGCAACCATCGGTACATTATGTTCATATTATATATTTTAGAATATATGTTGTTTGTGTAGGTTTTTTAACATATATTGTAAATAAATAATTTGATAAAAGAAACAGAAAGACAATTGTCACCCAAAAAGGCCGTGGTATTTACAGTTTTCTTCTTTACTTATCCTTATCAAGTCTATTATTAGCCACCTTAAAAGGCTCAGTAAACTGAGAACTTAAATAATATTTGTTTGCAACTAACCTGAAACCTTTATGCGGGCTGCTGAGTGCGACGCTGACCGACGCCGGTCTCTGGTCCGCCTTCAGCGAGTAGTAGTTGTCCTCGGTGTTGAAGTCGACAGTGAGGGTCTTTTGGCCGCTCTCCTCGCTGTACTGCAGTGAGAGCTCGGAGGGCTCCAGTACTGGGACTAAGGCGCCACGCGCTTTAAACCTCACATGCCGAGAGGGCGGCGGTCGCCATACTGCGTCCGCGAACAACTGCCAAGGCAAAATATAGTGCAGTTAAGGAAAAGTGTGGGTTAAAAAAAGAAGCTCAGGATAAAGTTCGTAAATCGTCTAGATTTGTACATTAAATAATGCTTTTACAGAGCTCAGACACAAAGAAATATTTTCTTATCATGTATTTTTTATTTTAGAATCTGAATAACATACCTTTAGGTCCATATCTTCTTTTTCTTATAAATACAGCGGTGAGATATTGTCAAAAAGTCAGTCAGTTGTTATGAAAAACTAAAGTAAATGACTCACATAGTTGTTGTAGTCGCCCTGTTGTATCTGTATGCCGCCGCCCATCACGCTCTCCACGTCTGAGAAGTCTTTCTTGAATTCCATCTTGATGAAGTAATCCTCCAGGTAGGTGGACGTGAGGTTCAAACTGCCCGACGTCTCTATAAACGGATCGTCCAGCTGAAACATTGATAACGATACACATAAAACAATTCGTCCTGCAAGTATTAAGCATTTCCATTATATGAGAATAGTATATTGTCGAAGTCACCAAAACTAGAATTCCGCCGAGCCACACTCGTACCAGACCTTATAGCCAGTATAGTACCTCTAGTCTGGCGAGCGCGTTGACAGTAAACGACGGCATGCTGATGTCGGCGGCCATTTTCCACAGCGCGTCCTCCAGCCGAGCGGAGACGCGCGCCTCCAGTCCCGGCAGCACAGCCAGCGGGGTCGCGATGCCCACCGACGCCAGGTACGACTGGTACGCGTCGTCCTCACCGCACTCGTACTCGTACAGGATCTTGTATGATATCTATACGAGATAAAAGAGACAGATATAGATAGATTCTAGTCACAACATTCAGTTGTAATTTTTCCTACCGTAAAAAATAATGACATTTTATTTTTTTGCGAACGTTCCTATACGGGGGAGAAAATTGTGAGAAATGTAGTAGAAGGTTTTAAGTATAATTTGTATTGTAAAGATATACAGCTACTCTGTATATCCATTGACTTGACATCACTTGAACAAAAAATTAAAGATTACTTGAATTTGAACATAATTACAGAGGACAAAGTCGCGAGAGGACAAAGAGCTACTTAATTTCAATTCATACCTCATGCCAGTAAGTGCCGTTGTAGAGCAGGGCGACGCACGTTACGTTGAACTTCTCGCCCAGCGTGATGTCCACCGTGTACACCGACTTCAGTTCTTTGATCGCTTGGAATGGTGTCACCAGGTTTAATGTATTCCGCATTTCGGTATATGTCTGGAATAAAAAGGTTTTTTAAAGAAATTTGTTAATTTACTTTTAGGTACGTCAGCGACCAAGCTTTACTTGGTTAGTATCGTGATTTTTTTTTAGATTTAAGATACGACAAAACTTATCACGCGTTGTATGACTAAAAAATAGACCTCATGATATCTGATCCCTTCTTTAATATATTTATATACAAGTGGTCGTTTGTACCATTCAAAGAGGAATATTTACTAATATTATGTTCTTTAAAAATTACCAAAACAAAACATAATTGCCATTTTACCTCTAATATAAATATGTCTGTTAGAATGATAGGCGATTTGTCCGGCAAATACAAGGTTGCATTAGCTTCCATGATGTCTTCTTCTTCGGGACCGACGAACTAAAAAGAAATGTGTAATTTTTGTGTGTATCACTCGTATCCATAATGTATATAGTATAGATGTACCTGAATCAATTTGTTTGTTTGAACGCTCTAATCTCAACATCCACCATCCGATTTGAAAAAATATTTTATCTTTTACCAGCCCAATGATTACCGAAAAGTACAGAAATACTAAGAACGCTAATCAAAACAAGCGATAGTTCGAAAATAAAAACGGCGGCAAACGCAGATGGGCACAGCTAACATTTTATAATCATAAATTAGAAGAGTTTATTGAACCGACGCATATTTAACTTGCGTGGGTAACAGAGCTTTAGGCTATCAGGTTTTCTCTAAAACACGAGCATTACACGTCTCTTCTCAAACTTGTCACATACCTTCATCATGTGCGCGTGGAAAGTAATGGTGGGATAGTACAATGTGTCGAGGACAACATTCGCTGTGGTGTCGAAGTTCTCCACAAACATGTCCGGGTCGCTGGGCTTGTGCTGGAAGCGGTCCTTCAACACGTCCAGTAAGCCTTTACCTTTGTCCACCAGCAAGATTGCGATACCGAACTGAAACAATGTACTAAGGTCAATATTACGTAAACGAGTCGATGTACAAATGTTCTATAAGGGTACTATTATCTTTAAGAGTTGATTGAATAGACGTATGGCCGTATGCAGTCCAACTTATAGTTTGGAGGACGCAGCGTCGCTAAGTCAGTATTTTAATAACAGTGGAGTTGAAGATGTAAAAAATACTGAGCTGCTTTTGCGTTATCGCAGCGGCACCGTTATTACTCCCCGTTTCATCTTTCAGGCCCCGAGTGCGATGCTCTTGAGATCCGTCAACGCTCGTCGTTTTAGCACAGTAAAACTACAAAGAGGTGCTGTTGTCGCAACCTCGTCGCAACACCCGTGTGGTATCACTCTTACCTTATGTTTCGAAAGTCTCATGGAGAGCTCCATGTCGAGTCCACCGCCGCTGTTGACGCCGAACACGTTCTTGAGTACGAGGCCATTTTCCTCGAAGCCGTCGATCGGCGTGTATAGCTTGTAAACATACACAAAGTCCAGCGGCGAGCGCCACTGCCAGATGCCCGTGAACCCGAAGTCCATCTCTGACCAGCCGACGCGGAAGTCAAGCTAGCGGGAAATAAACTTATAAATAATAATACCCGTCAATCACAATAAATATATAATTAGGAACGTTAAAACAACTTTTTATATAAACTAAAACTAATATAAATATAATAAGGTACTATTGTTTTGACCTATACAATTATAAATGATAAAAGACTCGTATTTATTTTTGAACTGAACTAATAGAAAGCTCTTGTATCAGCGAGTAACATAGGATATATATTTTTACTTGTCTATCCCGTGCAAAACTGGGGCAAGCAAGTTATACTATACTTTTGTAATTGAGGACGAAATTAGACAAGCTAATGTTGCAAAGTGTTATTTACTCACTTCTTGCGGCGCCCGCTTGGCGGTGAGCATAGCTCGGTTGAGGTACTGTATGGGCAGCGCGATGTGACCGAACACATGGAAGTCTTGCATCGTCACCAACTTCATAAGTATTTCAATACCTAATCAATTAAAACAATTAAACTTTATAAACATGCCCGCGTACTCTTGCATATGCGCGTGCGTACACATGCGCGGATTCAAGCATGATAATCACGCATAAAAATCAGTTAAAGTATAACAATCAGCAGATCTCAATAGATTTCGCCGTACGACTACTGAGTACCGGAATATATTAAAAAATTTACGTATCCTACATAGCAATACGTCTAAAAGCTTGGGAACGTTAAAACTGAATGTTGTCTTACCTGTGGTGGAATTTGGCGTGACCACCATAGCAACTAGGTGGCGATCCCGCTCCACGAAGCCGAACCGGGCTGCCATCCGGGATATCTCGCTCACAGGACTCGTCACATTCACCACCAACATGCAGTTTGTTATCCTGCGCATATGACCTGCAAATTACAACTTCTGGAATATAAATATATTTGGACGTTCTGCTGCTAAATATAAAAGGCGTCAAAGTGCGCCTTAAAAAACACTATGAAAAATAAAAAAAACATACGAAATTTAGATTTTTTAAATCGTTCAATTCGTTTCTTCACGGCCGTTGTTAGATTACAGTGATTATTACAACGGGGCAGTATAGAAGGTAGTAGTCAGTAGATTGGCAGCTATCGAAAAATAATATAAGGGAACATAAGCCGAAAAAACATAAAACTCACCGTCAACGTATATCTTGACGACTTTCTCCTCCAAGTCTAAGTAAGTAATGCCTTTGATGTCTCTCTTGTGGCCCAGAATGAACTCTGTGCGCAGGAATCCACTCGTGTAGCCCTGAAATGTTATAACGTGTGAAAGAGACAACATCTCTATAGAATTTATCAATCACCATGTAAATGTATCACAACTGGGGAAAATTGGCACACACAATTGAAGTCAGGTCATCGATTTGGCCATTGTTTTCATCAGATATTTACCGACTCTTACCGGAACACCTTTCACAATGATTTTGTATGCGTATAAAATATCATTGGGTAACTCTGTGTATGGTCTCTGTTCACATCACACACTGATGTTTGTCTGTACAAATTATTTTTTCCCCTTTTAATCAATTATAGAATTACAACTATAGAGTAGTCATATTGAAAAACGCGACGCATCTAGCTAATTTATGATTTTATTTATGTAACTGTAGACAAAGGTTTACCTGAAAGGGTGTGACGAGCGTAACTCTGCCCGTGATGTTATTCTCCTTCTCCCCTCTTTCAAGATTCCACGACGAATTGATCATCAGCTTGCCCTCTTCATTGTACTAATATAAAACAAACATACAAACATAAATCAAATATAGTAACTTTCTGTACTTTAACAAAATCATACAACAATCCCTCCGCAGGTCCCCAACATACTCTTATAAGCACATTTATAACTCCACTCTTGCCGCTTTGTGTTAAAGAAACTGACCTGAAAGCTGAGCAATGTTTCTGCGCTCTTCTTCCAGATCGCTCTATGTCGTGCGATAGCTGCGGCGCGTGGCAAAGTCGGGATAGTAGAGTTGACAAGCGCACTCAGTTCACCGTAGAACTCGTTCGCCTTGAACAAGTAGTCGGCCAGCAAGCTGAAGGCGAGGTAGTCCTCCTGCCATTTCATGCTGCCGTTCAGCGCTTGCAAGTTGTCTTGGTAGCGCCACCTGTCGGATAACGTCAAAAGATTTTAAAAACGCACTACTACTCGTTGTATCCAATCACCAAGTGATCGCTGCCCATGATAATGCAACACCACAAGAAGCCTAAGCGTGAGTTCACACTGCCAATAAAATTCGATAAAACATATTGTCATCTCAGTTTTTTCAGAGAGAAAGAGAGAGACAACGTGTTTTATGTAAATATTTTTGTCAGGAATATATATATATATATATGTATATTTCCATCAGTTTAGTAAATGTGTAGTAGTAAAAATGAAGATGTATTCTTATTTCTTTTGTCAATTTTACATTATTTATACAAACAATAATTCACAAAGAAGTAATGTTTTCCCATTAAACAGTCAACATTGTTTAACATTTTAATAACCTTGTCCTATTGTGTATTATTTTTTGTAAAAAATAAATTTTTGCTCACATAACATTAAAGCTTGTATCCTGCCAGCCGGCGAAGGGTGTGTCCAGACTCGAGAGCAAAGCGTACACGGTTTCATCACGGGCCTCTGAATACATCTTGACTCGCCACAGCACCGTCGCATCGCTCGCCCACCCCATGCGCACGTGCCACTCGCAGAACCAATCTGTTAAATAGTAATAGTATACGATCACGCCCGTAAACCAGGGGTAGACAAAAAGCATGGATATCCATTTGGCACGATCCTGGATCCATACCTCTCTCGCTTCTTCTACATCCATACATGCATGCTCCTTATATCGCTCTTCTTTAGTAAATCAAAAATCTGAACGATATAAGTTCTCCAACGGCGTTCCCTGCAAACACTGCTACTCACTTTTGCAACAAAAATTTGTTTGAAAATAATACAAGTAAAATACTACACCATTAATCGTTCAATGGTAGACGATACGCATTTGTTTAACAACAACCTATTAACTCTTCTCTTGAAGGTGCCCGCGTCATTGTTGAGCGGAAACTTTGACGCTGGCTACTTGTTCCAATAATATTATAATCACTTAGCACAAATAAACGATAAATCTACTACTATCTAGTGCTAGTGAACCGCTCCGGCTTCGCCCGGGTAATACTAAGTATGAGCTATCTCACCTCTAAGCATAAATTCAAATTCGCCATTGACTACCCTGCCAGGGTAGTAGAGCGTGAGGTGTCCGGCGCGGTGCCAGCGGCCCTTACTGTCCAGCTGCACGTCCACACTGAGCTTCTGCGAGGGGTCGCGGTTCGCGTCCCAGTTGATAGACGCGCTCAGACGTTTTTGGAGGTCGCTGCTCCAACGTTGATACGAGATTTGCACGTCGCGCAATCTGAAATATGATAATTAGAAATACATAATCAAATATTTTAAAAAGATGAAACAAGCAAGCGTTTCTTAAGACATTGGGTTCATTCACCAATATACGATCGAAAAGGTTCATAATCATGAACGCTAAATGCTATAAGTGTAAGAATGGTATGTAAATGCGAGTTTTTTCACTGAAGATATACGACTTTGTGGAGGTCTTCGCGTGGCCATAATCAACCAGGAAAGTTACCCCAAGGAACATTGTTTAGCTCTTCCACATCCTTTTTCCCAAGTAATGTGGGGTCAGCACAATATGACCGTAGTAACACTATGTTTTGGTTACATACGGCCGGGCGCCTGACTGACGCCAACCCTCCTCGAGAATGTTGTTACGAAACCTATTCTTGATGTATACTAACTGGTCGAAGTGCAGATGTGCGCTGACGTCAGTGTTGTTGGCGAGGTCGGCGTTCAGACTGACGCTGTAGGCACGGCCGTCGGAGTCCACCTCAGCGTAAGTCGTGAACCGCTGCTCGGCGACAGACACGTGACGTACTAACGCACGGTAACTCGCCGTGTTATACTCGCCCTGGGAACGGAGAGTATAACACTCTACAACAAATTACTAACAAATACCACAGTTGTTTTATTTTAAACTAGCTGTTGCCCGCGACCTCGTCTTAGACCTAGAATAAACAAAACACTTCGTAGAATAAAACTTTATAATCGTACTTTTTACGAACTTTGTTTTTACCGTGCAAAATTAAAAATAAAACATCTGTATCATTTATTTTTACATTATTTTTTGATATAACAAACAATTTAATTTTGTTTATCTGTTAAGAGCTACATTTCACCCGGTGTTGTTGCTATGCAATTTTAAAGTAAAAAAAATGGTAAAGTAATAACGCACGTGCTCAAGGCAAACACAAACAACACAACCAACAAAACAGTAACAAAAAAGACGACTGTTTACGTCCTCGTAAGCTGCGGCACCAA
The DNA here is from genome assembly GCA_029849275.1 of Papilio elwesi. Classification (NCBI taxonomy): domain Eukaryota; kingdom Metazoa; phylum Arthropoda; class Insecta; order Lepidoptera; family Papilionidae; genus Papilio; species Papilio elwesi. The sequence continues at coordinate 2,934,058 of CM056711.1, forward strand.
AAAAATAAGTATTAAGAATTTCCAATTGATATTTTTACTGGTATTATATTTTTTATAGCAGTGCCCCGCGGTTTCACCCGCCATGCAATTTCAATTAACCGAAATGAACATACTATTACCTATTTAAATACCACATTACCTCATCATGGACATGACCTGACATATGATTGTTTAAACTGTGACCATAGTCCACACTATATAGGTACAGTTTTTACGGTCGGCCGCCTGTCTAACGCCAACCGTCCTCAGGAATAATAAGCTACTAGTCTACTAGTCGTTAATTTACACAATTATATTCGAACTGCGCACTTTGACACGACCGGTCACTTCGAAAGCCAACGAACGAATGCCCCCTCTCTGAAGTTGGCTGCCTTAAAATAGAGTGTAAGAGGTGACGTCAAATTTATTTACATTTTTTTTATTTTACCCTAATAGATTTTCTATCAAAACTTTATGTGCACAAATGTTAAAATATTTATAAAAGTCCACTTTTTTATTAGGCCAATAGTATTGAAAACATTGTTATTGATTTATAAGCGCCATCTAATTTCCAACGTTTGACAATTTCAAAGTAACGGAGAATTGATTATCGTACTGGTTCGGTCGTAAATTCTAATTTTAATGTGTTATTTAATATTAAAAGCAATACTAAATTTAGTTACTTTTATTATATTTTGGTTTCCACATTGTACATTGCCGCATTTCGTTCCTTAATTTGTACACAGCTACTGGTAACGCCATCTAGTTTTGACGAATAAACTAAAACAACGAATAAAATAATTTTCTTTCCTATGGGATAGGACCACGTGGTAAACTTTCAATCATCATTTTAAAGATCGTAATATAACTCATCAGACTCAGGAGGAAAAATTAAAACAAAAACAATAGTGAATAGGCTACTAAGTATAAAATATATTATTTATATACTTATAAAATTCAAAAACATCCAAAAGAATTTTTTAGAAAATTTAAAATGAGTGGTAGAAGTTTCATTATCAATATGTAGTTTTGCCACTGAGCACAACGACCCGCCGCCCAGGCTACGCCCCTGCACGATCAGAGTTGCACGAGAAGCAACACTTCGTATCATACATGATAAACAACCCATATTTAACAGTAGTAGACCACGCAACAGCATCTGTACGACAAGGGGCTGGCTCGACCTGTGAAATACTACGGCCTCACAGAAGACAGCGTGAAGTAGAGGCCTAATCGTAGTTCTTTTCCCCTTGGTATCCAGTTTTAATAAGGACATAATTGAAAGGGGAAGAAGATTTGACGGGGAGGAGATTAGTAGCGAAAGGAAATATCTTTCCTTGTTTATTTCCTCATCTGCAACTCATTACCGTGTTGCAGATTCCTATGGGTAGCAATCACTTAATATCGGGTGAACAGCTTGCTCGATTGCCACCTTTTTTTAAAAAAGTTTTTTTTAACTATAGTTAATACTGACTTGACCAATGAATGTGATTTGCCGGTTGTCCTGTGTAAATCGCGCGTCAACCAGAATATCTTTGAAGTGGCTGCTGTTCAGTATAACCTTGACGCGGTGCGAGGCCAAGTTGGTCTTGGACTGGTCCTGGTACAGTGCGTCCACGTTGAAGTCCACGCCCGTGAACCATATGCCCAGAGCGTTGAGCTGTATAAAATTATAAGCATTTATATCCAAGACCATTGCAGACGGGTAAGCAGATATTACACCTGTATCTCATATATACATCGACGAATGCTTTTAATACACATATATTTATGCTTGTCTGTTACGGTTGCTCTTACTTAATATCCCTCTGATTTACATGTTATCAACTCTAGGGTTATTCTGATATTAAGTAACCCCTCCGCAAAGGCAACTGCAACAAGCTAATATGTTGCAGATGCATTGCCTACCTCTAATGGACATAGGAGGAGACAAACAGAAAAAGGATATTTCATTTTCCTACCCATGTCCTTCCTATCCGTCAAATCCTCTTCCACTTTCAATCATTTCATAATTGAAACAGGATACCAAGGGGAAAAGGACTACGACTAGATTTTCGGCACCTCACTCATCCCACAAAACGGAGAACAGTTTTACTTCACGCCTGTCTTCTGTGAGGCCCTGGTATTTAACTAATCGAGCCGGCCCATTGTGAAACAGATGTTATTACGGGCGGGCTCTCCCGCTTTTAAATATGGGTTGTTTATATGTGTGATACAAACCTGAAACTCGTTGGGTTGTTTCTCGTGCAACTTGGCTCTGACCGTGCAGGGGTGTAGCGTGGGCAGCGTGACGTTGACCTCGGTGTCCACGTACAGCTGCGAGCCCGGCGGCGCGAACACGTAACCAGACAACACGATCTCCCGCGACTTCGGGTTGAAGTTTAGCACCGCCAGCGCAGAGTATTTTGGTCCGGTCTACAAAGATGAAAATATTAATGATGACTGTAAAAAGCGTTTGATGAGCATGTTTTTGCACTTAGGCCTCCCCCATTGACCGCAATAAAGATCGGTATCCTACCGCCCTCATAAAGCCTACCTACGCTGCGGCGACTTGTACGTAGCCCGCCAGTCTAGTGGTGCAATGTGCAAATTGCCACTTAAGATTTGCAATTCTTCTTTGCGCGTTATCAACGCGTATTAGAATATTGTATGCGTTTGTATTGTTACCAACGCGAATTATACAGTCGCTGAAACGGAGAAAGTGGTGTACGTTTCGCATTATCGCGAGGATCGTAAGTAAGTGTCACAACGCGTCGTCAGCGTACAAAAAATAGTAAAGTCCCTTAAGTGTATTACACGATTATTGTTTTGTAATAATGACTAATCATATGACTACAGAGGAAATGGAGCGCAGAGTGGAGAGTATATATGTAAATATTGGAAATATAACTAACCTCTTCAAAGTTAAACTTCAAGAGTATGGGTCTGGGAGGGCGCGTCATGGCTAGTTCTATGGCGAGCTTCACTCCGCTGAGCTTGTCGATGCGCTTGAAGGTGACCGTGAGTGCCGGGTCTGCCTTCTGCTCGCGAGACGCGCTCACGTTGAACCCTATGTCGATGTGACTCTGTGTCTTCTGAAATTATTGAAAACATATAGTACTGTAATTAGGCTTTGTAAAAACACCCGTTTCCTCTTCTTCGAAAGGCCAAGTTGCCTTAATGATGGCGCGTTACAAAGAAGTAAATATATACTCAGGCATCCCATATGCATAAACATGATGAATGAAAGTGACATAATAGATGAAAATACTGTGCGATTTGTCGTTTTATACTTCTGCGCCTGTCACTGAGCCTCCGGTAACTCATTCATCAGACGAAATCTGATAAATGAGTCACCGGAGGCTCCGTGACAGTCCTCTTCCCTTACCTATCGTTTCGTACAAAGGAAAGAATGAGAAGGGGAATTGACACTGAGCGTCCGGTTGGAAACATACTTTGTCCTGTCTATCCCCCCTCTGGCCATTTGGTACGCTTGTCGCGGATGCCTATGGGTAGCGGTCACTTAACATTAGGTGAATTCGCTTGCTTGTTGACCGCCTTCTTTTAAAAAAAAAACCGTTTCATAATGCTGAGTTATTCACAAAAGAATGTAACACTTGTACTAATAGCTTTACTAGTCCACACATTGCTTAAGCTGAAATGCACACTATTGTCTTAACTGTGCTAAAGATACGCACCACATTCTTTAGAACAGCATAGAAGTTGTATTCGGGGTATGCGGTGAAATCCATAGAGAGCTCTCCGTAGAGGTCGTGCCGGAAACCCAGCACTCGCTCGCTGTAGACACCCTCTAGTCTGATGGTCTGCTTGGGGTTCCTGTAGAACTCATAGTCGAGCTGCAACTTGGCGCCGTGTGTGGGTCCATTTAACGTGTAGTAGCCGATTAGTCGGCTAGCTAGCTGACGCGTCTGGAAGTCGGTTGTTATGTCCCATTGGGTGACTCCGCCTTTGGTCTTCACTTTTACACTACCTAAAATATTATAACTGCATTGATTTTTTTCAAAGGTAATAGGAATATTGAGACGAACGGAGAAGAAAGAGAAAGAAAAGCTGTTCACTTTTCAACGAACTCTTCCCAAGTGTTTCAGTTATAAAATACTAGCTGTACCTCGCGTATTCCCCCGCCGTGCCGCCTTAAATCTTTATTTCATTATTATCTTACTTTAGACTGCGGGAGACCTACTAGAAATTTGAGGATGAATTTCCAAAATATCTAAATAGTTTTTATATACTAATTATTTTCATTAAAAATCTATGTCAGTTTTCAAGTAATTCTTCTAAAGGAAAACTTATTTTTCCATACATTCTTCCATCCCACATAATACTTTAAAGTTCTTTTCTAGTGCCCGCCTATGTAACAACAGAAATATCTGTGCAACCTTTTAAGTCTCTAGGCTCAGTAGTTAGGGCTATGCGTTGTTATATCAGACAGTGTCAATAAGGAATAAGATAAATTTTTTCTACCGAAACTGGACTTTTTTGTATGTGTGTGGGTCCGGGGTTGGTTAATATGGTAATGTTACTCACCGGATAGTTCAGCGATGGTTTCATTATTAATGACCCAGTACGCGTGCGGGAGCCATACATATCCATACTTGATATCATGCCTCTTGACTGACATGGTGGTATCGAACTGCTTGCGGCCGTCCACATCGAGGCTGGCCGCCAGCGACTTGTCGTGCGGCAGGTTGCGGTACAGAGCGCGCGCGCTGAGCGTGCTACGCGCGGATTGCAGGCTCAGCGAAGCCGAGGTAGACGTGTTAGATATCACCATTGACGCGTCTATCATACGCTTCTCCTGGTAAACACAGATTAACATTTCATAAGAGATATCTTTTGAATATCCGGTTCGGACGGAGTTCCTTTTATATGTCTTTTTTGTGAAAGAGAGTATTTGAAATTATAAATATTCTTGCATATTTTAAAAATTTGCTGCTGAAGCTGAATCGATGGAAAAGTTAGTGATCGTTAGTCTCTCAAAAATCGCTCCTACACGATGTCAGTTTTTGGTGGCGTTTCTCATTGGTACCCTTATTTTGACTAAATTCAAAAGTTGTACGCGCAGAATGTGAACGTGCATCGTACTCTAGTATTGCATAATCGTCTCAATCTAAGCACTTGATTGTATGCGCCGATGTAGACGACGCCGTAAACTGGCTATATTAATAACAGGCTGTTACATTGCCAGTTTTAAATATGTCCAATATGACGCAAAATTTTCGTGTGATTAAATATCAGTTTTTCCGGCTTCTAAGGGTTTTAGCGTGATATTAAAATGCCTATGACCTTCCATAACTATTAGGCTATCAAATGCAAAAAGGATTTTTCGCACCCGATTGGCACTTTCTAAGATTAGCGCGTACAAACAAACAAACTCTCCAGCTTTATTATATGAAATAATAAAGAAATATAGATGTTATCAAGTCTAATAAGATTCAGACATTGTCTGTCATATTTGATATATAATAAGTACAATGCATAATTTATAGCAGTTCTTTTCTCTTCCCTCTCTACCTTTATCAAAATAAACTCCATATAGGCCATTGTTTGTTTCTATCACAAATCAAATATTAAAAAGTGAACCTTAAAACAATCGCGCAGAGCATATAATATAATAGCATATAAGGAGTATCTGTAACCGACGAGCATATATGCGAAGATGTGTGGATGTAGAAGAAGCGAGATAGTGTGCCAGTGTCCTGCCAAATGGAAATCCATAATCTCTGCTTACCCCTCTGGCTTACGAGCTTGTGCGTATATTTATTTAACTCACCTTACTATCGGGCGTGTCGAAAGAAAAGCCAATAACATTAGTGGTGTCATTTTTCTCCCACTTGTACTGGAAGGCGTACGTTTTGGCGGAGGGGTCGGCCTTCTCCAGCGACAGTATGTACTTGGCGGGGCCGCTCATTAGGAAATATGGGGCGTTGTGCAAATTCGTCATATTGGGGAACTGAAATAAAGATGATGATAAAAAAACACCACATAATTGTTTGATTTTTCCATACTTTAACATAAATCTAAAAAAATCTAAAGATGAATGTATAAAAATGAGACGAGAATGACTGAAAATTAACATTGTATGAAAGATGCCACTTGGCACTCACTGAACCAACCTATCTACTGCTATCTTTTAATTTTATTTTGTAACAGAGATAGCAACAAAAATAAACTGGTTAAATAACGGCTAACTCACTTGTAGTCAGGTATATGTACAGACTAGTTTCGAGCCTTTAACAGGGTGAGTGGGACTAAGGCTAGTCCGTGGTCGTAGCCCGTCTGGCACTAGGCTTGAAACTAGGCGGTACATATACCGGACTACACGTGAGTTAAGCCGTTATTTAATTAGTTTATTAAAAATATCTCGCGAAAGTTTAACCAATTTTATAGCAACCAAAATGTTTTAACATTACATAGTTTGAGGGGCATGGACTGGAGGCGCAAAAATTAACTTTTCAACTCCGTCCGTAACGAAATCAATTTCGTTAGCAAAGAGTTGTCTAAAGTATACACTCAACAACATGGACTAATGACCTGGTAGGCGGCGCAGACTTTGATGCCAATGGCCTTGTCGAAGGTGGTCCAGCTGCAGGTATTGTGCTCGATTCTGTTCCGATTCAGACCCTGCTGCTGCAGCTCCTGCTCGCCGTGCAAGATGATCAGCTCGGACCTCAAGAGTACAAACATTGCCTCGTCAGTGGGAACAAGTGAATAACTCTAAGTCGTCTTAGTAAACGTATTAACTTTTAATCAATTAATTATTTTATGAAAATGATGTACATCTAAGCCAATAATCAATCTGTTTGTACTCACTTGGCGGCAAAGATCTCCTGTTTATCTCTCGGCAGGGACAGGTCTAGTCGTCCGACATTCAGCCCTCGCAGGTTTAGTTTTGCCTCCAGTGCAGTGGCCGTGTAGAGGCGCGCGCTCAGTCGCACGGCGCTCGAACTCAGCGATCCCGCAACCACGCCCATCGTCGCTGCGATGTTCACCGCCACACTTCAGACCAACAACCGAGGTTACAGCAGGTACACACTAGGCGTTTCATAGCACTACGGTAACGCGCCATATAAGAACCATATAATCGTATACATCCGGACATATGCACACGCTCGCTGTCTATTCAAATAATCCGATAATAGCAACCGATCGAGCCTAGGCTCTAGCCTAACCTGTAGGATACCTCTTCCAGGCAAACAGTGACGAGTCAGTCACAAAAACAACTTATATTCAAGCATCACATGCTTTTGTACGGAGGCATGACAATTTATGGGGTGGGTGGTTCTTTGTGAAACGCGTAATATGTACGCGGTGTTAGCTTTTACTCAGGTAGATGGGATATTCAATCTTAATATAACATTTTAAGTTAGTTAAAAAGTTATTATCTTTCTTTCTTTAATCGTTAACCCCATTCCCCAGATGTGGTCCGATTTGGAGAATAATGTCTTACCTTTAAAATGTTGGTTAAGCTTTTTATCTCAGTGGAACATACAATTTAAAATGTATTTTTAAATTAAAATTAGATAGCACAAAGCACAGTCCGCTCGCCACAACAGTCTAAATGTTAAAAATTACTGAACGAATTTTTATGCGGTTACAGTTTACGGTTTCAGTATATGAAATTAATTAAAAAAAACTTGTTAAACGAATTAAAACTCTGACCTAGGCCTAATCATCCCAGCGAAGTCTAGATTCCCAGACTGCTCGAACCTGTCCACCACGGTGCCCGACATCTTGGTGTCGACGTAGCTGGTGCCCATGAGGTTCATGTTGAGCGGCAGTCCGCAGCCAGTCGGCACTGAGAACGTCGTGTCTAGGAACAGCGATGCTTTGTTGTACTTTATTTCCTGTGGAAATATATATATATGTATATATATAAATATATATATACACTCACGCCCCTGAACGCGATAAAACCCGTCAAATTTGTTTAATTTCAAAGCTATGTAGTATTTCCGTAAATATTAAGAAATCATTATAAAGTATTACTAATCGACACCTTGTTTCACAGCACGATGTGACTTTTGTAAACAAAGACTTACTTATATCTTCGAAAAACAATTTTTCTCATATTAACTTATAAAATTAGTTATCAATATAACACAATTTCTTCACTTGTTTGTGCTGCTACAAGAGTATACTTATTATTTTAAAACAAACTTACCTTTCCGGACAGTATCTCCAATAACTTAGGATTCAACTTTTCCAATGCCTTGACGATCTCATTTGAACCTTCAGCACTCCAGAATGATATTTCGTTTCCAAAAACTTTGACACCTAGCTCCGCCATCGGGTAGCGATGCTTCAACGCGTTGTTCTTATAACCTAAGCCTTCGACTTTCTCCCGTAGTTCCTCAGATTCGCTCGGTGACCGCAAGATGCGTAGTTTGTTTATCTTGTCAGTTATTTCTGTCTTGCTCCAAGGACCATTTTTCCCGAAGAACGCTTCGAAGTACCTTTCGAAACCCTCTCCCCGAGCTTTGATCTGGAAAAATATACCGCACACATTTGTAGCAATGGATAATAATATACTTGATGGAAAATGACAGAATAGATGTCAAGATTTCTAATTGGATATCAGGGTATACAAGAGGTAGAACCCTCAACAACAACTACAACACGAATGGGCCGGCTCGGCCAGTGAAATACAACGACCTCACAGAAGACAGGCGTGAAGTAGACGTATTTTATGCTCCTGCGTATCTTCTAATGTATGAGATGCTGGAGGCCCAATTTCCCCACAAAGGATTGGACGAATAGAAGAAGGAAGATAGCTCCTCTGTGCCTTAAAGGTAAACAACTCATTTACTTGTCGCATCCGCCTATGGGCAACGATCGCTTAACATCAAGTGAAGCGCGTGCTTGTTTGCTACCTCCTTCTATAAAAAAGAGTTTGCCTTTCTTACTTTACGAAACGCAGAAGTAGAAATATCAGCATCAGCAAGTAAGGTTAGGGGCCTATTCGCTGTTGTAGGCTGACAATACTCACCTTACAAGTATCCCTTCTGCCGTTACCTTTATACATAAATCATCATAGCATATAGAATTACAACTTACTTCTAGCAGATTGATAGACTCGCCGAACATATCGACGGTCAGGTTGAGCGACAGCGAGCGCGGTATGTACGAGTCCGGGGAGAACACCACATTCGCTTCGTAATTACCCCCTGTAATATTAATACACATGCATGTATTAAAAGATTAATATTCACGATCGTATCACGCGTGCGGGTGAACAGAGATGCAGAAAAATCAATACAACAACTCTGATGCAAAATAAATATTTTTAGCAACTATAACTAATATTTTATAAAAAAAAGAAAGAATCACAAGGTTTATTACAAACTAAAAGTTTAAAATTACACAAAACTGATGAACCAACCATCTACCGTTAATTTACACAATTATATCCGGACTACGCACTTTGACACGACCTGACACTTCGAAAGCCAACGAGCGAATGCCCCCTCTTGAATGCCTTGAGGAGGCATTTACAGCTACACCGGGCACGAGGCGCCAGGGCGCAGAGGGCGCCTAGCCTAAGCCTCTTTAAGAGTAACTAAGCTCGAGGGCTCCCTCCGTAGAGGGAACCTCGGCTCGGGCCGTTACTTTATTATTATTACCGGATTGGGCCCCCTCTCTGAAGTTAGCTGCCTTAAAATAGAGTGTCAGAGGTGACGTGACATTTATTTATTATTATTTTTTTATTTATTTTATCCTAATAATAAATATATCTTTATCTTAAAACTCAGACATCCAAAATCAAACGCAGAATTTTGCAAAACTAATTCGCAATAGCACATCAGATTCAGTTGTTCAAAATTTCGTCGGTTAGAATCGTTTTCATGTCGACGAAGTAAGGAAGTTTGACTCACCAGCGTTGTACTGATCAAAGAATATACTCTGCTCGAAGTTCCTGGAGAACATCCTGAAGTCGGGGCTGTCCTCGAGGCGCGGCATCGTGTTGCCGGAGAGAAGGCCCTGTATCTCCACTCGGGACGGCAGAGATGACTGTCCCAGGTTGTTTAGGTGACTCCATACGAATGTTACCGCTGTGAGAAAATGCGTGCATTTTGGTTAGTCTATATATTTAAAATAGGATATATTAATATAAAATAGCAATTTAAAATTATTCTCTGCTTCTTAGTCTTATTACGTAATAATTGAATGCTATAAATTTAAATATAAAAACAGTATTATCGAATATTATACTCAATTTAGCTATATGTTTTGTAGAACATTTAAAAACAATGCGCTCACGCCCGTAACTCAGAGGCAGGTAGGTAGGTTGAGAGTATGGATTTCCATTTGGTGCGATCCTGGCACACATCTCTCGCTTCTTCTTCATCCGTACATCTTCGCAAGCATGCTCATTGGTTACGGGTACCCCTTCTTTAGTATGTCACTAATCTGGTCGATATAAGTTCTCTCTCTTTTGCAACATAAATTTGTTTCGTTACTTTCTCTTCATTCACGCTTTCAACATGACCGAACTACCGAAGCATACCTTTTTCAATTCTAGTTAGTAGAACATTTAATATAAAATAATATTGGTGCCAAATAAGCTCTTGTCATTATTTATAATTTCGTTATTCATTTGAAAAATATGTTACCGAATAGTTCCTACCTTGATTAACGGGTTCGTTCTTGAGCGCGTGGAATATACTCCGGATGATGCTCAGGTCGGGGCATCGCATCACCTGCAGATACGAAGCTAATCGCACTTCTATATCTACTAAGTCTTCGCGGAATGTTTCTAAGAAGTATTCTCTGGAAATTTTTATACAATACTTCATATAGGTTCTCATTGAACACTTTTGTTACATCGAACATGTTTAGAAGGGGTCAAGCAAATTTTTACGCAACAATACACATATTCACGTGTGTGAACTCTGTGAACTACGTGTAACTTACTGCGCCAGAGCGGGAAAAGACCAGACGAGAAGAAATCTTTGTGGCAAACCTTGGGGAGGTCTAGATCCAACAATGGGCTATTTTGGCTGACAAACCTGTACTCATCGCAACCCTCAAGTGACTTAAAACACCTCAAGGATTCGTCCTCTGATGGGGATCCAAGATATGAGTAGCACCGTTAGTGCCCTAAGCGTACCCAGAACATTTAGGCTATGGGCTCTTTGCACTTTAACAAATTACCTTGTCTCCGTACATGGCGTCCTTCTAAACGCATCAATCGCAGTAAGGCGTATTGGCACGGGGACCAGCACGTCGCCGATTACACTCAAGAGTACATCCGCGAAGTCCAGCTTGAAGCCGCCGATATTACCTAGAGCTTTGATAGCGTACGTTGCCTGAAATTTTTTATTGCATATGAATAACAAACTATCTCTAGTACATCTTTCTTCTTTCAACGGCTATAGAATACTGCTATATGTAGTAATGTAAGTGACCACCACTGCCCATCAGAGTTACAGGTTTTAACCTGTAAATGTTAAGCAAAGTGTTAACATGGTATGGGCATGCTAAGAGAAGGAATGACACGGCTGTAAAAACTGTAGCCAAAACCCATTTAGTATGGACTACAGTCATACTGTGCCGACCTCTAATAACTTGGGAAAATGGCAGGACGATGACGATGAGAAGGGAAGCATGTAAGTAACAATGAGGGTTTAGGCTATGAATTTGGAGGAATATGTAGATTAGTTTAAGTAACATTGTATTAAAACAGGTATGAAGGTGTGGAATAAAAATCAGAGATTGTATGTAATGTTTTTAAGTATATTCTATTTTAGCCTTCGTATTTTATTTACGTAATAATTTAATTATTGTTGTAAAATAAAATGATATTCTATGCGATGCAATAAACGGAATATAATGAATGTCATACCTTATTTCTATCTTCGCGTGTCGCATTCGGAAGTCCTTTACCGATCACTTCCATGACGATGTTTTGGAACTCTTCGAGAATTTTCATTGGGATATCTTCTTCGCAACATTCTCGTACTGGAAGTATCGTTTAACGTAAAGAAAAAGATATTTTAGTGATATCCACTGTTCGTTTTGAAGATTCTACAGTATTACCTGAGACTTGAGGTGACAGAGCGTAGAAGGAACTAAGCCTGAACCTTTTTAAGAGTAACTTAATCTAATCCAAGAATGCCTTGGGACAGGATATTAATTCGTTTGTTATTTTACCGAGATTGGAGCCTTATGTTGTACCAGCGAACAACTTCGCACGGGTAGTTTATGCATACAAACTTTCATCCACTACTTTAGATCTTTAAGGGATGATTTTACAAAAATCCTTTTTTATGCTCGGCTACGTATTAACAGAAATATCTGAGCAAAATTTCAATTCCGTGATATATGACTCAGTTTCTTCTTTAATATAATTATATTATCATAAATATAAACAGTGACGATAAATTCTTAAAATAAAAAGACAAAACGACTTACAGGATTTACCGCTGTGCCTGCAGTAAGAATGCAGCATGGAGGACACGGTGAAACTGACAATTTTGTCGTTTTCTTGCTTCTGTAGCAGTTCCAACATACTCTTAAGCATTTCTATTCTAGGCCTGAAAGTAAAGAAAAAAAGTCAATCTGGTTGACGTGTCACTAAATAAAACTTTGTTTACAAATATAAAGCTTTGGTTTTATTCGATATTGGCGACCATCGCCATTGTCTCTATAACACACTTGGGCCCTTCATCCATCCACTCCACGTGACCAGCCCATCGGAATATGTTAATGTCTCAAGCAAAGTAAAACCCTCGGTAGACGTCATAAGGCTTCGGGTTCAACGCCTCTATGTAGGCCATAATCCGAAAGGGTGCAACGTAACTGTGTTGAGACAAAACTTATCTCATAGGTGGATCTTCTCAGTACAACATTTAATTCTTATATCATTCATATCCATTGTAAGAATTTGTTTCTCATCGTTGGTGTTACCTGGGAATCATAGCCATTGACATGAGCCACTCGTGGCGCGTCTCTTTGTCCACGTCTTCGTTTATCACCTTGTCTTTGATCAACTCCACTGAACCCGTGCTCGCTATGTATGGCAACGCATCCAAAATGTGTTTACTGTAATAAAAGAACATTTGACAGTGTTAGAGCCCGCATCATCATCATCATTTTGATCATCATTTTGCAATCAAACAACATCATTTTGAATGATTAGGCTGGCTCGACCGGTGAAATACCACGACCTCACAGAAGACAAGCGTCAAGTAGAAATATTCTGTATTTAGTCCTATGAGTAACATACCGGAGGCCTAATTCTACTTCTCTTCCCTTTCCCATCAATCTTTGATAAGGAAGGTATGGGAAGGGGAGGAAGATTTTACCGGGAAGGGTTATTAGGAAATGGAAATATAATTCTTTTTGTTTGCACCCGCAACTCATTACATGTTGCAGGTGCCTATAGAAAGCAGTCATTTAACATCAAGTGAACCCCTTGCTCTTTGCCATCTTATTCAGTAAACGCCTGTTGACTTACGAGGCGGCGGGGCAGATAGTGGGCGCTCTCGCTAGCAGCTGCGCTAGCGCGGGGTGGTGCAGCTTCCGCGCGGACCTGACCAATCTTCCCCACAGCCCCACTATGGAACCACTGTCCATGTTCTCATCAACGCTCGTCTCCTCTCCGTCCGGTGTCTGCTTCACCCTGGTGTTACAAAAAAATCTAGCAAGACCACATATTATAAAAATTTAACTATTAGTGTGCAAAAACCAAATATACATACATTCCTGTTTACACCCGTAATCCAAAGGGGTTGATGTCTAGTTTCTTCTATATCCAATACCTTGTTTCACAGCAAAATAGAATTTTAGTAAACATATTAAATATTGTTTAGTTAAAATTCGCAAATTCTAAAATAGTTTCGACAAACTACCTTTTCTCATATTACCTTATAACATTAACTATCCATTTAACACAATTTCTCTTTAATTTATCTCACGATTTCCCAAAAATTACAACTTTACGACGATGTTTCTTTGTTTACAAATATTATATCTTGCTATGAAACAAGTTATATGCATATAAGCTCGTCGGGTACAAGTTAAAACTTATCCTAACTAATATTATAGATCGAATGTTTGATTGTTGTTACTCGGTAACTCCTGACAACTCAAACGAGCATCATAAAATTGTGCATTCCTTGTTAACAGTACCCGTTTCATATTTTAACAATAACTTTTTGACACATGTATATATTATATGTAACATGTCTCAAAAAGTTATTATACGCGGAATTATCTTACAAACAATTCCAGTGTAAAAAATGGGAAATGAATGCGTGCCTAGCCAAGGGGAAATAGTATAGAATAATTACAACACCTAAACATCAAATTATACGACATAATGGCACTCTTGTTGCATGAAAAACTGGGAACTGGGAGAAATAAAGAACTGAGAGAATGGCCATGAAATATAATCCATTCCTATTCTCAGAGGTTGATATGTACTTCAGGGTTAACATCTGATGAACCTTATGCTATAAAACTCACAAGCAGAGCAGCTTGAGTACATCTCTCGCAGATCGCAGCTCGCCCGTATCTCCTTTATTGTTCGGAACGTGGTGGTGAAGGATGTTCGAACGTTTTTGTATAACCGACCAAGCTGCAAAGTTAATACATTAGATTACCTACACAATTTTTTTATTATTTCCCTAGGTAGCAGCCTTTGTTTTTTCTATACATATACATAAATATATTAAAGAAACTGACTGACTGACTAGTGGGTCAAAACTATAGCCTTAGACTTGAAATTTCGCATAAAAAATTCTGTTACTATATAGACAAGCACTAAAAAGGATTCTTCTAAGTTCATTCCCTAAAGGTCTGGTGGGGGATGAAAGTTTATATGGAGAAACTACCCGTGCGAAGCCGGGGTGTCTTAAGTAATAAATAAGCTATAGATGTTTGCTTTACCAGGCCTCTGAAGAATAGTAAGCTTCTGTTAAACAAATTTAAATACGCATGTTTTGAACTTTATACTTCTTACCTTTAGGTTCAGATTCCATAATTTCTATATCTGTTCTATGAAGTTCTTTAATCAGAACCAGGTCTTGGATAACGGTAGACATTGCTCCAGAGTTTTTACCAGAGAAAGGTTCAAAGAGATGCCTCTCGCGGCAATTGACTGACTTGTAGATATTGTGGTCGACCGCTATACGACATTTGCTCTCCGATTTAAGAACAGGCCAGGTTTGGAATTTCTGAAATTAGGACAACATTATACATGTAAATTTTCCAGGTTTTATGGTTATTTTCTCTAAGCAAAGTGACCTTTCTAGGTACCATCAATTTCAGAATTAAATATGTGATTTTAGCAAATAGGTGTCTACCAAATACTGTTTAAAAAATAATTTTGGACTTCGTTTAGAAACAATCTATTTATGTCAATTGATAAAAGAATTCCCAATGATCACTTCAATGTTATTGGAATATTAAATTGATCTTAATTTGAGTTCATATTAATAAAAGAAATAAATCTGTTTATACCATTAGTATATAATTATAACAAAAAGAAATATCATTTTAACTCACACTTTGAAAGTCATATCTGACAGTCTGCAATATAGACATGTATTTGTATCTATCTGTGCAGAGAGCAAGATTTTTCTTCTTCACCAGAATCAAGCTGGTATTCTCCTGACCACGGACCGTGTACTCCACATTGCATGTGCCTTGGATGTCTTGCTAAAAGGGAAATAATAAGAAAATTAAACAATACTGGAATTTTGAAATGCAATAAATACTCCATGTAACATATACTACTTACAGAGAATGGATCTCTGTCCATTAAAGATAGACAATGCTTCTTCAACTTATTAGCTTGTCACAAATGCTTATCAGTATTGGTCACTTAAAATCAGGTGCTTTTCACCTTATTTTAAGCAGAAGAAGAAAAGTATATCTATAAGGCTAAAGTAACAATAGAATTGCAAATATTAAATGATAGGTAAATATTTATGTAACAGTTAGGACAATAGTATTTGTTTAAATATATTATTGATGATTTTATGAACATACCTCAAATCCATTGAAGTTAATGTCAAACCTCTTCATACTATTTTGGAAGAGAGATAATATAGCTCTCTTGAAGTTGAGAACCCAATCCTCCTCCATGATATTGGGACATATTTCTGATATGACGCCATCGTGGAAGGCAAATCTACAAGGAATACAAGTCTATTATCTTTAAATTATCTTGTACAAAAACACAGAAGAATTACTTTTTTTTAATTATTTCAATGAAATGAAAATCACAATTATCTTTTACCTGCTATGTTGTTACATTACATTACAATTATTTAGATAGAAATGATAGGTACATTAACTTCACTTAGGTGAAAAGTGAGAAAAAATAACAGATTATTAAATTTATCTACATGTATCTTACATTTATAAAAAGCATATTATTAAAGCTATTGACCATCTGTTACTAAAACAAAAGAGAAAGCTTAATCAGTATACATAAAAATGAATCCCTATTTCCCTTGGTCATGGCACCATGTGCAAATGGCTAAGCCGAATTCGATAATTCCTATTCTGTTTTTGTTATTGTCAGGAAAAGATTCTTATGATAAAATTAATAAAGATGTATATTCCCGCCCTTTAGACACTGAAACAACTGCAATGAAATTTTGAAGAGATTCTTCAGATTGGCTTGACAGGTGATCCTGTGAAATTTGTTAGTGATTGGATCAACTAAATTAGTGCTACCTGGGTGAAGCCGACACTCCGGTGATCAGTGATTCTATAATTGAACCTTTCTGTATTTATTTGATGACTTGCAATATTGGTTGGTTGCTATATCTTCAAGGGGTTTCTAGGAACTTGTTACAAATAGTTCATTAAAACTAATTGATATATCCAAAATCGCAATTACATCCTAACCAATGACTATATTATACCTTATGGCAGTTCTTACAGCAACTATTGTAGCAGGCACACTTCATATATTATATCTTATTTTGTAAGTATTCTGTAGATAAATATGCAATTTTATTCATTAATGAGTATTTAAAATGAGGTTACCTGAGATCAAACTGTGAAACCGCCTGTACAAACTTCTCAGATCTTTCAACTGAATAATTTTCATCTTGATCAGCTAATGTGATCTTCTGCAGTTGCAACAGCCCTTCACAGGGAGTAATGAACTGTACTTTTATCTGTAAATCATAATTGAAGAGTTTAAATGGGAGATAATTTATTTTAATCTTTATAGTTTGGTATTGAAATGGAAAATTTGTATACAACCTTTACATGGTGTATAGTTAGTATATTTTTTTCAGTCCAGGTAAATATTTACAATTATGATAATAAAAATATAGCTATTGTTACTTTTGGATAATGTAGCTTCTAATAGTGAAATAATTTTCAAGCACAGCTCAAAAAATAAAATATAAAATGCATGCTATTCTATATGTATGTCATATGTCTAGCAAGTCAGATTCACATCATATGTGGTATACTAAACCTTATTTTTCACTATAAATTGTAGTTCATAATTAGCTGCCTTTTGTCATCTTGCACCAAGTGCAATTAGTATATTAGTTCCATCACATCAGTAACATAATTTTAAAAACTAGTATAAGCTCTGTACGAGATTTGATAATTAAACTAACTGCATATATATACAATTGCAGCACAGTATGTAAGCAATATCCAATATTATCTGTAGCTCTACTGCAATTGAAACTGCATGTATCAGTTTAATTGTCGGGACAGTTTTGATCCTGATCCTCGACCTATTTTGGTATACTAGCCATATTTTTTATGTAAATTTAGAAAACACATTGAAGAATGATCAACTTTATATGCTGATTATTGATGAAATAAAGCAGAATAGATGTGAACTTACTTCCGCAGTAACATCCAATGTTGAACGATTGTTGCTGGACCCAGCAAAGTATGTCTCCACATTTACATTGTACTTGTAATAATAAACCGTTTGTGCCAGATATTTGAACTTCTCTGAAGCTTAAAATAAAAAGAACACTATTTAATGTTTACTTTACCTAAATGATTAATGAAAGTAATAAGACGATTTCTGCTTGAAGTCTCTTTGAAGTGTTTATACTACAATTAACATTATTTTTTATATTATATATTGTAATAATTGAATATTTCTTCTCTTTTATTTCAAGCTAAACTTAGAATTTGAAATGTTTGCTATTCTATTTGTTAAAGTTTAAAAATGTTTACCTGCACACGAAGGTGGTCCACAAATATACGGATCTTTCAAGGAGTCTGTAAATAAACTTATAATTTAGTAACGAAATTTTAAAGACAAGAGTTGACATTGACAATATTTGTTTTGTGTTTATTTACAAACAAAACTCTTCAGAATGTTGCCAATGCTATTTAAACGTGGGCTTCTACTGGCGTAAAAACGTGTCGCTGTACAAGCTTTCTCTCTATATTTTCTTACGACAATATGTTTGTGTCAATGTTTTCGGCAGTGTAAGCCCACGGTAATACTTTGAGAACCACATTTTTATTCATTATACTAGCGCTTCGACCACAATTCCATCTGATGTCAAGTGGTAATGTGCTCGAAGGATGGTGCTCGCCGTACTAACTAGTAACCACTATGAACCACTAGCACTAGCTAGTAGTAACAGCCCATTCTAGTTAGATTTTGTATTATTGGCTTTTTTCTAATAAATTGTTACATGTATGTTCATTTCTTCAAAAAATCGACGAAACATTCGTGCATTCGACAAATGCTTAAACAATACTAACACTAGCGCCATCTACTCCGTGGGTTTCCACTGGCGTATAAACTTGTCGCTATACAAGGTTTCTCTCTTACTTTCCCCCTAAAAAAAACTGAGAAAATCATATTTTTGTCTGAACGTTTTCGGCAGTGTAAACCCACGGTTAGCATAAAAATAACATCAGAAATATAGGAAATCCTATTTTTTATATAATCAATGTAATCGGATATAAGATTTTTTCGTTGTTACGTCTTCACATGAAGGCAAGCTTCATGAGATTTGCATACAAATTGAAAATAGAAATAAGGAGGATAAATAGGATCTTTTAAAAAAAATCTAGGTAGACATCTTTTACAACATTCTTAGTTGCCACGGTAATGTGCAATGAATCCTACTTAGTATTACAAATCAATAAGTATCGTATGCGTGGGGAGCCGCGAGTAATAGCTAGTACTTGTTCTATTTGTTATTTTTTTCATAATGAGGTTGCAAGGCACTGTTCGAATAATTAATAAATTATTTATTTGAAGAGAAGTAAGTGCACTTAAATGATAAACAGTTTGTAAATGGCACGATAAAGTTGCATGTCATTAGGATTAAAACCGGAAAACAAAAACATTATATTTTTCTAGTAACTATCCAACATTTTATCACGCATATTAAAAAGACATAAAATTGTCGATATTGTTCAGTTAAAAGTTTATATTTCAATGATATTATCTCACACAAAACTACATTTTAATTTATTATGCCTTAATCAACGATTGAGTAATATTGTGTAACAAAACGCCGATGCCGATTCTGAAATTAGAATAAATTGGCCCTCTGACCTCTCTAAGCCCATGTCCGAGTGATAAGGTTGTTATCAAAATTTCGGTTTAAAAAATATCAATGCATTACTTACCAACTATTTTTTCTCGTAACATACGAAACAGTCGATTAGCAAAAAATCTCAGCGGAAGAAGGAGGATTATATGTGCTATCTAGCTAGGAATAATAATTCTAATCATAATATCAAGGTTTTAGAATTACCCTCAAATTGATATCCATATTCAAAACAATAATTATAAATGAAATTCATAAAAAAAAATCATACTTCCTGATCCATTCACAGCACTAATGATGCACAAACACACAAAAAGCACACACAAATTCATTTTGTCGTCAATGATTTAGCACACCATTGTGACAGCTGGTCGTTTCGCACACCACCGTCCGAATGACAAAATCCTCAGAAATGTACTATCAATGGGTCGAAGTTTGGGGTCAGAGTGAACTTTACTATCGCTAAATTATCTGTGGCAGGACGCGGACTACGCGTAGTTGGACACGCTTGTTGTAATTTGTAATAAATAATAATTCGATAGACAAACATCATTAATAAGACATAATGTGGTAAATAGGTTAACCATATTTACTTCAACAAGAACAACAGGATAGTGATGATAAGCGATGCGTTCGAATCCATCCACTAACTTTTAATAGAAGACAAAATGCATAAATTAACACATTTATTAGTTCTTCGATTTAATGAACGTTATATGTGAAGAAAAAGAAAAACTGAGCTGCAAAATAATAATTTAAATATATGTATTAATATTACAAATCATTTTATCTCTGATATTCGCAAGGATGATTGATACAAAAAATGTACGGTTATATATGTAACGGAACCCTTGCATCTTAAATTTTCAATCCCTTATAAGCGTCTGATTACCCATGGGTTTTCACTGGCGTATAAACTTGTCGCGATACAAGATTTCTCTCTATCTTTCAAATTTTAAATGTTTTCGGCAGTATACCCCCCGGGATAATAAGAAACGTTTCACACTTATCACCGATCACAACGGAATAATTTTTATATTTTCTCCCATTATCCTTACCAAGATCTTCAGGAATCTTGATTTCTTTTTACGATTGAGTATAATGCCATCTAGGCGTAAAATTAAGATAACATTAAATACCATATCTAAAGAAAGTTGCGTATTTTTTTTAATCTATATTTTTCTCAGCGAATCATGGACACCACGCTGTTTATTTGTAGGGTCGTCCGACGGCAGGAAGTGAGCGGAAATCGTGATGTATCTGGTTACGTTCCGACAGAGTCCCACTCGGAACAATCGTGGTACCTGATTAATTTTATTGTTTGATGTCGCTTGCATTTACATTATAGAAGACTCGTTGTCGAATAATTCAGTGCCAATAAAAATAAAGTAGTCTTAAACTTCTACTGAAGTTAGGCTTGCGAAATATAAAGTATCTATATATCAGTAGTATATTTATACTTTGAGTTCCATCAATAGCGTCAATGACCAATGATCATTTCGCATAACGATTTAAAGTACGTATTTACCACATGGTTGCCAAGGTCGGAGTATAATGAGGAATCGTGCATATATATATAAGAGGAATAAGGTTTCAGGATTTGACATTAAGCTCGTTAAACAGGTCAATTTGTGAAAGTTTGATCAGAACAGGATATTTTTTACAATATTTTAATGAAGCCTTACTGCCAACACTGCCAATCACTTACGCAACATAATTTGTTTCGTTACTATGCCATAAATCAATTTCTCAAAATGCCCGAACCACCAAAGCATATCTTTCTCATTTCTAGTCACAATATCAATTTTTAAGCCATACTTTTTCGTTGTGACGCTATTTTTAAACCTCGGAATTTTTAATCCTAATCCCTTTAAAGAAAAACCATAGAGGTAACTTAATGTCCATTAAATGTTTCGTTTAGTATTTATTTTTATTAATTCGACAACAGTATCTGTTCCCTACTTGAAATCGTCGAAATTCGTTGAAAAATATTACTGATTGCTTTCCTGGAATTTTTGTTTGTCCCCATTTATAATAATATAATATTTATAATTTAATATTTATAATGTAAAATAAGCTCTCATGTTTTTTATACTGGGGGCCGACAGATTCCACTAGAATATATTTGAATTTTTTCTTTTTAGTTTGTTCTAAATCAAGATGCACACACATATTAACAGTTTAACTTTTACGCTAAAATTCATAAACTCCAAAATATATTCGTGTATTTTAGAAAATGACAATAATTAATTACGATTTAAATTTTCATTAAAAAGTTCTATAGTCTATAAATTAGTGTAGCGTTCTTGTCTTTTTAGTTCCAGTTATCGAGGCAATTGCGATCACAAAAACAAGTTGCACCAAGTCGAACGCCGGCCCCGAAAAAACATCTCTTGACTGAGATGCAATTGTTGTTTCGGCTATATGGAGTGACGCGTATGGATAAGGCGAGGTATTTGTACGTGAAGACATTCCAAAGTGACTCGAAAAATTACTTCATAGGGTTGTCAACTTCCAAGAATCTGTAGTAGAACTTTAAAGGTTTTGATTAATTTTATTTTGCTTCAAGGCTATATGTATGATAGCATTCAAGTCATTTTTTATAAAAATACGTTACGCCATTTTTATGTCATGTTCACCATCCATCCTTAATTACTTGTTAATACAGAACTTATCTTCAAAAATGTACATAGAAATGGAATGGAACTATTCCTGCTGCTGAGTTTCATCATCGCTCAACACGACAGAGCTCCAACTACCATCCTCATCATCTTGATGGTTAGTATTCTGCATTCTAATATCGTGCGGTTACTCGTACCGTGTGTAATCATCTGTCGTTGCTTCTAAACCACTACGACTTAGGGTCCAAGAAGCGTAAGTAAGGAAGGATCCCGTAAAGGCAGTTCTGCAGTTCCTCTGGTATTGCTGATGTTTATGGGCGATAAGTGATCACTTATATATTAGGCAACCCGCAGTTCGTTTGCCCCTTGTGCTATATGTATGTAATGTAACTCCCCGGGCTTATAGAAAGGGTAAAATACGTTGTGGGTAGTACAAGGCTATTAAAAGGGGATGTTTCAATATTGTTTTGTTTTCCATAAAAAAAATCTATTATAAACTGCATAAGCTGTTTACTAAAGTATTGCTATTCATAGCGCTTCCGTATTTTTTTCCTCTGTTATATCTTTTTCTCTTTCATGTAACGAATTGTGCCTAAATTTGACGCGTCCTTGAAACTTTAATCTCGTTTGTCCTCCAATTATGGAATCGATTCCTTAAAAAACACGATTACACTTATAAGGTTAAGTAATTATAAATCCAGGAACCCTAGAGATTTCGGTTGAATTTGTTAACTCATGATATTTTTTGGTTGCTTTTTGTCCGTCCTGCTCTGCTCTGTATGCCTCATGCTGCTGACGCGAAAATTACCTCATGTTACATTCATAACGTGTTAACACACGATATAAAATCAATATTTTGCTGAAAACTTGAATTGTGTAGTCATATTTTACTACGTGTTTTATAACAGAAACAATCCTTTCAAATTGTGTGCACTTTGGAAGATTGTTTCTTTATTGTTTGACGTTTTTAGCGTACTGCTTGTTTATTAATTGACAAGTCGAGGGTAGTTTATGTAATGATCGGTATATATAATAATCATGATGGTTCGATTTAGTAGCCTGTAGTTTGACTAACAAGTTAAAGTTTCTTGTAGTACAAAGTTAATTCTATAAAAATAAACGGCTTAGATTTTCAGAGATACGTCCAACAACGAGACAACATCGCAAGTCAATAATCATCTGATTGGCTCGAGAATACGGGAGCAGATATGCCATTCCACAAACTTACAACTTGCACACGATTACGACTATAAGACTATATAAATAAGGTTTATTTTATTCTGACACGAAGAAAGTATAATGTAGTTTGACACTTTAATTGGCCTTCCGATGGAACGCAAATCAATAAGGGCAGCTACACACAGTGTGACACAGTCAATTCAGCTCTGTTTGCAGATATCCGAGAGCTGGAGTACAAGGCCTAATAAGATCGAAACGTGAAGTAACAAATTCATTGAGGTTATCCCATTTTGTTTACTTATTGCGATAAGGTACTGGGGCGACCGAGTTTCGTTAAGCGTTTTATTTGTAAAATCGTGTTTTTTTGGACACGTTGTTTCGGATAATGTGATATAGCGCCATCTAACAAAACTTAGCAGTACTAGAATATTATCATCCGTGGACGATAATACGAATATAAAATAAGTCTTTATAACATCACAAATAATTTAAGGGATCAATATTAGTTACAAGAAATAAATAATATACAAGAGTATTGAAAAAGTAAGATGTAAGTAATTATTAAAATCTTAACTTTTATTATAATATGGTGCAGGCGTACCATTTTTTACGTGCAATCGGTTCCTAAAAAGGAAAAGAATCGACTTAGAGAACAAAACTTGCTGATACATAGCACATCCTTTATATGATTATTATAAATAACGTCCTTATATGGCGAGTCCAGATTCGTATTCACTTTTAAGGCATACGAGGCAATAAAAAGCTCTCGGACAGAACAAGAATGATTGCGTCTTCAAATGTAAAAATTCCTTACCTAAAGTAGAAGATTATGCAAGATAAAAAACGGATTTTCAATAGCAAATTATAAAACGAATGAAATTTGTTTATATTTCGCAAAACGGAACTTTTGCTGTCCGTATTTTTTAACTAGCTGCAAACAGAATCATCCACATGAAACGACCATAGTGATTAAGGTCAACTAAACGTTTTACATGACACCGATCAGATGTACTTATTACCGATGTCTACAAACAAGCTCATCGTCTTTTAGAATTTCTATCTTCTTAAGTTTCTTTTCTTACTGTCGCACTCAGAGTCGTTTAATGGTTATTTAAATAGTCCCTTAGCTCTGCTCCATCAGATTTTAGAAGCGCACTCTCAGAGTCGGTTAAATGTATTTCCAAACCAGTACGACTTAGGGTCCTTCAAGAAGCGAGCCTATCTTTTTGTTAAAGGCCGGCAACGCATCTGCACTTCCTCTGGTGTTGCGGGTGTCCATGGGCGTCGTTGATTACCTGGGTGTTCCCGCCGCTCGTTTGCCCGTTATCTTATAAAAAAAGTTCTCACATCAATTATTTTATGTATGGATACACCGCGGTCGTAACCGACTTCTGATAGTTTTCTGATGTGTAGATATAGTATAAAATGTAATTGAATTATTTAATTGACTTGAATTGTAAGACTCTCAAACTGGTAAATCGATTTTAATATTTTTTTGCCATAAGAAATCTATGTTATTTTTTACGTCTTCTAGAATTTATGTTGCTGTGTTCTGTGTTGTGGCTGTGTTCGGACAGCCTAATTGTACTTGTTACCAGTTAGTACTGTGACTCATAGTTATCGCAGTCAAATACGATGTGACTCGATTATTGGTTAGGGTGACCAGTCATTCATATGTTATTTTAGCATTTGGAAGTTAAATATGTATGGCACCAAGTCCATCTGTTAATGATTCCTTAATTAATGAGAGTACCATCTAATGTTGAGTAAATAAAACATATCTTTACACTAATTCATTGAATTTATTTATCAGCCTTAGAAACGGTAGGTTGATTATGAATGCAACAGAAATCACACCATGTCATTGATGTAAGTCATGTGCAATGTTCTTCGTCCATACATCCTTGGTAAGGAAACTAAACACGAGCTCCAGTTAAGGGGCGAATACTATTATTTGAACCTGATAACCGCAACCTATAGACATACGCAGCAGAAGAGTTAATACAAGTATTAGTAAATTACAAAGAAATAAAACAAAAACGTTACGGAAATTGGCTGAACTATTTATTTATTATAGAAAATGGCGGCAAACGAGCAATCTTGGCACGTGATCTTAAATGATTACAGCTACGCACCAAGCAAATGTGTTGCAAATGCCTTGCCTTTATTTTGGATCGAATAGAGGATAGATAGGAAAAGGAAATGGTTATGGAAAGGGGAAGACAAATTAGAGCACCTTACTCAAAGACGGAAACATTAGAAATTTCGCGCGTGTCTATTGCGAGGTTGTTGTCATTCTATGCTACCTAAGCGAAGCCTTTTTATTGACATAACCGTTTGAAAAGTTTATTTAAGCTAAGCTAATTTGGTTTGAATCGATGAACATTGCAAATAGCAATATCGTTTAAAGGTATACTAAATACATATTACAATGAACAGCGGTATTGTCGCGTCTCGTAAATAGTGGGCCGTGTGGCGACCTTGCTGGAGCTCGTTTTGTTTTCGTCGATTGAATTAGTTATCCGCTTATGTCGGCCATTTTGATAAGTTCTCCATGCGTACTGGGAACAACAAGAGACAATAATTCGTATAAATAAGATTCTTTCTTGAAAATAATTTAAGAACTGTACAACATAGATACTTTCATCCTTAGTCATAAAAAAAACTTGGATGACGATTCTCTTATTTCAGGTTTATAATATTTATATATTAAATTAATAAGTACTTATCTTCTTCTACCTTCTATGTGTATAAAAGGCGATGTGTGTGTGTTTGTATGTATGTAAGTATGTTTTTTCAGTTTCAAGAAATGATCAAATTGGTCTAGCGGGTGGTCCTGACAGGATCATAGTTTAGTAGCGATCGGATCAACATAATTAGTGCTATCCGGACGAACCCTGGGCGGATCACTGGTGTTTAATATTTCGTAACAATAACATTTGATTGGTTTTAACTAGTATGTTATGTGTTGTTATTTCATTGTAGGTATAGAACAGTTTAATAATTGAAGATTTTTTTATTAAAGATATAATAAATTCTTTAAAAACGTAGCGTATGCGAATTCGCAAAGTTGCGGTATATTTTTTTTATCAAAGAACATATATTGTATCACAATCTCAAGTAAACCTGGGTCTACCATTACCAGCTTATGGTAAAACTGGTAGAAAAAATAATATAATTCACGAAATAAATCTCTTTTTATAAAAGAAAATAAAATATGGACTAACTCCTTTAATCCTGAGGGGAGAGTTGACACGATCCTTACACACATCTCTCGTATCTTCTACATTCATATATTTACACATACACGCTCGTTGGATAAGGGCACTCCTTATATCACCCTTCTTTAGTATGTCACTAATGTGATCGATAAAAGTTTCCCTGTCAACACTGGCACTCATTTTTCTGATATAAATTTGTTTTGTTACTCTATCTTTATTTATCCTTTCAACATGTCCAAACCACCGAAGCATACCTTTCCCAATTCTAGTCAAAACATTAAGAACACGGATTTAAAGTCGTCAGAGTTAGGTCTTGTGCGATAATGCACGAATAACGTCGTTCGAATTCACAAATTTAGCCAAACTTTCTGAACACAACTTTCATGTAAAAGGTCCAGAGAAATCAAATACTTACACAGTTTTATTAAGGTACATACATCGGCATACAAATATGCAATGAAAATGAAAACAAGATTATTTGCAATACAAAACACAGAGCCTGCGATCAGTACCATTGTGCTACAATACAATTGCCAGAATTTAAAAAGGCTTTCCATCTTTTTCAACCGATTTATTCGTCAGTTTAGTTTAATTATGAGGTAAATGCTAATTGGTTCAATTATGAAAACTCCTATTTAAAAATAATAGCAATCTTTTGATTTACATAGGGAGGTGACAGTGTAACAGTCAAATAATACAACATTTCAGTTATTCGCAAATTAAATTCGAAATGTATCACGTATAAGCCAAAAGTAAAACGCCATGAAATTTATATCTAGAAAGGGAAATACTTTATTAGTATTGTTTAACTGTCTTTGTATCGTATAAAACTGTCGGTACAATACACTTAGATGCTAAGGTTTTTTCTTACCGGGGTAAAATAACACATAGCTGATTTAAAATACCAACGCGCCATGAAGTCTGCAGCTTGTGATCATGTTTTAAACGGCCCTCGCCATTATATAACATTTGATAAACCAAACCAAGTCCTCGCAAAAGAACACCGCTTCCTACCCAGGATGATACGCGAGGCTATTGAAATGAAATACATCCTAATTTCAATAGAGAAGATGGCAAGGTACTACCACCGACTTGGGATACCGTGATTGATAAAATTAAATCTCAAACCAAGCATACAACTGCAAGACCGCAAGTGAGCTCTTTCTGCATAGATCGGAGAGAAGTTCAAAATAAGTGGGTACTTTGCCAGCAACTTTTGACATTGGGACGTCTGACACCTCAGTCCCCCCGAGACCATGAGTGCTGTTAAGTACTCGAAACGGCAGGAATCAAAAAACGTAAAATTAACGCGATAAAATCCGTAAAATTTGTTTTATTACAATATGTAGTATTCGCGAAAATATAAGAAATCATTAAGTTTTTTCTACTTAATTTAAGATATCGATTGATTCTACTCCTATTACCTATTAAGAGACAAAGACATTAAAAGAAATCTCTTTGATGCGTATAAATACACTTACTATGATCTTAAAAACTGCTATTAAAATTTTACAGGCGCTACATTTGTATAATTAAAGGAGGAATAGATACTAACGACATTAAAATAGCAATTTACTTGAACAACCAATTAAAGCCAACGTTGGCAAATAGTATTTATCTACGTAGACGGACTCTCTCTGACGGATACAGAATCCACTTCTCAAATCCCGAGCGATTCTCAACGCTAAAGGCAAGCACCTTTTGGCGCCAAGTCATGGTGAAATAGAACGTCTAATTAGGACTCGAGAGTGCGGGCGACGATTTCATTACGAATGTATGAAGCCAGCACAGGGACGTGGCTTGCAAGCACACGACCTGTACAATGCTCCTTCCTTGGCGTAAAGTGACCAGTTATACGAGACACCCACTAGTCCTTTTGTTGCTCAATTTATTTAAGAGACTTCCGCACGCTGGGGAAGCGAGGGAGATCACGCTAAGCTGGACGCCTTTTCCCAGCTCTTTCCTGCAACGTACGACAAAAAGTCGAAACGTGTGGGACTGCAGACGAACCCGTTTCACCATACAAGGTCCTCCTCGACGGGCCGCTTCCCAACGCAACAGCACACATAATATTGTTAGCTGCCGACCGATGGCTTTTTATGTCCGATGCATTATTCGATACTCATTTAAAATTCTAACATGAGCTTATAAAGAGAGCTCGCCATTTTCATGCGGTCCCCTGCTGTCGGCGGTCGTCTTCACACAACTTGGAGCGCTATCGAATAAAGCTTATTTGTAATAAATACGGATTTTATTGCCTAAATATATTACGCAAATTCGCTTTAGCCCGCCCGCGTAGGTTTTGGCGCCCACGCGTCAAAAATTGCGGGGGCGAATACGGAGGCTTCGCGTTCAAACGTGCGCGCGCGCCGTCTGACACACACGTTTCGATAAAAAAGTACTTTTTATTTTGAAAAAAAAAAAGACATTCGGAACGGTATTTAAAACCAGTTTTAAAAGTGCTTCAGTGTTGCCAGTGCCAGACGAATTTCGAATAGTCAGTTTTTGAATATCAAATGACATATATTCTAATGTTTTGTGTTTTATGAATGGAATGAGATAGGAAGTGACGTGATGCATAGTGTTGCGCCTGCGTCGGCCCGGTGGGCGCCTCTTTGTCGACAATGAGCGGTCGTTAGAGCGGAAAGGTGAGTGTAAAGAACGATTCATTTAGTTTAGACCGCGTCGAATTACGTTCATTCATGCCTTTATTGCGGTTATCAGTGATAATGTCCTAAACGAAATCTTTTTAATTTATTATGTTTGGTATTTATTTATCAAAATAACATGCAATCAATGTTCACAAAACACGAATAGTTCTTTATGATTAGTTTTTAGTTTTGATTAATTCACATTTTTAAGCGTTACGCATTTCTAAACACAAATATTACTAATACGCTTCATCATTTTTTACTTCTCATTTACTACAGTAACCAAAAAATCTAAATTAAAAAGTTAGCCTTGAATGTCGAACCTGGCACCCCTGATGTTAATCTATTAAATAGTGGATAAGTTCTCATGGTCTTGGCAGTTGTTCGTATTTTTTTATTATCGAAGGCTCCGGCTTCTTGGCACAAAAGTTACTGGTCAGTTCCCGCGGTTACAAATCGAGTGTAAGTAAAATCGGAAATCCTCGTTTATCAGACGAAACGCAGAACTATATCCAGATATATTTTGTGAGGTCGTGTTACTTCCCTTTTCGAATAACTTTCCCACATTCACGCCGGCGTGCATCACCGGTGGGCCACACACGATTGACCTATCGGGCGGCGGGCATCACCGGTGGGTCACACACGATTGTTACATTGGTTGGCGTGCATCACTTTTGGGTCACACACGACTGACCCAACGAGCGGCGTGCATCATCGGCCACTCACGGCCGATAAAGCGTAGGTAGTATCAATTCAAGCAACGGCTTGCACCGAAAAATATAAAATTCGGTCCTGGTGTAAACCTGTCAAATGCACAAAGAAACTCCTGATAAATACCAGTTTAAAATCAAAGTTTTCCATTATTTGGTTACAGGAACGTATGTGTAAATTTAACATTGTAGCAATAATACTTTGGGGATTTGTGATGATGGCTGAGATAGTCAGTTAGCGGTATTTGACAAATATAGTAGTGCTTGAAGACGATACCACCGGATGTAGTTCCGTGTTCTCAAAAGATGGTGAGCATTAGTTTAACACTATATTCGAAGGCAACACTGACGCTGGCAACTCGTATCCCTATTACTTGTATTTTTTATCTGTATCATTCCCAATTCACATGTAAATAAGCTTATTTCGTTTTATTTTTCTCAGGAATGAAAGTACATTCGAATATTTCCATAGTGTTCGACATCTATTAACATTATTTATCTTACATTATCGAGTTTACATACTCAAGAGATCAAAATGAAATGAACTAAGCAACTAGCCGCGAGGAAAAGGGATTGTTAATGCGTTCATTTGCACACTTTACGTAACTCTAGTATCCACGTTCGCAACCTTTACGTTCTCTGCGTAACAGCGGCCATTCAACGAATGCCTGCGATACATCACTACGACTTAACATGGATATTACAAAACATACCTATTACAAAAAATAGGCATAATAACAGCAACAAATACTCATTACGTCCCTACTAATATTATAAATGTGAATGTAAGTTTGTTTTTTACGCTTTCACGCGACAACTACTCAACCGATCCTCATGAAACTTTGTACACATATTCTTGGAGGTACTAGAAGTCACACAGGATACTTTTTATGAAAAAAATTGTACATAAAAAGCGAAGTATGTATGTTCCCTATAGACCTATAGTCTCCGAAAGGGCTGGAACGAATTCTATGAAATTTGCAAGGTGGTACCGATCGGATCAAGATAAACAGTGGTACCCGGGCGCGTCACTAGTTTACAATAAATTATGTTACAAGTGTATAACCGCCATTCGTATCTGTCAATTTTTACACGAATTTCTCCCGTGATGACGTTTATCGGTAATCAGTGCACAAAAAAGATTTCAATTGTTGTTTTTCTTGTGTCCAAACATAAAACACTAAGTTATATAAATATGAAACAAGAATCCATTAAGGCAGATTACTCCAATTTGCCGATTTTCTGG
This sequence comes from Papilio elwesi, assembly GCA_029849275.1. Classification (NCBI taxonomy): domain Eukaryota; kingdom Metazoa; phylum Arthropoda; class Insecta; order Lepidoptera; family Papilionidae; genus Papilio; species Papilio elwesi. Next base: position 2,965,179 of record CM056711.1, read on the forward strand.
TACAGTTTCTCGCTCGAGATAAAAGTTTTGTTTAGCTGAATGGAGTTCAATATTCGAAATGTTAAGACTTCCATGTAAGTAAATTATAATTTATTAATATAAAGTTTAAATTTACTGTAGAAACTTACGCTAAACCTTACTTGTATCAGTGTAGCGTGGTTTAAGGTTATGTTTGATTGGATTCCAGCGTCTGCGTCTTGTTTTATATTTCGAATATGTAAGACCAAAAGTAATAGAATCTAACCTCAACAATTACACCTATAAATAATGGCCTATTTATTCACCTTTTATAATAACGAAATAATTATTATTTATATAGCGCTAATATACACTTTGTCACTTAAAATAAAAATACGTCAAATGGAAGGTACATAAATTAATAATCGAATTTAAATTTATAACTGATAAGTCTCGTCGTGCAACATTCGACCATTTATAAATAATTTATCGGGTGTTTTTGTAGAAAATGGGCGTTTCAGTATTTATACTTTTAAATTAATTTCAAACAACCTAGCACTTTGTTTACTGCACACCAATATTAGTTTAAAATAATGCTTAGGTTATTTCATAACAATATGGCGCGTTGACACTACCATTGTTCAACATCGCAATATTTTAAATGAATTTTGAAAACAAAAAAGTTTTAATAAATGTTTAAGTTTACTATTAATCGTTACTTTGAAGTTTGAAGCCACAATAAGAATATTTTTTGAATTATCCCACCCGTGAATACATTATATAATGGTTCTTAAAAAAAATTCGTCATGATTATTTTTTAAATCGACATTGCCCTAAACGCTAAAGGTCCTCCGCTGTGGATGCAGTATCCAGCGACTTTGTCCCGTTCTTATGAGGTCTTGACCCATCTAGAAGTAGGGCACCCAATACTTCTGCTCCTTTGGCCTCCATTCTATGATTTTCCTCTCAAAACAAACAGTAGCACGATCGATGTGACCAGCCCATTGCCACTTCATCATTCAGTTATGTATATTTTTGTAGTTCAGAATAAATACCTGTTATCTATGAAGGCGTAACTGAACAAATATTATGCTATTTAAATTACTTATATACAAGATATTTGAATGTTGTGCGTGGGTGAAAATAATAGCCCTCAAGCGGTGTGATGTTACGAAACGGTGCCCGGTTTCTTTGGCGTTTGTTTCTGGCTTATGAGGTCTGTTATCTTTTATGACATATTTATTTTTATTTTATACGCTTTAAATATGCATAGAGAGAATCTTTTATACGATAGGTATTTTAAAAATGTAGGTTGTAAATCATCATCATCATCTTTTTTTAATTTAAGAATATTAATTACAAAAGTGAGTGCCAGTTTTGGCAAGACACGTCCCAGGAAAACATTTATCGATCAGATTGGGGACATAATAAAGAAATTCGATATAAGGATTACCAGTAACATACATATAAACGTAGACGTATGCCTGGATGTAGAAGCGAAGAGAGGTGTGTAAGTATTGTACCCATTGGAAATCCGTAATATTCGCCTATTCCACGTTACGGGCGTGACCGCATAATTTATATTAATTAGCAAGGCTCGTCTATTTACTGAACTGAGTTCCACGGAGATTATTCGGTATTATCATATTCACAAATAAAACTTATAAACCTAGGATAATTAAACGGTTATCCAATATTTAATCACTAGCTTAAAAATAATATTTGACAAAGTTGATCTAAAGTATGGTAGTACTACTAGACGCGCGGTGACCCAAAGTGGGCCTTGGCCACCGGCAGCAAGAGTGTCCATTCACCGTGGTCTCGCTCCATTTCTCGTTAGTTTCGAAGTTGAAGTTGAAGCAGGTCTTTCTCAACTTCATTTTTCCAGCTATACTTGGGCCTGCCGACCGGGCGACGGCACTTGGCCGTCCCAAGTGTGCGCTTCGCGTTTCTTTTCGCATCCATTCTTTCCAGGAGGCCAAGCCAGTGTAGTCTGTGTGCTTTTTTTCACCACCAAAGTTCGGCTCGGCCACCAGTTTATTTGAGCTATGGATTTTTCAAATAGTCTTTTTTGTTGTTTTTTGTCTGAACTTTCATTACTTCATTTATAACAGAATAATTCAAGAAAAAGACATTATAAATTAATAAAGTAATTGTATAATAACGTAACTAATATTCAATATGTAAGATATTAAAGCATAACTCGTGTTGATAGGTTTAATCTGAGACTAATATATTACGGGCTGCGGATTCCTGAGCACGTATGCCGTTAATGTCACCATCTATTAAATCTATTCCCGAATACTATACAATAGATGAATAGCAAGCTTATTGCTTTAAATATTTATATCATTTATATTAGTATCGATATCGATTAATATCGGAGCGGGTCAATATCCTAAACCTAATGACTTAGTGTACGAACCGTGATACATTAAGCTATGTGTTCGAATCTCTCATTCGACTATTACCGTAGAACATCTCTCAGCATAAGTCTAAGTTAGTTGATTTTTTTTATAAGAGAAGGGGGCAAACGAGCGGCGCGAACACCAAGATGATCAACGACGCCCATGGGCACCCGAAACATTAGAAGAACTGCAGATGTGTTGCCGGCCTTTAAGAAAGAGAGAAAAAGTTAAAAACTAGTTCAGATTATTTGCCAACCTCTGGCAAGTAAGGTCCGGATAAAGTTGACAAAGGTTATTGATGTTCGGAAAATAATCATGAGGGGCTCTCAAACTTTTATGAAAATATTATTTATTATGTAATAAAAAAATAAAAAAATGTATTTAACGATGCTTGAGGGTCCGGGTTTCGATCTTCCGCCTGCTGCCGACCCCTCAATCACATACATTGTTAGTGTTTCATCTCACAATTTACGACAGGTCTAAGTAATGTTTTTATTAAAAGAAAATAAATAAAATTGCAAGCATATGAAATATACGTTTACGATGATGGCAAAGTGCATTTTAATATTATTATTTATATTAAACACACACTTTCTGGATTTTTTCAAAAGATTTCCATCAAGAAATAAAAATGAATTGAATGAAAGTCAATAAACGAATGCGCTTCGTTATTGAACCTTATTTTAAATCATTAAAAAGTTATAACGTACGTAGTTTCATAATTTACCAGAGCTTTTCAATTACAAACATTTTCGATTACACGTAGTAAAGTTTTCATTTAATTATAACTTGATATTATAGATCACGTACCACCACCACCACCTGTAAGTCATAACTTATACAAACTTATGTACGTAACAACATCTACGCAATAAGGGTGTGTACACACAACCACAATCGTGCTAAGTAGATAATAGCGTTATGTATGAAAACATATTATGGCAAGATAAAGTTTTCACATTTCGAGTAAATGATAACCTCATTTACTCGAAATCATTTATATGGTGATTAAATTGGATTCGAATGGAAAACATATTTTTATAATATGCATAAACATGCCTTGTTGTGTTTGCCTTGAGGAGGCATTTACAATAAATGTATATCAGTAATCTTTAGCTACCGCTCCGGGTTGGGCGTAGGTACTTAAATTAAGAGCGCAAACAAAATACAAGTTTAAAAATCCATTACTCCATTTGTATGTCAGTCAGTAGAGGCCCGCGCATTAGACTACCTAAGTAGCACTTGAATAAATAACGAAGGACAGACAGATCAACAGTGCATCTTTATGACTTGGATGAAAATACCTAAGCTTAAAATAAAATATCAAACCTATGTTTAAACAATTACATTGGAGACATATCACTGGATTATTGCTTTGTTTATGATTATTAATAACTGTCATCTTTTATCGAACTCATTAGATCCTAAATGTAATAGGGCGAAGAGACCATCGACATTCCCCAGTCACCAATCAGACTAGAATACAAATATAAGTGACACTAGAAAGTATCACTTAAACATTTTGGCCCGGCTGAGATATGTCACCTAAAAACACGAGGGCAATTCAAAGTGATGTGTACAATCAAAAGCAATACGAATAAAATAACGGGATGCTATAACGCTATACATAGGAGTAATAAAAATAATTACTACTACCATAGTAGTTATTTTTAAATTAAATAGAACATTTTATCTGTGGCCTCTGGTGTTTGAAATGTCAGTTGTGTTTTTACAAGAACAATAGATTGTAGGACGCCGGGAGACGAGCTCGTACAGTGAGTATCGAATTTGGCGTCACGCCGAGTGACGCCGCGGGTCCCTCGCGTTGGCGGCGCCTAAATGACTACAATCCGATTTGGAAGCTGTCCGTAGGTTGCGGCTGTATTATAAACAAGCCGCATTATAAACCAAGGGACTATAATTATATTGCTATCTTTATTATACGAAGCGATGTAACATATTAATTTTTATTTCTTATTTGAATCAAACTACATTAGCCCACATTAACTAAAGTATTGTATTGGAGCAGTCTATAGTAAATTATGAAGAGAAGACTAGGCAGATTTATATGTATATTATCTAATTAGCGGTAATTATCTATAGGCGGGAAGACACGCGTGACGTATGACGACAGCCGAGATAACAATCTCATGAAATGTTGTGTTAAAAAACTACAGACACCGCCACCTGTTGGTAACGTATGGAACTTTTAAATAATTTTTACAATTAATTTGTAATAACAAATATTAAAGTCGATACGAGATTTATATATATATATATATAAACAAAGTTTTACGAATTTTATACTCTTAAATGTCCTTAAATGTATTTTATGAAACCCTTCATTGACACTTAACATAACAGTCAAGTCATAGCGTGCTAAAAACGGAATATCCCACAAATAAAAATGAGTCATTTTACGCCACAGAAGCTATAATGCAAAATAATGAACTCGATTATCCGCGAAAGCTTTTAAGCGTCGAAACCATTATTCTGAAGTTAGTCACATACATATAATAATATAATGCACGTTTACCAAACAAGACCGCTATTAACAACGTTGTAAACAATAATTTAGTGTTTATCGCGTTCACACGGCGCTGCGTCCAATCAGCCGCGTCACGGGACCTGCGGAAATTTTATAATAGTAAGCCGTTATTTAGGTCGCATCACTATGGTTTACTGTAATAGATGCGTCGATGTGTTTGATGTGTTGTACTTCTGTGCAGGAGATGAGGAAAGCGAGTAATTTACTAATCTTAAACGAAATGTTGCTTATGTATTAAGGGCCTCTAGAGCGGCCATTCCCTTAAGTGTTCGATTATCAGACTTTTAAATATTTCGCGTATTATTTCGTAATAGTGCGAAATATTCAATACACGTAGAAAATTAGGGCCATAAAACTCAGGTTCTTTAGTTAAGACTTCAGTTTTTCAGTATCAGATCAGTTTCTGAAAATACGTTAATGGAAATAACTTCTTAAAACTAAGGATAACCAGTAGTGTTATTAGTGTAGGTGAACGAACTCGATGTGTTTGTTCGCATTTAGGAGTCTGAGGCCGCGGGCGTTTACTCGCGGGGCGCTTTGTGTGTGAATAGAGTCGAGTACTGGCAAACGTTCGCTGTGTTTACGCAAATTAAAATCACATTTCATATTAAAACACACTTCTAATTGACTTTGTACTTCAAATACTCGGGTGTTCCTGTGAAGTTAGGTCGATCGGATTAACATAATTAGTGCTTCCCGAACGAAGCCGCGGCGGGTCCCTAGTCTTTTATAAATAATGACTAAAATAATTCTTTAAAAGTACTAAGCATGTATCAAGTTGCATAAAACCTATTATTCATAATTTTGTTTCATGCAAAAACTTCAAAGGTATTTTACGCTTTGACGTTCGATACTTTGTAAATTTTGCTAACAAAATTATCCTCAACAAGCTTTTGTACAATGTATATTAATGTTAAAGCTGAAAATGTCGCAAAAGCTCAGAAAAGTTCCATACCACTTTTTTACCATTACCTACTACTTATTGTCACGCTTCTATTTCTTATGTTTAACTGGTGGTTTTAATAGGGGATTTGCATCCTGCAAACGAGCAGCGGCTCTCCTTAAATTAGATGATCACCGCAACCCATGAATTTTCTCAACACCATGGGAACTCCAGATGAGCTGCCAGCCTTTAAGGAAGGAATACTCTTGAAATAGGGTTCCTTATAATCGTATTAGCTTGGATACAGATCACTCCACAAGGCACTTTTGCGAGGGAGGACGTTACATGAAAATCGTGCGGTAATGCCAACCACCAAGGTGGTGTGGAGATTTAGAGATGTTTCGTATAGAGCGATGACGAAACACAACGGCTAATGCCCAGCCTGAGTCGGATTAATTACAGTATTGTACGATTGTAAGATAAATTATAGTTTGTTACTTCTGGATATATGGTGAATAATTATTAAAATATAAATTTACGCTCCTAATCTGGAGAAACAATTAATAAACTTAAGATAAATAATTAAATCAATGTAAGTTGACCTCAAATCTATATGAGCAATCTCATTAAATAGAGTTCAACTTGGCTAGTGGTAAATGTCGGTAAAATTAATGCACGACAGGTGAAACCGCACAGCTAGAAATACCATATATAAAAGTCCTGCGCCGTCAACCCAGAGTTGTAGGCAGAGATTATAGATTTCCGTTGGTACGTAAATGTCACAAAGAATGAAGAAATCTTTCTCTACTAGCACTCTTCTATCAGCGAGTAATTTCAGCTATATTTTATTTGCTTTACTATTGTTATATGACGCAGGGGCGTGATGCTAGTCTGTAATTAATCATGTTTCCGATATAATGGGCAATGAACATTATTAATATTTTATTTTGCTTTCATCTTAATTGGAAAATCAATTCACATCATGCCGTGCTGTTGTGCCAAAGGATTATTGGTACCGTGTAAAGTTTATCTGTCTCTACACTTCAGTGTATTCACTCGAGAACTTGTGATTGGTTCTTGTTCCTACATTGTTGGCGTGAGTTCTAGTGTAAAGTTAAATACCTTGTAATTGGCACAATGTGAAATTATACAGGCTGCGATGTCGCTAAGTTTTTCACCCATCTGCTTTTTTGTCGACTTTTCCTATTGCCAAAGAATCGTAGCGTGATTTGATAGCATTATTACTGTTGACGAGTGGATTATATATGTGTTGCAATGAAAGATGTTGTAAGTTGATAATGTATTCTTTAAAAAGGAACAAAGGACAGTAGTAGCGGGGTAGTAAGCGTCGGCCGAAAGCGCTCCCCTCGCGTCAACTTCGCAGGCGGTTTAGTTGCCACTGAATAATTACTGGTGTAAGCCGTTATAGTCTAGCGAAAGGTTAACGAGATTTGCAATAGTTACCTATTAGCGATATAATATGAAATGAATGAGGAGCTATGTAGAATATTTGATAACATCATTTCAGCAGTATCATTATAAGCTAAAGACATCCACTGCTCCGCCATTAATAACCAAAAATATTTGCGAACTGTACGCATTTCCGGTATACAAAATAGTCCTATCCAAACTTTCGCAATGTAATTAGTAAATTGATGAAAGTAATATCGTAAAAGGTCGTTTATAGTAGAAAATATGTTTCTTCTTCGATAAAGACTTTTTCCATAACGATTTGCGATGGACATAATACGTCAAATTGTCAATGATTCGTTCAGTTTACAATTTGCTGAGATAAAATGCCTAGTACGATTATAAAGTGACGGAGCCCACAATCGGTCGGTGACATGCGTAATTAATTGAACATTCTCAGCGCTAATAAAATACTTTCATTGGTATATCGGTTTTAGCGGTAATCCATTAAAATAGTGCAAAATTCCAACAGAATGCTTAAAAATTTAACAGATTAAAAAAATACCAACACAAAATAGCTTAATTAAAAATAAACTGTGTGCGCTTTTTTAACATATTGTTTGTACCATCTGTGGCATTTGCTGGTGAAAGGCAAGAATTTTTCCATCTAGACCATCATCTCTTAGTCTATAATTATATGAGAATTTGTCTCGCGAAGTCTTACATTGAACTAGTAACCGGTAGACATTTATTGCAAAACGTATTTGACCGTACGTATTTGAACAATGGTAGAGCCCGCAACAACAACATCCTTTGCACAAATAGGCCAACTCCACAGGTGAAATACCACGACATCACAGAAGACAGGGTTGAAGTAGAAGTATTCTGCGTTTGGAGCGACAAGTGAGGCTTGAGAAGTTTTCACTTCAATAAAGAAAAATATAATATTACTAACGTTGTTTTGCCTGCTAGTAGCGGCTTTACTAAAGTTTCTTTCGTTATTCCTTATAAAATTAAAAATAATCTTCTGGAACCCGATGGCAGCACCCCTACCGAACATTATATCACTTAAACATTTGAGTCAGACCTGGGGAATATAACCTTAATTGCAAAGTCTGGCTGTATTTTAGAATTAGTTCCTAAATAATATTCGGCGGTAGCAAATAATTAAAACTTTCACTTGGTGTTTAAACAAGTTTAAATGTTTATACGGTCTCGTTTCAGAGATGATCAGTTGGCTTGCTTACGTAGTGTAGCGGGGTGGGTGTTTATTTAGAACGCGTGCAGAAGTCTGTGCCGGGGGCTGTTTATACGATTGCTGTGTACGATGATAGAGTACTGTTTGTGTCCTTCTGTTCATCGCATTTATTATACATATCTTATTTTGTTAATATATTATATTAATGAAATAAGATGAGTTTTAATAAATCATTTAATAAAAGTAATTAATAAAGTAACATGAACCAATAAAATGTGGTTGGTCTTTTCAATGTGTCTGTGTACAAACTTGACTCGTGTCTCGGTGCAGCTCACCTATACGTATATTTTAGAATAATATTTATATTAACGATACGCGTACGATACGATTTTAGTTTTAGTTTACAAAATAAATTTTATATATAGGAATATCTGGTTGGTTGTAACTAGAACGGTAAATGTTAGACCAGAGGCAATTGTGGAAATCTATTTTTTGTCCAGAATATCATCCAAAAATATATGACGTGCGATAGAGGGATACGGAAGAGGAGAACATATGTGCCGACCCTAGATAAATGGGAAAAGGCCAGAAAGATCCTGGTAAAAGTCGTTTAGTGTAAACGACACTATAATGTAATATTTAGCGGTGCTCGTCGCTTTAGAACTCGGCGAATTCAATTAGGATTATGTGTATTTGTTTATTCTATGGCCTGCCTGCGGCTACGTCAATTTGGTTTTTTTTTCAGTTTTTGTTTTCATGACCGTCTTCATTTTCATTTGCCAGTGTTATTATGTTAAGGACAAAAGAGGCGTGCGGTTCATTCAATCGTAACAATAAGCTTATGTTTTTTTAATTGATTGATATTTTCAGCTAAGGTAAATTGACTTTTAAAATAATAAACACGAAAAAATACGTAAAGTTCAATTTCAATGTGTCGTATTTGCGTAAAAATAAGAAATTTTTATGATTAACTACGTCAAGTAGTGTATCGCTTCTGTAGTTCTTTAAATGAGTGATGAAAAAGACGTCTATGTCATTTAAGTCACTCATGTGTAATAATTGACGCTCATGTACGTAACAGTCCATTAATCATTCAAAGCGCCTTAAATCCATATTTAAGCCACGTGATGCTATCGGCCTGACGAAATTGTCGATTTCTCTCCGCGTCTTGAGCGCAGGTATGAATGATCGATGGTGTTCTCACTGGGTCGCCGCGCCCACGTGCTGCGACTGGCTTCATTTTAAGGTGCGCTTCCATTACAATAGGATACGTAATTAAATAATATTTTTTAACTTAATAATGAATTAAAACGCCATATGACACTTTCGCATACACATCCTGAGGAAGGACCTCCGTCAAGTCCGAAACTTGTCGGTACCTATATATAAAGGTACGGTTTCATGTTAAGGGAACCGCCTCTAAAATAGTGTGTTTGATAGACGACATTTCCATTAAGACGGAAGAAGGAGAAATCTACAAGAATGGGAACAAGTGTGGATTAATACAACGCAGAAGTGATGAATGCTGGTCAGCAAAAGTGTTCAGTAACGGCAAACTTGAGGATCAGGGATGAGCCGGACCCGTAATCATCGTTTTATTTGAATTTTGTTAGGTTTCTGAGGTTGGGTTGAGAGAGAAAGGCTTTTATTATCTTGGTATGAATGTTAGTTTGATAGTATCGGAATCTTTGACCGTGATTTCGAACGCCTTCAAAATGTCCGATTAATTTGTAACTACACACAAGGAACAATGTCGCAATAATTTAAATAGTTTGTCCCATTATCCTTACCAGGATCTTTAGAATTTGCTATTTATTTTTTGAGATTAACGCCATCTATTTCCAAGTAAGAATCGATTATGTAATGGAAATTTTTATATGGATTTTTTTAATTGTACTAGGCGGCAAAGACCAAGCGGTTCACTCGATGTCAAGTTATCGCTACCCATAGACATCTGCAACTAACTAATGAGCTGCAGATGCGTTGCCCACCTTTAATGGACAGAGGAGGGGACAAACAGAAAATAGTTGTTTCCAATTCCTATACATCCGTCCACCGTCAAGTTCTCTTCCCATTCCTATCCTTTCCTTATAAGAAAAGGGTGGGAAGGGGAGAGAACCAGAATTGGGCCTCCAGGGAACTAGAAGACTTCCTGTAACATATTGTAAATAAGAATTTTACAATAGGTTACAGGAAGCGACTGATCCTACAGTGAAAATAAACTTTATTTCGTCCACAATTAGTTCGTGTAAATTGGCCTTTCAAACTCCGCGCCTTAGGTATTCAGGTTAAACGATGTACTTCCACCGTATTATATTAATATAAACACAGCGCCTTGTAATTATTTAACGATAAAGTCACGATTCCTATGCAAATGCGACCATACTAATAAACGTGGGAAGAAACTTGTTCCGATGTTGCACCATGGAGCCTGGTATTAGGGACTACGGGCTCTTTGTTTGATATTTTCATTATCCTAGCAAGAGCTTAGGTGCCTGCTAACAGATGTACATCCTTATGGCTTACGCGAATAAAGTTTACTTTTGTATTTATAAATATAAAAAGTGCTAAATAGTTAGCGATAAGTGTCTATCTATACTATTCTTTGAAGTGAAAACTTCTATAGCCGCGTTAGACGATATTTGGTAGGGGAAAATCTTATAGGTTGACGCGAACAACATGCTCAACATGTTTATTTGAATTTTAAGCAGCTTCGACGATTTTTTTATTCATTTATTTTATTTATTAGCATACATTTTGTACTTTACTGTTAAGATTCAAGAGTTAATTTATGTTGACTATTTATTTATTTTTAATCTATTGTCGCATCGTCCCAACTGTTTTGAGTTTTCACTTCTGTCGGGATTCACACGATGTTAGTATTCGCTCAAGAAAGTTAGAATGTAGTTCTCAAGCTCACATTTAACTAATTTTAAATAACATCCATGTTCTTAAAATAAATAATAGCATATTAAAAAGAAATTTTTCACAGTTGTCCTTCTAATTGACCATTAATTAAGCGACAGTACCTATTCTATTCCTATATCTTATCTTTAATTAACCTTATATCTTAACCGTAGGTACTAATTAACTTTCTAATTAATAACTTCAAGGTTGATATTATATTTCTATAATGTTCGATATATGAAAAAAAAACTAAACGACTAATATATCAATGCACACCACAAACTTCCAGATTTGAAATGTCTGTTATTACGTAGGCGAGGAGGAGGATCCCTATAGGTCTAAAGTAGGGGGATGCAAATTTAAATAATTGGGTTACAGTTATTTCTACGTACGAACGTTGACCGTAGATCTTTATGATCAATCATATTAAATTGGGTCCAGCTTAAGTTGGACTGTCGTTGGTTAAATTAAATTGCACGGCAGGTAAAACCGCGGGGCTCAGCTTGTGTTCTATAAGGATTGTAAGTATGCGATCAAGTTAAAGGGGGTCGGCATTAGGGTTAATTAGGGAGCATGTGAAATCCACTTGTAAAAACCATGGACGTCCCCTAATTAATGGCATCGGCGCGCGATCGATCAAGTGAGTGCAGGAGGAATTACCGCCTTCTTTTGATGGATTGCTGGGGATAATTGTTCCCAGCTATGTGGCTTACGTGTGGGTTTCAACTAGTGATGTGAAGGCCTTTTATCGATATTTCTCTAATAGTTACAATTTCAAAACTGCTTATAAATATTCTTATTAAAGTGCGTGTTGTTTAGGTTTTATACTAGCCGTTTGGACCGAGCTTTGTGTCGTATTGTTTCGTTCGTTTACCCATAGACATCGGCAACAAGCAAATGTGTTGCAGATGCGTTTCCTACCTTTAATGGACAAAGGAGGGGATAGACAGGAAAAATGATATTTCCTTTTCTCCGCTAACCCCCTCCCCGTCCAATCCTCCTCTCATTCCCATTCAATCCTTATAAGGAAAGGGTGCGAAGGGTAAGAGGACTGAAATTAGGCCTCCGGCGCCTCACTCTTCAGACGAAACGCAGAGGACATCTACTTTACGCCAGTTTTCTGTAAGGTCGTGGTATTTCACCAGTCGAGTCGCCCCATAGGTGCAACAGATGTTGCTATACATTAGTAAGTCTCTTATGTTATTATTCACGCCCAAGTATTGAAATTAAGCATTAAAAACTAATGATTAATTCAAAGACATTAACCCGTAATATTTCAACGTGGCACATGCATTAGGTTAATAGATATATTAGTGCTAGGTGGTCTATTGTTAGCATCGTGCAAAATAAATGCGGAGGCGTGTCTTGACGTGGAGTGTCGAAACGTATGGAGGCGGCGTTAGTACAGCACACGATCATCACTCATCTGTTTGATATGTAACATGCATCCTCTAAGGTGTTTTTTGCATGTTGATTTGTGTTACATCCTTTCACTTTGTTTCAACACAAGATTCGCACAACGTGGTTGTAAGTTTGTTTGCTTCGTTAAATCGTTAACGACAACTGATCGTCATCGAATTTTGCACACCCATTGTCAAGGTTACAGAAAATGACATGCTCACTTATGATAGGAAAATAGATTAAACTACAATTACAACATCGGTTGCCATGGTAACGTTACGTGTTTTGACAATAAAAACTTTGACACATGTTACCTATTTATTATGTTGTTGTATATTTGAAGTTATTACACGCGGTATCATCTGAAAAAAGATGTTAGCTAGCTAGGTATACATGCAGTCACAACGTACGTTATTTGATCAGTATGTTGTAGATGTAGATATCCCTCTAAAAATAATGTTCTTACTGTTGATAAGCAAGTAGAGCCAAACTCCCATTTGTGCTAAAAAGAGATGGACGTTACGTGTTTTAGAGATTCAAATGTATCGTAATGACAAAACTGGCGTGTTCCATGCACAACGGCCAGGTTATTTCCAACTTTTATAAACTTCGTTATTCATTAATATTTTTCTTTTTTTATTTATTGCCTTTGGATTCAAAGTGTCAAAAAATAGCTTTATATAGTACGTATATAGACTTAATGTCTTTTCTTTATTTTAATAATGTCGAGTTGGTAGGTAGGTTTGCATCGTGATCACTTTTTACGGCCATCTGTGGGCTTTATGGGCGTGAAGATACCGCTGCACCCACACACACACACACACAACTTGCTCGATTTAACATCGTTCTAATCAATTTTCATGGGTTCAAAATGGCGTTCTCGATCCATTAATATGCCTACGATCTTTCTTGAATAATTTATCGATGTTTTCAAATGTTTTGGGCATCATTTTGTCATTTCTGAATAATTATCGTTGAATCGAGTAGAAGGAAGTCTATTGATTACTTTTATTGATGAACGCACAAGCGATGGTTTTATCAAACCTTACTGATCTCATTTCCCATTATATTTAACTATATGTATACATGTACAGGATAAGAAAGGCTACAAATCGTAACGAATGGAAGCAGCTGGCAGAGGCCTATGTGTCACAGGACACGCTGATAACTTAGAGCAAATATGTACAAATAACATAAATGTTTACCAAGGATTTAATTTATCAGCAATAAAGGTTTAATAGTAATAATAATTCAATACATGTACGTATGTGTGTTGAACATATACAACATTTAATTTGATAACGCTCAGTGGACCCCTACAAGTTACTAACTTCAAGCTCAATTACAGCGGACCGTAATATCTATCAGATATATCCGAATATATCTTAACCTTTTGCACCTGTGTCCGTATCGTCCGTGCGCAGGTACGCTGCGCTACTCAGGTTACAAGACCCTTTTAGCGGCGAATTTACTCGGAACATCGTTTTGCTGCGTCTACACGACGTAAACTCCAACAAGTCAGAAGAGATGCAATTTTGATAAAATATTTGTACAAATTTGTGCTTTTGTATTACGTTTATTTGGCATAAACAATATCATCTTGGACATTTTGTAAGACAAGTACAACGAACTTGTAAAACGGTTGTTATATTTTCGCTTTATGTCCAATGTATTGAGTGCGGTACTTAACGCGTCTTTCCTGTAGCTATTTAGTTTACCATTCATTTTTTCTTTTTAAATTAGGAGGCATTCTGATAATTTTTCGACTAGTAGTCTCTCCCTCTTTTCTTCCTTCTTTCTTTTCAATAGAGAAATCTTTTTTTTTTGGTTTCTTGTGGATAGTCTGCAAAAGATATTCTGCTTCTAGAGGGCAGACAGAGTTATTATATTATGCTGATTAAGACCTCTCGTAGTAGCGATTGTCCCAATGCGACCCATTAAAACCTAAAAAAATAAAACCCATTTTTGAATGCGACTGGAGAAAACTTTAGTATCGTCAACGGAACCAAACCTGACCTAAGCTCCTAGCCTACGAACTGTAATGGTTACATATTAATTGGTGACGATTACTCGTGTAATATAGGAGAAGTAGTGCAAGTCAAGGAACGCTTCCCATATGCAAACACCTGAAAATAAAGTACTTTTTGTGTTCTTTTGTTATAATTTTTGAAACATCAAATTTTACAATAGCATTGAGAAATTCGAAACTGAATGTCAACACAAGTCTTAATTAATAATGCATATGGGCAGAAATATCAAGGCATGTGGGCAGATTACTTGACGTGTAGTTAAATTGTAAAATTTCTGTTGATTACGATAAGAGAAACTGGCTAAAAAAAATCAGTCTTAAGATGACGTCCCTTTGACGTAACCGGTTATTTCCACTTAATTTTTATCAACGCGTTGACGGCCGTACATATTGTAGAATAACATAACTTGTATCAAATGTTGTGGGCGATGTACATAGCATATTAGTTTTTTATGCAATACGCAACTGAGGAAGCTGTTAACCTTGTGGTAATTTAATAAATATGCGCTCACGCCCGTTACCCAGAGGGGTAGGCAGAGATCATGGGTTTTCATTTGGCGCAAGAAGTTTTCACTTCAAAAAAACTAATAAACCCGACTAACTGTAGGATTCCCATAAGTAATCACATCATCCTAGACACTCTAGGTAAGTATATGAATTTAATGACACATCACCCTTCAAAATCGGTCAAGCTGCTTATGTTACAGGACGTCACAATGCCAGGAACATACAAACGTATACACGAGCAACAAGAACAAAAAAAACCCTATTTCCTTTAATGGCCAAGAATCCTTCTGGTCCGTTCCGTCGGTACTCATTATGGCACCTTCCCAACGACATTATCCATATTACAAACCGGGTAAAATTGACGTTTTTATAAGTTTTCTTAAACATCTTAAAATTGTCGAGAGCCTTTAAAACAGCTTTTGGCAGAATTTCAAACACTTTAAGTAAGACGATAATGACATTGTACAAAATGCGCCATCGGCGTTGCCTTAAAATTAAATTAAGAGTATGTGCTGCCTAATTGGGGCGTGAGGTTCGAAACTAAATCGGTCGTAATCTACCGAAACTCTTAATTAAAATCCGCTTAGTGTCTTTATTTTTAACGGGCGGGTACAGAATTTCAAAACAACGTGTTAATTTCCATGTCGATTGGTAATTATATGATGATTATAAAGCCACCCACGCACGGAACAACAATGGCTCCGCGGGCGGCTGGCCTACGCCACAAGGAACGTGAATGGCCGCTTTACGGATATCAATGGAACTTGTTACTTGTCATAATCCAGTCGCGTTCCGCATTTTAGAACGCTGGAATAAATGCTTCGTAACAGTTTATAAATAGGGTTATATGTTGATTGGAGTTTCGTAAATTTAATAAATACGTAACACGTTGTAAACTCGAGACTAAGTGACCTGACGACGTATTTCAACTCATTTTACAATTTGGGCAAGTAGACTTATTGCTTTCGGGTGCTCTTAACATCTCGGTGTATATTTTAATGACTAAGTCTTTTTAAAATCTAAGTCAATGATTTTAAAAAGGTCCATAAAATAACTCTTCTCTCTTTTTCTCCTTTCAGCATTCAGTTGTACATTGTTACTCATTTAATGGCTCGATTATTTTAGAGTGTTCAATAATTTATAAGAAATATTTCTAAAGACATGAAGAGATATTGGTTTAAAAAATCATCGAATCGAGGTGATAAACATCCCCAAGTGACACAACACACAACCCTAGACCGTGAGCTAACTTATTGTATGGGGCATCCAAGCACTCCAAGACCTAAACTGACATTAGATTGAGCAACAAAAAACAGCTAATTTAATAAACTAAAGCATCATGCAATCTAATTAGATTACGAAATCAAATCTCATTTGTGTCTGTATCATAAAAAATGTAAGGTTTAATTTGAGTAATAAATACAGCCGCCTCGCCTTAGTTCTGACTTTATTGTTTGTACGAACTTTTTTGCGTTTTGAATAAGAAAATTTAATCTACAACTCATCAGCTGTGATAAGTGTGAACATTAATTTGGAGTGCAAGTACACCTTTTCGAATATTCTATACACGTTGCTCGGTTGGTATACACGAGCTGTATGAAATAAATTATTATAAGTAAATGTAAATTATAAATGAATTCAGTCTAACAACTACTAGAATTTATAATCCGACTGATTCATGAAGGAGAATTCGTGTGCATGTTTGTATGTTTGTTTCAGCAACCTCTTTATAGTCTAAACGGCTTGAGGTGTTTTATATTAGATTCATATTCTTCCCCAGAGTGTCTTACATGATAAGAATCATACAGTTATTCGGGATTTTTTGGTTTCTTACTTTTACTATTACTTGTTCGCTACAAATAATTATATTTTCCCATAGTGTCTGTTCAAATAGGTTGCCTGCCGGGCATCATCTCAGTTACTGATTCAAACGTAATGCTATCTGTTAATATTATTGCGTTGGGTTTTGAATAGTAAGAATTTTAATCCTCAGTTAATTATTAAACAAAAACAAGAGACTGTTCGTATGACTTTCAATGTAAATTATTTCACAGTGTAAATATTTTGTTCCAATAACATTAACATAATTACACGCAGCGTTATAATGATATAATTATTCACATTTTATCATCTGTTTATACTTCCGCAGTAATTAATTGCTTATTAATGATTGATTTTGTTTAATTTATAATATTTGAGTTGTTCATTAACAAAGGAAAAGATTTCAAAGTTATGACAAGAATGACATAAATGCATGACCAGAAGCCGGAGAATCTTTTACACATTTTAAAATTTTCATTTTGGTTTTCGATATTTCCGTCCAAAATTGTTGGAAACAGATTATTTTCAACAGTATGGCGTTTGACACAATTGTCAATGTCATCCTATAAATGTTTATCTATGAAGTGTCACTTATACATTTATTTATGCTTTTAAAACGTGCACTGCTGGACAATGGTGTGAGATTTTTTTTATTCGTTCGAAATGAGCCATGGCATGGTTGGGGACCACAGATGTTTTCGGTTGTCGAATGATGTCATATTATGATTACAAAATAAATATAGATTCATTTAAACATTGTGTAGATCCACACTATTTAAAATAAGTTATAGATTCCAACATAGAGCAAGGTACAATTTTTCTCCGCCAAAGTAATTCGACTAATGCAAAATTATTTTTCAAGGTATTTCCTGGACAGTCTAGAGTTAATACGTTTTATTAGCATTAAAAATTTAACAAAAGTTATTTAATATAATTTATCCGTATATACATATATATGATCTTTGAATAATTTAGATAACAGATCACAATAGCTTCGAATACTTTTAACAAACCAGTTCATAGTAATTTATGCGCTAAAATTGCCATCTGTTTCACCGGACCACATCTGTCGAAGCCGTGAATGAGTTGTTTCAAGAGCTTTACGAATGTCTTCATGTGTTATAAAAATAGAGAGAAATAGATACGTGCTTGTCTACGTAATAAGCGGAAGCGATAATCGATTTGTTAATTCTGTTATTTTTGTAAATTTCGTTTATTATCAGCTAATATTTTAACATTTTACTTTCGAATACTAATCGGCTATAACTTCCTAAGTAAAAATTAACTGTTTTAAAAAAAATTGTTCTACAATTGATTTATTTTGGCACCATTTAAAGAGTGAAGGGGTTGTGTGAGCCGACTCGACCGGTGATATGAAACATCATAGAACACGGACGTGAAGTAGTAGAAGTTGTTTTCTCGTTTCCCGCCTTCTATAAAAAAGCGCATGTTCGTTACAGCTCATTTAGATCGCTACTTGCGCCGCTTATGCCTGAACCCGCACTATGCGACTAAGTGAATGTATCGAAGCTCCGTGTCATTGTGGTTCTGTCAACCGCTGCGCCTACGCACGGTGTGGGCGTGGTATACAGTACGTACCTTTACTTTCCAATTTTAGTGTGACACACGACTAGCTTGGCGTGAATATATTCGTAGCGTAGTCGAGCGGTGCCCCGTCTGAAGTTTCTCTAATATGTTTATTTATTGATATAACTCAATAAGGTATGCCATTAAGATGTTGTGTAAGCTTTCTTCTTTCCAATAAGAACGAATTAAATATGTTAGACATTTAGAATTTGTTATATTTGTAAAACTAGGTAGAGTAGAGTATAGAGGTACTAATTTATAGTTCTGTTTGGTCAGGAAAAGATATGCTGAACATAATTAGATGATAAGGGTCGAAATCGTAATTCAAAACTTATGAAATTACGGTAGTCGGAGTAAGATCTTAAGTGGACATAAAAATGAATACTCTTAAGGTTGCGGTTAGCGTCGCGTAACAAGTGTCTCCGTCTCTCTACGGACTCTGGGTCGAGACCGAGACCGCAACCAAGGCATTCATTCAGTATAGGTGAGTCTGTCGATGGAGTCAGTTGTGTTGTACTCTGTCATTAAATTACACTGTATGGAAAGCCAAGTAGAACTTCTATCGGAGGAAGAAGCCGATGATTTGCTCATATATTATTATTATACTTTTAATTTTCGTCTTTGTAGGAGTCTAGATGCGCATCGCATATAGGATGTTGTCTGATCAGTTCAATCAGCTTTTGGCAATCTTTGTCAGAGAGAGAAGTATTTTTTTACCATAAGCACACGTTTTTTTTCGATTGTGACACGAGACGCAATCTGTGCCAGGCAGCGACCGTCTTGCAGCCTGTCTGTGTCTTGCTAGCAAACTGATGCTTAAATATTGTCTATAGTCAAGTAACAGTTGCGGTCTACCGTCTCTAGTTTGTAAATTATGTTATTTTTGTGTAAAGAGGTATGCAGTTCATTATAGCTGAGTTACTAAAAATGTAGGCGTATCATTCAATCACGTACGACTTTTTAAATCCTTGTTTTTTAAACAAGGATTTTTACGCATTTTGAAGTTTTTCTTAATTAAATAGCAGCTGTAAAATGTTTATGGTTTGCGAAGAGAAAACAAGTATATATGGAATTATTATCGCTACTAAAGATAAGGGAAGCAAGAACATAAAATGTGTTGGCGCTGCGCAGTCGTAAAGTTGTACAAACAAAAAAACTAAAGCGTAATAGCGCTAGCAGAGTTAAATAGCACTATAAAACTGATGCTGGTACGTTGACAGACAACTTAGATAATTTATACATTATAATAGATATTAGTAGATTCGAAAACATAGTTCGATCAAAACAGTTCTTACGAGTATTAGGTTTGTTAACTTAAAAAAAATATTGAGTGACAACTGACTATCTTCTGAAACTCGTGTATTTAGGAGGCAGATGTTTGATACTTTCCATTTTGTACCTAGCATCTTATCTTCGTCATAGTTTTACAACTGGATTCTTTAATATGTTAGCAAAATTAAGTACACATATGTACAGCGGGGGCCGTTCGCGGTATTCCTCTTACAGAAAAGTTCCCTTGTTTGCCTTGTTCCTTACAACGAGACAAACTAGCAGTGAGTTGTACAAAACGACGGGATAATAGTAAAAGCAACCAGTCGTATACTGCTCCTCATTACTTACTTAGGTACTTCTGAATACTCTGTTGTTATAACATTGATTAGCTATTTTTTCTTAAAAACACATTTAAAATTTGCATCCTATTGGTTATTGTTTCCGTGTCGTCGTCTTAAGGCGAACGAAACTTTCAAACGGTTCTCGCTTTTAAGATGGAATACCGCCAACGGGCTCGATTGTACGTACTTTATCGTTGTGTTGTGACATACTAAAGAAAGGTTTTATTAAGAGCGCCCGAAACCGATTAGCATTTATATGCGTAGATGTATGAATGAAGAGGAAATGAAAGAGGTGTGCCAAGACCGTGCCAAATGGAAATCCGTAATCTACACCTCTATGTTAGAAGCGTGAGGCATATGTATTTAGTTTTCCCTGATACAGAAGCAACTTTTTTAAATATACAAGAAGTAGGGTCATTTCTATTTTTTCAAGCTACTGACTACAAATATTTTATCAAACTATGTTAGTTTACAGAGAAGCAATAATACACTTTAAAAAAGAAATTAATACGTACATCAGAATTTTAAGTTTAAAAATTTGTCTTGAAATTAAACTATTACAAAAATGTGATACAGTGGAGGCAAATCAATAAAAACACAAGCGCATTGCAATGCCAAATTAAATTCGACCTCAAAGGTTCTGACAGCAATTAAAAAGGACCTTGTGTTTTTACCTTACCCTTGTTGCCTAACACGTGTTAGAAAATACCTGTCTAATAACTCTAAAAGATTGTACAAGGGTATGGAATTTTCGAGAGACATACCTCCATGTACGGGACGACAATACCGAACCGAATGATGTCGGAATACTGAAAGTAGGGTTTTATGCGACCGCAAGACCATAAAGTCGAATATCGTATACATTGCGTGTCAGGCATCGTATATTAATTCATTGAAAAGTACGTAAGGCGCGCAAGCGATTTTTTATTCGGAATTGTTCCCATGCGTGTCGGGGGCTTATCGTGTATGCTGGCATGGTTTTTGGAGAAACAACTGGCATTATTATCTGTTTTATTTAAACTTCAGATGCAATGTTTAATAATAATGTTTCGAACCGACGGCTCTTTTTCAGAAATATTATATTCATATTAATTTATATATGCACTCACGCCCGTAACCCAGCGGGATAGGCAGAGATAATGGATTTCCATTTGGCGCGATCCTGGTATACCTCTCTCGCTTCTTCTACATCCATACTACGATTACGATACGATCTACGCATACATGCTCGTCGGTTACTCAGAAATAATTTCAAAATATTAATTCATTTTGCAATTTTTTTTGCGAGTGGCGGTACTGGTAGGGGATGCCCAAAGAGAACTTATAACCGTCATGCCCGTGCGTGAGCGCACATTTAAATACCAGGACCACAATCCTATTTAATATTTAAAAAATGGGAAAATCATCCTCTTCCCT
This sequence comes from Papilio elwesi, assembly GCA_029849275.1. NCBI lineage: Eukaryota > Metazoa > Arthropoda > Insecta > Lepidoptera > Papilionidae > Papilio > Papilio elwesi. The sequence goes on from CM056711.1 coordinate 2,986,865, forward strand.
CATCGAATTTCAACCGTGGTTTTTTAATCATTAACATATATCTACATATGGTGTAGTAGAACTACACCTTATGTACACATGTGACATATTGAAGGCCCCATCCGGTGAGTTATCGTATCTAGTTGTTGTCCGCCGCACCTAACACCCACGATCAAACTTTGATAGACCTCTTATAATTTTATTTGAATATCAAAATTTGTAATACATCGTTGCTACAACAAATGTTTTAATATTCAATATCACGCTCCCACGCATTTTATGTATACAATTATAATTATACTGTACAATTAATACATATTAAAAGGTATATAAGAGGGTTAGGTTTCTATCTATGTTTTTCTGGCTTATTATTAGTACTGACCGTGCAAAGGCGTTTCTTATATCTAGTATATTTTTACTGATTCAATTTTGATTTGAAATTTAGAAATCCTGTAATCAACATATCTCATTTCGTCTAATCGGGTTTAAATGGAATTTAAATATCTGCACAGTGCTACGCTTCAATTATCAAACGGAATTATCTGCGAATAGGATCGATTCTTTTCTTGCGTTGCATTGGACGTCCTTCTCGAAGGTATTCGTGGTCAGACAAAGAAATTCACCTCGTTAGCGTTCCCAGCATGACGCGGGCATCGATTGCAAAAAAACCGGCAAACAGCCGTCGATCGATCGAATGTCATCGACCCGGGAGGACGTGGGAATCCTGACAGGATGGTGCTACCTCTCCTGCCTCCTATATTGTTCGAACTTTTTATTGCCACCGACAGCCGATTCGTTTCGACCTTTAGTATCGTTTTTAATAAACTTAAAAAGTGACAGGCAACAACTATTTTCATCAGTATCCAGTCATATACAGACTGGGTACTGATTAAAATAGTTGTTCTTCGTTAACCACTTAATTTACTAATTTCGATATTTGACCAGTACTCCTTGCTCATCATACATTAAGCTACCAGATTTTTTTATAGCGCAAACCATCACCCGATATTCAAGTGACCTCTACCGATAGCCAGCTGCACATTCCAAAAGTTGCGGATATATTGCCTACCCTTAATGGATACAGGAGGGGTAAACTAAAAAAAAAGGATATTTTCTTTTCCTATTCATCCCTTCCTCCGTCAAATCTTCCTCTTCCCATCTTAGATAGGAAGAGTATAATTAGGCCTCCAGCACCTCACTCATCAAAAGAAACGCAGAATACTTCTCATTCACGTCAGTCTTTTTTTTTTCTTTTTTTATGCGAGAAGGTGGCAAACGAGCAAGCGGATCACCTGATGTTAAGTGAGCGCTACCCATAGACATCCGCAACAAGCAAACGTGTTGCAGATGCGTTGCCTACCTTTAATGGACAGAGTTCGTCAGAGACGTCCAATCCTCTTCCCTTTCCCATCCTATCCCCCTTATGAGGAACGGGTGGGAAGGAGAAGAGGGCTGAAATTAGGCCTCCAGCACCTCACTCATCAGACGAAACGCAGAGTACTTCTACTTCACGCCTGTCTTCTGTGTGGTCGTGGTATTGGAGCCGGCCCATTCATGCCATAGATATTGTTGTTGAGTCTAACGCTCTTTGAATGACGTTGAATCGTAATTTCTTAATTATTCAACATAAAAGAGTTAAAGATGTTGTATAGGTGTGTATTTTCGATTTATGCATTTTTACAATAGGTAAAAGATAACATTTCCCATGACACGCTGAGTTGTAATAAAACATTAGTTTCTCTGTGGGAAAATGATCATATTTTGTAAGAATTTATTCATGTATTCATGTGTATGTGCAGTGGTATATGTTTTCTATTATTTATGCAATATTACAAATGACATTAGCTTTGTAGATTAAATTCGAAAATTCATTCATAAAGACGTTGGTTTTACATTATCGTGTGTGTTTTCCAAACAATAAAAATTTGAATAAATGTCAAAGGTTAATTGTTTATCTAATAAATAATTTTACACGTTACTTTTTTATAACGCTATGAATGGTGACATTAGTATTTCCCGTTATCTATTCGAACTTCAAGAGTCTTGTAATCTACTTTTTTGTGTCTGGTAAATAGTGTTTGCCTTGAAAAGGCGTTTAAAATTTCTCTAAGGTGGTAAAGAAGGAGCTGCAAACGCGTTCTTAAACGTAGCTTAGCTCGAAGGCTCCATTAGAAATCTAGGTTCGGGCCGTCACTTTGTTGTATTACAACTCTTGGATCCACCTTGACGCTGATAGACCTGGCTAAAGGGCTCTTACATAACACGTCGGCTTCAGCCGTTACTCAACATTGAACAATGTCCAATCAATCATTACTTTAGTTATATCCTGATTAATAGACCGATTTTCAGTTTACTTTTGAATTCGCCATGTGATCGGTTTCCTACAAAATGTTCGTATGGTAATGTAGTATTTATTTTTATATGTCAAATTGACATTTACAAATTCCATTTGAATGTTCTAAAATAAAACGCAAAGCAACGGGTCGCGGCAATATCCGGCGCTTTGAGAGCGTACGCGGATGGCTGCAATCGAGGCTTTAGGGGTGCGTTGAAAGAATTCGCGGATATATATTTATTACAAAACGTGTACAACATGTTGATATATTTTAAAAGCGAGCTTACGACAAGGATATATATTGATTTGATGGTTTGATGATTGGCTACCTGAACAACGGGGGGTTACATTTTTATACATGTGTTAAAAATGTCAACTCCCCCCCATCAACCCCTTCTTGATAATTTTATGTAAAACCATTTTACTTACTTACTTTACTTTACTTTACTACTTGAAGTAAGAAAAATTAAAATACTAAAATCAACGTGTTAAACGAACGAGTGGCGTATTCACGTAAAAAGGTCAACTTAATTTGGTCGCCGTCACTTCTTGCGCAATCATCGTGTAATTGTGCGGAGTCACGGATTAACTTGATCTAATTTAACTTGACCCTGTCATGTTCAATCCCTATCCATACTACAGCATTTTTTAAAATAAGTAATTAAAACGTCTGTAGACATTTTGTAAGGGAATTACTGAGAGTATTATTGATCAATCAACGTGATAACAAACACCCATCTGATTGATTGATATTTTAACTTAAAATAATGACATCATATTTACATCCCTAAATATAAAATTATACTCCTGTAGTTTTCGCGTAGCAAATTACATTTCAGGTTCTTTTAGATTTAATAAAATGTGAGGCGCTTACAGCGAATGAAATTTTAAAGGAAGCCTCGGTTTCTTAATTAATTTCCGGAATAAAATTTCAAATTAAATAAGTTTTGGTATATTAGAAGGTACACTAAAATGCAATAACATTGAAGTATAAAGATGTTTTATGAGATTGACCACAATTTCGTTTATTATAATTTATGATCAATAACACAATAAGGAATTTACCCTAATTTGCTTTGTACGATTCAACAGCGATGTAACATTCACCAAATATTATCAAAACTGGTCCAAAGTCAAATATGCTTGTTATTCACACGAACCTACAAGAATTTCCTCTATAAAATTCCTAAATATAGTCCATCGCGGATAAAGAAGTTTTCACTTCAAAAATATTTCATTTGAAAATTGAGAATGACGCCAGTGTCTATGAAGGCTCGGCAATACACAATGCAGTACTAGTCCCCACTTTGATGTATGGAAGTGAGAGCTGGGTTCAGCAGAAAACCATGCTAGTAGAATTAATGCCGTTGAGATGCGTTCCTTAAGAAGTATGTCCGGCGTGGCGTTAACCGAAACCGAGGAGCTTGTATGCGGAGAGGTAGGGATGTAGAAGAAACGAGAGAGGTGTGCTAGGATTGCGCCAAATGGAAATCCATGATCTCTGCCTACATCTCTGGGTTACAAGCGTGACGTATATTTATTTATTTTATTTTAAGAACGCCAGCTAGTTCGAAATTATATAAAGTAGTTTTTATATTTATGTGAAGTATTAATTATTTGAAATACCTTTCATCTTAAAGTATCAAGGAAATAATTTAAAGTTCCCTCGCTCTCGGGCAAAGTTGACGTGCAATTGTTTCAATGTTCAACAAATCCGGGTTAAGCGGACCCTTAAACCTTCCTGAAATAAAGTGTAAGCAGGACGAATGCCGGTTTTATTTTCACCCAAGAGACATTTGTCGCCGAGTCCCTTCTCATACCAGTCACTTGAATAAGAAATTGTGTTGTTTTGACTTCAATCCCATTATTCTTAACCAACTTAAAAAAACTTTTTTTAAATATTTATATTAAGAGTTTAGCAGCCATAATTGGACGAAAAACTGAACCTGGAAAGTTTACACGATCCCTTGGATCAGGAACCACAGGGATCACATTACCTTGTGATCTTTTGGACGCAGTGAATCAAAACAGATATGGAGTTAGCTAATTAGTATGTGATGTGCTTAGTCCAGAGGTAATTCTAATCCATATGCATTGTACGTCTGTAACTGCTGACTGTAACCTATTTTCCCGCCACAAAATGATCTAATGTCAAACGTTATATTGGAAAGCTACTGTAATAGAAGCCATAATTACAACTACAAACTATGAAACAGTCAGGAAAATTATTTCGTAAATTTGGAATCAAAAATCTATTTATCTAGGAGTAGTGATTACGCCATTTGTAATTCTAGTAATATAATGTTATTTATGTTTATATATATAACTAAAGATATGTGACATCCACCAAATCGCACTGGGCCATCGTGGTGGATTACGGCCCATCCCCTCTCTCGGAGAGGAGGCTTGAGTCCCTGCAGTGGGGAACATTCTAAAAACGGCCGTATTATTATAATATAAAATTATATTTTATGATTCCAAGATGACAATGCAAAAGAACACACACAGATACTAGGAAATTGAATAGTTTTAATTATAATCTGTATGCTAAGTGGTCGAGAGCGTGTACAGTTGTGTGCAATTAACTGTATGGTGAACGTTGTTGTAATTAGCCTCGTACGTGGTACAATCAGCAGCAAAACGGCCACAGCACTGTTCCGTGCAGCTTTAAACGAGACCACCTTGTTACACTCATTGGCCAGCGCTGCTGTTATGTACGTTGGTATTAAATTCAATGCGATTATTAAATAACAAATATGTTTTAATGTTAACAGTTTTTATTGGAACAGGTGGATAGGTTTGTGTATTTAGGATGTATCTTTAGTATAGAAATGGTAGACACGTTTAAGATTTTGAACGACGAGTGAATGCAGAAACTAAAATAAATAGGCCTATTGGTACAGTAGTGCGGAGTCAGCATGTCTCTATGAAGGCTCGTCTGGCAATACACAATTCAGTACTAGTCCCCACTTTAATGTATGGAAGTGAGCTGGGTTTGGCAGGAAAACCATGCTAGTGGTAGTAATGCTGTTGAGATGCGATCCTTAAAACGTATGTTAAGCGTGACGTTAAATAAAAGGGCGTTAAATAAAGGGGTCCGGCTTGTTGAAAGGATTATTGGGAAGAGAGTAACGAAAAAAAATTTACGTTGCGAAAGTGAATGGCAGCGTTGGCAGGAGACGTTCTAGGAAAATGTATATCGAACAGATTAGTGACATACTAAAAAGGGCGATATACGGAGTCCCCGCAACTGACGAGCATGTATGAGTACAGATGTAGAAGAAGCGAGAGAGGTGTGCGCGATAAATAGAAATCCATAATTTCTGCCTAACTCTCTGGGTTACGGGTGTGAGCTTATATATTTTTTGTAAACGGACATGAGCAAGCAGTTACGCGCCAAATATCACGTAGTAATGAATTCTTCAGAGGTAAATTAAGTAGAAGATTATGTTTCGCTTGATCTTAACGCTAAGCTAAGCTAAACGCTTTTTCAAGCTAGAAACAATTCATTTTATCACAGTTTTTATTAAGATAACTGTTACACAATCTTGTCTAGTAATTTATGACAGCTGGGACAGATTATGCCCTTATGTACGTAAGTCCCAAGATTAAGTTACCTGGTAATCCTCGGATTCTGTCCCTCACTCCTTTACACTGAATATTTAATCAAACTATCAGACATTCATGTACTATAATTACGGTAACAGGTTCTTAGAAACATCAAAATTAATATGAATGCTTTGTACCACAGTCTGGAAAGTTGTTCAAAGTATGAATTTCGTCAACTTTAATTTAAATTGATTTACCAGGAACGTTAATACATTTTCAACATTATTTAAACACCTCATAAAAGACATCCTTAGTACAGCTATAAAGCTATAACGGCAAAAGAATCCGAGGAAATGTTATAAATGATATCTTAATTTTATTGAAATTCTTACGAAAGCCAAGCAGCCACTCTTAATTAAGTATTAACGTTTATTATTTTTCATGGACCTTCTTACATTCGTTATTGTGTAGTAAAAATATGAGACACGAACAGCTCCTCTCCCATTTTGCTAACTGCTGTATGTATCACAATTGGTGATTTTATATTTAGCATCATTTCCCACTGGACCTCCATTGTTGTACACGTTCCTAGCCTAAAGGGCCGTCTTTATTCAGTGCACTACCAAGAACCAGATCGTCAGCTCATTATGTGAAGCTTAGATGCGCTACTTTGTCCAGTTCATTATGGCGTTATTATTCTTACTTTTGGCTTCACCGGTCATTTGTTCTACTAGGGTTGGCTTTATGACAAAATTAAAATTACATGATCGAGGATAAGGATTTTGTGCGATGGTAAACGGTGTGTCCTGACTTTAGGCTCACAGCGAAAAGACGCCAGGATCCGAGGACTTATAATGATTGCGTTGATCCAGGAAAATAAATCCAACAGCGGTGTATTACGAAACATAAATATTTTTTTGCATCTAACACTATTGACTACTATGGCTTACAAGATTTCATTCAAAATTGTAGCAATGAACCGGTTTCTCGTCTTAAATGACTCGCTAAAATAATATTTTTAAACATAGACATAGTGAGATACATTTTAACTCGAAGCCATATTTTTTATCTGACAAAATAATGAGACAAACTGTACAGGGAAATGATCAAAGCTTTGTATTGCAGGAAATACCTCATTAACCAGTGAAGACACTGAAATTATAAAAGTAATTGTAGATATATTTTTAATTTATTTCCTAGTATCGCTAAAATACAAAAGAAGATTCTGAAAAATATTAGACAATTGGATTCTTAAAAATTAATAACTTTATGGAATGTAAGTTTATGACATACAGACCTTCTATACCATATACATATCTAAGTATCGTATTTATTTCTTACCCACCAGGCTTACGTATTCGTACCTTATTCAATTGCTAGTTTCTTGCTCGCTTACTGTACATATAGTATAACAGTGTTACAAGTAGAGTCGGCAACAACATCTATTGCACGAATGGGCCAGCTCGACGAGTGAAATACCTCGCAGGGGACAGGCGTGAAGAATACTCTTAGTATTCTGTATTCCGTTTGATGAGTGAGGATAAACTTCTGTTTGTCCCCTCCCATTTCCTAATGGAAATATATTTTTTTCTGTTTGTCACTTCCTCTGTCCATTAAAGGTAGGCGACGTATCTGCAATTCATTAGCTTGTTGCAGATGCCTATGGGTAGCGATCACTTGATATCGGGTGAACAACTTGCTCGTTTGCCACTTTCTTCCATATACAAAACATAGATCATCCGAAGCAGCGTGTATGATATTGAACACAATGTAAGATTAGCGTGATCGACCCCTTAAAAATCAACTTATGTGCCGTAACATGCCATAATAAGTGTATCAAATCCTTCTCATTTTAAATGTCAATACGTCAATTAATGTGTAATTTTGGCCATAGGCCTTCACTATAACGTAAAGTACTCGTAACGGCAGCGGCCTTTCTGTGACAATGGAAAAGGATCCGTTGCCAATTTTTATGGTTGGATAAATGTTTTGTTTATGACAAGCGATGGACGGGTGATCACTTAAATATGATAACTTTAACACTACTATCATTGGCATAGGCTTGTTTAGATTTTATATTTTTATAAATTATATATTTATTTAAAAAATAAAACCGTGCTTCTATTTTATCAATTTTATTTCAGAAAAAGAAATGTTAGTAAAAATAAAAATGATACTACTACACTTGATACAAAAATTAGCAGCGCGACAGGTCGGGCAGGCTCTTCTCCTTGCAGTAGGCGTAGGAGGAGGGCCAGGCCTTGAACCCGACGCGGTCGTAGATCCTCTTCGCGCACCTCACGTCATCAGCCAGGTCCTCGTTCAGGAGATCTGAAACATACCATGTCGGAATTCATAAAAATCATTAATGTAATGACTAAAATAGCTTGTTCGTGCTACATAGGTGCTTTAGAAGTGTCAAGTACAGAATACTGTATACATAACTGAAGTCCGATTTGAAAGAGCAGGGAGGCAGGTGCATATACATGCAGTGAGTGTATCGTAGATTTGACGTGTCGGGGAGATGACCTCGGACTAGTATCATAGAGGAACTAGATGTGCCCCGTGGCTTCACCCGCCGCTCAATTTAATTTATTGTCCCGTCTAATCTGAACACTATACAGTATTGATCATATAGATCTGAGTTCAACTTACATTTCTTCATACAAACATTCCTTTTTGTTCTCATTACTTGTTCATCATTCTCCATATAAACATTATTGTAGACCATTTAGGGATGAGTTTAGTTTAGTGCTCGTCTAGTAACAGAAATCTTTATGCAAAAGGCAGGCCCAGTAGTTAGTTAGTTTTTCGTTAATACTCGTATAATCTATCAGTCAGTTTCTTCGTTTATAAATATAGATAAATAAAAATTCTTTACATGAAAGTGATCGGCAGCCATACAACCCCAACCCTCAAGTCAACTTACTTTTTTTTAGGAACAGGCAACGGACCCTTAATTGTCTTGTGATAGTGTTGCAGCTACCCTATGATCACTTAACATTAGGAGAGACTCACGTTTGCTTCGCCTATTATAAAATGAAGAATACTGTGAACTGACTTGCAATTCTTTACTAATATCACTAATACCGTCAGAGTTACAGGCGTAATTGCTTTTATATTTACTTTTTTGATTGATTCACTTGGATTTCCTATGTATCAACGCATTTGTATGCAATATGCGTGTTAGAAATTAAATTACTGCGTTGATTGTTCGCTGGTAATCAAAGTAAAATAATTATGACGTTTGATAAATGTCCAAATTGAAAGCAATGGCTATTGAATAAATTGTTTTTAAGACACAACAAAGTGGGACAGTACATTAGCTTGCAACTTGGCACTTACGCGGAGTTGCGCTGAAGGGAATGTAGTGAATCATGTTGTTTGTCTTAAGGTACAAGATTCCCCGAACGTGAGTGAAAATATATTCCATACGATTTTCTAAGACGACCTAGCTTACTTTAAGGTGCATTTCTACTGAGAGAACATCTTTGGTGTTTCTCAAAGAATTTATAAATAAAATCACATATATAAATAGCGATTAACAGAAATAGGAACGAGGTTGTAGTAAGTAAATTATATTGCTTGGTATTGTATTTATCATTAGCGATACGTAGCTAGTAGCCCATCGATTAAGTTGTAAAAAGACATCTATCGTCGGACACAATCGAACGCTTCAGTTTAAGATACGGGGGTCGTTTACAAGCTAATAAGCGGTTCACAAACTTGTTAAACAAAATCATCACATGGAGATCCTCAAGCGCAGACAATTTTTATTTTATTTTAAAGGAAATAGTTCAAGGATAACGTGATATCTTACGATTTCAACAAGCCGAGGTAACAAAAATCATAAATAAAGACTGTAGACCCATCCCCCACCGATAAAAGTCCTAGCTACATATAAAAAATTGTTCTTTTTACCATATTATATTAAAAATCTAATAGGTTCTCATTACAATTTAAAATTTACAAGTTTATTAATGTATAATAGAACACTAACTTCTTTGTTTTATTCGTTCTTCTTAATTTGGTTACAGTTACAGTTACACAGCTGTTATCCACGAACGTATAAAATTGTTTGCCATACGTTGCTTACATAAAATCCAAAGCCAATGGTAACTGTGTATCATTAAATATTTCCTTCCATTCTAATAAATAAAGATTAGCGAGAATTCGCGCTGCGGGAATTTCGAAAATTATCGAAATTAAAAGAGCATTACTGCGAGAGCTACCCTCTCTGCGGAGCATAGATAATACTAAAAGCTAATATCCATTCGGTAACAGATGCGAACTGAAATTGTAAGAATCGTGTTAATTAGATTAGGGGATTATTGTACTACCTACCTTCGCATTTCAAGCTACAGTGGCCGCCCTTTCTGCCTTTTTTGCACCATTCCTTGTTGTTTATCTGTGAACAATAAACAAATAATAATTAAAAAGTCAAGGCTGACTGTCACATCATAGCCAGCTATGACACTCCGGTAAGAACATAAATACAAATAAACTCTTCAAAATCGGTCAAGCTGTTTAGGCTACACGAGGTCACAATTTGACTTCCACAGTCTATAAAATGTTGAGAAATTGTTAATTATTTATTCGGTTCACGATTCGCTGTCAGTCACAGATGACAAAAGTAAAGTGGAAGTATTCTGCGTTTCGCCTGATGAGTGTGGTGGTGAAGGGGCAAGTCCTTCCCCTTTCCATATTTTTCTACTAATGAAATGGAACAGGATTTGATGGGCGAGGTTGTGGATAGAAAAAGTTAATATGATTCTTCCTCTTCATTCCCTCCTCCGTCCATCAAAGATAGGGCAGGGATCTGCAGCTCATTAGCTTATTGCAGATGACTAAGAGTAGCGGTCACTTAACATCAGGTGATCAGTTTGAAGACAAATAAGATTATAACATGGCTATTGAGATTATAAATGAAGTTCACAATTAGCACACAGCCATTGCATGTCTCCGTTGTTGTAGAGAAATATTAAATTTTAATTGTTTGTTTTTGAGATTAATTATTTCTTTTATTCTATAAATTTCCATTTCACTGTCAAACTCAGTCGCTTGGATTGTCAAGCTAACTGCATCTACATTTCGTTGGGGTCTTCACAAAGCGGTTTCGACGACAATGCTCTAATAATATTTCGTCTCCGATATTATTCCCAGACGTTCAAATTGTCCGCCGGCTCTAATTTGATTAATCCCGGAATTTGCTACAAATTCTATTTGGAAACTTCATTCGACCTAACTCAAGTAATGCTATTGTCTTGAGGTTTTATAATGTCTTATGAATCGATGAGACTGAAAAATTGTATCACGGCAAGTTATATACATTTTGAAGTAACATTAACTTTATTATAACTTATTGATAAAATAAAGTTGGCCCCAAGTAGAATTTAAAAAAATCTTATTTGGGTGCCACCTCCTAACGGAGGTTGGCGGCCATCATGACAACTTGCACTTTCGACACGGCTAATCTAAATAAGGAACGCATGCTCTTGTGAAACCATTGGTATATTCTTCGTTGAGTAATAAGTTATCACAATTCGCATTACGGACTACGCATTGTATACCTAAGGTATTCTAATTTTCTCTTATTTATAGTTCTATGATCCTCCACCTTTCCCAATTACTTACAATACTACTTCATGGCGTATTTTGTCTATCCAGGATATCCTTAACATTATCCTATAAATCCACATTTTGAATGATTTTACAGTCCATCGGGTGCCCTTCCTTAAGGTGTGTGGGACTGGTGGACGCGGTCGCGGCCCGTCTCAAGACACGTGAGCTAAGCGGTTATAAAATAATAGATTTTGTCCCAAAGTCAGTGATAGCAGGACTACAAAGTAATGCTTAAATGACGCATTTTTCGCATGATCGCTTTACAAATTTCGATGAGGATTGGATGATTTGAAATATGTGTTCCTCTTGTATGTTTAATCAATTGCTATAATTACGCCGAATCGTATCAAATTACACGACCCTACACCGACTAAACAATCATATAACGAGATAACGTGTTAAATAAAGATAAACAAACCAGTTATAATAATTTGTGCTATTTTAATTAAGGCTTAAATACAACAATAAAATGGTCGAATGAGCGTACAGAAAATCCCCCGTGAAAATCCCCAAGCGACATAACATAAAACGATATGGATAATATCGCCCGTAGGCATCGTCAATACGACGTTCAAATAAATAAGCGAATTAATTAAAAACGTGTTTGCTGACAAAATACAAAATGCAGGCTGGGTGGCCATGTCGACTGGAATTTGCATTTTTATCGCGCCCCTAATGGAGAAATGCGTATCGGCCATTTTTAAACGAGCTTTTTTTTCGGGAACGTCAACGTAATGACTTCACCGCGCGCCTAGAATAATTTCCTCGCCCCAAGTTAAGCTTTCGATCAACAAATAATTTGCCTACAGATTATTAAATTTCATTTGGATGAGATAATAAAATATCGCTAGAAAAAGTTAAATAGGCCAAGTCTGGACTTGTTGCTTTTGTAGCTCGAATTTTAACAAAATATATTTTGTATATTACTAAACAAAGTGACTATTTCTCTATGAATCCTAAGAGTGTTTGACGTCATTTTGGCGGACCACCTGTAGTATTATTTATATTTTGCTTGTTGCGGATGCCTATGGGTAGCGGTCACTTATCCTAAGGAGACCCGCTAGCTCATTTGCCACCATTGGAGAATGAAAAATTTATGGAGATAAAAAGGGGCTTTGTCAGCTTTGCTGGAATTAGCTTTCGCGACTAAATACGTCTGCCATGTGCCTGTAATCTATAAGTTCTTTAAGACTTCCTAGGTATAGCCCGTTCTACTAGTTATTACCCGATATCTGGCAAAAGGAGTACCCACTGTCATATTTGAAATAATCGGAATGTATACAAGGCTATTGAATTTTGCATAGTGAGTGAAATTTTATTTTATGTCGATTGGGCTAAGTGTAAAGACTATTATTTTTACTTTTTAATATGGATAAACATTTACTGCATTTTCAATTATAAGCGACAAGACTGTGAAATAATGGAATACTCAATGCGGTTAAACGATTAATATATCCTGGCCGCAGAGCTTAATGAGAGACAATAATTTTTTGCGGAGCTGCAAACGTCCAACACGACAACGGATTACACTCGAAAATTTCACCGATTCCGCGTATATCCCTTGATAATTTACTAATATTAAATGCAGCGTTTACCGCACAGTGATTATCAACCATAATTTTAAATTAACATACAACTGATTAATAACTGCTGACTTTATCATTTAAATAATTAACGATGGAAATATTCATAATGGAATTAATTCGTTATATTAATTGCAAAAATCTACATAGCGTCTCCAAGGATTCCCGCTTGAATGTTTGTCACCGATCTAATTTATTTTTGTCTAATTATTTATTGCGTCCTCTTGGGTGGTTTTTATTTTTCTGTTAAGATATTTTTCAGTCAACAATATATATACATATAATAAGTTTAACTTAAGGAATTGTATCAAACGTAGGCCGCAGCCTATCGACGTATCACCAATTTTTCACAGGATTTACTTACTATAAGATCCAAGGAATTGAGTCTCCGCTTACTGTGCGTACAGCAAAGGATCGTAGCAAGGTACTGATGTCAGTCTGATTATGACCTTTAAGAGGGGAGTTAATAGCCCAATATTATATCTCAGCCACAGTTCGCTGATGGGAATGATGTTCATTTCATCTTAACAAATGCATGTCGAGTTTTTTTAACAGGGATATTTTTGTGAAGGCAAGCATCGTGACTGCATGGCGCTGGTTACCCATTACAAGCTAAACGGGCCACTTAATAAGGCGTTGTTTTAAAATTCTCACATCGTGGAAATATAACGATTCACAAAAGAAACATTTAGCGTTGCCAGCACTGCGCAAGAAAACTTTAAAAGCTCCATTCAGTGTGTATTGTGTTTTGTTTTAGACAAAGCCCGGTCATCTGGGAACAACAACGGTATACCGTTCGTATTCAATATGAACTTGGTTGAAATTTTGCTACATTAAAACCTTTGATATTGCGTGTGTTGGAAGCTGTTGTGTTTCTGGCGTGTCTCAATAACTTTAGTCTGTTTAAATTATTTTTAAACAGTTGATTTTGTCTTAAAATTGGAATTCTATGTTAATATTAAGGTTAATATAATCAGGGATTAAATTAATAATATTGTTTCATTACATATTGATCTTTTTCTTGGTAATAAAGATTGTCAGAGATCAAAACGATAGGAACTCGTTGTTTCTAAGGACACAAGAAAGGAAAAAAGAATAGAGCAGTCATAAGGACTGTCGACAGAAGTAAAAAAAGGCGCGACAATAGTTGAAAAATAAACAAATATAAGCCCTAAGCCCTTGTACCTTTAACAACAACAAAATTTCAAAGTAATTAGAAGATATATAAATGAAAAAAAACTGACGCGTGTTGCTTACGCATGTTGCATGTTGTTCATGTGTACCTACGAGTTTTCCCCCTACTAAATGTCGTCTAATGCAGCGCAAGGAGTTTGCACTTCAAAAATAAAACAAATACTTTTTGAAATCTTGAAAGTCGGATGAGCTTTTGTGAAAATCTTCAATGAAGGCGGATTTAAAGATGACAAGGCAGACGGTGCGGCAGACACGCAATAAGAAATAGAAGGTCTCCTCGCAGCTTAGTTCCGGACGTTTATTCGACACTTGATACTTATTTCCTTTGCAGACCGCACTTTCTGCTAGATGTCGCCTGATGAGATAAGGTTCCATCGGAATTGCATTTCGCACTACCTTTCGACGTTTTATAAGGTGACGTAATTTTCACCAGAGATAGAAACATTGGAGTTATCGTTTTTGCTGACATTTTTGGTTTATCTGCGGCGATTTAACTTGTTATTGAGTTATCATAAATGAGGAAGTTTATTGAGACCGCCCTTACAGTGGTGATTGACTCATAAAATTCAATTCACCGTCCTCTCACTACTAAAGTGGAGGTAAGTGGGCACGAGAGCTTAAGTTTTCTTTTGTAAAACCTTTGAAAGCTATCAAAAATATTTGAACACACTAATATACATATTTCACTATCCCGAATCTTAATATAAAATTCCTGTTTTTATCCTAATACTAATTACATTATAACCTAGGCTGTGTGTAAGTTTTTAAATAAGCCAGGCGTCTTGAAAGCGGTAATATTATTATACATCAGATAGTTCATTTATAGATATATATGCGTAAATACATAGAGATAAATTTCATAAACGCGAGTTAAAACTACAGAAAGTAATTATTCTACGCAGACGAAGTCATAGGAATCTAGTTAACATACCATCTCGTATTATTTGACTGCTGTTGTGAAGACAAACTTGAGATTTGTTTGTCGACAGCATATAGAACTCAACTTAATGTTAATTTGCGTTTGTTAAGTGTACGAATGTAAATCGACTTTAATTATGCATCTTTGTGTGGAAGTGAGTGGTTGCGGTAATATTCGGCGAATACCGCAGAGTAATTATAAACAGAGCATTCGCTCATACGTATTTGCGAACGGTTCAGCTACAACAAACATTATGCTGTAATCGTCTTCAATTCAAATTTGCAGCCGTATTCATATAATAACCATTATTATAAAAATGGTTGATTTCAATTTTGTACTTGCGTTGTAAAGTTGCTAATTCCGATTTATATCGTACATAGACGCTCGTAATCAATATTCATTAATTGGTTTCATTTAAAAAATATAAGTGTAAATTGTCACGGTAATCATTTAGAGGTGTGTGAGGGCTTGTATATGAACCAAGTCTCTCGAAGTTGTGTTATTTAATTCCATTTATGAGCATTTATTTCTTGATGTCTATTTTTATAACAATTTAATTGCAAAATTCTTTCTCGCTGTATGCTCATACGTACGTCTATGTTCGTAAGTTAAGTGCATAAAAAAAGAAATTTAACCCCGAGTTCATTTTTTCTAAGAATCTACGAGTGAAGCAATCTTTGATGCTGCGCTGTCATTATATCATTTTACTGATATGGAGAGCTTTAAAATTTCAAATTTGCCGCTACATTTGACATGGACGTAGCTGAATCAGTCGATTCCCCGCAGCCCGGGGCGACGTCACTGAGGTACGATTTGCATTGTGGCCGGGACGCGCTCGTTACGCGGTTCACGTTGCTTCAATTTATTCGTAGCGGTGTGGAGGGGGAAGCGGCGCATCACTTTAGCTACCATTCGTCTAGACGCCAACGAGAGTGGTAGACGTAGTGGCGGGATTGCAGTACCAAGCTATTGTCGAAGTAACGAATTGCACCATTGTATATCTGGATAGAAATATTTAACTATACATATAATCAAACTGTAACTGATCGCTGTCTGTACATGGAAAATGTTAGAGAAAAACTATTATTGGGGGCCTTCATATACGCAATAAAACCTAGTACAATGATTATAATAGTTTTTGTCTGTGAAGGCACCATTTGTACCATTGTAACAGCTATATTTGGTAACGTAGTATTAACACGTATGTAGACGAATTTACAAATTATGCATGAATTATTTTGTAACGTAGTAGCTTATTATTCCCGAGGAGTTGGCGTTAGGCAGGCGAGCTTGTTTTTGTTGATTGTTAAACTCTGCTACGGCCACACTGTGTCCACCCCTCATATGCGGGAAAAGGACAGAGAGATGATGGTAAGGTTAGGGTAGTATTTAAGCAGGTAAGATCATTTCGTTTAAGTAAAATTGCAAGGCGGGTAAAACGGCGGGGCACAGCTAGTTGTTAATAAAACTGATTGATCGATATGTTTGTATTATTTGTAACCGGTAAGCATTGATGGGTTGATATATTCTGTAAGGCATACATTAATATTATTCACAACGAACTTGTTCGCAAAGCGAGAAAGGTAATCATGATAGTGTCAATTGGAAATTTGCTATATCTGCCTACCACTTTGGGTCAGGGGCGTTAGAAATTATATAATTATTTTATTTATAACTAGCATCCTGACTTTGCATGGGTAGTTTCGCCATACATACTTTAATTCTCTTTCCACTCTACATCTAGGGGATGAATTTAGAAAAAATATTTTAGTGCTCGCCTACATAATAAAAGAAATCTCTGTACAAAATTTCAAGTCTGTAGGCCACTATACGTTGATATAATATCAAGCAGTTACTTTCTTCTTGTATATTCATAATAATATAATAAAAAATTGACATATTAAATAATTTAAATTCAACTTTATTATATAAATCTTTAATGCTAATCACATTAAAATAAGAAAGTTTTGACGGTGCAAAATGTATACAACCGAATTGTATAAAACTGTTTTGTAATTTATGTAAATGAAAACTAAATCATCTCTTATTTTATTTAGATACGAAATCCTTTTTACGAAACTGCTGACTGAATCTATCTTTCATCGCATACCCGCTGCCCGCTGTGAGCGCCTGATACGTTGCAGACCTTCAATATACTCGTCTGAATTAAAATTGCAAGCAACTGTAACTATGACCGGTGGCATCGGATAATCAGAAATAACTTCTACTAATCACCTTTTACTTATTTGATTTTTAAAAAACATTCTACGGAGTTTTCGTGTTTGAAAAATGCCGACCGCTATTTCGGTTTTCAAGGAGGCTTCTCTAGTGATAATAAATTTAAAGCCTATATTAAATCTGAATAGTGTAGTTATTTAATGATAAGAGAATTATTAAAATCGATATTTTAGCTTCGGATTTTACCTTTTAATATATAAAAAAAATCTTCATCTTGTCATGAAGTTTATTTAACATTTAATTTCAATTAAAAACATGCAGTATTATTAACTAATAAAATATAAATATAATAATAATATAAAACAGGACCTAATTACTCTCCTGTGTATTATATATTAACAATGAAGTGAAGGCAAAGGAAGATAGGAATGCCAAAAAAATCTTTAAGCTATCACTGACTTTTTTTAATCAACAACAATTTTAAACAATATACATACATATCGATGTTTTCTATAAAGCACATCACTAAAGTATCGACGTCGCGATCGAAGCCGATTGAAATCAGTCGGGGCGTTCCGTAAATAACGTCTCGCGAGCTAATACTTTCGCCTGAGATTACCAATCTGCGCGACTGTGCGACTGATGAACGTCTCAGAGTGCTCTGTTTGCAGGATCTGGATCTAAAATCTAACTCAAAGTTCATTCCATCTCTTGTTGTGACTGTTTGTCTATATTCCCTGATTTGTTTTTTTTCTGTAAAAAATGTACAGTTACATTTTTACACCAACTTTATAATAAAGTAGCTGCAAACACCCGCTGGCCTTTTTTCTAATTATTAAACTCTCAGAATAAATAAGTAAGTAAATATAAAGTTGCGCGGAAAATTAAGAGAGGAGATTTAAGATATTAACGTATAAAAGAAAGAGGTATCTTATGGACAACTCGGAACCAATTTCCTTTCGATCTGTTTTGTGTTTGTATTTATCTTTAAATGTTATATCTTTAAATAAAAAAGGGTATAACATCTTATGCTAACACATAGAAACAATAACAAGTGTACTGTAGGCCAACAAGTAACACTAGTAAGTAAGATGAGTCCAATAGATCACGTGGAATGGACTTTGCTCCGAGATGGCGACCAGTTCATCGACCTGGCCTACTTCTGTTCCAGTTATCGTGTTTGATCTATTCTAACACTTCTCATCCGCTCGCGTAGGGTTAGCAAATTGATCGCATTGCAACGCCTCGTATTATCGTGTTACGGACAATTGATATAAAATGCATTGCATGAATCTGATAACGACCTTTATGTGCAATGGAAGTGTTTTAGATGCTAGAACTAAGCCAACTCGATGGTTATTTTACATTTTATATCTTTTTTTTATGGAATAAGGTTGTAAGCGAGCAAGGGGATCACCTGATGTTAAGTGAACGCGACCCATGGACATCCGCAAAAGGCAAATGTGTTGCAGATGCGTTGCCTACCTTTAACGGACAGAGAAGGGCATAGACTGGAAAAATGATATTTCCTTTTTAACCCCCTCCCCGTTAAATCCTCTTCCTGCTCCCATCGTATCCTTATGAGGGAAGGGATGGAAGGGGAAGAGGACTGAAATTAGGCCTCCGGCACTCATCAGACAAAATGCAAAAAACTGAACTGAAGAATACTTCACGGCTGTTTTATGTGAGGTCGTAGTATTTCGCCGGCCGAGCAAGGCCATTCATGTAACAGATGTTGATGTTGCGGGCTCTACCACAGTAAACAATTTAACATTACTGTAAATTCTAAATAATCTGTCACTACCACTCACGTGGACAATGTTTAAAGATGGCTATGAAACGGGATACCTAGTCTTCTCCTCGTTTGTCATAAAATAGTAATAAACCTTCATTACCTTCACCGTCAAAATTTCTTCCATATTGTAGTTTAACGTGATTTACTTGTAGAAAATTAACTTAAGGATACAAGTCCAATCATTCTTATTCACTTATGATAATGAAATAGACTGGACTATTGGAATGTTTACAGTCTTTAGGCATAAAGTGAAATTAAGGAATTTCCGAAGAATGTCACTTTTTTATTCTTTCTATCTAATAAATTTTGAATAACATGCCCGGTCTCTGTCTCTACAGATATTTTATGCGGCATTAAGTAAATTGACCAGAATTTAGCCAAATCAGCTTATGTTTAGGAAGGAAAAGCGCTAGCAAAACTTATTTGTCCAACATTTATTTGAACCATTTGTTCAAATAAATTTTGGTTCATAACTAGTACGTTTACAAATATTGCAATGTTGTAAAATACTAACTAATAGTACAATGCGAATGTGATTTGTGTTTGTTTGTTGCACATTAACTCCTTAACGACTAAACCGATCATCATGAAATTTTTCGCACACATTGTCAGGGCTAGAGAAAATTACATTGAGTAATTACGTTTATTATTATTATCCCAAAAATAAAACCGTTCCCGAGGTATGTACATAAAACCTTTATTTACAATATCGGTTGCCATAGTCATGCTTCGTGTCAAAACACGTTGTCAAAACAATTACAGCTTTTTGACAATGTTACCTATAATTCGCAGTTGTTATACGCGGATTATAAAAAAATCAAGGGTGGCAAATGAGAAACGCCACGGGCCACAGCTAGTATGTAATTGTATTACACTAGAGTTAGTCAAACATTGAATGAGATAAACGACAGTAGTTTGTTTCGTGTCCAATAAAGGATTCAATTGTTAATAGAGCTATGCTATTTTTAGCTTTTATAATAGGGAAATAATTACTCAAACTGATTTATTCACAGAACTTACTTACTAACCCAAAAAAAAACTTTTATAGTATTAATTTAAATGCTACGATCTTTATTGTTCTTCATTTTCCATCAAATATTGGATCAAATGTTTTGAAAACTGCCATAATATGCTCAAGGAAACCGAGATTGAATTTATGACAGAAAAATATTGTGTTTGCTTATGCCAACTAATACATTTACTTAATTTATACTTCCAATTTCTTTGAATCTCTTATGTGTTTTTTCTTTTTGTCCCTTTTGATTACGATTAGGGGATGTAGTATTTTATGATATGGTTTCGGCGATATCGAGTCTAGTACAAGAAGTCCAATGATATAATATAAAACACGTAGCAGATATGACATCAGCAGGCGAAAAGAGAAGACTCGTAAGCGTCCCAATTGGAACGTATTTTCTTTAGTCACGTCGTGTTATGAATCAAATTTCTATAAACATGTGGAACTTGTGCATAACTTTATACAAATGACAAGTGTGTATAATGAATTAGTCAATTAGTTAGAGTTATAACTAATACGCGAGCCAAGACTTGCATTAATTAGTTATTACCAAGTTAATTATACTAATTTAACACGGTTGCGTAATGATTTGACACTGCTTTATATATGACACCGATATATTGTGAATTCCGTCAGTTTATGGTAGGGCTAGGTAAATTATAATCCATCAGCAAATAGTGAACTGAATGAATCATTTTCAACTTGACATATCATATTGAACACACAAACTAATTATTTTTCAAGCTAATAATTTTTCTTCGATGTCTTTGAATCACCAATCACATGAAACATATTGTTATCTCAGTTTATTCGGAGGTAAAGAGAGAGATAGCAGCATGCAATCTGTATGTGTGAGCTTTTAACGTTTAAGTGATGTTATCTTTTATCGAAATTCATAGAAATAGTGCTTTAGTATACAGTTAAATAAAACTAATGTAGCTGATGAATATTTAGATTCTGACGAGTCGTGCGGTGAAGTGGCGTAGGACAAAACGTTGCCTTCGTCACTTCCCGACTGATTGTGCGGTGCATTATAGCGCCACTATAATTGCTTTAGCTCTCAACTAATGGCTCATTGTGAACACCTAACGGATGTAGCGTCAAATGTATTTTGTATTACTACTTACATTGTGAAATATTAAATATTGTAACACGATGTACTTTGATTAGCCGTGTGACTTAAATATATAAGTACATATAGCTTTTAAAATGATTGAGGGATTCATTTTTGTGCATAAATCTGGCCTTTTTCTTATCTATGTCGAGTCGCCGAATATGTATTATTCTTCCGAATCCCGCTATCACCTATCATATCTGCTCTCACGGTCTTCTTACACGTATCATATTTCACTTCCATTCATATTTTCTTTGTCTTCTCCTACCCTTGTGACCGTCTACGTGCCATCTATTATTTTATGGAAGGAAGAAGAGAGCGATGGTAGATGACCACCATACACCCAGGCATCTTTAACAATCAACAATGAGTAATGGACGCGTGAGCAAGCGAGCTGGGGAAAGGGCCTATTCATGCACTATGCTCTTCTCTCATAGCAAATGATTTGTTTGGATGGTTCAAAGATAAGATAAGCACATCTTATTCCCCTTTAAACTGAAAACTGTAGCCAAAACTTACACAGTACAGACTACGCTCATAATGTGCCGAAACCACATAAGAGGGAAAAGGACAGATGATGAATAGTCCTAATGGATAAAAAATTAAATGTTATTATAATTGGTCAACATTACTACTTTTTTAAAATAAGTATAAACATATACTGATTGTTTGGGCTTAGTGAAATGTAATCAGTAATTGATACAGTGCCCTGTGCCGATACAATGATCACAACTGTTTCAATCTGCTAATTTGTGCCGATCGCTACGTATCCCGATCTGTTTGTGCCATTCAAATTACTATTAACATTTATTAAATGTGACAACTGTAGCGCAGAGTTAGTTTTAGTTCGCGTGTGATCGATATCTGCAGATTTAAATAGAGAACAGGGTTGTTGTTTTAATGTAATTATTACATACATAAGACGCCAGTCTGACAATAATATTATAATACAAAAAGTAGGTGATTTGCCAATAGCGGTTGAAACTCGAAGACTCGAAATCGTTCCAGTTAGGATGCTTTTTCTTTAGCCTACGTCATGTGTTAATATTTACCTTTGGGTATAAAACACTAGCTTTTTTTCTTATTATTTTAATTACGTTATTATTTTTAGACAATTCGACATGTTTGAATGATACTGTTTTTGTTTGGAAAACTTGTGACCAGTATTACTCACGTTACTTAGTATTATTATATATGAATAAAACATATTTATTTCTTAAATTAATTAATTATTAAAGACATATGGTTAGAAAAATCATTAATCATCGTCGCCAAACTGCAGTCGTTTATTTATAGTATAAATTTCTTAACGCACGAAAAACATAACCCTTTAAGGCTCAGTCGGGTAAAAATGTAATAAATAAGATTTGATTACGCTAAACGCTTAATGTTTTACGTGAAATAGATCAGTTCCAAGCACAACGAAAGCAGCATTGTTAATAAATAAATTATGCGACTGGAATACATTAACTGCCCTCGTCCTGTTTGTATTAAAATAAAAATATGAAACTGTCCCAACAAATGTGTCGCGTTGCCTGCCAGAGGAAAATAATTAATCCCTCAGAGAGGGGCTTCGGGAGCGTCTTATTAACGGTAGGTAGTGGAAATCGTGAAATAATTTATTCACAATTCTTAAGCTCCTCGAAACCAAAAAATATATAAGAGAATACCACTGAGAAATATTTGGTATATTATTTTACTTTTTTACTAGCCGTGGTCACATCTCCAGCCAGTAGATCGAAGTTTTTAATTTTTTTTTTTTTTTTGTGACTGAAAGGTCACTGTTTGCCTTGAGGAGGCATTTACAGCTACACCGGGCACGAAGCGGCAGGGCGCAGAGGGCGCCTAGCCTAAGCCTCTTTTAAGAGTAACTAAGCTCGAGGGCTCCCTCCGTAGAGGGAACCTCGGCTCGGGCCGTTACTTTAATATTATTACCGGATTGGGAGGCCACCGAGCTCTTAGGTCGAAGTTTTTAACCTAACTAGATGATTAGTCTACATTAATTTGTCATTACTAACTACAGGGGCCTAAGCCGCAAATCGTGGTAACAGTGGTAGAGCCCGCAACAACAACATCTGTTGCACGAATTGGCCGGCTCGACCGGTGGAATACCACGACCTCACCGAAAACAGTTGTGAAGTAGAAGTACTCAGCGTTTCGTCTGATGAGTGAGGCGCCGGAGGCCTAATTTCAGTCCTCTTCCCTTTCCCACCCTTTCCTCATAAGGATAGGATGGGAAAAGGAAGAAGATTGGACGGGGAGGGGCTTAACGGGGAATTTATACACTATGCCGACCCTACATAAGTGGAAAAAAGGCAGGGTGATGATGATGGAACTATTTGGCTATCAGCGTTAAAAGTTATGGTGAATGCCATCTTAACTCATGATATCCAGGCATATGAAAATCGTACGCAGAAAACTAGAAGATTCTAGAAGAGAAGCGGTAACTGTCTTCTGTGGTAGGCTAATTATACTTTAAACCACTTTATTATAATTTTAAGAGATTGATAAGCAATTGAATATTAAAACATTTTGTAAGAGCTTTCCGAACTTCAATCGATTTAAAAGCTTAGATTTAAAGATTAGAGATTCATTAATTAACATTTTGTTTGACGTTGATCGCGGTTCCTTAAGTCTTCAGATTGGATTTTGAAAGGGAAATGTATCCGTGCTAATCCCTAAATATGTTACTTTAAAATTAGATTTGAAATCATCACGTCATCTAGAAGTCATGATATAATAAGTATTTATTTTATCATCGTAGTTATAATTTAATTATTTTGATAATTTATATATTTACCTAGTGCTCAAATTTAGTTTTTTGGTACAAAATACCGATGCCCTTCCTGTACCCCTGAGAATCTGTGCTAAAAATTACGTTACGATCGGTTGAATCTTGAAGGCGTGCGTAACATACAAAATTATTTTCGCATTCATTACATCTTTAATCTCGAAAAGAAAACCTCACCTATTACACCGTGTCTCTTAATATCAGAAACCCCGCTTGTCCGTTTGCCACCTTGTTCCATAAACAAAGAGCTATTACGTCCGTTTGTTGCATTATATACATATATACTTAGAATAACATCTCATAGTTTGCATTCGTAATCGTTCTATTGTTGGCCCTTTCTAATTTAGATCGGCAATTAGTACGTAACAAGATACGTTATCCTACATCAAAGGTGAATAAACAATCCTATTTGATTTTCAATTACCGTTCGAGTTGGATCGGTCGACGTCCGAACTACGACTAAATACGCTATCGCTGAATACGTTGGAGTGACGCCGCCACGATTATAGCATTGAATCATGCAAATTCCGCTTCGCAAAGCTAATTGTAGAGTTGTACGCGTGTCACGTATTAGTCGGTCACAATAGGAGTGAGTTGTGAAGAGAATTTGTTTCCTTGACACTTGTGAGTGACTGCGCTAGTAATGGACGGCTATGATGTTCCTGAAAGCGTTTGTGGTATTTAGTTAAAATATTCATGAAGTTTTCAGCTTGAATTTGATAAGATACCACCAAATAGATTCTTTTCGGAATATCTTCCGATAATACCAGACCTATAGCTCCTATAAATACAAGTACTGCGAAGTAAGAACTAAAACTGTGGTCAGGATACTGGTATCAGGTAACAGTAGATGTTGCACAAATGGGCCAATTCGCCTCATCACACAGAAAACAGGCGAGAACTTTCAGCGTTGCCTCCGAAAAAGTAAGGCCTGGTCTCTTTAAATTATTACACGACAAAGGCGCCGTTGTGACGTCCTCGGACTAAGGTCAGATGTTGTCGCGTACGAGTAGCAGCGTACTTGTAAAGTTAATTGATGTATTATTTGAATACTTTCATCCCCTCAACATGCACAAGATCGACTAGTTTACAAAATGATTACCACGAATAACGTTGCAATTAAACGCGATAAAGGTTTTGTGAAACTCATTGATGTTGAAATCTGCATAATTTAAATAGCACCACCAATTAAATAGCTACTCGCAGCTCTCGGTGCTACGGCATTTACATATTAACGACAGATTAGTGCGCGCATCGCGCCCCGATCAACTGTCTACCTACCCTACCCCTATCTCTAAATTTTATATCGATCGTTATTTCTATTCCATTATCTGATTATAGAAAAGCGGTTAAACGTTTATCAATACTATTTCTTGATTTATTGGAAATGTATAGATTGTGTAGACTAGGACAGCTATCGCTTCCGTATTTAATGAAGTTATTGCTTATCAAATGTGACAGGGAAGCCGTAAGAGGAAATACAAAGTATAGCGGGTGTAGTAGGTGAAGTAGATCTAATAAACCGTATAGAACGAGTAGACAGGCCAAGTACCTACATTATAATATTTTACACGCTTTTATTAGCTTTATTTGTATTTACATCTATCTATGCATATGTAAGGGAGGGTTCGACGTAATTTTTATCTGAAGCAAGATGTCCATTTATTATAAAAATTAGCATCAATACTTATTAACGACCTATAAAACAATCTTTGTACCAATCTTATAAACTAGAGAAAAACGCCATCTAGTTCAAAATTGAAAAAAAAACTTTATTTACTTAACCAGAGCTCTTGTAGTTTTTTTTTAGTTTTATTATACATTATTTTAGTCATAATTTACTGTTTGTTTATCTGTCTTACCTCAATAAGATACAGAAACATTTGCTTAGGCTTAGAAAATCTGAATGTGGCGCAAGAGTTGAGGGCAATGTAAGTAAGAGTTAAAAATTGACAGTTGATGAAATGCGTACTCCAGTTTAACCATGTAAATGCCCACGCACGGATATAGGGCTGCGGCCAGAATAGATTTTAATTAGCAAACATGAATTTATGAACGTTTCGTGACAAACTGCTGATTCGCTCAGCTATGTATCTGATTTGTGATTAGCCGTAATGTATTCAAACGTGCGCCTATCAAACATCAAGGGTGGTTTTATTAAATTAACGAATGTCTGAGACGGCTATACTCATGAATGTATATGTATTTTAATATTGTAAAGTGTTCTTACTTCCCAGAAGCACAAAAAATATCCTGTATAAGACCTTACTAATATCAATATTGACATATGGTGCTGAATGTTAGGTTCCGTGTAAGAACGACGAGGAGTGCTTACTGGTGTTTATACGTAAGATACTACGACGCATTTATGGGGCTTTATCCGTGAATAATCAATGGCGGACACGATACAACCATGAGGTGTACCAAAAATATAACGAGCCTAACATTATCTAGGCCATAAAAATTGGAGCGCTACGATAGGCTGCACATGTCGCGAGAATTAATGACTATAGAAAAATATTTTAACTCGGCCGATAATATAGCGCTTTCGATGTCCCCTATGATCCAAGATTAATTCACAAGAATGCCGTATTAATTTTGAACCGTGAATCTCGGCGATGAAAGTGATATAATTAAACTGTCTTACCTGAAACAGGCCGTAGCTAGTGTAGGCGTTGTTGTGGTTGGTCACCTTGTCGGTGGTGCGGCCGCTCGCGTGCTCGATCAAACACACCCCTGCCAACGAAACAGATCAATGATTAATGATATTATAATGCAAAAGTGTACTAGATACGCCATTAGCGGTCGAAAAGTGAAGACTTGAAGTCGCATTACACATGGTCTCATGTTATTGTGTCCGCGTTGTAGATATGTAATTCAATATTGAAATACCACACAGTGGTAGACCCTGACATCTGTTGCACTAATCAACGATACGAATCAGACTGTGAAATACCTCAGAGAAGACAGGCGGGAAGTAGTTCAGGATTTCGTGTAATGAGTGAGGTGCCGGAGGTCCGAATCCTCATCATTTTATTGTTGTTGTTCCTGGGTGGTGGTCACTTAATATCAGGTGATCTGCTCGTTTTCTACTCGTTTACAATAAAAAAAAACATATGCACTGATAATCCTACATTTAACAACAAATGTAACAACAAATCCTGGCAGAAATTCGTTTGATAAACCTCTGGTATATGTTCGAAATTATTTTAAAATAACTACATACGTACATACATACAAACAAACATAAAAAGGAACTTCAATCTATGACCAACTTTTATAGGTTATTTGTCTATTAAGACAGTTAGCAAAGCTTTTTAAATAATTAAAGAGCCCCACTCACAGTCCGCGACTCTTAAAAGCCAGTCTCTCTCAAGCACAATCCATTTATCAAACACTTTTAAAAAATGCCAGCGATGAATACGATTTTCATTTCGAATAAATACTCCAAATGAAACTTCTGACAGCTTTAAGTCCGCACAAACAAGGAGGTCGTTTACTTTTTTGTTGAAAAAAAAAGAATATAAAAGCCAGCCAGTTGTTTAAGTAAATTAAATTCGTCGACTTCCAAAATTCTTAATTCAAATAATAACATTAAGTCGGCCGCGCAAACCAAATGAATTGCTCTCAGCGACCTTTATAAGCATTCACAAACTCCGTAGCCGGAGACAGATCTCCTATTTGCATAAAAAGGGGACATCATTCAGATGACAAAACATTCCGAGATCCCCTTTCATTTAAGTTTAAAATTGTTAACTGGCACCGACTTAATTGACGCAGTACAGGCCCGCTGCGCCCCCGCCTCCCCACTCTAATCCGAATTAATTCAAATTAATACAACTGCCTTGAATCAAAAACGGACATTTGCTGTCCTGTATTGCTGTTGCTGATTCTTAATCTCGGTACAAATCGCAGAAGCTACAAACAAAATATTTTGAAGTAAGAACTCTAAGATATTTTGGTAAAATGGCGTGAATTGGAAAGTCTTGAGAACAACTATGCTCAGGCAACCCAATTAATAAAAATGTATGTATGTGTATAATTTTTAGACCCAGTTCTTGGCTGTCTTAGCAACAAGGCACCAAGGCCTATTTAATATTAGTTTGACCCATAGTTTGGGAACTTATGGAATATTAATTATTCGCTTATACAAAAAAAATGTCCTCTTCGCGCTCATTAAACATCTATTCGATTACAATAAAACTTTCGTGGGTTGTGGCCTTAAACATATTTTTTCGATAAAACAAAAACTTCGGTATTCCAAAAGTAGCGTCTAAGTAGTTTTTACGTCTTAGTCGACATGTCTAAAAAGTTTTAAATCCTAGCCGCTTGGAATAAAAAGCTTCTATAATAAAAAAAGTTTTAACGTTTTTCTATAAAATAATTAGTATTCAATTTTAATGTACAACACGGTCTTCTTTTACAAATGTTTGCAAAATATAATATAGTTAACAGTTAGTTTTATTTTTATAACGGATGGAACCAAATAGTAGTTAAATGTTCATTATGAAATAAACAATTTTTCTCTACCAGGTATTGAAAAGCATATGTATATATATATATATACATTTTTTTTACAAGTAGAGTGATGGAATGTCAGGTACAGCTAGTTTACAATACGATTAATAAACTATTTGTTTATTCTTAGTTAAATTTGAGAGACTATGCTCCAATTTTCGCTTCCTGTTTCAAACAATTCAATATAGTATATTATATATTATACAGTTTGCGTGTAGCGGGCGGTTACAGGCGACAGATTGACGCCGCATAATGAGATGCGGCCTCCCGGTTGTTGAACAAAGCGGAGACGTCACTATATCTATGTATGTACATTCGATTGCTTCATGTCTTAGAATATGTGAGTTGGTTTGTTTGTGACGCTTTCACGAGTAAACTACTCAGCCGGTCATCATGAAATATTGTACAAATATTTTCAAGACCATAGAAAATGACTTAAGCTACTGCCGACCGAAAAAAAATTCCCGAGGGATAGTCGTTGATGTAGTAAGTATGACTGTTTACAACTTAGAGTATGACTGACTGACGAAAATATCCAACCAGGAAAATGAGAATAGAATAAAATATATCTAACTACTTCGTCCTGTTTAAAAGACGTTAGTAATTTAAAAAGCTATTATTTATTTTAAACCTATGGTGATCAAACAATTTTAGTTCTCCTAGGTCTACTTAGGGGGAAACATCCTTTTTCCTGTCCATCTATGTCTTTTACCTTCCTCTGTCCATTAAATGTAAGCACTGCTTTTTTGTTGCACTGCAACGGCCTCTAAAGAAAGAGTACGCTCGCTTCTTGAAGGCCCTAACTTACACAAATATATTATTTAAGTTTCCTCAGACAACTAAGCTTATTTTAAAATGTTTTCACGTATTCGTTTGGATGTTGTATAACTTCTTCGAGAACGACGCGGTTCAGACTTGTTGAAATATTTATTATTTATACGACAATAAGTCTATTGAAGAATAAAACGCATTTATTTTATATTGATTTTTCTCGTATATTAAAAGAATAATTATTATAACACGCAATTAGTTCTCTGAAAATATGTACAATCTAGACGTGTAATTAATAAAGCGCGTTTAAGCATGTTAATGTAAACTTGAGTGGAGCAGCGTATCAAATATTAGTGGGGACTAATTTACGAGCCGTTATAACTGTTATAACAAAGCGTATAATTATAATTTTAATGCACGTAGCACACAACGCTAGAAGAGGAACTAACTGAAGCCTGATTAACTAGCTGCACTTACTAATGCAACTGTTATATGGCGCCGAGTGTGCGCTGCCAATGCCCTCGGGACGGAGTACGGCTTAGATTGCGTTAAATTAATGCGCTCGAAGAATAGACACACACTACTACGGTATCGAAGAATCGCTAACGAGTTACGCAAGGGTACAAACTAATTTGGCGCTTACGATTTAATAATGTTGGCCTCAAACTTAGCTCGGAAACCCACTTGTGATTTATCAATGTCCATCTAATATATAATCTAGGTCTAGATGAAATAACAGATGAGGGTATAAATTTCTTTTCTTTCTAAGAACAAAAATTATATGAAAATGAAACTTACAAGTAGGTATTAAGCTTCTTGGAAAATTGTATCGTAAAAGCTCCCGCGAAAGCTGGCATCTTGTGAAGGTTCTGGCGTGACCTGTTGACCCTTGTACAAGGGCTAATACAGCGAGCAGTAATATCAGCTTCGATTGCTTTTCCATGGTTCTTCTAATTTTGTAATCTGTGAACAAGTAAAATGTTTACTAATGAATATGTATGAAGTCCTGTAGTTAGACTACACAGCCTTTCTATAGTAGGAGAGAAACGAGCAAGCTGGTCACCACAACAATACAATTATAGGATAGTTCCAATATATAAATATATAATTTAAAATAGCTATAAATAAAGATATATGTAACACACACACACAGCTAAACACTTATATTCACAAAGTCTTCCTCATATTTGTATGCAGCCTCTCTGAATTTTGACACGTTGTTGTATCTAGTAGCTATAGAGTGATTTGTAGCAACAAGCTCTGGGTATATCAGTATATCAATTTGTTTTTTTGTACTATTACATTGCTGTCATACAATTGAGGTATAAAGATTTAAAAAATATACATTGTGATAAAATATATGAACAAAACGAAAGTGGAAAAAGAAATACAAATTACCTACTTAAATAAATTTATTATGATACGAGTGCTCGCAAAATAAATGACTTTGTTTAATTGAGAAAAATCACACAGAGCGTCCCGTGAACCGAATGGAAATCGCCGTCTTATTATTCGCTACCTGCCACTGACAGGAATTACCTCAACTGCTTTGTTCAGAAATAATAATTTCCAAGTCGTTTGAAACTCTATATTGTTGTAGACAGAGACTTTTACAGAGTTACTTCGGAATAAGCGTCTCCTATTTTCAAATTTGCATCCATAATTGCGCGTTTATTGTTCTTTCAATAGTGTATCCATGGTTTCTTCTTCTGCCTGTCCTTTTCCCACTTTTTTACATGGGGTCGGCATAGTAGGACCGTAGTCCATACTGTTATAGGTTTTAGCGATAGTCTCTACGGCCAGCTGCCTGGCTTACGCAAACAAGCTTAAACTTGGTTGACAATTCACGACAGCAGTCGAATGGCGGATTCGAACCATTTTGTGCAATTTTCGCAGTCCCCTTAATCATTAGGATATAAAACCAGAACAATTAACAGTGAATTTAAATTTTAGCTTTGAACTTGAATAGAATAACTATAATGGTGTAGACGTACACGTCTGACATTATATATAAACATCAATCATCTCTCTCTGAAACTTAAGCGCTGAAAGGTTTGTCAAAATGTTGTTCAATCAACGCTCCTGTCAAGTTAAATATCATGTCGATTCGATTTCAGTTAATAAAATAAAAGAGAAAATTTGATAAGCATGCTTCGGGCAACCCAAATTATATTTGGTCTGACTTTTGACAATTACCTACCTAATTTTTCCATTGATCAACCGGTCCCGAGAGAAACGCGGTCGTTAATCTGTCTTATCCTTTAAGGCGCTTTATCTCTACCGCGTGTACCGGTCCGTGTCCGTACCTAATTATTAGTAACAATTAATACGTATCTCTATAATGATATTGGCCGTTAAATTATTTTAAACATTAGGTAAACAACACTGAAGAACCTGAAACACACTGAAGTGCATATGTATCTACCAGAAGTCTTACTGCTAACTGACATTTTTAACGCAAAAGATGGGGACGCGTAAGGTGCAAAGCCGGCATTTATTGATAGCGCAGTATTAATTCCTGAAAATTAATAAAACAAAATGTAAAATCATTGTCACCCTAAGTCTCGACAACCGCTGTGCTGTAAACGGGGACGGCACGTTTAATTTCAGTAAAGTAATTTTTCACGAGGATTAAATTAGTTACGTTATACTTAATTGATATTTTTATATTTACATAACAAATGACGACTGTAAACATATAAAATACCATTAGCGCTGCGTCGAAATTGCGTCGTCGCAAGCGCTATCGACGGACAGTGTGTACCACACGAGCAGATATTGTGACACAAGGCAACATAGCGCTTCAACAACGTGTCGACGTGTCTGTTTCAACGACGATAAAGTTGAAGTTTGATACTATGAAACTACTGAGCTATGGCATCGGGTAGCGGGGAGGGGCCGGTTCGCCTCTCTTGCGTCGTTTTGACGCACCGTGCGTCATTATTTTCTGATTTGTATTGCAGGACCGCTCCGTAAAACTAACTCTACTAACTCCGTAAACAGTAACTTATTGACAATATTTGTAAAATTTTAACGAATATTTTAACTAAATATGATTTACATTGTAAAAGTTCTCGAGGAATGTTTAACCTTTGGAAGTAAATTTGTTATTTTTGCGTAGACTTTACTCAAAAAGTTTTTACAAAATTTATTGGGACAACTTTATTTTTTGTGTTTATTTTACTCTATTGAAATATCTTCATATAAATCTTTGGACTTTAGTTATTCTGTAACAGTTATATGGAGAGAAATATTTGATAATTTGCAACCAAATTTTAAACTTCAGACGAAACACACCGTTATAGTGTGACACACCGTTTTTTGTATCGGGGGAAATCTTCTATCCACTAAAACCCCCTGGTCACCTTCGGATGCAAGATCCGGGTCCCGAGTTCTACAACGGAACGCACCGGTGCCCTGAAGCTCAACCCGGGGAAAACAGTGAGACACACCCTAGTGATCCAAAATGGCGGTTAATTTTGTTAAATAACATGTTTGAAAATTACTCTACGTCTAGATGTGAAACGATTTCAAGATAATTTAAGAACTTAATATTTAAAAAAATAACAAAATGCCCGGCATGTCTTGACACGGAGACTATTTAAAACTTGGCATTAACATAACATAAAACTTTTTACTCATAATAACATTGTGTTTTAATACTGTGTCTGGGAGTTCAAATGATATTAGATTTTAATTATGACATCCTATAAATGAATACCACAATATTTACTCAAAACAACTTTATAACAAAGCACTTATGATATTTTATGAATTCCTATCAATTTGTCTATCTGGATGATCTATGTTGGAGATATTTTTCTTATTGCCGTTCGACAGATTGATTGCTTGTTTGTGAAGTCGTGACAAACAGATTTCTCTTGTAAATACTATTTATTCTTCATCGATGTACTTGACAAATTTGTTCGAGTGTATTTTTGTCAAGTGTTAGAAAAAAATGGAGTAAGCTTTTCCAAGAGATAATCACTTATGAATGTTTATGTGGACTCTCGCGACATTGACAAGTTCGTAATTCATCTTATGTGACGTCTACCTACACTGAACATTCTGTACGTAGCCATCGTTCCAGAATAAATTTTAGGCCCATCGGACATCTGTTCCTCGAGTACCTCTAGCAATTGCAATTAATTATCGTTCAATATCGGATACTTTAGCGCTAACGTGGATAACATCATCTTTGATTCAATTTTGCTGAAAGTCCGAGCAGGGTCCTCCCCATTGCCCATAGAGCGACCTCTAAACCAGCAAATTATTGTGAGGGTGTGGCTTCCACGTACAACAAGCGTGGGTAGCTTGGGGGAGGCCTTTGTACTATCTAACTTTAGGCATTGTGAATGTTAACTTTCAAAAAATACAACTCAAAGCATAGATGGCAAGCAAGGATAGGATAAAAGAGATAACGTAAGTTATTTGTTAGTAAATTTAAGTGTTGCGTGCTTTTTGCACAGAAAGTAAAGCATTTCTCATTATATGGGAGCGCAAAAGTTGTCCGTCGACGTTTCTAACGCCTCGCCGGAGGGTAGTTTGCGAACAGTGGCGGCCATGTTTGCTTTGGAAATTAAAGACAACAAATTTTGTTTCATGCAGTCGTCGTGATATCTATATGAGGATAATGTGTGAGTTTACCATTCGAGTTGTGCATAGTGAAGAACCAATGACCTCTCACGCAATATGGTTGCACATTTTGGTGCAAAATTGTTTCAAGCGACAAATTATATACGTACGCCAAAGTTAATACTTAATTTTTTTTGATTTTTATATACACTAAAATTTATACACAACATGTACACACAGTCTAGGGAAGTTATAGCTGTGTGCTTGTACAGTATACCAGAAAGGTTACGTCGCGAAATAACCTAACTAGAGTAACGAACCTACTATAACCTTACGCTCGCCTTCGCTTCGCCCTGATTCAGAAACTCATACCATCGTGAATTAGAAGTATTCCATGTTTCGTGTGATGAATGGGTGTCGGTGGCATTATTTTACTCCTCTTCTCTTTCCCATCCCTTCTATTAAGGAAAAGATGAGAAAGGGAAGATGATTTGACAGGGAAGGGAACGGAGAGGAAAAATCTTTACCTCTAATTATCCTCTGCCCATTAAAGATAGGCAGCACCACGTGTGCAACTTATCACCTTGTTGCAGTGAATGTGTTTGGGTCTATTTTACGTAATAAGTATGATTGTTTCATTTTAAACGATAAAAATAATGTTTTAAGCAATATTTTGTGAAAAGCCATTTATGTTCGACGTCAAAAGGCTATTTTTAGAAGAAAATCCCACACGACGTACAATTCATATCTCGCTCACGTTGCAAATTCACAAAAGCTTCGTATAAAGCCGCTTAAAAAACTTCACGCCAAAATCGGCCGCACAAAAGATAACGTAGGCTCGGAGATTCGATGCGAAATTGTGGCACTAACGAACACCGAAAGTTTGAGTGCATTGTTTGGTTGTTGGACGCTATAGAAAATGAGCAGCGGTTAAACAATTTCACCAATAATTGCATGCTAAATTACGCTAGGAATACGATATGTTAGGAGTCCTTGATTGAGAAAGTGTGGAGTGGTCAAGGAATAAAATTCTATTTTCTTCTTAGATTAGGGTGCGGAAACACATAGGACATAGCGCTATCATGTCAATTTTCGCTTATTATGTTAGACGACGATATTATCCAAACATTGAATATATTTTCTGAAAATAACACGTATGTAAAAAAAGAGAGCTTAGGTATTTACAATAAATATGTCAAAGATTAGATTTAGTAGTCGTTAAAGAGACGTCAATTGGTTATTGATACTTTTTTATTGTACCACAGATTAATATTCAGAAGTAAGCATCTCTAGACGTGCGTGGACTTTATATTAGGCCTTCCGACTGAATTTGTATTGAAAACATCTGATTTATGCTGTGAAGTTTTCTTAGAGCTCGAGTTTCAATAGCGAAGTTGGCCCGGCCATACACAATACAATCTGTTTACCTTAGCCGTGGAGAATGCGAAAAATAACTTTGTACTGTTCATTGAAAATAATACCAAAGGGAATCATTTAAACACAACATTATTCTTAAAAATATTTGCCGTTATATAAAGCAGGCTATACAGGTGTAATTTAATTAAAATTATAATTATTGTTATAAATTCGAAAGTGAAATGTGTTTCTTTTTCGTTTGTTGCTTGTTACGCTTTCACACCTTAACTAACCAACCGATGATCACGAATATTTGCACAGATACTGAAAAGGACATAGGATCTTTCATCCAGAGAGTACCGTTCCCAAAGGATAACAAAATAATGACATCGCGCGTGTGTTATATTGTGAAATAATTATAATAGAATAAAC
Source organism: Papilio elwesi (assembly GCA_029849275.1). Taxonomy (NCBI): domain Eukaryota; kingdom Metazoa; phylum Arthropoda; class Insecta; order Lepidoptera; family Papilionidae; genus Papilio; species Papilio elwesi. The sequence goes on from CM056711.1 coordinate 3,022,594, forward strand.
CAATACCCACAATTTTAAGTGCTACTTATTTATCCGATTATTTATATTTACCTATATTTATAGAAAAGAAAATAGTTGTATTGCGAGAAGAGAATCTTAAGTCTTCCGACATGTGCTAGGTTAGTTTTGTTGTTGTCCGTTTGCAGACAAAACAAGCCTCAAATGTAATTGGAAATAATAGGTTTAATATATATACTGTATACAGCTTCAATGTTTCATTGTTGAAAAGTTATTTTAATTTATTTTATAATATACCTACAAGTAGGGTAGTCCAACATTCTGTTATCTTTTCCATTCGAAGGAAATTGATGTAAATATACGGAACGTCGCGGTCTAGAGTTAGCTAAACACAAAAACAATTGACTCTCGCGCACTCACAACAACGAACGTTTTCCAACAAGTTGCGTCACGTATCATACAATATGCATGCTCAGCATTTACATATCAAAACGAGGCGAAAACAAAACAATACAACAAAATGTCCGCTCGATTTATCAAACAGCCTAGCATATCCTCGCGTTAAAAGCCTACAAAAGCTTAATCGAACGCAGTTTAATAAACTAAAGTTTTTTTACACATGAACGGGTGCCGTAAGTGATAACCATGTTTTGTTCTTGATTGAAGCTTTTACGGTTAAACAATGTTAAAAACCGCCATCAGTTATTTTGTAGCATTTATGACTAGAAATATTTTTTTAACGGCAAAAGGCGGCAAACTAGTCAACTTTTTCAACAGTTACAAGAGAAAAGTGGATAAGAAAAAGGAAAATAGAAAAAAGGATTAGGGTCTATGGCACCTACACGTAGAAAGAGAAACGCAGAAGTATGACTACGTTCCTATTAGCACAATAGCTGCCGATACCGTTGTGTCGACATTATTAAAAAGCTTTTTATATAATTTGTATGCACAACAAGCAATTTATTTTAAAAAATCCGACTGAATGTAAAATTATAATTACTTATCCCATCATCATATACTTATGACAGTCCGGGGAAAATTAAAAAAGCTACAGGAGGTCACAATGGCACTGACATACACAAAAACATATCTGTGCATAATATTACCCTTCAGTCAGAGCAGTGGAATAAATAAGATTACCACTCTCGCCCGTAACCTAGGTGGGTAAAGGGATTACGATTTTCCTTCAGGCGCGATTCTGGCTTGTCTCTCTCGCTTCTTCTACATTCATACATGTACACATACATACTCATCGGTTACGGGTTCTTTACTATGTCATTAAACTGATAGGTTCTTCTAGGATGTCCTCTGACAACACTGCTACTCAGTTTTGTTATAATAAATATTTATTTATCTGACGCCCTCATACTTTCAAGAATTCTCTCTTTATTCATTTTTTCAACATGCTCGAACTTTCAAAGCTTCATCTTCTAGCTCCTGTTTTTCGTTAGTTATGGCTACTCTTAGGAAAGTCAGAACTTTTTTGACTATGAAGCCAATCTGGTCAATATAGGTTTCTTTAATCTAATATGTTTTGTTCCGATGTTTAATCTTATAAATAAATACAGAATTGGTAGAAACGATTGCCTTTTACTGGAGAACTGTGAAATTGTTTACCTTTTACAGATTTTTAGTCTCTGGTCTCTCTCGTAGCTGCGCAATTTAACACCGACTCTTTAAATTAAAAACTACGTTCTCCATTGCTTTTGTGAATGTTCACAATGAAAATACAGGCTTCGTTAAATTAATTGAGAGATAAAATTGTTCACCGAATTCAACGTCATAAGAGCTAGGCTCACAAACAGGTTAAATAAACGTTTTATAAGGCTAATTATGTTTGTGTGCGAAGTAAAAGATGAATATAAAACTGACACCCTGATACTTTCAAGAACCACTGGGGCACTTCAAGCGAAGAATGAATGGGGTTAATGAGAAATTATGCGCACTGTGTACGGGATTGAGGTTAGGTATTGATTTATTAATTCTCTCTCCCTCCTTTATGATCCATACTATAACTGTTGTATATGATGTAAACATAAATATTTTATTGGTAATTTATAATTACTTGCCTTCTCTTTGTCCTTTAAACGTCATAATATCAAACAAAAAATATATTAAATTACATAATTGGTAGCATAAAGTAGCTTATTAAAAAAGATACTTTAAATTATGGACCATTACGTTTGAAATTTGTTTTTGCTTAGTATTTTAATAATAGATGTACATAATGTATGTAATGAGCAGAACGCAGTAACCTTCTATAACATGATTTTCAATAATTAATGGACTCAGTTTCTTTGTAATTAAAAAAAGAAATACAATGAATAATAATATCCATTCAGTTTAAAAAATATAGGAATATTTTTCTGGAAGTTACTTGTTAAAACTTATATCGATCAGATTAATGACTTACTAAAAAAGGGCGATATAAGGAGCACCCATAACCGACGAGTATATATGCGTAGATGTATGAATGTGGAAGAAGCGAGAGAGGTGTGCAAGATCGCGCCATATGGAAATCCATGATCTCTGCCTACGTCTCTGGGTTACGGGCGTGAGCCTATATTTATTTATTTTAGTTACTTGTTTAGACCGTTTGGGAAAAATGATGAGATTGAATTTTTCAACGCGCGCGTCCTCGATACCCAAAAAAAACACCATGAAGTTGGTTGCTTATTATTTTCATTTTTTCGTTAGAACAGATAACTACTATATTTTTCAAGGTAGTTAGTTATTCAAACATGTAATGAATATACAATACGTTTTTTAAGTTCCATACCGAGCGGGTAAAACGGGACCCTATTCCTTAAACTCCGTTGTCCGTTCGTCATGAACCGTGATAGTAAGACGGGTCAAATTAGCACAGATGTATTTTTGTTGTCACTTTAATGAAATAAAACAGAATAAAATAAATATTTAAGTGGGGCGCTCGTACAACAGACACGATTTTTTTTGCTGTTTTTATAGATACTGGCACGGAACCCTTCGTGCGCGAGTCCGACTCGCACTTGGCCGTATTTATACATACATATTAAAAAACTCTAAAACACTTAGAATAGTATCGTGGAGGCTCTGTTCTAAAGGCCTTCCTTTTGACTGAATTTTTACACAATTGTGAGGGAAATACAAAAGTGGGTCAGTGTAAATTAGTAGAGAGTGGCGTCAACGCGTACAAGCGAAATGAATTTCGTTTATTTTTACATGGATTTTATGCCGCAAATACTAAGAGTATTTGCGGCATAAATTTGTTTTAAAAGGTGTTACAATGTTAGTTAGCTATATAATAAATATTTGACACCTACTTGAAAAAAAAAACATTTTTGTGTTTTTTACATTAAAAAGTCTTTACATATCGTTTATTTTATTACATCACGCCGTTGTTTTAATACATAAGTTATTGACCGTGACCGAAATATAACGAGTATATGAAACGAAAATAATTGTAAAATTAATATTGTCGATTATTTTAAATATGAACAAAGAAGAAGAAGCAAAAACAAGATAAAATATTAAGGCAGCAACTTGTCGAGATAAATAAAAAAACAAATATAAAAGTTACCTGGGACGCGGGCGTGCGTGGCTGCGTGCTGCAACTGCATAGAGCTACCCGTCTCTGTGCCTTCACTTTACCAATTTATATCATTATATCGCCTCGCATGCGTTTACGCGCTTAAGGCTAAGTCGCTATTTATACTAGTAAAAGTATAAAAGTAATTTCTAGATGAAACTTTCTTATATAGTCTAGACTTAAATTTTTTTATAATGAATAAAATTGCGCCTGACCACAGTACCACCTGATGTTAAGTAGTAATATGGTTTAAAGATGGTACGCACTAGTTTAATTTTAAGTAATTAAATTTAACGCTATTTTAAAATTGAAGGAACTATGTGTCCTGTAGTCTGTGTAGACAACACAATAATTATAATTAAAATTAAAGATTAAAAAAAAAAGTTCCCAACCTTCTTGGAATTTTATAATTATAAAAATATATCCCAAGCCAAGCAACAATTGAACTGAAGATCTCATGATAGTGTGAGCAAATTGTGCTTAGGTCGGAACAAAAATAATAATTGAATATAAGAGGCTATATCATCAGAAATTTTGACATTAGAACGACACCGCAGTCCTTGTATAGAGTGTTCGGAACGTTGGGAGCAAAACACTTAAAAACGCGATAAAATCAGTAAAATCTGTTTAATTTCAATGTGTTCACGTAAATGGAAGTAATCATTATTGTTTTTTTTTAATAGAAAGCAAGCGGCTTGCCTGTATTTTCTTTAATTCACTACCCGGCAATACATCAGAACTTCGACATTTATGAATCGATTTTGAAAAGGATATCTGGAACTTTACTACTTTTTGTTTCCAGATTGTTACGATTTAAATTGTATCCCGATCCGATAATTAGTTTCAGAGTTATTCAGGATTTCCGAGAATCGATGTCGGTTTTAGTAGTTTTACTGCGTTTAATTTATTTATAATGCCCGATGAATAGTTTGGTGTTTCGAAAATGCAGCATGAACTACGTATATTCTTTGGTATGTTTATAACAAACACCACCGAATAACTTTGTGAGCAAACAACTGAACAGATTTGCATAAAATGATTAGTTTTTACAACTTTTAAATAAATCTATTTATGCAGATACACATACAAAAAAAACTATTTTTTTATCTGTGTCTAAAATCAATGTATTGCAAGCTTTTAGCTACGTTGGTGCAATTATGTTTCGATTGCCTTACATCGCTCGGCCGCTATCTTTTGTAACGGGCTATTGTTATGCAAATTTCTACGAGGGTACAAAAACCGCTTATTGTAAAAGATTTTTAAAATGAGAACGTTGTCTATTTTTAAGTAAACTTGTGATTAAATATTTTAACATGATCAAATTCATGAAACGTAAGTTATTTTCTTATTTTTTTTAAGGTGGCTGACGACCAAGTGCTACGCATATAGACATCTGTCCAGTGAACGAATGAAACATAGAAGAGTAAAGTCAAACAACATTATCTTTAAAAAAAAACAGTTCACGCCGTTTGTTTTCTTTAGATCGCTAGCTTGTTCTCTATTACAATCGCGAAGTATTGATTGGCTCTGTTGTCAATGCTCGTCGCTTATTGGCTAAGCAGCACATAGTAATAACGGCATTATTCGTGTTAGAATCTGCTGGGTTGCAACAGTTATCAAAGAAATCATGAACTAAAATCAAGTAAGCTTAGTAAGTAAAGTTTATAAGCCTCGCCCATTACGGTAAAGTTTTAGTTATAGCATTTTGGAGCGACAAGAATGCTTTCGTGTTTTATTTTCGTTCACTGTTACCTACCGTTCCATAATCTGCGGATTTTAACTACACTATTAGTGATAGTTACTCCAAATACAAGTGTGTGCAGAGAGCTGGACACGTTGCTCGTAGAACAGACGGGTAATGGGGCGAAAAACTTCTGGCCACAACACTTATGTCGTACGCCTTCTCCTAGATGGATCCACGATCCAACGTTGCAAGGATTCTTGAGATCCTCAGGAGATGACGTTCACAATGATACCAAACCACTTAGGTATTTCAACAAACAAAGGACATCTTCCTTCTATTCCATTTTTAAACGTAGCGTAAATAATTTATAATGTGTAAAGAAATGTGCGAAATACGCTATTAAGCATTATTTGCACATAAAGCTGTGTATTCCGCGCGCCCCGTGTCAAAACCACAAACACTTGGTGATATATTGCCGGGGCTTTGGAACTAGTCATGCAAGATCTTCCTTTCCCTTATTCTTTGACCGAAAAAATATTTACGACGGTAGCGAATGAAGTGCGAACGTGTGTCAAGTTACACTGGTCAGTTTTACGAAAGCGGGGCCTTAAGAGGCGGTCTATTACAAATATTTTATTAGTTCTTACAGGGGATCCTTTGTTGGCACAGATTGCCCTTTAACGCTTAAGGGGCTTAACAACATTAAGGTGACAATGGGAAAGCTTAGTTTTGTAAACAATTTCAACAATTCATCGCGACCGTTTCATTTTTGTGGGGCTTGTGAATATAGTTTTATATATAAACAATTTATATCCTTTCAGTAATCCACTTTTGGATATGACTCTTGATATTTGGCGATTATTCATTCCATTGTGAACTCCTTGCATCTACAGATATCTCTTTATTTCCATCAGGATAGCTGAATGGAAATTGAGATGTCCTTAAAAACTGAAAAATATTTGATCTGAAAATTTGTACATGCGAGCTTGAAACATCGCCGTGAGCGCCTTAACTTAACAGTCACTTGAGCATACTGTGAGTGGGGATGAGGCAGCGATTGGTATGCTGCCGACTAAACAATGGTCACTACTAGTGCCAGGACCATTTAAAAACAAACAGAAGTGTTATGTCAACGAAATTAGATTACCTAATCGCATTAGGCTCTTATAAGCTATAGCGTGATGTTGAATAGCTTATAACCTTTCTTGATAGTTGGGCTGTGACATGCAAAAATAATTTTTCCAATCTCCTCGGTGATTCCTGCAATTTGCGCGTTCAAATAAATTTTAAGGCTGTACATATATATTTAAGTTTTCCTTTTCATTACAAATATTAAAATTGTGTAAAGATCTTTTTCGATTACTTGGCTTAATGCATCATCTGTAAGTAGACCACGTATCAAACAGAAAAAATGAAGCGTACTAGATGAATAAGAGATTTTATATATAAAGGTAGATGGAAAAATGATATGATGATATTAGAAATTATAAAAGAATTGCGTTCGGTTTCTGAAAGTTTGTAAAATTCTTATATATTTCTTACAAACACACCTCACAGTTAAAAGTCATGTTAAATTGAATCAGTGTATAGAACAAAAAAGATGATGACATTTGACAGCCAGCTAGCTAATTTTTCCGCTAATGATCCATTAAGAAAACCGGGTGTTACAATAAAGATTTAAAAAGCTATAGTTACTTCTGGTTCTTAAGGGAAGTATAGCTCACTCAATACCAGCATGATGTGTATTTATAATTCTGCGTTTTATTTAGTGAATAAAAGGCAGAAATAGTCATTAGTCCTGTCTCCTTCACAACCCCTGCTCTCCTCCATTACTCCATTTACTCTCCTGCTTATTTAAACCAAAAGGCTAGCAATTAATCTCGTAGGTGTAGATAATGTTGATACGTTGCAATGGTAATTTGGCATAAATAGAACCGATACTTTTCTCACGGTACAGTTTTGTCAAGTTGCATTTGAATGAATGAAGGATTATATTGGATGCCATTTTTTAACTAAGGGTACTTAACGGTAGGCCAACGACCGTCCGTCACCCACTGTTATCAATGGTCGTGTAATTTGTTCTTATTCTCAGCGTATAGAAGTTGTGGTACAAGTGACATAAGGAAAGCGATTGAAGATTATGATCCTTATCATGTATCATGAAAAAATTGGATAAGATTCCTGATATTAAGTAACAATGTGGTTGAAGGATGCAGTAGTTTAGTAGTGTAGCGTTGGGCTTAAAAGAGATTAAAATCTGCACTAAGAACGAATAAAGATTCTAATCGATTCATTCAATCGTAATGTTAAAGTAACTACAATACAATAATGGGCATGAAAAGTTATATACATGAAAATTCAGAGATAAGGAGAGCTTATTGTTTCCAATTTAATTAGAAAATATCAACTTTAAGAAATGTTATTTATTTATTAAATATACTTTTCACTAGCTTACGCGATGTAATATCGGTTAATTATTTTTATTATTAATAATCATTCTTGTATTCAAAAGAAATAGTAGTAAAAGATTTAATTGTTTTCTCACCGACCGCTTGTAACTTGGGCCGCAGTAAAACTCCGTCGTCCGGTCGTCACTCAGTGGAAATGCCCCATTACGTCTCAGCCACACGCATTATAGTAACAATTCTTTTACAAGTACCAGAGGATATGACCGGAATTACCTTTTGAGATGGTTTCTATTTCATTTCTCGATGCTATTTTTCTTTGATTTATAAGAAAATACGTTTCGATGAATTTAGGCGTGAATGTCCAGGCTCATGTTTGTTACTTCATTATCTGATCAATAACTTTAACTACACTGAAGATTTCTTAACGTAAGTCATTATAAATAGTGGTAGATATTCTGCTAGCAGCTGTTCCGTGAATGCATGATTGGATCTCGTAGAATGTTCTCTCAAAATCTCAATTTTGTCTGGTGACTTCTTATGTACTACGTTCTCTTTCCTGTATTATGACTACGGTCACATTGTCCCGCCCTTGTCTCAAGGGAGAAAGAGCAGAGACATGACGATGGGTCAGACTGACTGTGGCGTGTTTTTGTATTAATTTTTTTTTTAATTTTTTGAAAAATCACCAGCCTTGGTGTTTTAGTGTAAGTCTGTCTATTTAATGAGTTATATTTTGTTTGTTTGGAGCAGTTGTGGCCCAGAGGTATAGGACCTGACTTACGTACTGTATGTCGCAGGTACCGTCGTCGAACCTAGGCAGGGAAGGAAAGGAAATCATCGTGAGGAAACCGCTATGTTTTAGAACCACCAAATTCGAAAACATGTGACATTTATCAACCCGCACTGGACCAGCGTGGTGGAATATAGCCCCTTCCCTTTCTCGGAGAGGAGGCCTATGTCCCTACAGCGGGGAACATAGTAAAAAAGGCTGATTTAATATTATTATATTATAATTTTCTTTGTTTGGCAGAATGTGGCTGATGTGTGTGGTGGCAATGTTATGTGGGTCGCACGCGGTCGCGGAGTGGCGCTGCCCCGAGCTGAGCGCGCGGCCCGCCGCCGAGTGCGCCTGCGACCTGCCGCACACGCTGCGCTGCGCCGGCGATCACACCGCCCTGCAGGTACTAATAAAGTAACACCGAGGAAGGTAGAAACTGAAAAATTGTAATATTAAAATTATTCTCATATTGAAGCGCCAATAACATAATGGTTAAGGGTACATACTATCCACCACGAGGCCATGGGTTCGAATCCGCCATTCGACTATTAACTATTCATGAGCCATATTAAAACACAAGCTTTCAAGCTGAGTTGGAATTATTAAAAACAATATTAGTAAATTAATCTACTAAGTAATATCGTATGAAAAATATTAATTCAAAGAAATTATATATATGTTATAAATAAACTATATAAGAGCTTGCGTAGCTCGTGGCAAATAGGAAGAGCAGAAACGAAACAATAGCAATCTCCAATAACAGCAGCCGAGCGGAAAGCAAACAACAATCACTCGACGTGAACGTGAACCGATAGATAAATTCCATTTATTCTTAGATTAAGACAAAACCGAACGTTCTTGATACTTGAACTCCACACATGCTGTGTGCAGCATTTATAAAAAATTACATAATAAAGAAAATTTTATTTCCAAATCTTTTACATCCATATTTGTTAGTGCAAATACTAGTGTTAGCAGCGGGATAATTACTTTATCAGAAATTATTATAATTTTATCATAAATTAGCCGGATGGGATTTACTGTTTGCTGTGCAGTTGAATATAGCGGCGCAATGCTGGCTATCTCATTTGGCTGCGAAAACACTCAGGAGAGAATTATTACTCGATCTAATACGCGATATCGACAGTCCAATCCGGTAATAATATTAAAGTAACGGCCCGAGCCGAGGTTCCCTCTACGGAGGGAGCCCTCGAGCTTAGTTACTCTTAAAGAGGCTTAGGCTAGGCGCCCTCTGCGCCCTGCCACCTCGTGCCCGGTGTAGCTGTAAATGCCTTCTCAAGGCAAACAGTGACCTTTCAGTCACAAAAAAAAAGATATCGACAGTGCATTTCTTTGACGGATTATAGCGGAAAAATCATTGCTTTATCCAAAACATTGTTGAAGCACTACAAAAACGTTGTAACAAATAACATGTGCTAGTTATTGAAAAAGTAACTATAAATTAAGCTACTGGGCCTAGAGACTTGAGATATGATCAAGCGTATTGAATAGGACATTCATGATTTAAATTAAATTGCATGGCGGATAAAACCACGGGGTTCAGCTTGTTTAATATTTGTAAGATTTCCTGAAAATTTCATCTACATCGGTCCAACCGTTTCGAAATCTATAAAGAACATACATTTACATACATATTTTAGTAGATTCGGCCTAGCTCCGCCCGGGCAACACTAATTATGTTGCTCCGATCGCCACCAAACTCAAGGGAACAACTGGGCCAATCTGAACGATTCCTGAAAGCTTAAATTAAAATCGATCCAGACGTTTTGGAGTCTATAGGGAACATACATACACACATCACCCTTATTATATACATAGAAAATTTTACTTACTTATTGACCCTTACACATTTTCGGTAATATCTGAAGTAAGATTGTAACAGGACGTGAAATTGAAACTGATACATGAAAATCTGCATAGAATATTACAGGCACATTGTTAACTTACAATAAATAATTGTTAATTCTATCTATTTCATTAATTAGCACCGGCCGACAACAGGCCGACTAGAAGGTAGAAACTTGGACCCATAAATATTGTTAAATATCACCTGCCGACAGAACTAAAACTCGAAACAGTCGGGAAGACGCAACAATAGTTCAGAAATAAATAATCAAAAAAAAACAAACCCTTGCATCTTAACAATATAATTCAAAATTGAACACAAGAACAATAATAGAAAAAAAAATCGTCGAAACTTCTCTAAATTCAAATAAGCATGTTGTTCACGCGAAAGATAAGTAAGTGTAAGATTCCTCTACCAAATATCGTCTAACGGGGCTAAAGTAGTTTTCGCATCAATAAAACTTTCATATACCTAGCCTGAGCGTCGCAACATATAACTTCCATATAGAACTATTTGCATCCATTGAAAGCCTTGTAAAGTCTAACTAATGTTTTTTCCTACTTGCCAATCCCTGCCCCATACACTTCTACTCTATATTTAAATATAGAGCAGAAGAGTATCGGGCAGAGTTAACCCTAAACTCAGTAAATTGTGCAAACAACTGCTAAAAGACACACATATCTACAGGCATACCGGTTGAACCTATCCAGGGCTACTCTTGAGTAGACACTCAAGAGGGACCAGTAAAACAAAACGTGTGGTACTAAATGGTGGAAATTTCTGCTACCGAGGCTCTAGTCAGCGATGGCGATGATTCCTTGTGGAAATACCGACCTTGGATATTGTTTTTTGCTTTATAGTTTTTAAATAGATATTAATAATATTACTATGTCAAAATATCGCTCAAAATTGTCATTAGTACACTTGAAAGCTAGCAATGATACGAACTTTGACGCAGTCAAAATAATTATCGAACGACAAGGCGATGAATAGAGAATTAGGTGACGAATTTCCGTTAATTTGATTTGTACTTAAGTCGCTTGTCAGATCGATGGATAGGCTTTTATCATTACGCTCCCTCTTTATTTATTAACATCAAATATTGTTATAGAAATTTAATGAACCCATTAGTGGAAAATAATATCTTTTTATATTTCAAAGAGGATTTACTGAGATCCAACGTACAGATTTCTAATTAATTCAATTAGATTTGATGTAATAAAAAGTTCTTTGGTCATATAATTGCGTACATACATACCTTGTTGGGTATAAGGACTTTTTGTCAGTTATTTCAGCGATAATTATAAATAAAAATGATTAGATATAACTTATTATTTTATTTTGATTACAATACTGCCTATGCAACGGACAGTTTGAATACACTCATTAGGCACTGGTTACAATATTATATAGCTTATCCTAACCACGGTCATATGAATAAGCAAAATAATAATTTCACTTATAGATTGAAAATAACGCCATCTAGTTAAATATGGTAAGCTATAATTTACTAGTGCTTTATGTGTCTTTATTTTCTTTAAATATAAATACTTGAAATTCCATCTTATTTTCGGGACTATGTTATTGGTTACAAGCGAAAGTAAATCAACAGTAGTCTACTGAAAATTGAATGAATGTGTTGGAACAGTGAAAGCTCTCTTACGTCTATCAGGCAGGGAGGTTGATTGCCCGTGGCCACTTCACGTCGCCGGCGGCACCCTGCTCAAAGTCACGCTCTCACAGGTGGCAGCTAATTGTTTGTTTGGACGTTCACTGCATTAGAGTGCGGTCAGCTCACTGTAGAATAACTATAGCACTTTGTGTATCTGGACCTTACGATTTTCTATTAATTGAATGCTTTAGAACAATGAAACTTGTATCTACTAATGGGTGATAATATTAATGTAATAATAAGAAATGGTGAATGTTTTTTTTAATTGGTTGTAAGTGAAACAAAAACTTTCAACGTAATCTTTACCAATTCCAAAATGTTTTTATTTTATGAAAGAAGTATTATGGCAAAGCAGGTTCACCTGTTGTGCGGTTAGTGATATTAACGCAAGAAGCGGTTCATGTGACCGCAACCCATTATCACAACCTAATGAGTTGTTTTGACTACTTTTTATGGACAGAGGATAGACAGAAGAAAAAAGGATTTTTACATTACCTATATGGATAGGGTATGGACCCTTACCCGTCAGATCCTCTACCCCTTCCCATCCATTCCTTATTAAATTAGAATGGAAAGGGGAAAGGAACTGGCATCGGGCCCCCGGCCGTGCCTCCAGCACCCAACTCAGCCGGCGAAGTCTTCTGAGAGGTCCTAGTATTTCACCGATTGGGTCACTCCAATCGTCAAAAAGATGTTGCTGTTAAATTTATTCAGATTAAGTTATAAATTTACCCACTAAACTTGCCCAAAGTCCTGAACATATGATAAAAATAAAAGAATTGCATTCTAAGTTTGTGAATAGCGCCACTAAACTAACTATTAAACTAAAGTCAATATCAAGAGCATTGCTTTTTTAAGGTATTATATAATAATTTTCTTGACTTGTGAAGTTAAAAAGCTGCAAAATTCGATATGAATCTTACATTTAGACAATATATGAAAGAAAACATACATAAGATAACATACATATTAGAAAAAGTTAATCTTGTTAGTCCCTTAGTATATGACTCTACGATCTTTACGCGTCTTGAATCCATTGCGGATTGCGCTGAGATCCATCGTGACTTCTTATCGAGTGAGCCAACGTGGCGGTTATTAAGGGTCGGTTACGTGCGTGCCGCCGTCAGCCGTATCCTTATCAAACTCACCGGGCAGGTGGCGATCGATTGAAGTTTGTTAGTTTGCCTATGCTACGGTTGATTGCGTTTGGTTCGTTCCGGGAAGTAAAAGTTACTGTGGGTTTCCACTCGCTTAAAATCGTGTATCGAAACAAGCTTTCTCTCTTTTTTTGTCTTGAAAAAAATTGAGATCAGAATATGTTTTATGTGGATGTTTTCGGCAGAGTAAGCTAAAGATTAAGTGAGCGACGTGTAGCAAAGCAATACTAGGCGACAGGATGCTTAACGCGAGGCTGACAATGCCGGCAATGTAGGCCAGGCCACAGATACACACAACTTATTATTTTTGAGTAGCGAGGTTTATTCCACTTTGATCGCCTGGCTGATACCACCCAGGTGATTTTATTTTATAATGTCGGTGATATAGAGATATAAATCAACAACTGTAAGTAAATTGTTTTGTATTCCATTAAATAATTTCGACGGATAACTATTCCACTTACATTTATTTACCCAGGTTATGCGACTCAGGTGATTTAAATGGCAGGTCCGTCCATCATTCGCAACAAGCAAATTTAATGGACAGAGGAGGCCATAGACAGTAAATATATGAGAAAAGATATTTCCATTTCCCCGTTATCTCCCTTCCGGTTCCCATGCTATCCTTATGCGGAAAGGGTGGGAAGGGGAAGAGGACCGAAGTTATGCCTCCGGTACCTCACTCATCAGACGAAACGTACTGTACTGCTACTTCACGCCCGTCTTTTGTGAGGTCGTCGAATTTCACCGGTCGAGCCGGCCCATTCATGCAACAGATGTTGTTGCGGGCTCCACCACTGTCAAAAAGAATCTATTTTGTTCCAGCGTCCTTATAAACATTAACAACCTTATAATCATTACCTTTAAGGTATTCAACTGAGCCTACATGGCATGTTTTGAAATTATTGTTCCGAAATCCATGATTTAATGCGTGTAAAATACACACAATACAACACTTCTTAAAACGGAACACGGGGAATAAGTTATTGTTTTCTGTACGACTCGTTAACAACATTTTGCTTTGGTTTATTATAATTTATATAGTTTCCGCAACGTCGACTGCTGAATTTAAATTGAATAACAGTGTAGGAAGACTGCGTGAAATCAATATTTCCACCCGGTGAGAGTACAAACAAACGTTAACCGATTGACACCTGTTTGGCTGAGTTGACGAGGCTGTGAGAAGGGTACCCGCGGCCAAACCAATGCCATCAGCTACTAAATGTCACAGTCCATTAATCAACTGTTAAATATATTATACTAACTGGGCCGGAAAACCTCATTCACACACACACATGTCGCGGGCTTTTTTGTAGGACTATTTAAGGTAAAAATTTCCATTATACATTATATACATGTAACTTAATGGTTTTTGCACCGCACACAAGAATAGCTCGAATATGGCTGAATTTTTTCCTCCTTAGCTTTGACACTTATCGTTTTATTTTGAACAATTCACACAATATATATATATATATATATATATATATATATATATATATATATGTTATTCTGATGTTTAAGCTATATTCTTGTAAAGTTTCATTAAAATCAATTCAGTAGTAAAAGTGCGTGAAGGAGTAACAAACATCCATACTTACAAAGTTTCGCATTAATAACATTAGTAGGATCAATCCGTCTAAGATTGCAGATATTGTATTATCTGTTAAAAAAATACAAAAGTTCAAAAACATTATTGACGTCCTTTTTCTGAAAGCCTTGTAAATTTTTTATTATACTAACACGACTGTCAAGTTAAATGTCATGTCATACATATTAAAGTAAAGAAAACAGTTCATGATCATGCTTAAGTGACAGCTAGCTGATTAATTTTTCCGTCGCAGCATTTCAGTAACCGTGATTAAATGTGAGAACCTAAGTGTACCACATAATGCTTTCCCTTCTCATCATCATGACATAAAAAAGATAACTGGAAGTTGTCCACTCCGGTCGCCACGAAGGTTCTTTGTGTCCTTGGCTAGTGGACTTACCGATCACCAGTTTTTTTCGAGAAGTCACTATATGGTCCCGATGCATATAAAATTGTACTGATGGAATTTTTTCCAACGTCATTACGGCACCCAGATGATAATAATGATGAAACATCAAGTCCAAAGAGAAGAGTGAGGCTTAAAAGTGGATGTTGTGACTAGAATTGAGAAAGGTTTGCTTCGGTGGTTCGGATATGTTGAAAGGATGAATGAAGGGAGAGTAACGAAACAAATTTATGTTGCAAAAGTGAGTGGCAGCGTTAGCAGGGGACGCCCTAGGAAAACTTATATCGACCAGATTAGTGATATACTAAAGAAGGGCGATATAAGGAGTACCCGTAACCGATGAGCATGCATGCGTAGATGTATGGATGTAGAAGAAGCGAGAGAGGCATGCCAGGATTGCGCCAAATGGAAATCCATTTTCTCTGCCTACCCCTCTGGGTTACGGACGTGCATATTTATTTATTTTAGCAAGTCCAAATAGATAAAAATTATAAAAAAAATAAGATGATAATATATCTCGTCATATATTATATTAATATAAAATGCAAAGGTCTCTCTCTCTCTCTCTCTCTCTTAAGTTACATTAAATACGATTATTTGTGTTCCCTGACACGCGTTGTGAAATAAACTCGAAGACAGTACGTCTAGACAGGTATACCTGCACCTGTTTCTTTATCTGAGCAGTTATGTGCAAACGTAACTGCCTTGCATTTGGAAAGGCGCTGTTGAAATCTGTAGAGCGAAGAAATGTATGAAGGTATTATTATTTACTTTCTGTAACGTGGACTATTGCTAATAACGTAGTATGTAAAATGTACCAATTTATTGAAGTATCTGTTGTTGTGCATTGATATTGTTGCCAGCCAAATAAATCATTTTGAGAGATAGCAATTATTGTTATTTTACGTTCACGAAAATGTGAACGTGTACCGCATTACAATCCAAACGTTTTTTATTACATTCGACTTTCCTTTGTTTTTGTTATCTTTTTTTTAATTGTTATTTGTTGATAGCCGTAAAGGTTACTCATGTTCCATACGTTCTACGCATCAATCTTATCTTGTCAAGCTTAAACTTGGTTCGATATATTTGCTGTTACTAAAACTGGAGTAAGATTTTACTGTTACGATTTATGTTCACAATTGAAGTGGAAGTTAAAAAATATATGACATATTTATATTCGGAAGGCAATCCCGACATTTTAAGACAACTCTTATCTTTTGGAGTGGTGCCAATAGGAAATCAGGAGGCACTGCCTTGAATAATCGAAATATTTATAAATGTTGTCTGCACATCGAATATGTTATTGCCTTCTTGAACAAAGTGTGGCGTTGTCTAGAATATAAGAACGGCTAATCTTTGCTTTTGCTATATGTTAGTTTTTCTAGCACGCCGAAAAACTTTATAAATCTTCTGCTCGACAAATAATTAGAACAATACCTAATTTTTCATAGGAAACCTACCAAAGTGATTGGGATTAAATACCTTCAGGTTCAGCTTCGAAGCGGTTCAACTGTGAATACTTTGCTTTATACAAATACTACTACTACTACATTACTTATATTTCTAGATATGTTATTAAAGTAATAGGAGGCAAACTTATAAAATGGCTAGCCGTCGTACGCACTAGGCGAATACAGACGCTGCGACCCAATCTACCGGAGGGTGATACACGACCACTGACAAGAGTTAAGCGACCAAGAAGATATCCATTACTGTTAGTCTTTAACATAGATAATGCCCTGGGAAGCTTAAAGCAGCGGGCTATATCATTCCAAAGTTCGATGTGCTATCTCCGCATACTATACCTAATGTCATGTGATCATTGATAAATATCAATGTTCGCAATAATAAGAAAAGTTCTAATTCTGTTGCCATATGTTTTATACGAAAGAGTGGTGAGTAAGTAAATAGAAGGAAGGTGATAGGGCCTTAAACTGTAGCTTCGTTGAAAAAATGGGTTTCTTCTATCTTAATTTTATCTACGTTGTACGGATTTGGCAGAAATTAATATGGTATTCCTGTATTAATGTCCGTTAGCCTTTCATTGGTAATAGAATTATGAATAATTGCTTGTAGTTCTGAATTGAAAATATCATTATTGTTTAATTTCACATTGATAATTCATCGTGCATGGTCGGAACATGTCGGCATTTGTCATGTTGATTGAACGACAAGAGTATTGATTTGAATTGAACTGTTTTAATTGGATTATAACATGCTCTAAAAAGTGATTAAAGTATAAAAATAAAGTGATAAATAACTTCATTTGTTACATTTGAATTCTACAAGCATTATTACAAAAAAAATATTTTGGTATTAATTTGGTTTTTATTTGTCGGTTTAAAGGTCATATAATATAGACCAACAGATAATTAGACTTAATACATTTAATAGGAACGAGAAACATTTTAAATGCGATCAGTATTATGATTTAAGTATTACAGTATTAATAGATAAAAAAATTATTATAATATTCGGGGTCGGCACAGTGCGGCCAAAGTCCATGCTGTACAGGCATTGGCTACAGTTTTTACGGCTGGCCGCTTGCCAACCCTCCTCGGGAATTATTACAATAATCTGTATTAATGACTATGACTGACCTTATTCTTATTCCCCTTATGACCCTTATTCTTCGAACGCAAACGTATTACAATGGCCTTTTATGGTTTCACAATTTGACATAAAAAATGTTGCTTTGGTAATTTGCAAATCAATTGTGTTAAAATAATTTGTCCGCGGTGCAAAATTAAGACAATTAAATTAACGGAGTTGACGGGCTCATGTTGAACGTTATAAAATGTATCCTCATTTAAAGGTACAGAACCTCGTCCCTTTGTAAAATACAACATGTTCGATTGAATGAATAAATAATATTAAAAAAAACAGTTAAGTCTGATAGAAAAAGGCCACAGTATTGGAATAAAAGTGGAGCGGCTCTGAACAAATACGGATGTCGCTACACCGGCTTTCGGGTCGTCGAGCCGCGGTACGGCCGTTGAATTGTTTTATTTCTATGTCTATTTTCTTTTGCACGTTCGCTGTTGATACATCTCTATTTACAGCATAACGTTCGAAAGGAGATAGCGGCTAGATCGCCGCATCGCCAATACGTATGCGCATCTTGTTTAACTTGATGTTTTCACTTATATTTGTAGTTTATTTTATTTGTTTTTCTTTATTATATGGAAGAAGGTGACACGGTGAACCGCTTGCATGTGATATTAAGTGACAGCTACCAAATGATTCACAGTTGGTCCTACCTACAATGGACAGAGGGATTGGCTTCCCTTCCCACCCTTGATTGGAAAGGAATGGATGTGGGAAAGGACTGTTATTGAGCCGCCGTCACCGAAGAATACTTCACGCTTGACTTCTGTGAGGTGGGTTTTCACAGGTCGAGCCTGCCCATTCTTTGTAGCGATCAAAGGGAGAGGCCTGTGTCCAGCTGTAGACAAATATTGACTGAAGAGAGATTAGCGCCTTCCCGGAAAACAGACTGACGTACTGGTCACGATTGAGCGAATCAACGACATCACGGGACCTTAACTATATGGGCCTGCCTATGTCCAGCAGTGGGCGTCTACAAAGAACAAGATTTATTAATCAGATTCATTTATATTTTAGATAATTGGTCGTCATCTTCGAGAGCAAAAAGCAAGAAACAAAAACTCAGCAGTATCTCTACTGGACTGCGCACTGCGCGGAGTATCGGCGCTACCGGCGGCGTCTATATCAGAATTAGCCGGAGTTGGACTCCATGGACTGGTGATATCTTCGGGAGACATTCGTAGAGTACAACAAGGAGCTTTTAATTCTATTGCCTCAACATTATTGGCATTGGGTGAGTGTAAACTTATGAAGAACAAGAAAATGAATTGCCTGTTAGAATTTTCTATTTGAATGACAGAAACTTTAGTAACAACCTCGCTTTAAACCAAATAATGGGTATTCTCCTTTTCGTCCAACTATCGAATTATTTAGAGGAAATCCCTCTGTTGTTGTTCCCTATCCCCACTTACTTTATCTACCTTTGTCATGGGTCTTCCAAATATATTCTTCCAGATATTCCAAAGACTTTTGTTTTGTTCTAGATCTCTCGCAGTTTTGCTTGAAACATTTCGCTAATAAGTGTGTGCCTGTGGGTATCGGGTTTACGGAATATGGAAGGTTACCAAAACGCTTCTGGTGGTTCATCTTCATTGGAAACATAAGCAGAACGAAAATGTTTAATTGTTTCCGGTACATTAAAAGATTATCGCAAACGGATTGATCCAGAAACATTTTTAGTCTTATTTTTGTTCATAAGTATAAACAATCAGAAGAACGACTGTTAAGGTTTTAATGTGAAATTTGTTTTGTTTCTAGGGCTGCCAAACAATCAATTGCCTTCGGTGCCTACTGAAGCATTGAATCACCTCACGCTATTAGATCGATTGGATCTGTCAAACAATAAAATTCACATGCTCGACTCTAATTCATTTAAGGTATAATTGTAATAATAATTACACAATAATTCTTACATTATAATTTTTGCAGGGTTATTGCATATATAACAGAATAATAGGCTTATTGGTTGATGCAATGAGGTTCATAATATTTTTGTTATGTTACATAGATAAAATGATTTTATGAAATATGCGCAAACTTGCATATAATTACATCGTTTTTAACATTAATTATGATTCCATTAAGACTTACACATTGTCAATCAACATATGTACCATTACGTCTATATTTACAGGGCATTAAAAATCTCACATACTTAGACATTAGTGATAACCAGTTGACGGATATATCAGCGGATGCATTCAAGCCATTGTCAGAATTAAGTGTTCTAAGGCTGAGAGGAAATCTACTGAAAGTGACCGCTCTACCGTCTCTAAAGGTATTGATTTTTTAACAATAATTGTAGTTAAGGGACCAACTGAGCGAGCGGTTCATATAACGTCGAGAAACCGCCGCTATTCGTCGATATTCGTTTTAACGTTTCAAGGATATAAATACGTTAATTCTATATTATTTTAAACAGTATTTATTTAGACCTTATGTTATATTTCGTACATAAAATTATTTACATTGCGTTCATAATGTTCACTTTGTTAAAAATCCTTGGGGGGAAATCTCTGGAGCAATTCGGCAAATGTATACCTACATTAAAATGTTGTTGTTTTGTAACAGGACGCTCATTATTTGCGAGAGCTGGATGTTTCGAGCAACGCGCTGGAGGGTCCCCTGGGAGTTGGGACAGTGCCGCCGCTCGGCTTCCTCAATATACTCCATCTCTCAGACAATACCTTCGCTAGTATACGCCGAGGGGCACTGGCAGGTGAATTTAATTTGAGTACATTAATAATTTATTAAGAATATTTTATTGATTAGCACGAGGATATTCAAATGATAATTTAAATGTGTTTTGACCTGCGAGTATACACATTATTTTACAGTGTAAATTAAAAACTCGCAAAGTCATGAATAGTCAAAAAGTATGAAATACTGGCACAATTGTTTGCATTCGACGATGATGGACGACACGCAAAATATCCGTGTGTCGTAGGTATCAGTAATGTATCTCCCCAACTGCTAACTAGGACAAACGCATCAATAGAAGAATGAATAGGCTACTTTTAAACTCATACATAGCAGCTTTTGACATCGCCACTTAACTTTAATTTTGATTGTTGCCATGACCTAACTACTACTAACCTAAAGCAATTTCGTAGTCCATTGCATCGGTTTTTGTGTTAGTTTAAATTGTGTAAACAAATTAAAGATAATCATTTCAACTAAGCTAAAGCTTGTAACCATTATTATGGTTACCTGCAAAAGTTAAATGGCGGTTTCGAATTAAGGTTTACGGTGACATGGTAGACCATTGGTGGTCTGTTACAGACGAAATAGTACTCATTAAATTTGAGTCCAGGTGACAATAACTCCCATCACATCTGAAAAAGTAGGCTTGGGGAAAATTCTAATTTGATTTAAACATTTGAGGTCCACATTTTTAATAAAAAAATAAATTAATAAGCAAAATTACATTTGCAGGCCTAACAAATCTTACTTACTTGAATCTTCACAATAATCAAGTTGATGTATTGGAGGACTACGCATTCAGACATCTCACAAATTTGACGCATTTAGATCTCTCACATAATGAAATTGTTGCTGTCTCTGGTAAGAAATATTAAATTTAAATGATTAAAAGTAACTTACCATAACTGTGGTACATATCAAACTATTGCGATGTCGTTAAAATAAGTACATACGATGGAAAACTTGGGTGACTCGATCTAGGAAATACCATGATCTCACAGAATAAGACCGTTCTTAGTTTCATTTGACAACTGAGTCTGCATGCTCAACCCCCTTCACTTCACATCTCTATCGTTGTCATTTATTACTGGCTGTTGTCTATTCATAACATTTTTCAAATAAAGAAACAAAAGATACGTATTAAAAATGTAGTAATAATACTTTATACAAATTATAATGTTTGTAACAGGCGCTTCCTTGGCTCAACTAACGAACTTAGTTCACTTGGACCTCTCGCATAATTTCCTACGTTCAATTTCGGCTGAGCCATTGAAGGCTCTTCGAAGACTCGCCGATTTACTTCTTCATGACAATGACATCGCAATGATAGACGATGGAGCGTTAGCTCTGCACAAAGACTTAAGCCGATTTACAATTGAAGGTAAGTTTACTCTTAATTGAATTTTTGTTTTGGTAATTAATATTTGCTGCATTATTTCTTACCACTCTATTTTACTAGAAATACAACCGAAGCTTAGTGAAGCTACCGGTATTCCGAAAACGTTTTCTGATCTGTAGGCGGAGTGATGTATTTTATATTTACCGGTCGAGATTGTTATTTAAGAAATGTTATACATAAGTATTCATTCATTGAAATACCCATAACTAGATATACTAACAAAACTGATAAATTCGCTTTCCATTGTAGATAATCCACTTAATTGCGACTGCTTAATGGCCGGCTTTGCGAGGTGGTTGCGCGAGGCAAAAAACCTGTCGCAGTCTGACAAATCCGCAGCGGTCTGCGCCACGCCACCTCATTTAGAAGGAGCTCTTCTCTCTCGACTGTCGAAAAACAAACTATGTGATGATTTCGAACATATAGAGTCGAAAAAGGATGAAATGAATTATGATTACAATAAAATATACGAGAGTGATGTCGACATACCACGGGATAAGCTT
Organism: Papilio elwesi; assembly: GCA_029849275.1. Taxonomy (NCBI): domain Eukaryota; kingdom Metazoa; phylum Arthropoda; class Insecta; order Lepidoptera; family Papilionidae; genus Papilio; species Papilio elwesi. Next base: position 3,044,898 of record CM056711.1, read on the forward strand.
AGTGTTGTTGATGAAACAGTAGTTGATGGAGATATTTATATTGATAAATCTGAAGGACTAGATGACGATATATACGACGAGGAATTAGAAGTTCCAGGAGAAGAGGACTTGCCGATATCTAAGACCAAAGTAAGGATAACTTACAACTATAACAATATATCTAGTTTTTTAATCTGGTGTCAATTAGTGATTTTTAATTAATATAACTGGTAATTTAACCATGCAAAATAATAAGGGGGGGTCGTGTGTGTCGTCTTCGTCTTCATGCGGCTTCTACCAATGAGCATATATTTTAATGAGATTTACTTAAATTTAAATTATATGAAGCCGTTACTGTACCCCCTTTTTTAACGAAGCAAATAGAACTGAAAGACATAATTTTTACTTAAAACTACAAAATTCTATACATATTTCACTTGATTTATATCATTTTCGTAAAGGGTTTTTGTTAAAATATTTCCAAAACCGATGTAAAATATTTCTCGTTGCTGCAAGTTTTACGCAAAATTACATCAAATCGACTTGCTATTCAAATTCGTTTGGTCGGAAATACAATCTACTGAAACCCAAATACTATTTCGATATACAACATTTATTTTCAGACATATTGTACGCCTCGTTTTTGGTAGTACTAGGACATCTAGTCAAATTTAAGATATATTTTACATTTTTATATAACATTTAATCTATTTGAATAAGTATAAAATGGTCGCAGTAGCTAATGACATTAAAAGCTACGGACCCTGCTAATTCCGGTGTCGTAATGTCTATTAGCAATAAATCTAATGTTGCAGCGCTACGCAAATAAAGTCCATTTTAATTCTCTTCATCCCGTGTTGCAAATTAACAGGAAATAATTTAGTGACAGTAAAGTGGATGAAGATTATTTAATTTATAAATGTTGTAAGAAACCTACGATAGATGAGTAATCGCAGTATTTTAAGATGTAATTTTTTAGAAAGTATTACAATTAAGATTTTTTTTATATGTTTAAAAGTAGAATAGAATTTCCACTACCATCTGCTATGTATATCAGAAGGATATGATAATAATCATAGTGTCCCTTTTGTAGGTGCGATTAGAAGACGCATGGTACGATAAGGAAGAAGTGCATCTATCCTGGTCGCTCGATCCTCTATCGACACGTCGGTTCCGATGCACCGGGGTCACAGCTTCCAGGGGAGGCAGCCTGCCCAAACACGTGGCTTGCCACAGAGCTCCGCCAGCTAATGTTGTACTGCGAGGTTTTAAAATTGATCCTGTTGAACATTACACGTGAGTTTTTACACGGCTGTTAAGGTATATTTGTTTCATATAGATGATATTTTGTGGGGCTAGTACGTAGGTACGTACACAAAGGAACCGGCCAAGTGCGAAACTCGTGCAAGAATTGTTTCGTTCCATTATCTAATGAAAATCACTGTTGTTGTATGGGAACCCTAAAAGAAATAGGGGAAGAAATAAGGGGGAGGGATAGGCAGAGATGATATATTTCCATTTGGCGGATCCTGGCACACCTCTCACGCTTCTTCTACATCCATACATCCTACATGCTCGTCAGTTACGGGTACTCCTTATATCGCCTTTCTTTAGTATGTCACTAATCTGGTCGATATAAGTAAAATTCTACATATTTAAATACATAAATATCATTATAGAACTTTATGATGCGTATTTTAAAATCAAACTTACAAAAAAATTCACATGGATGAAAAGTTCTTTATCACTTGGATCTCATGGCCTAGTTGTTGTTTCTGTTACGCGACATGATATTTTAGGTCGTTGACTACCTGCTGAAATGTTTAACTAATACAATAATTTTTTTTTTCGAGTCTGATTGGTTCTCAGTACCGTGTAAAGAGCTGAAAATCGGCTTGCTATATCCTTCTGCGACAGTCTTAAGCTACGCGAGGTTACCTTAACTCTATTTAATAAAAAAATATTTCTAGGTTTTGTATCGCCTTAGAAGAAATGGACAATAAAGATATTCCGATGGCTCTGGTACTGGGCTGTGGTGTGCCGCAACTTGTTAGACAACGGGCCGAGTACATAACTATTGCGAGCCTTCCCGTCACCACGCCGCCCGCAAGACCGGCGTTCAGGTAACATTCAAATGCTTTTTGCCATTGTGATACAGAGAGAGAGAGAGAAGTTACTGTAGACTTGAGCTTAAATTTTAACTGGAAATATCGGATTTTCGTTTTTACCTCACTGCATTTCTCAGTTGCCAGTGACTTCGTCCGCTTCTTAAAGCTTGAGATTTTTCATAGAACAGTATTACACCTCTTAGAGTTTAGATGTCGATGGATTCTTTCTTAGTCCTCACCCACATTGTAAATGGAAGCAGACAATTTACACTTTTCTATATCTTATAGACTTGGATATGCTTTTGTATATGTCACTATGTGCGTCGTATATATCAATCGGCTTCCTGTTTCATAGCTGGTAGTAGAGCTTGGTCGAGGAAAGAAATCTGATTATTCACAATGTCCTTGTGTCAAATATTTGAATTGAGTTAAAAAGTATTACTTGTTTCACAGGGTTTCAGAAGTACGGTCCAACGTGACAAGTGATGGAGTTCTCACCGTATTAATATCAGTCATGGGCTTACCTGCACCGCGCTCGCCCTACGTCTTACCTCGTTCTCAAAGACTTTCCACCCCTGATCACAGATACCTCGCAATAAACAACTGTTACGTGATTCTTGCCGTTCTATCAAAAGGGTCTTTAGTAGCTCAGAAAGACACACCATGCCAGACAACTTTGGAGATATCTATGGACGGCTTTGTTAGAGGACCTTACGAAGTCTGTGCAAAGATTTCCAAGAACAAGTTGGATGAAATACGACCGATTTGTGTTGTACCGCAACTCCAAGAGCCTTTAGGTTCGATGGAAATGAAATCAGGAATGAAGGGATTAAATTCAGCTTTGGTTGGCGTGGCTTTGTGTTTAATGGTCATTGTTATTGGTTTGGTATGGTTTGTGAGAAAGATGTTAAAGAAACCGGCTAATTTTGAACCGCATCGATGCTTTAGACCGGAACCTGTAGCCGAGGAAAATGTCAGAGCTAGTTATGTGATGTTAACAGCTACTTCTAAAGTTTAGATTGTTTCTATGTTTAGTTGAATTCATGCCATACAAAAATTGATTTACTAGTCTTTATTAGTTAGATTTAATATTTATATACCAAGAGCCGGCGATTGACCTTCTTCATTTATAAAATCTGAAAGCTTCTCCGTGTATGTCCCAATCCTAATCTTAATATGACAACGATTGAACTTACATCTTTGTTATGACAAAACTAAAAGTGAAGGTGGAAATTGGACGTCCTTCACTGAGTTTGGCCTGTCCACGCTGGAATTCTATATGGAATTCTGTATATATAACAAGCGTTTGATAGTCCACAGACATTGGGCTTCATGATGAAACACTGACGGTTGCTCTTTGAACATTAAACGAACTTTATATTCGAAGATCGTTTTATCCGTATTCGAGACATACACAGAAACTTTCAAGTTTTATAAAATGACGAAAGTTATATCGTCACCGGCTCTTGCTCTATTAAAGGAATACCAGATCAACTTTTGCCAAGATACCGGATCGGTACTAATTAAAATTGAAAAGACGGTTCGTTAAATATATTTGTAGTCAGTAGAAATTTAATTTTTGTTTAAATTGATATTCAAATGTATTTGATTTGAATATATTTTATTGCAAATAATAAAAAATCTTTGCCTAGTTTTGTTTTCAATAGTCTATCTATAGTTTCTTAGAGCAAATAATGTATTCTTTGTAAATTATGTATACAAACTCGAGCACAGTTAGTTTAAATTGTAAATCTAATGATTGTTTAACGTTATAAGTAGCATTAAAACTTAATCAGCAAGTAAAATTAACGCATTATATCAAACAGTTAAAATGAAGGAGTTATATATTAGTTCGTAATTTTGTTTTCACATGTTTGGATGCTACTTCTTTCTTTTTCTTTTTAGGTTTTTGTGATATTTGTTCATTTAAAAAGATCCTGTTTTATAAACGTTTAGTCGACGCTTATCAAGGTGTATATTGTACTTAAAACTCGTGTTTAATATTGTGATCATTTACACCTTCTAGATCAATTACTGTACGTATTTATAGAAATAATGTTACGTAAACCTATAAAATCACGAGTTGTTAATATACAAATAGATTAGTTGATGTTAATATTGTGTTTACAGAAACTAATTTACGAGATAATATGTTGGAGATACTGACGGCACGTAATTTCCTGGAATGTAATTTAATGGCATCATTTTTATAAACTTTTAATAAGAAGATTAAACATATTTATTATTGCACTTTGTTTTAAATCACGCTGTACTGTATCAATGTCTTTATTCATTTGTAATTACATTTTTTTAACTTATTTGTATATATTTTAAAAAATGTAAAAAAGAAATAATCTAAAATGGATTAGAAAGCCAAGAAATTCCACGACTAAAACAAACAACGGTCAAGGTTATAAGCCTCCTCCCAAAGCACGCAGTGTTCACTTCCGGTTTCAAAAAGTTTTTATATTTTATATTTCAACTACCACTCCAGTAAATCAAATCAATTTCAGTTTATAAGGGTGTGTCAACATCGGGCGAATGCACAATGAAAGCGCTGCTCGCGAGCCGCGCGGGAGCGAGGTACGCGCTGTGCGCGAACGCCGCAAGAATCCCGCGATTTTTTAATTGATCACCTTTCAACTGCGTTACTATATTCTATCTTATTTTAAAAATCGCAGTCTGCCGCCATCGCCGCTGTTTTCTTTTAACTTTTCATGAGTAACGAAATAGCTGCAGATTTAACAATTATATTAAGAGCAGTCGCATTTTATAGTCCCACGTAACTGAAAGCAAATTTTCAAAGTATAAGCGAACAGAGCTGTACGCACGCGAATTGATTGGGCACACACGCACTCTAAAAGATTTGAGTGAGTTGCGCAAAGGGTTGGTACCAAACAGCGTAGCTACAACGCGGGTGCGCAGTTCGGGAACGGCTCGCGAGTTGCATATTTGCGGCGCATTCGTCAGATCTGGACGCACCCTAATTCAAATTACATTTGATCTTACTTGCTTACTTTTTACTATACTTGCTTATAATAATGATAAAAATATATTGAATTCGATAAGTATACTAATATAACAATTAAAATGTATTATGCGGATAGTCAGAATAATAACAATTTTTTTGGGATGCTTTAGACTAACATAAGTCTTCTGTGAAGATTTGTATTTACTTCAATAATATATTAACACGAGGCTGATTTGCGAAACAAATATTATTGTGGTTAAAGCGACAAAGTCATAGCGAGTTAGTTTTTATAATGTTCGCGTTTTTTACTAAGAATATGATTAAGCAAATTATTTAATGTGTAATTATTGTACTTTGTAGTTGTTCGTCGCCGCCATTGTACATGTTTCGAAGAACTTTGGTTCTGCTTTAATTAGTCGATAAATATTGTAAATAATTAATTTATGATTTTTGACAAATAAAGATTAACTTTTTTATAATTCGTTTGATTTGAAAATGTAATTTATTGCTTTTGTGGTATACAGATAGCTAGTTCAAGATAATAAATGCCTAGACGAGAATTATGCCCTGTAATTATGGTAAGAATAATTAATTTTGCTGACCGTATTTTGTTTTTCATTTTCGCAACAACCAGTGTTATTTTACACTTGAATTGTTTTTATAGCAGTGGCTGTGGTATAATAAAAAATATATCTGATATCGGTGTCTGTCTAAGGCAGTGATTCTCAACCTTTTTGTCGCGGCACACTTTTTACAATTTCCAAATTTAAGGGCACACAATAGTAAATATAAGTTTTAAGAAAAGAGGATAATGTAATTAAAAATATTATAATTTTTAATATGCATACATAGCATATAGCATGTATTCGTGTATGAATGTAAAAGAAGCAAGGGTGGAGAGTGCCAGGATCGCGCCAAACGGATATCCATGATCCTACTAGCCTACCCCTCTGGGCTACGGACGCATATTTATTTATATAATATTTATGCATACATTTTATAAAATTACATGACCCCCAAATTGCCGCAGCTCAGTGGTTGAGAATCGCTGGTCTATTATAATGTTAGTTTTGACATTTGACTAGCAAGAATTATACGTTGGTGCCAGACTTAACGTAGCGTCATAATGAATATAACAAACTCACTAGTTTATTAGTATACTTACTAGTGTCGAAAAATGAAACAAAAAGATCCATGTGTACCTCATTAAGAATCTGCTTTACGAGTGCTGGGAATTTCCCTGGCGGAGGAAGGTGCGCAGTGCGCGCGCGCCGTCTCACAACACAACAATCGTTAATAATTGTCAGTCGTAAACACGACGCGATGGCGAATAGACGAGTCGCTATTATTATATTAATTGTATTATCAATCACGTTAGTCGAATGTAAAGTGTTTACAAGATGTCAGTTGACCCGCGAACTCTTGCGGAATGGATTCTCAAGGACATTTATTAGTAATTGTGAGTCTTGTATTATCTAATTTTACATGTCATGAACATAACTTAGTTAAAACTGTTCTTTGATCACTGATATGTAGACAGATTGTGTAATATATTTTGTACCTTATTTAAATGTTTAGTCTTGTTTCGTAAATACTTTACGCAAGTTAATAGGTTACCTGTACTTTGAATCTCATAGAATGGAAGTAGGATAATGTCATATATTACTTAATGATGAGTTATTAGCACACAAACATCGGTATATACATAAACATAATGGCTTACAGTTTTATTACTACTCGCATAGATTGTTGTACTTGTCGATTATTCGCACTTTGTGAATTGAAAAAAAAAACAAACGTAATTTTTATATGAATTTTAATAACATTCCTTCTGCAGTATTACAAATAAGCTAATCTCATGCTGGAGTTTGTTCATAAATGTATGTAGATTTGATCCCACGATCTTATGCTGTGCTTTACGAAACCATTAAGCTATTGGCGTTTTAAGCTTGAATGTTTTTAGGTATATAATATCTACAAAGATTTGCTTTTTCCAGTCACAACTGAGCCAATTATAAATGTCAGACTAAGGCGTGGGTAGAGGCGGCATACGATCAGTGAATTTAATATTTTAAAAGTACATTGTATGCATATTTGAAGGTTCGCATCATCATCAAAGGAAATGAAAGAAAATCTATAATGAAGACTTTTGTACGTGGTATTCGAGTTAAATAGAACCGAGATTTGATTTTTTCTTAATTTTTTGATTGATATCTGCCCCTTAAATAAATCTACGTTTCGATAACTCACAAGTAGATTAAGATATTTTAGAAATTGTTTGTCTCTAGTTTTCAGTATTTTAATTATTTTTAACAAGAATCGTTAACTTCATATAACTTTTATTTATATCTATAACACTTTTAATTGTTATGTTTTGTGTCTACGCATTATATTGAATGGCCTTTTTTCGAAAAACCTTCCTTCTACACTATTTACTTGGTCTGTGTAAATTCATTTGTTGCATCACGACGTGTATTGTTTGTCTGTCCATTGTATTACAATTGTAGTTGAAAATTCCGGTCCATATGTGTAGGTGACATGACATTAAAATCCAGCGCGCGGTACAAGGTCACATTATTTATACAATTTGTTTATTAATCCATTTTCCAAATTTTTATTTTACCAGCTTAGTATTTTAAGAATAGATATGTCCTAGTGATTTATCTTTGCCTTACGAATAAGTGTTGTCAACCAAGACTTTGCCTTGAAAATAGATAATATAATATTACAAGTAGACAGATGTCCCAAATTTTTCTTTAAAAAATGACTACTATTTTTATTCGGACGAGAATAACAAATAATTTTTTGGTAACTTCAAAAGTTGGTAGTTTTTGGATAGCAAGATTTAAGGAAAATAAAGTAGATCTAGTGTGTAGAGTTGGCCACACTTCAGACGACTTTCCCATCACCTTATTCTTTTCTCCTGTCATTTTCTCTGTTTAACATAAAGATACGCAAAAAGTCTGCAACCCATTTGATTGTTGTTGAAGTTTATGGGTAGCAGTGGTGACTTAACATCGGACGAATCTTTTGCTCGTTTTCTACTTTCTGTCCTAAATAGATTCGCTATCCTAGTTAACTCATCTGTCACTCGCGATTTATTTGTTATTTATAAAAATAAAGTTAATCTAAGAAGTTTACCTGGTGAATTCCCACACAACAATTTAGCTTTGAAAAAGATGAAATGTTTGAAAAAGGTAAATTCTAACCCAGATGGGTAGGCAGAGATCGCAGATTTAATACTAATGCCTTTTCTAGTATGTCACTAAGCTGATCGATATAAGTTCTCTTGGGACCCCCCCGCCAATACTACCGCTCAGTTTTGCAACATAAATTTGTCTCTTACATCATACTTCCATTCATCCTTTCAAAATTCACGATCATCCGTTATAATAACTTAAAATTACAACTAAATATGACCCTTCTCGATGGTTCGTTATCATTTTAAAAATTATAAAATTCCGTGAGAAGTAATTAGATATCGCTATCTTACTACGTCAGTAAAGTTTGATTTGAAGTGTGCATTGCTATTTACCATTGAATTAAAATAGAATTAAAAAAGATAATGGAGTCAAAGTAAAGAGATAATTTGTTTGACAAGTTTGAGAGATATTAAAATATTTATTTACACTTATTACTTATCTCTCGCAGTAAGGAAAAATATTTGTGAAAGGAAGTTGCTTAATGAATAGTACTGGCATAAATATGTTAATTCGTGTGTAACTATTTATTATTTGTGTCTGATACCGGCAGCGCGTCATACGCGATTCGAATTGTCACCGACCAAGCTCTCTTGATCTCGCTATTCGCGTCCCTTTGCATTATACCACGTAGAGTGTTCCAAATAACTGCTTGGAACAATTCCTGTCGCTGAGTTCCATCATCGCTCAATATGACAGAGCTCAACTACTATCCATACCATCTTGATACTTGGCATTCCACTAAAGTGCGCTTTTCGCGAAATTTCCTACCTCGCACAACCGAGTTGTAGAATGGTAGGCGAACTACTGCGCGTTTGCTTTACTGTCGATATGATACGAAAAATACACTTATTCAGCTTCTTTTCTTCTGTACGTCTTTCATTTTTAACAACTTTTTCCTAAGAAAGAAGCTAACCCAACTTACTTTCAGTGTACATTTTTATTAATCCAGAAAATAGTTTTTTTAAATAGAAAAACTATTTATGATTGTATCTAAATTTCTAAAGCTCTGTTTTTCTTACTACAATAGCCTTTTTCGGATTGTAAAGATTATTGTTCAAAAATCTTTCGTAGAAAAAATCTCGTAAAACATCCATAAACAACTTTTGCGGATGTTATAAACAGTGGTCGTCACATCAAATCAGGGTGTCCGCTTGCTCGTTATCATTCTATCATAAAAAGCAATACATATATTGTAAATAGTTTGTAATTTAATTTCAGGGGTTTGCTTAATCGAACAGGAAAGTGACAGGAACACATCAGCGTATAATGTGAAGACACCGAGAAGAAAATACTATGGACTCTTCCAAGTAAGAAACCAGGGTCATAGAGATTTCGATGTTTGTAATATAAAGAGAGCGCCGCGATTTTTCATTCTAAAATAATTGATTTAAATTGATCTATGTATTTTAGATAGGAAGCGAATATTGCAAGGAAGGTCGGAAAGGTGGCAAGTGCGACATATCTTGTGAAGGTGAGTGCTTAAATGTCAGAATATTATTTGTGAATTCAAATTAATGTAAGCGGTTCAATATTAAAAATAATCATGATTTATGATTTATGCTGTAATTTATAATAATAATGCTGATGAACTTAATGTAAATGTTAAATTATTTGTTTCCTATACAGCTCTGCTGGATGAGGACATCCGGGATGACGGCGTTTGCGCATTGAAAGTGTTCGAGCAGGAGGGATTCAAGTACTGGTCGCGGTGGGAGGCCAGGTGTAAGGGACAACTGTTGCCTGATATCGAAAAGTAAGTAAAATTTCGGACCTCATCCACTTCTCATCCTTTAGTGAAACATAGAAAAGTTGAAATAATATAATACTGCATGCATCATTTATGTCACGTGTTACATTAACCTCGACTCGTATACGTGTACAAGACGATAATGCTTACTCTGTAAAATTAAAACATAAAGATAAACTAGTTATAACCATTATGAAGTTTCTACAGGGAAGTTTGTTAATAATTCGTTTCAAATAAATAGGGTGACCACCCTAAATAACCCAGGGGGTTACCCTATCGCGGGTGGGCCAATCGATAACCTGACCTGAACCCAAACCAAAGAGATAGTACAAAATTCCACCAATATTTTGGCTCGAAACCGCAACTTGATCAAACTGCTTAACAGTTGAGTAATCACTACATGCTCGTAGAGTATGTGTCAGTAGTAATATAAGGTTTTTAAGAGTCAGTCAGTCAGTCAAAGTCAAAAAGGCTAATCCCTTCGCTTACAAACCTTATAAAAATATATAGAGCTTAAAAAGTAACTCTGTAATTAAATTTATCTATTTATTAGTTTTTTTTATAGTTCTAGGTGGCAAACGAGCAAGCGGTTCACTTGAAGTCAAGTGATCGCTACCGATAGACATCTGCAACTACCTAATGATTTAGTTGGTTCATTTCCTTATAAGAAAAGGGTGGAAAGGGGGAGTGAACCAGAATTGGGCCTCTGGCACCGCACTCATTACACGAAACGCAGAATACTCTACTTCACGCGTGTCTTCTGTGAGGTCGTGGTATCACCGGTCGAGCCGGCCCATTAGTGCAATAGATGTTGTTGTTGCGGGCTCTACCACTGTTAAGTGTGTTGTGCGTGTAATATATATGACTAGTAATAAAACTCCACTTAGTATTTTAGAAGTCCCCGTGACCATGAGCGTTGTATAGTACGTACATCCTCGAATGTTGTTTTTCATGTAAATTTAAGAAATAAATTTTATTCTTTTAGTTTTTAAATTATGTTTTATTTTGTTAAGTTAATATTCTTTTCATTTTTCAGATGTCCCGATTGGCAATACCCGTCTAATCGCGTGTCGCCACCGAGAGATAAACGTACTTTGAGGGGTCGAAGATCGGCTTTAAGGAGAAAACGTTTTAGTTTATTGGAGCTAATTAAATCATAGTACAGTATTGTTTATATATTGAATTGTTATCCGTTTTATACATTTTAGTAAAAGTAAAGATATTTTAAGTGAAATTATTTGAACTCTGTCACATTTTAGCTATAATTAGATGTAATTATTCGTGAATTCATTGACAAAAATTTTTAGGAAAATGAGAAACAAATACGTGTGCAACCTTGTACAACAGTATCTTTCGCTCTCTTCTTTTCAGCCCAGGGTTGCCCACTGCTGGACGTAGGCCTCTATTACAAATGTGAATGTGAGATTGTTTGTCTGTTTCCTGTTTTAAGCGTTTGATTCTTTAGCGGTACAACCGGTCATCATGAATTTTGTCAGGAATACAAGGAACAAATAAGAGTACCTATTATTCCCCAACAACATAAAAATTAAAACTCATACCCGTTGCCATGGTAGCGTTCTTTAATGTGTTGATATTATTAATTTATCGTAACCATTATTTTATTTATTTACTGTAAATATTGGTTATAAGATATCGTGTTCAATTATCCACCATTATGATTGTAATTAGGTAGTCGCTAATGTTTTAGCAGATACCTATTAAATGTAAGCAACGTTTATAGTGATTTGAAAACGAGGTGAAATAATCTTTTGTTTCATTGTTAACAAATCTTAAATTGATGGTATAATCGTCGCATTTCTATCGTATTTCATTTAAAAAGGTAGTGATTTTATTTTGTAGGCACTTAATTCTACTCGACCTGAATTAAAAAACGAAACTTATTAAGCGAGGTTGGTTTGTAGCTGGCGGCATCTACAATTAACAAATTAGGATGATCTATGCCGACCTCTTAGTGGGTTGAAAATAAAAGAGCTGTGCTTTTTGATTTGTATTGTATTGATTTCGTTCCAGCATTTCCGGAACCAGTCGCCTCAGGTGGTGACTGCGATCTGAAGGTGTCGACATATAGTGTCAGGTTGATGGCCTGATGTAGAAAAGTTAAACTTTGTATTCTGGTTAACTTGTAAGAGAATTAATGGATGTAGTAAACAGATAGAGGGAGCGATAAGTGGAAGATAAAATTTTAAAAATCCATTACTATGTGAAGTTTTCACAAATTTTCTTTGTCTTTTTTAACCAGCCTTTTCCCGTTTTCATTTGTAGTCGGCTCTCCTGTTCTCTCTGCTTTAACGACAACGGTTCTGACCTTCATCCGTCTCAATCCCCGACTCCGGTTCAGTTTGTAGAACTAAACTTGCTTTACTTATTTTTTTATACAAATAATTCATAGTTATTTCCTATTACCTGGAACTAAATATCTACTAGACTACATGTAAAGTCAAAACTCATAAAAGTGTCGTTTATATGTTATATATATATATATATATATATATATATATATTATATATATATATAACTTTAGTATTTAGTTGGCATCCATAATGATGACCCACCTTATCTAACCGACTAAGTCGGTTAGATATAGGCCTTATCATAATTTCTACAAATGTTTCCACTGCGCCAGTTTTATGACAAATCCTATTAAGATAATGAATGTAATTATTAGAAGTCTACTGACCATTTTTACTAACTTATTGCTATACTACTTAGTTGTTTTTTTAATGGAAGCAGGTGCCCATACCCGGTTGTAAAAGGATAAGAATATTTTTTTTCCTATCCAACTCCTCTCGAGTCTTTGGAACTGGAATTGGGCGTCCTTGACCTCACTCATCAGACGAAACGCAGAAGCATTAACTTTCAACTTCATGCATGTCTTCTGCAAGGTCTGGTATTTCATCAGTCGAACCGGCACGTTTTAGCAGCAAATTTATTAATCAAGGTCATTTAAAAAGAAACGCTTATGGTTGTTTATCTGGGTACACGTTTATGGTCAATTATGAATAAATATTTCAAGAGAGAAGAGGGACTGTACAAGGAGGGGAAACATTTATTAGGTACATACAGTAATGGCGTAATATAAGAGTATTTCTAATGGATACGTGAAAAGGTATCAAGTCTAACTTGACCTTCATATAATAATATATAAATGAATCTATAACGGCTGTCTCCGCAGTATTGCTATAACAAATAATATATAGTGATTACATATAATTGAACGCAAGAAATTACTTCAGAGATTTCTTTGGCAAAGTCTTATATGAGTTTCTCGTGGGCCATATTATATTGGTTTGTCATCAAGACATACTTTATGACTTTAATCAAGGCATTCCTTTCCTATCGTCCTACGGCCAAATTACATTCTACATGGAGCATATCGCTTTAAGAACATTTCGTAGTATGATAATTTATGAGTAAGATTTATAATTAGATGACATTGGTACCTTCAAGAGAAGAGTGAAACCGCTGTCACTAAGCTATCGCGTACAATAATGCGATGGGATTGTGGTTTCACCACACTTCAGTGCTAGTTTATTAATTATAAAAAAAAGATTAAGTAAAATTTATTTTTCTTCCTTTGAATGATTGATTGATATTAAAGAGATTCTTTTAACAAAAGAAGATGTTCGAGCAAGCGAAATTACAAGCGGCATTACGTCCGTCACCCAGAACAGTAGGCGGAGATTACGGCGCGATCCCGGCACACCTATCTCACCTATTTGAAATGCATATTCATTTCGTGACTTTATGTAGAGCAGAAATAGAGGGAAGTATGCTAAGAAGTGTCATCCTTTAATATAGGAATGCAGTTAGCAGAATTTACTCAAGTTCGCTCGCGCGTTCGTTACATAGTTGTTGGTACCGATAAGTTTTGGACCTGTCGGAGGTCATAAATAAAATTCTGTAATTATTTTTACCCGACTGTCACAGAAGATGGGCAATAGTTCTCGCGCGTTAGCATGTATGTAGCCAAATCCTGTCATAGTTAATATATTGTTATGATGAATGATGGTAGTCATGCAATCAGTTTGATTTTTTGTTTTATAAATTAATGATTAGGTTATTTTTTATTATTCACAAGGAAAATGAGATTTATATTGAACATAAAATTTAATTAAATTTAATTCTTTGACAAAATAAAATATTTCGAAACAATAACAAAAATTATTTTTATTATTTTGATATTTTTTTTAAAGAAGAGTACAATTATAAGACGTCCGTCGTCTTCATCGCTGTTTACAGATTAAGCCATTCGGGACATCTGGGATTAAATGGAAATAATAACAATTAAAATTTAACCACCACGACCACATAACAATCACCTACATAATTTAAAAAATAATTAATTATTATCATGATGATGATGCAGAATCTAAATTTAATGATGTAAATTTATTGTTACATTATTTACATTTTACGTTGTAAAATTATAGTCATAAATAAATAAATAAGAAATTGTAAAACAAATTACTTAAAATGTTGGAAAGAGATACACATTAAATTTTGTTTGTTTTTCCTTTAGCTATATGATAATTTTTAGAGTTAATAAAGAACCATAGATGCTTTTAATAGATCATTTTATAAAGTTGAGTATAATTTAACATGTTACACTATGTAATAATATTAAGAACTTACTTTTCGACGTCGGGCAGTGTATGTCCCTTGCATCTCGTCTCCCATTTCGACCAATATTTAAAACCTTCTCGCTCAAAAACTTTGAGTGCGCACAAGCAATCTTCTTTTACATCTTCGTCTAAGAGAGCTGTAAATTGCATCGACTTCAAGTAAATATAACATTTCTATTTTAACTAATATTCGATATATATTATACATCCGAATGTGAGTTTGTTTGTTACGCTTTAATGATATTTAAATTCCAATAACACGTAACTTTTCGTCACATTAACGTGTTTTTATTTTAAATAAATTTTCCCATCGCAAATTAATTATTATTAAACAAAAACCTTATCCAAATACAACTATATCAATGGGAAAGTCTGCTTGTCTTCTACTGAACCATGTATTTTGGGGAGCCATTTATAAAATTAAACCAGTAAACGCCGTAAGAGCTAAAAATGATCAACATATTTTTAAACTTGGTCCACAGTAAGATGTGATTCTTGTAAACAAAGATTTTTACCGTAGAATTCGTAAATTCGAAAATATTTTTGAATAACAACTCTTTCTCAATGTGAGAGAGAGATTACACAACATTAGCCATTCATATCACACATTTCCGATGAAAGTATAAAAGGTGTAACGGCCGCCATGTATGGTACATGACGTTTGTTTGTTTACAACAATCATATCCAGCAATGAAACAAGGCTAAGTGACTTTTTTAATCTTTCTTCATTGGCTTGTTTTTTCTAACAAAAATGAGACACACACCTTCACACGAAATGTCACATTTTCCACCTTTGCGACCCTCTTTGCAATATTCACTTCCTATCTGAAAGAAAATAAGATAGGTACATATATAATAGGTATATAATAATAAAATATACGTATTATACTTTTAATCCAATGCATGTGATAGGTGGCAAGTCAACACGTCGAAATATACTTTTCACTACTCACGCTACGGGACCAACGCGGATCGCCTCCATCATGATCGATATTTTTTTAATTATTAGAGGAACAATTATTAGTTTGTTCCTAATTGATAATAAATAAAAATAAAAAAAGTGTATCCACTTTTTATACTTTCATCGGAAATGATATATTTTTGTTAAAATTGTGAGATAAAGTGAAGGGAAATCATACATGACATGGGTAGCTCATGTTATCATGTAATGTGAGAAAAAGCTGCTTTTCGAAAATATTTTGGAACTGACGAATTTTAGCGTAAAAGGTATAAGTGTTTACAATTTTTCCATCTTGATTTGGAATAAACTTTATATATCTATTACATATATTTTTAAATTATTAAAATAAATATATATTTTATGTCTTACTGGTTACTCATTTAATATAATTCCTCTCAGCTTTGGAAGTAACTGGCACAATCAATTTATATAAACAAATCTTACTTGGAATAGTCCGTAGTATTTCCTTCTCGGTGTTTTTGTAACAAGTGCCGCGGTGTTTCGATCGCTCTCTTGTTCGATCATACACACCCCTGTAATGATAATAATATAAACTACCAAGCAGACAAACAACAATGGTAGAGCTCACAGTTCCATCTTTCACATTTGTGCTGAACGGCAGACGTAAAGTAGAAGTATTTTACGATTCGTCCAACGAGTTAGGTGCCCGAGACTTAATTCTGGTACTCTTCCCCTTTCTACCCTTTTCCAATTCAAACGAAATGGGAAGGTTTAACCTAGGGTATGGATAGGAAACGGGAATATCCTTTTTTTCTGTTTATCCTCTCTTCTGTCCACTAAAGGTAGGTAATGTATCTGCAACTATACTATAATATATATTAGCTTGTTGCAGATACCTATGGGTAGCGCTCACTTTATATCAGTTGAGCTGATTTGCCACATTTCTTATATAAGAAAGCAAGTAAGTGATTCAACGGATTTTATCTGACCGTACGCATTAATTAAAGGGGAAAAAAGGATGGGACATGGATCGAATCTGTGGCATTTAATCATTAGACGAACGCAGAAGGCTACCACTGGCCTAGTTACGCCTAGGTGATAGAATTGATTATAATTAAAGTTATAATTAATCACTTACAGTTGCTAATAAATGTTCTCGGGAAGTTGTTCCTGAGGAGTTCTCTCGTCAGTTGGCACCTTGTGAACACTTTACATTGTACTATTGTAAATGTTATTGCAATAATTAAAATAAACATTTCTGTACGTTTGATCGCCATCTTGTGTTAATCCAACTGACCTTTTCCGCGATATTGTAGATAGTATCTACGTAACCGAACAGTTTTGTTGAAGAGGGGTTTTCCAAGAAATAATCCCTACTAATATTATAAATGTGAATGTAAGTTTGTTTGTTACGCTTTCACGCGAAAACTACTCAACCGATTATCATGAAACTTTGTACATATATTCTTGGAGGTACTTGAAGTAACATAGGATACTTTTTTTTATAAAAAAGGAGTACATAAAAAGTGAAGCATATACGTATATAACATACTTTCCCTATAACATATAGAATCCGAAACGGCGGGACCGATTTCGATGAAATTTACAGGGATTGTCCAGATTAGCACATTCCTATGTTCGGTAGCGATCGGATCAACATAATAAGTAGTACACAGGCGAAGCCGGGGCGGGTCACTAGTACAATATAAATAAGTCTACCAGTCTCTTGACATTGAACTTCGCTTACCCTTTTGTTTACTTCAAGGTTAGCAATTTCACAGTAGATATGCATGTATTGTTGTTTTTTTTAAATAATAATATTAATAAATCATAATATCTAATTTGGACTTATTTTGTGGGTTCAAAAACCTTGCTATGTGAGGATAAGGCAAAAAAACTGTTTATTGTATTATCGTGTTTTAATATGTACAAAAAGAAAGAATGTAGTGGCGGCTCAGCGGTTTAGGTCCCGACTTACGTACTGTAGGTTGCGGGTTCGAGCCCAGGCAGGCGCTTTGCTTTGTGTAATTTATTTCATCACCAATGTTCCAAAAACGGTGAAGGAAAACATTGTGAGGAAACCGGCATGTTCTTAGAACCAACGAATTCGAAGACATGTGACATCCACCAACCCGCACTAAGCCAGCGTGGTGGAATAAGGCCCATTCCCTGTCTCGGAGAGAAGGCCTGTGTCCATGCAGTGGGAAAAATTCTAAAAATGGCCGATTTATTATATTATTTATTATTATAAAGAAAAAATATAATGGAATATTCTAAGTATTCAATTAATTAAATTAAATGGGTGTCAAAGTAACAACTGATAGAATAGTTGCATATTCGATATGTCATATATAAATAAAAGATGCAAATTATAAATGACAATTAAATATATTTATATTTTTGTATTTTCTACATTGATTTAACGAGTTAAGTTATGCCTTAACTTATTTGTCACGATTTAGTAAAGTCTTGTTTCTAAGCTTGTTTTTTATTTTTAACAAGGTGGCGCTATTCTTTATGTTAATTGAAATTATAACAAAAAAGGACGGATATGATATTATAAGTCGTTTTGCAAAGAAGAAAGACTGACGAGTGGTATCTACATCTTATTTGCTCATGAAGATTCGGGGAATGATTAACATTTATTTGAATACCAAATGACTTTCAATTTGTGTGGCTTTAAGATCAATCGGAACCGTTTACATTTTGAAAGAATGAAAACGATTGGAATACCTTTGATAACTCACTCACTTTTATATAGTTAAATAGAATATGAAATGAAAAAAACTAGCCACCCAATACCCACCGCACGTTCATTTTAAAATAATTTGAAAACTGAATGTTACCATGACGTGATTTAGAATACAATGCTTTAGTTTGATAACTTAATGTACAGGCATTGTTTAAATTGATTAAGCCATGCCAGACTATTGTGCAGGCCAATATACGTTTGATTTCTATTATACGAGACGAAACGTCTTGATAATATTTGACGAAACCTCAATTGATACAAAATATCTCCAAAAAATAATGAACTAGATAACTATTAAAATATGAATGAATCCCATAGTCAGCTAATGATTGTAACAGCTTCATTATTAATAATAGACTTATACTAAGCAGTCGAACATAAATTTCATCATTGGATTTTCGTCTAGAAAGGTATGCTTCGCTGGTTTAGATTTTAACTTATGTTGCAAAAATGAGTGCGGGGTTGACAGGGGACGCCCTCGAAGAACTTATATCGATCAGATAAATGGCTAACTAAAGAAGGGCGATATAAGGAGTATCCGTTACTGACGAGAATGTATGGATGTAGAAGAAGCGAGCAAGGTGTGGTAGGATCGCCTCAAATGGAAATCCATTATCTCTGCCTACGCCTGTAGGTTACGGCTGTGAGACCGTATTATTATTGTAATAATAGACTGTTCTTCAATTTGTATATCTTAAAAGGAATAATATACACTGACTTATTTACTTTATGATACTAAATAACTGCAGTTTTTATGTAATAAAAAGGAAGAAACATTTGATTTCATCAAATCAAAATAGTACATATAGGTATATATATCAGTCGTATCAATGCTAAATCAGAGGAGACATAACGATGCGGTTACGTTATGAAGTCTCTTAATCAACTGACAAACTAATTGGCACACATCGCGTTTTGCAGCTTACAGCTAATTTAGCTTGTCACATGTCATATTGCAATAAGCACATCCATTAGTGCAATGTTTCTATGTATGCAATGACATAAAGTAAAAAGTAGCAGTCACTGGTGTCACCGCCTTTGGAACACTTTAGACCGGTGATTTTGTGAGTGACAATAACATTGACACATGTCAAATGGTGTAAAACATAGCGTAATTAAAATAATAAAAAATAATATGACAGCTAGCGTTTGTCACTTACCGTAAGTAAGCGTAAATGTAAACACATTACGTAAGGTATAGAGTATGACACTAAATTAAAAATAATACACCAATAACAGTTTTACTTAACCAATGTTGCTTTTAAAAGAATTCCAGATTCAGCTAGTATAATACAAATAAATATATCCGTTAACTTGAGTCTGTAGCCATTAAGCAGCCCTCAACTTGATACAGAGATTATTATCTTTTATAACGAACAATTTAAATCTTAAAGATAAAATACATGTATTATATCATAAAATACATGTATCTTAAAGTTACTTTATAGCTCAATAGAATATGATAAATATTATATAGTTATCAAATTATATATACACAAAAACATAGTATATCTCAATGGCAGCATACAATAACCAAATTCACCCAGGTGACGTGACACACGAAAGGAAAGATAAAACAACAAAAGAAGAACATTTTTACATTACAAACAAGTCTAAAGATCCCTAAACATTTGTTGAGATTCGAATTACTACTATTTTGATAAGTAATAAGTTATCTAATGTCATAGTTTAAAGCACCTCACAACTTAGCGGTCGGTATCTAGATAAAACGGTGATGGAATCCCGATTCTGACTTTACAACATAATAATCGATTGTGTAAGGCCTGTGCCTAATGTATTACAGGTGGTGCGGGGCATCACCCCTCATGTAGGACTTAATTATACGTCGGTGAAAAACCACCATTTCTATTCTCACCTAATTACTAGCTGATATTTTCTATAGAAACTGTATTAATATCTGATAAAATTGTTTTTTATATTTCAATGAATAAAATGATAAAACTTTTATATCATAACAAATCCTTGTAATGAACTGGTTTTTATTCATAAAAAAATACTCAGCTGACGGAATACAAAGGAATAATAATCTTCTCCGAGTTGTAAAATCTAACATTCACATTTCAATTTAAATATGGATGTTAAACGTACTGCTGCCATTCTAATTAATTAAGTCTGCCTACTTTAAGCGAAACCGCATTTTTTATTCTCTATTTGAAAATGATTTTAATGAGGCAGAAATTCGATTAATAGGAAGAAAATTTGTTTGTAATTACGTGGACTTTTTACCTGTATTGACTAAAGATTTTTGAAATAATTAAATAAATTTATGGACTATTTAGGAAAATTCGATATATGCTATTAACAGTTACAGATATTCATCCTCTGTGAGGTTATGTATTCATTTACATTATAAATGATTCATTTATTCAAAGCGAGGAATATGTGCTCAGCCTTGCCATTCTTATGATTTAATTTTGTCTATCAGTCACAGATAACTTTTAACCCAATTTAATTATCAGATGGTATTGAATCATATTGTAAACCAGCAATTAATTACGTTCCCATGAATTATCTTAACCGTGCTTAGTAATAATTTACCATTCCTGGAATCAAAAACACTTTAAAATAGACAAAACATTAGCAAATTATTCACAAAACTTGAAGCCAACATCGTTTTCTTTTAGCTAGTCCGTATTTATCCTTCGCAAATTATCTCGAGCATCGGTTTTTGTTAAGTTTCAGTTGGCTGGAGTTCCTGACGCACTCTCCGAAGTTCCTGCCTGTTCAAATAGTTAAGACAACTCCGCCGAGAATTCCCTGATTACTTCGGTTGACTGTTTATAGTTGAAACTCATTTAGTCAGCGGCAACAAGTGTAACTAGTTTGTTTTATTATCAAGTTTTAAATAGAGTTTTGTAAAAGTATATGTTTAAAGACGACGTAGTCAGACTGCAAGAGTATCTAGATTATATATATATATATATATATATGGATGTAGACGAAGCGAGAGAGGTATGCCAGGATCGCGCCAAATGTAATCCCGTTATCTCTGCCTACCCCTTTGGGTGACCGGCGTGTGTGCATATTGACTATCAATCCCCTATGAAACGTTCTTCATTCCTCGATATTTAGTGCATGCGATACCAGTTAAACGCTCTGATACACCCGAAAATGTAGGATAAGAACTCACAGAGCGAGTTAAGTTTTTGTTGGCCTGCCGTTTTCACTCTACTACTACACTCAGGAGACCTTTCTGACCGATTAGTGCGCGATTTCTCTACAAAAGGTGTAGTAGGCGTAATCAAAAAAATAATTACTCTACAAAATTCTATAAGTTCTAATATTATAAATGCGAATGTAAGATCGTATGAAATTCGTTTGTTTGTTGCACCTTCACGCCTTAACAACTCAACCGATCATAATAAAAATTCGTACACATTGTGAGGGGTGCAGAAAAGAAATAATCTTTATTAATAAAACACTATCCAAATTTCAAGTTATTTAATAAATTTAATTAATAATTAACTATTTTTAAAGTTAATAATTAAAATAAAGTTAAAAGAATTTCATGCGAGCTAGGAAAATGATATAATACACAAGAAGACTTAAATTTATAGAAATAATTTGTGATCGGACTTACTTTAGACAAGAATAAATTTTAATGAGCTTTTACAGAGTAAAAACCTCAGCCAAGAGTGCTTAAATATAACAAATAGAAATACAAACAGTCTTGCGTTGAGGGTTGTTTGTCAAAGACAAAAGAACAAATTATAAATTCAACGAGCAATAGACCGATAATTGTAAAATGGATTTGCAAAACCAAGTTTAATCTTTGTACAATAGAGGACGTCTCAATCGGGTTCATTCATATCCACAAAAGAGATCACGTTTTTTGCAACTGCTGTCTCTACAATCAAATCAAATATAATAGTCTGTTAATTTGTTAATTTATTGTACACTACCTTCTTATCTTCCTCGCGTTAAGTTTAAAGCATTAGTTTTGTACCTGGATTTCGCTTATAATCACTTGGAATTAAAAATAATAGGTAAATGTCTAAAATTGGTTGCCATGGTAATTTATGTCATGTCATGTAGCAAAATGTCAAAAAGGTGTTATTGTAGTGACTTACATCACCATGGCAACCTATTTTTCCTATCCCTTGAGAAGTTATGTATTATTTCTGTACCCCTAGCAATGCGTGTGCAACATTTCATGATGATCTGCTCAGTCAATAAGGAGTTAAAGCGTAAGAAATAAACAGACAACAATACATTTGCATTTATAAAGTTACTAAGGATTTCTACAAGTATATATTTGACTACGGGAAGTTTTACGCTACATTAATAGTTTAATGTGCGTTGCGATTTAAGTTCAACACCGGTATAATGAGCTACGAGTGAGAATGAATTCCTTAGCTGCAAGGCAAGCTATTGGACGAGAGCCAAGAGAGAGAGACATGTTGCAATCACAACGGAAACAAATTTATTTACAAATCACGAAACCTTACTTGCAGACTATTGTGAATTTAGTTATTTCTGTAATATTTTTTATTACACAAAGTAAACTCACCTCACTGAGGATGGGCCTTGATACATATGTACACCGGACGACACGTGAGTTAAACAGTCTTTTAATTAGTGTATTAAAGATGTCCCAAGAAAGTTTAAGTAATTCTAAATTTTAAAAGTGTATAATGTATTGCCTCTCATATTTTACCCTTAACCTAGAGGTATAGGCAGAGATTATCGATTCCATTTGGCACAGTCCCTGGCACACCTATCTCGCTTCTTCTATATTAATACATCTATGTATACGTGCTCGTCGGTTATGGACATTTTTAATACCGCCTATCTTTAATATGTCAATATAAGTTCGATTTAATCGGAATTAAAACGATCTTAAGTCACGTCACGGGGCCATTGGCCAAAAAATACAACTGTTTGTGCTCGTGGCGATGTCTGTGGGTAGCGGTTTGTAACAAAATTTCGTTTGCATTGTGTCCACGTATGTAAACAGTGATTAGCGGATCCTAGCATAGAATACTGTACAGAGTAATAAGGTAAATGAGCTGCGTACAGTGTGACTAACGATACGTGATATAGTGTAATTGATTCAGAGACTGGTATTTGTATTGCATAGCAGCAGGCTTGCCAAACATAATATTTTATAACGTACTCGGTTATTTACATTATTTATTAGCCAAAGCCAGTCATTTATAGATTACTAGTGATCCGCCCGGCTTCGCCCGGGTACCCGTTTCGGAATCCATAGGAAACATCACCTTTTATATACGTAGAAAAAAAAGAAAAAAATATATCCCACAGGAACCGTACATTTTTCCGGAAAAAATGAGCCTGTATGCTATTCTTAACTAAGACTGTAATCTTTCACTGTGCCAAATTCCATCCAGATTAGGAGTAAGAATACAAGTGGTGAGAGGTGATTATTCTCATTGGAGGGAAGTAAACGACCATTCCATCAATATTCACAACAATTTACAGTTACGGATGTATTTTTTTAGGCATTGAATACATTGACTTGACATCAGAACCAGATATGCTGGAAATTATAGAAAAGAGGTCGCTAAAAATCCTTAGCGATTCTATACAAAAAACATCTCTCATCAAGAATTTTTGAATAAATAGTACGTCTGTATGGAATTCGTTCGTAAGGTTAGGAACAAGTACAGTCAGGGTGCGAAAACCGTCCTCAGCTTTCAAATTAATTCCTTTATTTTGTAGTGGACACTTAGTACCTGATGACACTAAGACACTAAGCAGACAACTGCACATAAAATTATACTTACTTAATGTGACAACAAGGTTCAAAATAGTAAACACTACTAGTGAATATAAAGTCCGAATCAAATACGTTCTATTTAATTGTTAATCTGTGTCAGTGTCTCTGGTGCAAACAAATGTGACATTAAGGCGACGAACCTTTTTTTACCCCGACTATACAACGAATTAGCTGCTAGGTTCAACATAGAGTAATGAGTTGAATTAGTCGCACAGTGCGTAACAAATGTACTGTAATTTAGTATAATTGATTCCAACAGCGGTATCTATATCAAAGTGTCAGCAACTTTCCTAACAATACATTATATCATTCGATCATTGTGACGTATTTATATTTATGTCGGCAGATACACGAAAACTCAAAACGGAAAGGTGACGGAACGGAATGGAAACTCAGAGAAAACGTGGAAACGTGGGAAGGCGCGACAACAGTTAAAAAATTAATAAAATATCAATAAAAAGTAACATTGTGTTTAAGATAACAGTGTTAACAATAAAATATAAAAAAAATATTTATCAAGAAATATAAACGATGTATAGTTCATGGAAACTGCTCCAAATTTTAATAAGCATGTTGCTTATTCATGTCATGTGGTTCACACGAACCTATAAGATTTCCCTTTACCATTATCGTCTAACGCGTATAAAGGAGTTTTCACTTTAAAATACCTTTTGTACTCAATAATTAGAAATTAATAACACATTGTTGATTCTTTCCAATAACTCGTTAATATCTCGGATCACTTCATAAAGCTCGAAGATATCGACTCTCACAGGAATTATTCTGTAGGGCTTCAAGAGAACTCATTATTCAAAGATTGGCTTTGGTTTAGTGGTTCCATTTTCAATCATCGCTCCATTGTTTGTGGAATCTATAATTTCTGTCTTTGTCACTGACAAAGGCAATAGCGATGGCCGCTGAATGGAAATGTAAAACGATACTTCGATCTTATTCCACTTTCTTTTAAGTTTTTATTTCATTTGAACATAATTTAATTAATATTTTAAAGCCGATATTTTGTGTATACGACTCACTGCCCTTTCCCTAGATATGTGGTGTCGGCACGGTGCAACCTCAGTCAATACTGTATAAGAGGTTTTGACTATAGTTTTATGACCGTCTGCCCAACGCCAATGCTCCTCGGCAATATATGAAGTGTTAATTGGTTATAGTAATAATTTATAGGACTTGAGCTGACAGCTGGGACATGGTTCACGACCCTAATAGAATGGCGAATTTGCATTTCGCAGTCTGTACCCGTAACCATCAGGCTATTTTTGTACAGAAAATTATACTAGTGACCCTGCGAATATTTGGCATAGTATGGACCATTCTGATTTGATCATCCTTAATTTGATTTATATTTCCAGAAAGTGAACAGAAAGGCGTTAGATTTATAACATAAAAAGAGATGAAATTCGATTAAAGCGCTACTTAAAAGTCATTTTTAATATATTTTCATAATTTTTTATTTCACAACTTTTCCTGAAAAGTGTAATTACAATACAATCTATTAATTTATAATTCGCTTTCCACGAAATAAGAATAATTTCCTCAATAACGAGAAAAGTTAAATGATAATAAAATTTGAGTCATAAATTTTGATTTCACTTTAACATAAAATATAGGGTTGCCACAAAACTGCCCTTGGTAATTTTACACTTATTTCTCCAAAATAAAGGTATTTGTAAATACACTATTAAACTAAAACACTAAGCTATAAGTAACATCAAATCTGATTATTTTCGTACTTAGGTAGAAAATGATTTTGAGTCAAATTTAGGCTCGGAGCCAGCCACACAGTAGTTTCAGTGAGATTCCGTTTCGAGAGGACATTCTTATTGTGGCTTATGTTACAAAGTTATAGCATAAGTGCCTTAAAAGTTTTCCAATAATTCTCAGTATTACAAGCAACGACATAAACAAACGTTGTTGTCATTTTCTATCAAAAATGTAGTTTTTGAACAGTTTTAATGAATATCAGGTAATTAAAGTACGGTACTCCGGCGGAAACGCGGGCCAGGAGTTCAAAGTTTAGTCAAAGAAGTTTACTGGATGAGAACGACAAGGGACCAATTCTTGCGGCGATTCGTGGTCTACGTCCACCAGTCACCTTTGGTTGGAATTTAAAGTAAGTTAAGAAAATATAAGTACATACTTCTCCCTCAATTACTTAAATGAGCAGGCGAAATCATGCATCTGTATTTAACAGTCCGCTGTACGTAGGATGCGACTCTCTCGGAGTTACAAATATACTTCAACGCTATGTAATAGGAACAGGCAACGGCAAGCGGTTTGCTTAGCATAAAACAAATATTCACCGTCTCATAGCAGTAGACGCATCATACAAGTGACAGTTCTTAAAGTGAAATTATTGTCCAAATTATATTAAACGTGGTCCTGTTTGCAGAGTGCTCTATCAATGTACAGCAGGTTTTTATCTAGATAACGAAGCCAGTGCCAACATCGATAACTTTACAACGTTCTGGCAGCCAGTACGGTACTCATTGCGGTAGCACTTTGTATCAATTGAAAATTTAACATACATATTAATTGATTTAAGTGTCCAAAAACATATAAAAATATGTGTACAAAAGTATTTTGAACAATGTGCTTTGACAATGAAAAGGACTTATTAATCAGGTTGAGTGGGATTAGTTCGCGGTCGTGCCCCGGCTCGCACTGGCTGTGTGACCGCGAACTCATCCCACTCATCCTGATGAAGAACCTCCGTGGAGATCCGAAAATAATAGTAGTACACCGGACTACGTAACGAAAAGTAAAAGTGTCTTCACAGCAGCTGCATTATTTTCTACCTGTCGAACAACTCGATCAAGTAGTAGCTAGTCAAAGTTTTAGGAGCGGAATTCACTTTTTTTAAATACAATTTATTATATTAATAGCTTAGACTAAATTATAACAAAGAAGTCTGTGCAAATGTGGATGCGCTAGACGTAGTGAGATTTGCACAGAATGAGATGTGCTATGACAATTAATTCATGCGCACCTTATGGTGCCTATTTATATTCTACTTCTCTGGCGTGATGTCACGTCATGTCATGCCATGCGATAGACCAGATGTTTAGTTAACGGATCTAATGGTGTTCCAGATGTTTCCATGCGTTATCGTTATATAATCGCATAACTAGCTTACTGCTTGTTTATATATAAAACATCAGATTTAACCTAAAAAGTATTTGCTTAAAATTACGATAACATCGGTTCTCTATCAATGTACAAAAGTATTTTCCAGGTTTGTTTGACCGAGCGTTGAAAATAAGTGGTGTAATTTACAAAATGCTTCCAGTATATTGCATACATTTGTCAGGCAACATAGCTTGTGCCAAACTGTGCAACCGCGTGTTGGCAATTGACGTGGTACTTATGGTCGCCGCTGTATTCAACCTAATGAAATGAAAGATTTTAGACGTTCAGTTAAAATATTTTATCCAGAAATCTACAGATTAAATTCTATTTGTTATTATGTATATAGATGTATGCTATTTGAGATTGACTTCGGAAATAAGCTATTTTACAAGGTTTATTTGTGAATTTATTAAGGGTTTTATCCATATTTTGTAAAAAATATATTTTTTACATACATATGAACCTAGAAAACGGCGGATTTATCAAAAAAGTAATGCCCTATAATATCATCGTGTAGAAAACGTACGTACAAGTTTGCAATAAAAGTGCTTCTCGTGAAAACAAAACTAAAAAAACAATACACAATCGTAGTATAATACAACAAGAACTTCCAAGTTATTTGTAGCTTGGACTGACCGAACTTGTTGTAAAGTAAAGTATACTCAGTGCGATCGAATGCCGGCAATTCGGTTTTGTTGTGATATTCCTGAACAAATCGCAATTTCACTAAACAAACGGCATTCGATTGCTCAAGCATTTATTGACGTTGTTATTGTTGTCCCTACTTTTAAGTCAATTGATGACGTCACTGTTTATCTTGGCAGGATAACTGTCGTATTGTTTATCTCTATTGGGACTAGAAAGTGAAAATAAAGCGCTATTGAAATATCACAGGACTGCTAGCCTACTCTACTAGCTGTGCGTAAAAAACCATTACTTATTAATACTTTAAAAACGTTACTTACTCTTTTTTTCTGTGATAATTATCAAAAATACCACTGCCGGCGTACAAAGCAGTCACTAATTGCCTGAATTTCCGGCTTCTCTTTATCTTTATACGAAAACTACGAAGGAATAAACTTTTTAAGTGTATACATATACGTTGCTCCCGAACGAAACAGTCGTGAGTGCCCGCTGATTGGTAAACGCGTGACAAGACTTTTAAGTTTGACCCCAAAAGTCTCTCGCAAACAGAAAAATCTCAGTTAAAGAATTGTTCTGACACTCGTTCGTGGCATGTTTATTTATATATTTAATTTTTAAGGCATGATCTTAAAATATTCCAAATAATATTCTTGTACACAAAATATATTGATATTATAAAAAGCTGTGGCACGTTAAATTATGGTATTCACGAATGAAAAATAGTAGTAGGTCCAAAATTAATTAACGCTATAAAAATTATTGATACTAAAATAAATATGTCTACTTCAAATCGAAATGGAAATCTTATAAACAAACGTCACTCACTATATATGGCGGCCATTACCCTTTTATCTAATGTTTTAAGTTAATGTAAGAAAAAATTAAAAGTTTTTGAAAAAGTTTTGTTATTTACGAATTGTAGTCTAAAGTTAAGGTGATATAAGAATTATAAAAATTCTATCTTGATTTGAAACATACTATAGTAAAGTGTACGACAGTGTCTACTTAACGTAGACCTTAAGTCTTGTAATAAATGTTTACAGTATACATCCTATAAGTGGACATAACTAAGAATAGCTTATGGAATCGCCGCCTAAGATGTCTCACTTCAACAAATAAGATTGAAACCCTTGTTGTCGTGTTGAAATCGTAACATATTTGATATCATACATATAAACATTCGTTGTTTTGGCGCGGAGTGTCGTCGCTGCGGCGACTGGATTGCAGATTTTTCACTGTCACCTCGCCTCGAATGCCAGCTGACGCAGCCCTCTTATAAATTATGAATTGTTGCTACATTATGCCTTTCTTTATTTAAAATCTGTAACATCGTCTTAGTTAATACAATTTAACTAAGACTGTACGGTACGGTAGTGAGACTGTAAAAGTATGAGTAGATCCTGAGATTGTGCATATCGATTTATCGATACTTAGCGAAACTGACAGAAAACTGTTGTTGGCTTCAAACCTCCATTCAGCTACATTCATACTCTATATATCTTGAATAGCTCGGGCGTCGGGCGTTAGGGTAAGGAGAATGAATGATACGTAGCGAAATACATTAGGACGTTACATAATGTAATCTTAAATCTATTCTATATTAGGCTTCATGTAACGATACTCCACCAAACACGTAACGCGTATCTACGATGCAACCCGATTGCCGTCACTCTTCGTAATGTAATGACCGCTACCAGGTTCGCCGTTACGCTAGAGCTTGGGGTTGTGTCAGAGCGACTGTCACCTCGAAAGTTTTACTCGTCAATTCACTCTACATTAGGCTAGTCCCCGACATAATATAAAAGAAGAAACTGACTGACTGATATACCAACGCCTAAACCGACTGTTCCAACTACTAAGCTGTGACTGATTTGAAATTTAGCACAGAGATTTCTATTATTAGGTAGGCGAGCACTAAATAGTATTTTTACAGATTCATCCCCCTAAAGATCTAAATGGAATGAAAGTTCGTATGTAAAAAAAATCCTTTAGCAGAATTGCTTGAAAATTAACACAAACACTTTTCAATACCTTGACTACCTTTTTTCTTTCATACGAACGAAGTCGCGGGCATCTGCAAGCAGCATAAATTAGTATTCTAGACTACGATACAACGCAATACTATGTCTTTTAAATGGCGACATGATCGCAGGATGCACCAATAGATATTGTCCATTTAGACATGGTCGAGTTCTTACTTACTTTTACGGAAACCGTTGCCTATTTTTTTCATTTTAAATTTTCCTTTAATATTTATAATATAAATAAGCAGTAATTCATCACTTTGCTATAGAATATTTCAGTATTATAGTTCCTAAACATGTGATCTTCTAGATCAAAGAAGAGATAGATTTGTGAACTTGTGATTTGTGATATCCTAAGGTACTTTAATTTAAATGAAGCCGTCTTAAGGAAATTAACAATTCATCAACAATAGTTCTCTTCAGTGTTGGAGCTGTCAGAACAGTAAACATCAGTGTGCGGTCGATGGAGTAAACAAGGATATTCAATTAATCTTATTTGTTATTAATCTCCCACTTAATACAACTGTGTTAATTTATATGTTGCAGAAGTGAGTCTTGGTAGGTGGCATGGATACATCAGTGTCATATAAAACGGAAGTTAATCTTTTTTAGGGTTCCTTACCCAAAGGGTAACGGGTTGGTCCCGTCCCGGAAACAACGATAGTCGAATGGTGTGTATGTTTCGAAGTTTGTACCCTTAACCGTTAGACTATTGGCGCTTCTAGAAGAAGAAAGTTAATGTATATTTTTTTATTAAGTGTACACGTTATGGCGAGCATGTGTGTAGATTGATCATAAGAGGATGGGAGGGAGGCGAATTAGTTAAGCTTAGTTTAAGGGCTAGAGAAATACGAATACGAAAACTTTTACATTATTTAAATTAAGTCGTAATAATTCTTAACTTAACTTTAACTTAGAACAGAACGCTTAGTAGCTATATAACTACATATAAAAAATGGCATATTGTTAAGAGATCATGATTTATGATTTTTTTTATAAAAAAGCACACTTATACACTTTTATATACTTACCGTAACTAAAAATAACTTCAGACCGAATGCGTTCCGAATGAAAAGAATCCTGCTCTAGTTAATCTCATTTTTGGACAAATCTCTTCCAAAGACAAAACATTCCCAAAGTCCATTCTGTTCCTGTACCAAAAAACATCCAAATTTATTTTTCATTATCAGCCTGATATCAGTCCATTGTTGAACGTATTTCCGAATTCCGGAAAGTCGGAACATGTATCAAACATATGAATGTGACATAATAACTGATATCTCAAAAGAACTCCAATCGGTAGCCACGATTAGATATGAGAGCACTAACCGCCCTCTATCAAAGGTAATTGTGGTATCATGATACGCAGCTTTTTCATGCAACACACGGCTAGCTAGTTAATCTAGCAAAATTATTCATCGTTATTTACGGATTTCCATTTAGCGCGATCCTGGCACACTTCTCTCGTTTCATCTGAATCTAAGCATCTACGCATATTCTACAGTATGTAGCAGTGGCAGAGGCCGCAACAATATCTGTTAAACAAATGAGTCGACTCGACCTTCTGAAATACCACGACATCACAGAAGACAGGCGTGAAGTAGAAGTTTAGATACCTAATTTCAGCCTTTTCATTTTTTCCTAATAAGGATAGGATGGGAAGGAGGAGAGGATGAATGAACGTTGTTTGTTTTGCATTTAAAATTAAAAGTGGTCTACACTACTACTTGCTGCTATTCCGTTTACGAAACAAAAGAATGTAGGCCCTCGATTTCTTCTGGTTCTGTTAAACATTTGACTACGTGTATTAGAATTTTCATGACTGTGTGTCCACGTTATTTATTCCCCAGGCCGGGGCAAGTTAGAAGTGACCTCGAAACCCCTCTGTCCGGCCATCAATACACCGGCTCTTTTACGAATTGTGTCCCAGTGCGTATATTTGTCAACGAGCTTTTTATGTGAAAGTAATTTTATGATGTTATTTGGCTTCTTCTTTTATACCCACATAGCCTATAAATCAATACGTACAAATGTTTTTGTCCCCTTTATTGGAGTATTAAGATTTAATAAATACTTGTGTATTATAATTTGTACAAATATAGCTGCAAACTCCCGCTTTTTTGTGATTTTCCAGGTCAAAAGGTAACTTGTCTCCGTATCTGTGCTTGATGCTGTGTAAGCATCACAAACTTAATTTCGTATTTTTAATAGTAGTATGGCACGAATGCTTTAAAAAGAAGGAAAATAACAGTAAATATGTGGAATGCACATTTATTATTAGGAAACACGATGCGAATCCCGGCGCAGCACGAAGCTTATGCAAAGCAGGATTACCAGCGCTGCCAACAGCTTTCATGATAACGCGGTGACTTTTTGGGGGTACAGCGGGAAATACAAGATTTTGTTGTTTTCGATAGCAAGCGAAACAAAAACCAGGAGGGCTGTTCTTTTATAGGTGGAACTATAGTTCTCAATATCTTGCTAAGGAACTTAAATTCATCATTAATTGAAAATAAAAGATATTTTATACATAAATATAATGACACTCCCACATGATTTCCTTTGACGATTGTTTTCTAACATTTTGATAAGCTTTTGTCACTTCAAGATCACTTCAAATGCTTGCTGGATTACTTATTATCTCATAAAATCAAATTAATTGTTATCTGTTCTTAAGCAAATACATTTTATAACATGTAATAGTTATAAAATTATAAAAATGTCCGTGGGAAATTCTTAACTAACTGTTTATGAAATGGAACGGCTTAGGTAAGCGCGAACGCGAGTAAAGCTATTTTATAAACAGTTAAGTAATAGTTGGTTTAAACAAAAAAACAAAAACCTGGCTGGCTGCATGTCTATTGACAGTTTAATGGTTTATTTCCATTATACGGATTAGTGCCGAAGTAATATAACTAAAAGCTGTTGCCCATTTCCCAGTCTGGACTTTTTTATGAGATGACTCCGCTTATAATAACTTTGAAGTACACAAGTAGGTGACATGTGTCAAAAAGTTTTTACTGTCAAAACATGAAACATCACCACGGCAACTAATATTGTTAATGAAGGTTTTATTTACCTCGGGAACTATTTTATTTTCGCGAAAAAAGGTCTCCATATACTATTCTCCTGTCAACGTGTGTGTGCGAAATTTCGTGATGATCGTTTGAGTCACTAAGTAGTTAAAGCGTAACAAACAAACAAACAAGCTCACATTCGCATTTATAATATTATTTATCAGGACACTCCGGGGTAGCATTAGCAACAGTCAAATAATGAATAAAACGGCTATAGTAGTTACAGAGTTAACCCATTACAAACAAACAAATCTTTCCAATTTAGGTCTATCACAAAATTTCGAATATAGAATACGTAAAATAGTGATTAATTACATTTAATTGGTTTACGTATACGTATTACTTAACTAAACGTAACCCACATCAAACAGAATTGTCTGTCCAGGTGTCATTAGACTGACGCGTGTTAACACAGCGTCTGGCGAACGGAACGAGCTACTCGGAGTCCTATTACATCTGCTGACCTGTATACAATACGATACGCCTTGATGTCTATCTTGTTCCTTTTTAATACGCTTTTATAAGCTTAGCATTTTGTTTGTATGTAACAGGAGTGTACGTCATAATATTCACTAGCTTGTTTATAAGTCCGATTGACTCGCTTATTAGTTAAAACGTAACAAAGACACAAACTCACATTCACATGTAGAGAGTAGACCAGGTATTTTGTTAAATTAAATTTAGGATAACTAGCTATTTAACCTGTACAAACCAATACTATCAGGATAACCTGAAAATTACTCTTTAAATTCAAATTAATGACCTTCTAAAGTATATTACCATTACTTGAGATTTAGTCCGGTATTTTTGGACTCGGTGTTACTGATACGGCGTCAAGACTACGTTTGGTCTTGGTGGTGGTGGTAATATCATATGGTATTTCCAAACATACCTTTTAACGGTTAATGACAAGAATTGAATGGTAGATTCGATCCCAAGACCCCTTAACTTATAATCCGTACCCCAAACCAGGCTATTGGACCTTCCTTGAGAACACATAATGTGTCCCTTCAAGGCTCTCAAGTTAACTGTTTGTCTAAAACTGTTAACAAGGAACTAGACAATTCAATCGCGAGATTAATAACAAATAAGATTAATTGAATCCGCTCTCCTAACGTATCGATTGGGGTAAGCGTTGTTTACTGTTTTGACAGTTTGAACAATGGACGCCACTATAGCTATTAAATCGGTAAATGTTTACGGATTATAACGTGCGAATATCGTAAATTTAATGTACCGACGACAAATGAAGGTCGGGGTAAAACATATCAAAATAATTATTTATCAAATTGGGAGGATGTGGGTAAAGAAAAGTACATGTCTTTTTCTAAGTAGTATATAAGTAAGTGAAACATTGGACGTTTAACTTTTAGCAATATATGCAAGTATCGTAACAAAACAATTATTTATTAATTAACAAACTAATAATAATTATTATTATTATAGAAGTTGTAGTGATAAAAATATTGTAGACAGTTATAGGAGTATTCTACTATTTATTTTCTCGTAAGATGGTGAGCTGTTGTAGGTATTTACGTCACTTACCAACGTTTTTTATGGATCTTTTCAAATGCAATTGTTTTTGATATATTTTCAAATAAATAAATAAGCACTCACGCCCGCAACGCCTCTACGCTAGTAGGCAGAGATTATGAATTTCCATTTGGCGCGATCCTGATATACCTCTCTCACTTCCTCGAAAAAAATAACGATTAAATTGATTTAATTTTACCTAACCTAACATTTTTGTTAAATACGCTGTAACTAGTTCGTATTGTTTTATTAATATGAAATACTTTTACCGAGTAAGTAAATGGGATTAGCAGAGCATTGTATCGCGTAGCTGTGGCCATAAACTAAAACTCGTATCATAAATTTGTCCAACGGTCGCAGTAACTTAAAATGAATCGAGGATTGCAGTTGCCATTTTAGGAGAAAGATGGAGTTTTTAAATTTAGAACGGGCTAGTGGCCAAGCAAGGAGATTAGACAATGTTTCTAGTAAGACGTAATATGAAGTGGATTGATGTGTGTTTTTGCAAGAATCTTACTAGCTATTGCATGGTAAAAATATTGTATTACCATGCAATATTAAAATAATCACTTTGTCGTCGCCGGACACAAACATTTATAATAGCCGGTCATAAATCTTCATTTGACTGAGGTAACTGAACGCTAAATATTTATTTAGATTTTGCTCAACTAAAATCCCTTGTTTTGTAAAATATACAATTTCTGTCCATAGTTTTCAGTCATAATGTAGTTAAAAAGGTTATCTGGAGAATGCGAAGACACAGGCCCATTGATGTTAACTGTGGAAGCGACCAATAATTGTGCTTATAGGTGAATATTTTATTTTATATTATGATCACACGAAGTTGATGTTAAATGATTGAAAGATAGCACTTCGTACGATAGTGGTAGTTTAGCAAAAGCTTATTCAATATTCTTTTCAAGATCAATCTGAAAATACTGACTGTTGCAATTTGTTTCATATCCCTCAATTAGCTCTTGAAGAAGAGATGCGCAAAATAGTCTGACTTGTGTGACAGTATGTTACTTTTAAGCGTAGTTAGACTTCAGACAAGCACCGGACTTTCTTTTAACAAGCAAGATGAGATCTTGTAAATAAAGGTTTTTACGTTAAAAATCGTAAATTCTAAATATTTTTGATTTTTTTCTCATTACCTCATAATGGCTTAGCTATCTATATTACACAATATCAATTTACTTTTTTTCACGATTTTCACAAAATTACAACATTTCCGATGACAGTATAAGTGTAATGGCCGTCATGTATGCTAAATGACGTTTGTTTGCTTACAAGAATCATATATTGATATGAAACATGGTACATGTTCATTCATTGTTATAGAATGACCAGCAAGGCTAACCTTTAGGACAGCAGGGTAAGTTAATTTATCTTAACTTCCCTTATGTAGTGGTTTTAATTTCAGATATGTATATAGATTATTGAGTGGCTCATTAGTTAAATACAGATCGGTTTAAATTTGAGATAATACTAAGCAATTTACAACTTAGGCGTTAACTAACCGAGAATATGTGACACCGCGGGCACAGAGCCAGCGAGAGCTGACGTCACAACAATCTCCCACGACGCGATCAATTTGCTAAGCATTATTAATGCAGCTTCCGATGAGGGATGAGCATTTATTAACATGCTACGGACGGAGCTTCGATGTGTATCATTTATCAAATTCTGATCATATTTGTAAGATTAATATAATATTCGGCCGTCTGTAAAATTATAAGGTAACAAATAATTTTACGATATTCTTTAGTCCAAAGAGAAACCATTTCTGATGATTATAAATATATATCCTGGGTGGCTGGAAGCGACACAGATTTCTTGATCAAAAGTACGATTGGAAGAATAGTTTCTTTGACGGATTTTGTTCCCGACGTAAGAGTGCTTTACATTGCATTTGGTCACGTGTTTAAGATCTCAAGATACTGTGAGCTCATTCTGTATAGAGTAGAGCATAAAAAAAACTAAAAAATAGGCTACTTCACCAGCAACTTTGATTTTGTGACGTCAGCCATTTAATTATATACTGCATTAAAAACTTTCAAGTAACTCGTCATTTTAAGCCAAATTCCTGTACTACTTAAATATATATTCATTGTTAAATATTTTTTATCAAACAGTTATTTCGTATTATTAAAAGAACCATACATTTGTTCAGTCGCCTATTCATGTATTCATAAGCCTTGAAACAAAGGGATAACTTAATTTGACCCTATAATATTCCTTTAGACACTTCCAATAATATTCTTTTAAGAGAAAAATATAAACATTTATATAACACTGAAGATTTCCGAAATATCTGAGTTCTTTGCAAAAATAATTTTAATTCGCTTAACTAAAACACTTTAAAACTTGGACCAAGATGCAATAACATATCTTAATATACATAAGCAGTAATAGATATATTAATAACATCAGTAACATCGTTTGAAGC
Source organism: Papilio elwesi (assembly GCA_029849275.1). NCBI lineage: Eukaryota > Metazoa > Arthropoda > Insecta > Lepidoptera > Papilionidae > Papilio > Papilio elwesi. The sequence goes on from CM056711.1 coordinate 3,081,859, forward strand.
ACCAATGGTTAAGAGTACTTACTGCGAATCATAAGGCCATGGATTCGAATCCGATATAGTTAAGAGAAATATTAATAAATTACTTGTAATTCCACTAATATTTATATTTAAAAAATACCATACAAAGGTCACCATTTCTAATTAGACACGATCTTGTAATCCTACTTAAGAGGCGTCGTGTTAACACGCGTCAGTCTATTGACACCTGGACAGACAACTCTGTTTGATGTGGGTAACGTTTGCTCAAGTAACATGTTCACAACTAATGTATGTATGTACACGGCCCGAAATCAATTAATACTTTACCTTACCTCTGTACAAATGAATTTTCTTAAGTGTATTTAACTTGAGGTAGACAGTACTTACGAATAATTATACTTCATTTTGTTAATATATTTAATTTATCACATAATTTAAGAGTTAATGATCAAGGAATGTGTATAGAATGTTAGTTAGTGTATCCCCGTGTGTTTTTGGTAGCGATCGGAACAACATAGTTAGTGCTACCCGGGCGAAGCCGGGACGGATCACTAGTTCCATGTAGACCTTTAGATCTATTGTTATATCTCTTTAACCTTTAATGTATGCGCAAAAACGTTAGAACTTAATTTAGATTTCAAGTAATATTTTGTTGATTTCTGCTAGCACAAGTTACAAGATAAAACAACGCGAAAGGTTTAAGATATGTCATAATAATTTTTCTCAACTTATTTTTTTTTTACGATTTAACCGCTTTTGCCACAAATTTACCTCTGCAATTTACCTGAGTTGTATCAATGTACATTTGTCCAACATTTATAGGCCCTGGTCAAATAACAGATGAGGTTATATATTTCTTATCCCTCTCTCTCTAAGAATCTCAAACTAGAAGTAAGAAAAGAATAATTGAGCTACAACTGCGAGTTTATAAGAGGGTGACGTAATCTGGCATCTGAGACGCGGCGACAGTGAAACATCTGACATCTGAAACCCGGCCGCCGCAGTGACGACACTCCGCGCTATGACCACTATTTATTCATATCAAATGTGTTACGATATCAAGTTTAAACACTATAACAATAGTTTTAATCCTATTTGTTCAAGTATAACTTGTTTATCGTCACCAGGCTGAAGGTATAAGCACGCGAATGGACAGAAAAATTGTCAAAATCGTGTTTTCCCGTCTGTCATCAGGCTTTATAACTATTTTTTTCTTATTGCAGCAAAAGGCATACTCATTGATTCCCTTATCCGTAAGCTATATCTAGCTTTATAAATTTCAAATGGCTCGCCCTTTGAGCTAATGTCTCTTGAAAGTAGTACAAGCATTCAACTCGATATTTCCGATGGTTAATAAGCAGCACAGAAGAATCACTAAAGTTAAAATGTAATGTACGATTGTCTGCGCACCAAAGTCCAGTGCAATACTCTTAGTCAATATTTGAGCGAGCCGGAGAGTCGACTTGGGAAATCTGAACGATCTTCATACACCACGGTTACCGATAAATAAGAAATGAATTCATCTCTTATAAAATAATACACAATTGTTATCATTGCATGGTTCAAAAATATTACAATGTAATTGAATGGATGGATGGACAAGGAAAGTTGGTTGTCAAGACTCACAAGTTCATACAGCTTATACTTTGGAATATATGTTAAAAAATATTAGGTTCCTAGTAAAACCAAGCTGTACTAGCTCCTAGCTGAGCTGTGATTTGTGTTGTGCATCGTAGGCCACGGGATCTGTCCCCAGTCAAAGTACTTAACTCTAAGGGATCACTGCACCACAATAATTAGAATAAAAAGCTGTAAACCCAAAACTGCGAGCAGTTGACCGCTCAAGGTTACCCAAAGTGGAGTCTCTTTGCGTAATTGCATCAGAAATAATGTGATCCGCAGCAGAGCTAAAGATAATAAAAAATCTTTATAAAGAACTTGGCGCTGTCAACTAGGAATCAAAACGAAAAAAAACCTGAAAAAAAAACGAAAAAAAAACCTGCAAACGAATTAGAAAACCCGGTTACTTGTTATTTATTCCTCCGTTAGTTTTACTGTACTACAGAATCCTTTAGAAGCGTCGTCGGGTTGAATAAAATCGACTCGCGATCGGATGTAAACAAGTTTATTTGGAGTAGTTCAGTCATATACAGGACCGTTTAACGTTCTATATTGTTCAAAAAGTCATAATACTAAAGTAACGAATATCATTTGTATAAAAAAAATAGATTGAATAACCCGAGGCCATTTCCCGGGGTGCCCAAACATTGACAAAGGGTTTGGGTCGATTGCGATACAATCTTGGTTGATAGGATGTTTTAAAGGTTCTCAAATAGACAAATTCTACTACGGAAAGAGTTACGATTGAAATGACATAGGTATCCGTGTTTTAATAAACATAAAAAGACAAAAGTTTTACTTCCATTATACGTAAACATTTAGCAACGTGGCAATAGTTGTCGCATTGGTGTTCTTGCTTGATATTAATATACATTTGTATACCGAATCTTAAATAACATTAAGAAAAGCTGGAGTAATCAACAATTGCCAAGAGATTTTTTTTAATTCGAGAAGGAGGCAAACGAGCAAGCGAATCACCTGATGTTAAGTGACCGCTGCGCATAGACATCCGCAACAGGCAATGTGTTGCAGATGCGTTGACTACCTTTAATGGACAAAGGAGTGCATAGAAAGGAAAAAGGATATTTGTTAACCCCCTCCCCGTCCAATCCTCATCCCTTTCCCGTCCTATCCTTATGAGGAAAGGGTGGGAAGGGGAAGCGGACTGAAATTAGGCCTCCGGTATATCACTCATTAGACGAAACGCAGAGTATTTCTACTTCACGCCTGTCTTCTGTGAGGTCGTGGTATTTCACCGGTCGAGCCGGCCAATTCGTGCAACAGATGCTGTTACGGGCTCTATCACTGTTAAAAATCAACAACAACTAAGAGATCTTTATAAATTTATCCCCTAAACTAGTCGTTTAGCGTTCGAATTTGAAAAAACCTTTTTAGTAAGAAAGGTAAGGTACATAAATTCGTATGGTGAAATTAACCGTGCGTAGTCGCTAATTGTGTATGTATAAAACCCAGCTAGACTTTTGATGGTCCCAGTAAGCTGTCACCGTCTACGCTGCTAAGTCACAGAACTCTTTCCTTAGACTTTCGAATACCCTATGAATTGACTAGTCTAGGCTATTCTTCTAGCGTCATTTACTAAATAAATATAACACATATTTATTACAGGCCCACAACCCATAGGGGTAGGCAGAGATCATGGATTTCTAGCTGTCTTCACCCTTCAGAAAAAGGTAAGAACTAAAGTTTTCTCTAGACAATAATCCTCGTAGCTCGTGCTACGGCGTAGGCGTAGGCGTAGATTTCATGTCCACCAAGCATCCATCAAGTTTACAAGGTGGACAAATAGTTTGTGCAATATTAAGAAACTAATTTCAATAACGCTCCAATAAGTCACAAGAATATTCTCCTTGTCCTAACTTATTTGCTATCCGTTATTCAAGAATTCTTACGATTTAATTAAAATCCAGTCGAAAGATATATGCGTTGGTGTTACCTTATTTTTTCTATAAAAGAAATTTTTATTATTATAAAATTACTATCGTCTGTAAAAAAGTGGTTTTATCATTTTTTTTGTATATAAATAAGCTCATTAAGTTATCTTATATACAATTTTATATACACCTCACTACCAAACCAGATCGACCTGTAACACTTTTAGGAAACTATTAATCTATACACTATTAGCTAACCTAAAGCTAAATACTAACAAGAAATACAATCGTCGTTTTCATTGAAATCGCCAAAATGAGGATGAAATAAATTGTTGATATTAAAATACGACATTGCTGAAAATGTTGACTAGCGTCAATTAATATTATTGCGACTTAATACAAACGCATCGAAATAATTAATTAATGAGGACAAAGCCGCGGGCTAAGCTATTATAAAAAGTATATATATATATATATATATATATACTATTTTTAAAACCAACTACCACAAAACATTACAGACGTTGAAACGCTGCAAACTTTTTGCGTATCTTAATGACGTTATCGAACGGAATATTGGCTTATAAATTCATAATGTATTTCTTTTACATTTTTTTGGATTCAATGCATTGAGAAGAAAATGTTCCGGCAGTAACATCAGTGGCAGCTGTTGCCATGCAGAGTTCCGATTTAGTAGTTTGATCTCGTTTCACAAAGCGAATTGCTACAGTTTTGTAAAACTAATTCTTTCAAATGCACTTTAGTGCTGTAAGGAAAGTTTCAAGACAAATAGCCACTCCATGCCTCTGTGTAACGACGTGAAAATATTGAAAATAACAATATTATGAGTAGTATGTATTAGTTAAATCATTTTGTGACAACTATTTCAAGGCGGGTAAAGTTTCGAGACGGTAAAGCTCTGGTAAAGCAATCCAATTTATTCTTAATTAACTTTCACATCTGTAGGTTAAGCGTTAAACGATTTATTTAGTCTAGTTTAGATGAACTTTCATAATTGCACATTTTGTATGAAGCAACCCTTTATTCCCAATTAACATTCAAATTTCTAGGTTGAATCTAAAATGAAACCAGTTTTCATCAATTTACTTAAAATTATAGCGAAAAAAAATCTTTCGTCTCGACTGGAAACCGAGTTTGCATGATGGTCTCTTGACGTATAAACCTATGTCTATGAAGATGGCTTGCGAAACCATACTTGGTCCTAAATGTGCGTTAGCAGATATTAAATAAAATTGGTCATCGCGTTAATCAATTTTATTTTATGTAAGCTTATAAAAATATTGCAACGGACATTCTCACTGACAGTCTTAAAGAGGATTGCAATTCACCAATATTCAGTATTTAAACTATTGGCTCTTTTAAAACTTAGTAATTTTATATGATACATTTCAATTTTATTTATTTATACACGTATATTGCACGCTTGGAGTTACTGAAACAATTTTCCATTAATGCGCAAAGCGTTTGGTTTGGTTTCGAGTTAGTTTATATTAGATCCTCCAACTTGCCGACGGACCGCTCTTTGTTTATTGAATATCAATTCAATTTGTCGAGTTTTGAGAAAATTTAACAATGCAAATAGTTTAGTTATTCAACAAATTTGTTTATTAGTTTTGACATTTAAATTATTTTTAAATACACTTAACCAGTATTAGTTTTTTTCTGTTAAATTACAAAAAAAATCATAAGTCACGAATAAAAACATAATTCACATCTAAGCTAATGTTTCGTATATAGATAAAAAAGTCAATTTCGTCGATAAACAAAATGGCAGCAATAATTTACGGAATTCATTTGTCTCAGTTCTGGTGTATTTTTGACTTTCTACATGTACGCTCATTGATTATGTGCCTATCTCGATCAAACAAATATTAATTCATTTTAATAAATATATGTATTTGCATCTGAGTTAACGGACCCCGCAGATGTTATCTTGGAAAAATGTTCGCCTTGCTTATCGGCGGGCTTAGCATTTTAATTGTAGTTTTGTTGTTCATAAAAAAATTTAAAAAGACATCGCCCCAACCCTGGCACTTTTATCACAGTACCAGTATAAATTGAAAATTGTACAGAAGGATATTATGTATAGGTAAATAATTAATGAGCGAATAAAACTAGCGGGAAAAGAACTTGTGAATTCAAAGTAAAGTGTTTCAATATACTTTAAATATAAATTTTGAATGTTCTTTGAATATGGAATAAGAACGGCGCTTAGGAAAATAAAACAATTGTGTTTATGTCCGTTCACCGAGAAGAGGCAATATATTTCACACTATAGGGTACCCTGAGCAACTTAAGTCCACACAATATACGGTACCAGTGTAATTTTTAACATTGTTTTCGTGACACAAAAGCAATGTAAATTGTAAGATTAACCGAAGTAAGTAGAAAGCATTGTTTGAATTACTTAATATGTCGCTGTTTATACAATGCCTGAAATCGTGGAAGTGTGAAAGAAAATGTTTCCTCTGTTATATGACGCCTACTTGAGGTGCTGAGTTATGGTTATCTCTAAATCCACGTGTAAATTGACCAGTGGTCCTGCGCAAGAATCATATTTGGATCAGCTGAAGTCGGTGTATTAGTTTCCGGGATATGTGCGCGAAGACCGGACTATCATACCGGGACTACAGCTTTATAGAGTGTCACCTTGTTCCGGAGGGACATTTTGCTATTTTAGTTTATTAACGAAGATAGGCGGCCAATACGAAAGCGGCCCGGTCACGTGAGCCGCTTAGTTAAGTTTATTCCAATGTTATAATATTCCTGTATTAAAATATTTCAGGGTTTTGAATAGCGGGCTCGACTCGTAAGGGTATATTTTAGTAGTAGTAATAGGTAGGTAGGTAGTAGTATGTAAGATTGAAGTTAAATGATAAGCAGGGAAGTGACCAAAGACAACACATACCACGTAAGTACAAAGATTCAAATATAAATTATTTCCTCTCCCATTCATAACGTTCAATTCTAATTAAAGTCGTAACGCTTTCAACCAAAACAAAAGGTTCCTAGATGAACATTAATTCAATAAGTATTAGAACGCTGATTGGAAAAGGGATTCATGAAAAACCAAAAGCAATCTTACAATAATCGTTTCCTGGAGACAGAGAAATAAATTCCTTCGGGTATAAACTCGACTCTGAATTAAAGGGCTCGAGATTAAAGTAATTGAGATTTAAAAGCTTTTTTTAACGCTAGTCTACTAAGCGAGGGTAACATTCATAAAACAGTGCTGACTAGGATTGTTAAATAAATAATAATGTATGTCTTCCCTCAACCGTAAAGGCAGTTTTGGCTACTAATTTCTCCTGGCGCCACAAGTAGACGTTACTCAACTCCAAAGCCTAACTTCGAGGAAATATCTGGATGGGCCCCATATCTATTGCCTATAGATAGAGTCTTAGGGGTATAGGAGGTGTCGGTAAGTAGTTTTAAGTGAGGTCCGAGTACATTTGAAAATATTTTTTCGAGATCCGGATGCTGTTGAAAAATTTTTGCTGTGAAGGATCTATTTTCCTGATTATGATTTACCGCACATGTCACGAGTTTGTTCGCAGTCTGTGTACACGGAGCATAGTATATACAATGTCATTAATTGCGTGTCATAGCACAGAGTAATAAGCTAAATGAGCTGCACACAGAGTAACAAATGTAGTGTAATTGATTCCAGCGGCGATATATGAGCAGTACGACGGTCTAGTCGGCAATAATTAGGTTAAGCCAGCTGTTGCCCCCGGCTTCGCCCGTAGGAAGCGAGGAAAGTTCAGATTTTCCTCACTGATTTTATTTTAATTTTACTCCAACTGCATTAACTTCTGATGATTATAGGTAATATGGGTCAAAATATTGTTATTGTCGAATTCTATTACATAAGCATGGCAATGGATAATGTAATTTCTTTCCCCCGAGAAGTTGTAAAGGCATACGAGATATATTTTCTGTACCCTTGACAATGTGTATGCTAAACTTCATAAAGATTGAAAGAGTCATTAAGGAGTTAAGCGTAACAAACGTACTTTCGAATTTATAATGTTTTAAGATTAGACTCATTGTTCTTGAATGTCGTAAATAATTCAGTGTATATCAGACACATTAGTATACTATACAGCGTAAGTTCTAACGGGGCCTAATGAAAAAAAATTACTGAACCGTCTATTTTAATAGACATATATTATAGCAATAGCAAGCTAAGCATATGTACATGTTAGTCATGAAATATGCTTAAGTTAGCATAACCTTTTGTATAGATAATCGTATTTAATTCTCTTAAGCTGCAGGTATTAAGTTGTTGAAATAACTTTAACTGATGAGCAAGTTAAAAGTTGGAATTAGTTTATACACAGTTCTCCTACTTCTCTCGGCGGTAAGTTTTTAATTAAAAACATTTAAGCTTTAATTGTTCAATACAGTTTTGATAACTAGAACTGTTAGGGACGGCTAGGTCTTTGTCGGTAATTAATAAAATTAAAACGCGTATTTCACAAACTTAAATGTGATTTAAATTCAAATACGTAAGTGACCCTTGCAATATTGTATTCTAATTTACTCTTCAAATTGTAAGTTATTGTAATATAACATAATATAATATTATATTCGATTGGTTTGAAAACACAGAGAGTAAACACGTGATGGATTACGATACGGTAGAGATAATGGCAAAATTCCATGAAGACGGGAGAGATTACTGGTGCTACGGGTACGGAAATTCCTTCATTTCTTCTTTTCAGCCGACAGTGGTCTATTGACGGACGTAGGACCAGGCCCCCGTCACAAAGACCGGTCCTGCCGCCCTCGTATTAAGTGACAATGAGCCGGACACATTTCTCGCTGGACTGATGGCCGATGGGGGCCGAAAGGTTCTGGAATGGCGGCCACGTGCAGGTCGACCTCAGGCCTCAGAGATGGACTGACGACAAGCTCAAAGTTGCGAGAGTATACTGAGAAATTAGCGCTATTACTTCAACAGATAAAATATAAATATAACAATACGTAGTGTCAAGTAACGCCTTATGGTCCACTATCTCAGCATCAGAATTTTGTTTTTTATCGCATTGATAAAAGAAGACCTTAGCCGAACCAAGTATTCCCAAGGAGGGATGGCGTCAGGCAGGTGGCCGGCCGTAAAAATTATAGCCAAACCCTGTACAGTATGTGCTACGGTCATACTTTGCCAACCCGACATAACGTGAGAAAAGAGTATGTGTCCAAATGACGTCTTCTATGTTAATGTTAAAATTAACAAATACTGTTTTATACTATTTAAACCTGATATTAAAAGATACAAGGTCGGTAGAGGACTTACGAATATTAATTTATGGACAAGTTTTAAAAAAAACTCCAAAACAAACTGCATTGGTGGCATTAAATACACCGGGGATATGGGAATAAAAAAAATACTGTACGAGTTTAAAGTAATAAATTTCTACAGACGAGAATCCTCACCGGAGTTATTTAAACAATTTGAACTGGCAACTCCGTAGAGCACGAAACTTAACACAAGCCGAGAGAAAGTAAGCTGAAAGTGTTACAAATAGTTTGCGGATTACAAATTACAGACTAATAATTATCTGTTGACTTTTCATGTGCATTAAAATTATTGTGTTTAAAATATTTAGAATTAAATATATGTATAAAGTTAAAAAATAAAAAATGGAAACCATGTTTCTTGTAGTAAATCTAGCTTTGTAAAGGTATAAGAGGTATTCTTAAAATATTTAAAATCAGTCCAGTAGTAACAAGAATAATATTTCTTAATCTCAAAAATATGTCTGTCGCTTATCATTGAATTATGTGAATCGTCGTAACTTAGGAATTAATATGATACTTTTTTGTTATACAATGACGACTATAGCTAAAATAAATTGTTTTGTTGACCATACGAACAAACTATCAATAAAATGTGTTTTCTTTTACAGTTTACCTAAGACCGATATGGTTGGAAAAGTTATTCTTAACGTTGAGATCCATAGTAGTCCTGGGGCACCAAACTCCGCTGTAGCGCTTCGACAAAACTTCGTTAGCATTCATTATTCTTCGGAGAAATTGTATTTGTTTGAACAGGGAGGTATTCCAGGCATAAGTATATTGTTTAAGAATAGAAGCGACGAGAAACAAATTCCTCAGAAATTTGCCTCTTGCCTTTAATTAAAACATAGGAATGCCAGAGAACAGATAGCTATTTCAAAAGGACGAAATGAGGGTAGTCTCAGGTCCTGTCATTTGTACAAATACTATTACAGTTTCTCCTCGCCTCTCCTTTGTAAAATAGTTATCAACATGCTATTTTATTTTAATTTAATAAAATGATTTATGGTGTGTATATGCACAGATACTTTTTTATACTATGACTTCAGAGAAAATATTGTTAGTAAATGGTATTTGAAGATACTTTGCAAAGAACTATTGCAATTGGTTGGTACAAGTTAAGTATAAAAAACATTTATATTAAACGCCTTAGAACAATTGCCAGAGTTTTGTCTACAAGTAAATAGTCTAAATACTGTCAAAAAAATGTTCTTGTTGAAACTTCCTGTACATTTATATACTCTCGAAAAAAATTACTCTCCTTTCTTTCAGGCAATTACTTATTGAAAATAAATTAATAAATACATGTACGCTATTCTCATATTAACAGCGTTATTGTAATTAATTCAATTTAGAACAACAACACAGATGAGAACTTCAGATGATGTTAATTGATCGCTGCCGCGTCTCCGGCAATATCATTTACAATATTAAACAGTAAAGTAGATTGTGACAATAACTTCTACGAGCTCAAAGTGAATGAGCTTCCTTGAATACTGGCTATTCTTAGAATTTAATCTTCAGTTTATTTTAATTTATTAGCAGAATTTGGGTGTAGGCCTCCGCTATTGATCGTCAAAAATATCAGTCCATGCAACCTTAACTAGTGGCGATCAATGGGAGGGCCCTAAGTCCAGCAGTGTTTGACCTTCGAATAATGTTCTACAAGCTTACAATCGTCGTTATTCCTTTATGGTTTGGTAATAAATTGTGCACGTATGAAAACTGTTTATAATTGGATTGTTAACGAGATTTTTTTTAGTGTGATTTAAAAAATAAAGAAAAGGAGGCGATGTTTACTAAGATACAGATTTAAAGATAACGGTTGATGGTTGGTTGGAATTATGTTGAAAAATAGATAGAGTGAGCAAAATACTTAGTGCTACTAAGGCGACGTGCTACCGTGTTTATAAAAGAATAATAGTGGCTAAGGAAAATGAAAATCTATTTATTTGCATTTTTTTATATAACATGTCGTTTATCATCATGAAATTTTGCACAAATGGCGGACATAGGGTACTAAGCTATTATCCCGTAAATAAAACTGTTCCTGAGGTCCATAAAACTTTCAGTTACATATCGGTTGATATGGTCATGTTTTAACAATAACAATTTTTTGATATACATATGTTACCTATAATTCGAAATAATTATACGCGGAATTATCTTACCAAAATATCCAGCGAGTGCAATGAAAAACGAATGTGTAAGAAGCCGTAGGCAAAAGTATTTATATAAAAAATTGTTTTTAGTAAGAAAGTATGCGAAAATGGACATGACTAGATGGCGCATCGTTGGCGCGTTGCCCACTGCTCGTATGCTTTGGGTATCGCTCGCAGGCTCGACGGCAAATTGGCTAGCCATATTATTACAGTTTATACGCGTCTTTAAATTAAATTTGTGAAGTACTTCCCTTGCTAAGTATATGTATTTGCAAAATGAATATGGCTTGCCGACCCGAAGTAACGGCCCGAGGAGAGGCTCCTGAGGGAGCCTTAGAGCTTAGTTACTGCAAAGAGGATTAGGTTAAGCGCCCTCTGCACTCTGCCGCCTCAAACCCGGTGAATCTGTGAAAGCCTCCTCCAGGCTAACAGTGACAAGTCAGTCACAAAAAAATGGCTTGTGTGGCTAGCCGTCACTCTTTGATATGTAAAGACCGCTACCAGGTTTGATATCGATAACGTAAAGATAGTATTAAAAATACCCAAGAAAAATAAAAATGTATATGCAGTGCACTACAGTGACGAATTGAAATCCATAATCACTACCTACCCTTATCGGCTGTGTGTGTAACCAGAAGTGCTCTTTCTATTCTAATCCTATTATTCAAAAACTGTTTTCTTTTTTAGTTTAATAAATTTGTTCTGAATACATTGTTAATACTATCTTCAGGATAAATCTTGCAGTAGTATGGGCTTATGCAAAACTCTAAGTAGGGAGCGTGAACAAGCTTTTAGAAGGACTTACAATCTTCGGTGTTAACGTGATGTTCAAAGTAATCCTTACACAACACTTAACATGTAACAAAATATATTTTTTTTATTTTGAATTATTACTGAGATTATTTAACACAGTCATTAGTTTTTTATGTATGTACGTGAGAATTTTTTGTGGAATGTTGTTGTTACGTGCTCTGCCTGTTAAATGGAAGGGAATGTAATGTTTGTATGTAACAGAATTCTTGATCGTCATTTCCCATCTCTTCAAAACGTCGCACACTCACCAAACATTGATGACAACGCAATAATTTAAACAGTTTATCATCCATACCGGGATCTTCAATATCTTTATTTTTTAAGATTGCAAATAACGCCATCTAGATGCAAATTTAAATTATAACAGGCACTTCTTGTAATGTCTACAGCATGTTTTGAGTTTTTAAAGTTTTTTTTATTTTTATTTAACTTATTAAAATATTTTGTTGTTATAGTTATATATATATATATATATATATATATATATATAGTTTTTTTACAAATGTCCGGTGTCGGACCGGACTTAGAATTCTCCTCGTCACAAACAACTGCCTTTGGATCGACCTTGTTTGTTTATGGTTAGCGATGTTCATTTTACAGATTAAATATCTAACCGTAAAAAATGTCCATTCTTACATAAAAACTCTACAAAGTGTCCAAACAAATAATTATCTAGTACAAGCAATTTGAGTAAAACGTGTATTCTCAGTGAGTATGAATCAATATTGAAATTCATTTATTTTAACAATCACAGCGAGTTATTTGTTGCGGGCAAATTAGAGGGCAATTTAATTTCACTAATCAGTCTGTCAGAAATTCAATTGACTTCATCCTCGACGCAGACAATTAATTATGTACGGTTTGTATAAGTTTAATTTGGCTCGAATATAATTCTGAGCTTAAGAAGATTTTAAAACAATCGTTTTTAGTAATTCCAATTATTGATCTATCAGTTTTATGCTTAATCCTCGTAAGCGAGAGGGGTAGGTAGAGATTACGGGTTATCAATTTAGCATGGTCCTATCACACTTTTTGGGCTTCTTCTACATCTATGATTAATGCTCATCGATTACGGATAGGCTTTATACCGTCTTGTTTAGGTCATCAATAATATGGTCAAGATAGTATCCTCCTAAGTTCCTTTAGGATTTGTTTACCAACACCGTTATAAGGAAAAAAAATGTTCTTATTTATTAATCGTTTAGAATCCATATGCATGTATCTGTATCTTGGATAACTTACTTTTAGCTTGATCAACCAAACAAAGTTATGTAGAGCCGTTGTATTGCAGGAAAGTTTCATTCAATTATTATTTCATTTGCAAATGCTTCAATGTGCGGCTACAGCGTGCGGTGCTGCCAGAACGCGGCCAAGTTACCACGATGTTGGCACGAGATACCTCATCCACTTGAAACATGCGATACATACATTCATAGCACTCAATAAACTACACAGAATATAATTAAGAGTCTACTTTAAAATTGTTCAATGTCATGTTTAAAATAAGCAATAGGTAATTTAGAAAACAGACATAGGCAGGGAAACATACATAGCAGCATAAGGACTAAAGTTTAAACTTAAAACGAAAGAAACTTACAAGGAAGGTCTGACAATTGTTCATAAATAAATAAATAATCAACACAAAATAAAACCCTTACGTATCTTTTTTCATCTTGACATTAAAACTCAAACTTTAATATAAGAAAAAAAAAGAAAAGTTCGTCGTGACTGTTCCAAATTCAAACTAGCGTGTTGCTAACGCATGTCGCACACGTCGATCTCACGAACCGATAAGATTTTCTCCTATCAAATATCGTCTACGCGGCTAAAGAAGTCTCCACTTAAAAAAAACCAGACTGTGACACTTCAAGTGAATACGAATCGAATGACAACACCAAATTCGGTCAAGCCGTTTAGACCATAGATCATAATGGGATGGACATACATACATACATACACGTATATCCCCGTACATATACTTGCATAACCGTGACAAACATTACACTCCTGTCAGTCAGTCTCATTGAGATTTCCCCATTCTAGAATATTTCTGACAACGATGTATTGTCGAATTGTTACGTCTCCAACACGTTTTCGTATCACTTAGATTATTATTATTATTACTTTGTCTTTCTTTCAAATAAATGTACGTCACATTAGTAAAATAATTTACTAATACATGGAGATTATTTCTACACAAAGAGATAAGGACAGACAAAGGTTGTATGATATACGCAGAAATTTGTGCCGGTGCAATAATATATAGGTACTAAGCCATTGTATCAGAAATGCGCATTGCTTTGAGTTGTCAACGCAAATTTACGCATATCTGCATGTTCCATTACTGTCCTTTGCAAGTTCGAGCACGTATTAATAGATTATATAGGTTATACATAGCTTTTAGATGTTATTTGTGATGCATTTGCAGTATATGCAGTTGTTTAGCATCAGTCTATGAACTCTCCTTCCCTTCCCTCTCCCCCTTTAAATTAAGTCGACGTTTTAAAGGGGTTGAAAATCACGATCGAAAATTTCATGACATACAAACATACGTGTAATAAACGTATTTTAAAGCCATAATTATTAATTAAAAGGTTTGTATCACCCATAATGTATTAATCAAAGCAATGAAAGGGAAAATTATCGTAATAACAAGAGGTAGGTACGCTGGCGCCGCGCCCACCGCTCGTATGTTCCGGGAATATTTCTCGCAGGGCAGACGGTAAATTGCCCAATAGTGGCCGAATTATTACACTTTATGTCTCGGTTTACACACTTCCCTATAAATTACGTCCTCGAAATGGTGCTTTTGTGGAAACTTTACATTTTCTTCAATCATTTTACGGTTGTATGAAATGTTCTCATTTATTTAAAGTTAATTATATCCAAATGTATTTTAAGAGCATGATATAATGCCTAAACGTTCTTTTGTTGCTCGTGGTTACTCTTCATTGTCAAGTTCCTTTTATATATGAAATAGAAATGAAGACAACGGACATATATAATATATGGGTACACATTCCAGTCGACGCTCTCGGACAATCCTGAACGGACCTCTTTAAATAAAATGTATTATTTTCGGATTTGATATTATCATTATGACACCTACGTGCTTATTAAACTATATATATATATATATATATATATATATATATATATATATATATATGTGTGTATATATATATATATATATCAATTAAAAAAGCAATATTCTGCATAACTTATACATCGGCCTCAAAACACTCTAGATTTAGGCTATCATAAAGATTACATATCCAATCGATACACGTTCCCCTGTTTACTTTATTCACATTTTCCTTGTACCTGTCATTTTGATCAAACCTTCGACGCATATCCTGATGTGTAATGATGTTTTGCGCATAATTATTTGCAAGAAATAAGAGCACTTGTAGTGTGTTATAAATAGCAAATTTGAAGATAATATTTATTTATTTACTAGACTACTACAGACTACTCTTTTTTGTCGCAATCTACCAGCCTGTAAGTCTTCTACAAAAGTTCGTATTTAAGACAATTTGCACATAACTTTAATTAATTATTTACTTCAATCTTCTTCATGACTGACTCCGCTTATAAGTGGAAGCAAGGAAAAATCTATGAGTAATTTTTGAGTTTAGGCAATAAGGGGATAGGCAGATACGATCTTACGTCGAGGCATGCATTCACGCTACTCCTTCTTTTCAAGTTGTCATTATTTAGTACGTCATCTAATAATTCGATACTATATTAGAATAGAGAGCCTTATGGTTACAATTCCGCAAACTATTGGAATATAATTTGTTTTTAATAAAAACAACCTTCAAAACCATTTTATTCGCTTTATCTACTCGAACATTACTCACTTAAATTCTTGTTCAGCGATCATTAAATTACCTTAATTATTCCTGTCCAAATACAAATAAATTGATATCGGTTCGCTCATTTTGTTCATTCTCACTCAATAAGCTTTTCATTACGATGTTCCTAATTAACCGAATTGAACAATGATTTCTCAACTCCGGAAGATCAACAATTGGTTCTTCAATTTCTAAATGCTTTATTTTTATAGCAATACTCGTACGTGAAATAATTTAATAACATTAGTTATTTAGATCGGTAAGCGGCTCGAAGATTAACTTTAAAATTGGGGATCGTGGAAATACCCACAAGTCTAGAAGACATTTTGTTACATGTTTTAATCAATCAATACATAAAATGAAAACGGCTTCTTTACCCGTTAAATTAATCCAAATAACATATAGTTTTAATTTATTATATCTCTTACACTTCGAGACGAAGTATCACATCACAGAGCAATTGGCATTGTGGATGGTTGTAGCCTCAACTTCCCGATGTGCGGGAGTGTAGGAGTGTAATAACATATTACTATTATACGTCGTAATTATTCTGGATTGATTTATACTGATCTAATTAGAAAGAAATCCGCAGTAGAGCGAGGAATATAAAAATAAAACACATATTGTCATTGTCCTTGAAAATAATGTTTATTTCACTAAACGAAACATGAAACCGTCTATCTCAAGCAATACGTACACCTTATGTAACTAGTGTACATTTATAACATAGTAAATCTATTTTTATGTTTACCATATTTCGAGCCTTGAGATCGAAAGTCTTGGTCTCTGAGTAAATTCCCTTCAACAATAAAGATCATTCACAGCTTGTTAGAATAAATAATTATTCTTGTAAATTTGTGAAGACACGATCCTTTTCGAAAGTTTCTTTCCCATTTCCTAATAAATTGTAAAGGAGCGCGCGAAACAAACTTACTTTGTAATTTATATCTGCAACTCGATAACAACGACGCCGCTTCCCTTTTGAAATTCTTAAATTGATCTTTTCATTTTTAATGCGTAAGATTACATATTTACGGAGAAGATAAATGGAATTTTATTGTACCGATATATGTATTTAAAAGTTGTAAAACGTGCGAGCGGTGCACCCCATATCAAGTGACCGCTACCCATAGGCAACAAAATAATGAGTTCCAGATATGTTGCTCACCTTTAATGGACAGACGAGGGGATAAACAGAAAATACTTATTTCCTTTTCCCATTCATTCTTCTTTATTAGCAAAAGATGGTAAAGGAAAGAGGACTAGAAGCCTCCGGCATCTTACTCGTGAGAAGGGATGCAGAATGCATCTATTTTACACCTGTCTTCTGTGAGGTCGTGGTATTTCACCGACCCATACATGTAACATATGTTGTTGTTGCGCCACTGTTAAACTCTACCATATATATGGGTATAATACAGAAAAATATAGAATACAGTTAGCGGTAGTTACTTGAAATCACGTGAACCGATTGCGTTGACTTTTTCTTCCACGAAAATAATGAATTAGGTCCGCACGCCTCACGTCAAAATCCTCCCATACTGCTTTGATACGGCTTGAAGGGCCACATGAACAGTGTGATACTTCGTCCATATCCGTCCGTACTACTTAAATATTTATTATTTCATATGTATCTAAACTATCGCTACCAGACAATATTTGAGACGACCTCGAAAGCTTTCAGTAGTCTCGTCAAGCGGCGGATCAGACTTGTACTGTTTGCTATACGGCTATTCCTTAACGAGACTTTTATGTGGAACTAATTTTACGATGTTATTTGGCTCCTACACTATCACCAAGTCAAAAATAATAAGGTTGTGTTATGTATGACGTAGTACTTCGTACATAGAATTTAATCACTTTAATGTGTTCGTATTAAATATGGTTTTCTAAAGTAAATAAAAGTTATAAAAGATGTTGAACGACGAGTGAATGCGGGAAATAAAATGAATGGGGCTATAGGTAC
The DNA here is from genome assembly GCA_029849275.1 of Papilio elwesi. Classification (NCBI taxonomy): domain Eukaryota; kingdom Metazoa; phylum Arthropoda; class Insecta; order Lepidoptera; family Papilionidae; genus Papilio; species Papilio elwesi. The sequence continues at coordinate 3,099,473 of CM056711.1, forward strand.
AGTAGAGAGGAGTCAGAATATCGCTACGAAGACTCGCCTGGCAATACACAATGCTGTCTGTACCTGTCCCTTCATTAATGTATGGAAGTGAGAGCTGGGTTTGGCAGGAAAACCATGCTAGTAGAGTTAATGCCGTTGAGATGCGATCCTTAAGAAGTATGTTATGTATGATAGGATTAAAAATAGGGTTATAAGAGAGGAGTGTGGCTTAAAAGTGGATCTTGTGACTAGAATTGAGAAAGCTTCGGTGGTTCGGGCATATTGAAAGGATGAATGACGAGAGAGTAACGAAACAAATTTATGTTGCAAAAGTAAGTGGCAGCGTTGGTAGAGGACGCCCTAGGAAAACTTATATCGATCAGATTAATGACTTACTAAAAAAGGGCGATATAAGGAACACCCATAACCGACGAGCATGCATGCGTAGATGTATGAATGTGGAAGAAGCGAGAGAGGTGTGCCAGGATCGCGCCAAATGGAAATCCATGATCTCTGCCTACCCCTCTGGATTACAGGCGTGAGCGCATATTTATTTATTTAATATTTATACCTTTTTCATATAACGTATATAAAAACCTAATAATCAATCTGTTGTAGTCAAGTGTTCATTCCGACTTTGACGAGGGTTCTTAAAGATGACACGTATTGACCTCGTATAATATCGCACCATACTGACCTACATGTATTTATTATCCGAGAAAGGATGGTGACGAGCTAATGGAAATGTTGAAGATAATACGTGATGATAAGTGGTCTTTATATCATAATACATTTTAATAGTTTTATTTGATAAACAGGGTAGAAATTTACAGTTCTACACACTTTTTGACTCTGACTTGATTCGTTTACATTTTTTTGACAGCGTAGAATTTAGAAATGATATTCATGGTATCTAAAACACAATATTTTTCAAGTTATATCAAACGGGAAGCTAGATCGCTGCCTTTTCTTTTGGGTGATATATTTTGCCGATTAAATCATAATTTGCGTGCATAGCTTATAGTGGGGTAATGAGTTTAAATAAATGAGTTGGCAAAAGCTTAATAAAAAAAATGAGTGAAATATCCAAATAAGTGTGCTATGCTAGCTTTTTGACGGGGATTGCGAGGCTGAGCGCAAAAGATAGGGGGGTGGGGGAACTTCTGAACAAAAGAAAACTCAAACAAAGTGAAGCGATGGAAAATAATGAATGGGCTTTAGAACATGTTTGCTAAGGAACAAAAGGGAAAGCTAACTGCTTTGCCTAGTGTTAAGTGGCTATATATTATCTATAAACATTCACAATAGGTTAGTGTTACACTGACAACGTTAAGGAGTAACGAAGACGTAATTGGGAGGCGAAAAGTTAGGACTTAGGATCATCAATTATCAGACGTGATACCTCTACTTCATGCCAATTTTTTTAAGGTAATATACAGAAGCAAAAGATAAAAATTGTGGAGGGTGCACATACGATATAGCGGTTGCTGAGTGCTCTGGTAAAGTCTTGGTTTGGTTCAAGCCAAACGTATTGTCAGCCAAGGACTGTGAGCGTAACACAGCTTATATTTTTCCAATTAATGTATTCAACTTTGGTTCACATCGAACAGGTTATTACGCTACGCTGTTGCGTTATGCGTGGTACCTGACCAAAAATGTAGTGTGATTTCATATCAGCAGCCTACTGAGTGAGCCTGCTTAAAGTCGGCATCTGAAGATACGTTTAGTGAGGACATGGCTTTACTGGTTCCGTCATATTACTACTCTGAATAAATCCATCAGAAATATATCCTATTTTTGGTTCATTTTATTAAATTACGGCATAAAATAAAGAAAATAATAGGGTAAAATGTTAAAGTGTTTTACCTCTATCAATTAATCTAATCAGTCTCTTGGAATCTCGCTTTGTGTTTCTTTCGATACTAATTTAATTATTAATTGTTTTTGTTCCGTTCAAAAGAATTAATCAATTAGAAATATACTGAAAAAGCATCTTTGGTATTTATTTTCTTTTACTATTTTATGAACATTTTCAAATTATTTTGTTTTGGAATTATTCCAATCATAGATGAAATTCTAATTTAATTATTTAATCTGTATTTAAAATAACTTTGCAAACTTTGCTTCTGAATTAATTTAGTCCGTATGGGATAGACATTGATATAAAAGATCACTTTCTTGTCATTCAATTCATAAAAAAACTGGATTTTTGAAGCAGGTGAACCACTTGTCGAGACGGATATATCTAAACCATTTAACGACTCACTCAAACACACTACTAGGTGGTCATGTCTCCGCCTCCACACTTGAAAGTCTCCAGTATTCATTTTTAATAAGTTTATTGCGTATTTAATATTTAGTCTCGTCATAGTCTGTGTATCACTTCTCACGCCACGCTCAAAAAACCAACCGTTATAATATTAGGAAAGTGTAATCTTATATTAGTATTTCGGATTTACCTAAGTATTTCTATAACTCTACGGGTACAAATTATGTCATTAATTACCCACATTCGATACATTTACCCAGTTCGTAGCAATAAATGAAAGCAATCTAGAATAATACGGAAATAGGGAATCACAATTTCCGCCATCATCTTCTCATTCAGCGGGCTATTCATTATACCAACATCCCTAACTGCCTAAATTAAATAATACTTGCAAACTCCCGGCGAATTCACTGTTGGCTCCCTAATTTCTTTATTGAAGTAGCTGTAGCTCTAAGATTTTACGATTGTGTCGATTTTGTGTAACAATATCCTAATTTGGATTTATATTGTCAAACAGAGACATTGGAATCAAAAAAAATTTCGTTGGATATCGAATCATATCATTTAAGTATTACGTTATGTATTATTGGTTGGCTGTAGATATTTATAACCATTCACGCCCATAACCGAAAAGGGTGGGCTGAGATTAATTTCCATTTGACACGGTCTTGGCACACCCATATGAGAGTAAGAGATGTTATATTGTCTAACATGATACCTAGATGACAAGACACTAAAAAAGTAAGTATATATCTTGGGTATTTTGACGTCTAGTCTTTTAAAGAGGTAAGTTAGATAGAGGCAACAGTATTAATAATTAAAAAAAATCCTTGACCTCCGAATTATGTGCCAGTGTAAATTGCAATAAGCTTGAAAAATACAGATGAAATTAAAATGCGGTTGTATGCAAGTCAAATGGAGTGACAAAACTAATAAAACGTTTTAACGGCGCGGGGCAATGTCTGACGATGTGGTTTTTCTTTTATTACGTTGCTGTTTTGGGAACTAACAACTTAGTGCTTTATTGGAGTAGTGCAAATTTTACAAAATACAATATTATTTTGTTATAAAATATTTCAAATTATTTCTTAGGTTTAGGAAGCACTGCATGACGTTAGGTAGGGACTGTTACCTCGAGATATTTGGATTCGATACATGGAGCGAATTAATTGTGTAATATCGCTTATTTAAAGAGTCACTAATGTTTCGTTTATGGACTGGTTAGTTATGTGTGATGCGTTGCAATCTCAATCCCTACATCCGTAAAAACGAAACATAAAAAGCATAAAATTAAATAAGCGCAATACTTTGTGAAATAAAGTGAAAATCTGTGAATAATAAAATTTTACAGATTCTTCGACAAACATGCGAAATATTCGTATGAATTCAACGATTCCTTTGACATTAAAATCTAATTTATTTTCATTTATAAATGCTTTTTTTAAAGTAATAAGTGAAATGAACAATTGTTCTCGGCGAGCTCATTGAGAGCGACAGAGAGGCTGCAAGCTGAAGATAAGGAGAAAAAATACGAATGCGGTTTAACAATAGAAATTTAATTTAAAAGCGGCTTCATAACGCTCGATAGGAGTTTGGAGATGGAGAATAACATTTTATTTTTATTTCGGCCGACTTGGAGCCGGCGGCCGGGCTCGAGAGGGTTTTCATTGAAACGGTATTTGAAAAACAAAATACTTTTATTGAATTACTAATTTTTCAGATGATTTCGAAATTGCAAAACTGTTTTATCCCTGTACGTTCCAATCTGATGGAAATTTGCGAAACTGTCAAAGTCAAATCGTCAAATTGTGAACTGACATTTTCTTCAGCGTTACTAACTCAGAGTTATGTTGGAATTATTGGTTTCGATTGTGATGTTGGAAAGAATAGTTATTTTCCAGTATAATGTTTGATATAAGATGTTTGCCAAAGAAAAAAATAGGTTTGTTGCATATTAAATAGGTCCGATTGTTAATGATCCGTTCTGTTCACAATTTGTTGAGAATCTACAATGTTCCTAGTCCTATCATGAACTGACGAAGTTCCTGACGGGTCAGTGACATATAAGCGAAGTAAGGGTATAAATAAAACAAAGGAAATAATTCTTCACAAAGTTGTAATGTCACCAACGAGAAGTGATCAAAACTCATTTTTGACAATTCGCTGAAAATTTATTCAAAAGGCGGAGTTCGAGAGAAAGTTGAGCATAACTTATTCCTTATAACTTTGTCAAACTAATTTCTCTCGTTAGGACGCGATAGCCCCTGGTTTTATAAGCTCCGGGACCTTCGGCAACTTCGGCGGGCAACGTTCATATCATTGTAATAAAAAGGCGAAATGTTTGTTTTTAGGGATTAGTGTTTTAGATTTGTTTTCTTAGAATCAAGTACTGTCTTATACTTTTTGGATTCGTCTAAATTGGTCGAAACATCAAATTAAAAGAACATGCAACAGAATTTCATGAAATTAAATCTATCAATATACATAAGTAAGAAAACATGATCCTTGAGAAGGAAGCTAAGCGTGACTCTAAATAGCGTTAAAATTGTGGCCTAAAATCGGATGCTATGACTCAAATTGGAATGGTATGCTGTGTAAGATATTAAATATTTTGAACGACAAGTTTATGCGAAAAATAAAAGAAAAAAGGTATAATTGCACTAGTAAGGAATCAGAATGTGTCTATGAAGGCACGTGGCACGTGCAATGGCAATATACAAATACAGAAGTGAGAGCTGGGGTTAGCAGAAAAAACCATTCCTTAAGAAGAATGTTAGGCGTGGCGTTGAATGATAGCGATTAAATATAATGGGAGAAATGTGGCTTAAAAGTGGATATTGTTGTAGAATTGAGAAAGGTATTTGGTGGTTCGGGCATGTTGAAAGGAGGAATGAAGAGAGAATAACGAAAAATTTAATTGGCAAAAGGGGCAAAAGTGAGTGGCAGTATTGGAGGAGGACGCCCTCGGAAAATTTATATCAATCAGATTAATTGCGGACTAAAAAAGGCGAAATAAGGAGTACCCGATACCTACAAGAAAGCTTAAGAAATAAATGCAACACGTAATAAGGATTATAAGATAAGGAAGTGAACAAATGTTAGGGTTCATGGCTCCAGAACTGAAAATGATTGAAGTTGTACCTATTTATTGCCTTAAACGTTGTATTACATGAAGAAAATATGTATATTTGTGAGCTGATACAAAAAACCGTGTACCTTTTAAGCCTTTTATGTTGGCAAATTTAATTAGAATGTCTCCGTATTGAAAGGGCCGATGACGTATGTTTTTTTCGTTAGCATTTTCCTTTTTTTAGCGACGGAAATTAAAACGTCCTTCTGTCGTTTAACAAAGCGCACCCTTTTCACGTTTGGTGTTATCTTTTTAATTCAAAAAAACGTATTAGATGGACCCTAACCTTTTATAGAATTTTTTCTTAGCACTTTCATGTATTCGGGCATACTAAAAAGATGAATGAAGGAGTAACGGGACCAATTTATGTTGCAAAATTGTTGGTAAGGGAGGTCCCAGGAGAATTTATATCTGTTATTAGTCACACACTAAAGAAACGCGATACAAGGAGAACACAAATAAAATATGCTCGTTGGTTATGACCAACGAGCATATTTTATTTCAAGATCGATATGTTCTCAAAGGGAAATTATATTGCATTTTTTAAATGGTGACAAACGACATAGCGGTTCTCCTGTTGTTAAGTGACCGTTACCCATAGCCATCCGCAACAAGCAATGAGTTGCTGATGCGTTGCCTTTAATGGACAGACGGGATAGGCAGGAAAAACGATATTTCCTTTTCCTATTCATCACCTCCCCCGTTCATCGTTATCCCCTTCCCATTCTATCCTTTGTAGGAAATGATGGGAAGGGGAAGAGGACCGGCATCGGGGCTCCGGCTCCTCTCGTCTGGTTAGAGGACCACTTTCAATTCAGCAATATATCAGAAGGTCATCAGCGGACAGTTGCCATCAGATTAACTGCTTGCCCGTCACCTTCTTTACATAGTATAAAAAAAAGTCTCTTCACCTTTCTGTTCCCTATCATCTTTCAAACTAGGCTAGGGATTTTAATGCGATTTTAATTCGTAGACAGAGTGAATCAAGAGCAAGGTAATATGTACAATACATGCATATTATGGTTGAGCAAAGCAGTGAATTTCAAAGATTTGTATTTTAATTTCGTAAAACATATTTTTGTGCGCTTACTTAGCAAACGCTGGCAGAACTATCAACATAATGTACTACTTAATTGTACATCAGAAAAAGATCTACAAAAAAGTCCACGACAGCATTATCTATCTTTTGATGACAGCTTAGTATACCAATTCTAACTTCTGAAAAAATGGTCACGTACAATGCAGTTAATGAAAACCAGTTAGTTGGATACATACATTTCATAGACATTATGATAATCCTTTAAACCATATGATTTAAATAATAAGGTTTGAAGTTTGTGCAAAATAAAAACGAATGCGGGCTAAAATAAAATCAAGCACGGTTTTCACACCGATGTCGGGCCGGTTCGCATGATGCGACCACCCCGCGCCGCGCCTCTTGCTGACGCCCATTATGTTCAAGCTCAATTTGCTTTCAATACAGGATCGACCCGGGTGTAACCTATCCAGAAACTAAAACAAAATTAATAAGGCTAATAAGATAAATAAAATTGAAGTGTCTGTGTGTAATAACATAATAAAATTTCCATACTCAATACACATGATGCACTTACGGTACTAACCATATAACAAAATACAATTTTTAAAATTTTACTCTGTCTGTTTATTCTAGGATATTAGGATTCGGATGGGACTTTTACTGGAATATAGCTAATATTGTAAGGAATCATTTGAGTGTTGAGGGTTCCGTGTAAAAAGTAAAAAACGTTTAAAATTGTGAAAAAAATTACGCACCGCTGTATCGAAAACACCGCCCACTACCTGTAATATCATAAAGTTAGCCATAAGCATTAAAATAACATAACTTAAATTATTTCTACGGCTGACGAAGTTTGCCGGGTCAGCTAGTACACTATGTAGAAAACCAAAATTCTACGCTTTATCTAATTTAAATATATGGCCCTGTCTACTATAGTGATAATTGTACATATACTAAAGTGTTAGTAGTATCGTTATACGATTACTTTTACCATTTAATCAAATTTGAAAATCCAAACTACCGCAAATTACTGATTAGCACTTCATGTCGGCTCGGTTTGTGGTGCTTACATACATATTCATACGCGTATACACATATATGTATATGAGCAGGTAACAATTGATTAGTGATGTTGTTTCTATACACAAACAAATCAACGAAACGCACATGGCTCTAGTAATTGATGGTAATATAAAAATTAAACTTTACATAAATATAAATAAATAGCGTTAGTTCATAAAATGTGTTTTTAATTAAAATGTCAACAATGTAGAATCCACATTATAGAACAACACCTGCAAATGTTTAAAAACATTATGGTAGCGCGTATTTCTGAAAGCTTTCTCATTAAAATATCTTTCAGAATGGAAAATCTCGCGAGTTCAAAGACATTAAAACCTTGTATAGCGTATCTGCTTACTTCTTAACGCATTGTAAATTATTTCTATTTTAATACGAATGTTTTGTTTATTTAAGTGATGACAATGACGACTGTCGCGTGCATGGCAACTTTATAGCATGTTAAACAACCAATAACAAATATTATTACTCCAGTGATTTCAGGTTTCGTTGATTCAGTGATATATTCGATTGCTCAATTATTTCTTACTTACATGTAGGTACATATATAAAACCAGTTAGCGACTTCTATTCGAAACGATTGATGACCTAAACAAATTAGAGACAAATATTTGTTGACATGGAATCTTTCGACAGGGTCGAAGCAATGAATACTGACAATTTGGTAAATGGATTTGATTTAATTTATATGATAACGAATTGTATTCATCGAGTTATTACTAATTCTCTTACCTGTTGTCCTAGTTGAACGACTAATACGGTAAAGCGACGCGATGCGACGCGACGCGAAACTCGATTTCTCGTTTTAAGTATAGTCCCTAGTTATGTATTGATCGCCTCATGTCGCATAGTATCGCGCCGCGTCGATTTGCGTTCCGTCGCTCACCTAGGACTACACTTTATCAAGATTTGTTTTTTCATTTGTTATTTATTTCGGAATTATTTGGTGTGTTTGATATCATAAACAATATTGGTTTCGAAGTGAAAATCCTTAGACGCCAACTCGATAATTGGATGAGAATTTAGGGCGGAATCTTAAGGACGCGTCACGTTAAACATATTTCGTTACACGAAAGAGAAGAAAGATATAACGTGGAAAGAAAGAGTCAGTGAGAGACTATAAATTAACTAATTATTGTCCTCTTTCTCTCGCCTAACATACTTCTCAAGGACCGCATACCATCCACGGCATCATGTATATTGATTAACATAAGTAACAAAAAATACGTACAAAATTCCGAAGCTTCGACAACCTAAGCCGAAGTACACACAGCGAACACAATACAGCGAATAAAGCGTAAATTTTATTACTAATTAGTCAGCTTAATTGTTTGGTAATTGTTCTATTTGTCTTCTATACCTTTTGAACAGTGAAATGCTTGATTTATTCTGGTCTATATTATTTTACTTTACTTACTAATCTTATTGACTTATAACTGAAATTATCATACAGTAATTTAATTCAAATCTACAATAATAATTTTTTGACCAACTCAACGATTTGGGTATTTGGCCTAATGTTTACCTTGCTTTTTGCTTTTGACTCTCAATTTGGGGAAGCTTGATCCTCCGGAGTGTAGGTTTTAGCAAAGTAAGAACTTTTTTTTCTATAATACTAGGTGGCAAACGAGCAAGCGGTTCACCCGATGTCAAGTGATCGCTACCCATAGACATTTGCAACTAACTAATGAGTTGCAGATGCGTTGCTCACCTTTCAGAGGGCATGTGAACAGAAAATTATTATTTCAAATTCCTATACATCCCCTCCACCGTCAAGTTCTCTTACCCTTCCCATACTTTCCTTATAAAAAAGGGTGGGAAGGGGGTGGAGAGAACTAGAATTAGGCCTCCGGCACCTCACTCATCAGACGAATCCCACAATATTCTACTTCACGCCTGTCTTCTGTGAGGTCGTGGTATTTTACCGGTCGAGCCGGCCCATTCGTGCAACAGATGTAGTTGTTGCAGGCTCTACCACTGTTACTAAAAATTAGAAAACATTTATTAGTGTTAACATTAAAATTAAAAATTGAATACAAGAAAAATGAATGAAAAAAATTTCGTCGAAACTGTTCCAAGCTAGTATATTATAAGCATGTTGCTGATGCATATCGTTCACGCACTAAAGCGTCTAAGAAGTTTTCACTTCAAAAATGAATTTGCAGTTTCAGTAATAATGTTGTTAATACTTGTTATGTAGAGAAAGGCTATAATCGTATGAAATGTATATATAATATATATAAATAATAATGATCGCAGTATTATGTATAAGCGAAATTTGTTGCGGAATTGGAATAAATTGGTAAATTTTGTATCGAAATTGATTTGTCTTTTTATAATTCTGCTGAAAGCTGAATGATATTCAAATTTGTTAACCGGGGAAATATTTTTACTACGCTGGTTTCCTTGCAAGGTTCGTGTTAATGTAAACCTTTTGATCAGACGTAAATCAATCAAATATAGGATAGAATCTGGAACGAAGAAATTCAACGCAGAACTAAAGTCGACGTTATAACTCTCAGTCAATTGACGTAACATTGGGCCGATAGACTGATGGCCTCACGAAGAGCGGGACATAGTGGAAGCCAAAAAGTTCTAACATACATTAAATACAAACTAAAGATGATGTGCTTATTTGACCCGGATCTTCTGTCGCTAGATATTCCTCTCTTAAACTAAACACTGTATTAATTTTATTTTAATTATATCAAAATTTAATTCGTTATTTCTGCACAGAAAAGTCGGTTCCATTAAAATAATCTTCGATATCTAAAAGAATAAACTGACCAACTAAAAAACTAAAAACAAACTAAACTTGAAACTTTGCAAAGATATTTCTATTATTACATAGGAGAGCACTCAAAGAAGATTTTTCTTAATTCATCCCCTAAAGATCTATATAGTGAGTAATGAATGTTTGTATGGAGACAAATTTGCAATCCAATAAAAGTTGACCTCATGGATATATTGAATCATATTCAAAAGGGTTTAGCTAAGGCGTGACAATTATCGGTTAAATTAAATTACACGGGTGAAACCGGGGCTAGGCTAGTTAAGGATAATAGTGAATTTCCCTGGTGGTCACAAGCGTTGTTTAATTGAAGTAGTTGGGGGATAGTACAATTATTGATAGCATTCCGAACGTGAGCGGAGTGAGCTGACACAAAGTCTCTTGTCTCGCTATTAATTACTAAAAATTTATTAATTAATTAGTAATAAGTAGCCAAATAAACTTGAATTCTCCATAAAAACAGCTATAGATTACAAAGACGAAATCCTAGTACGGTTTTTTCCATTTTTTATCTCCTTCTATCTTTCTTTATATAAATATAAGGCGACGTGTGAATGTATGTTCTCTATAGACTCTGAAACGGCAGGAACCATTTCGAAGTTTGATAATGATCGACATGAATGCTACCCCCGTACGAAGCCGGGGCGGATCACTAGTAATGAATAAACTGGTGCCTTGCTACCCTAAATGAAAAAAAACCTGGCCAAGAGCGAGTCGGCGCCTCCTTCGAAAGGTTCCGTATAAAAATAACTTCGCTTGTACGGGGTCCCTTGAATATTTATTCTATTCTGTTTTTTAGTATTTGTTGTTATAGCGACAGAATACATCATCTGCAAAAATGTCAACTATTACGGTTAATGAGATACAGGCAGACGGACAGCGGAATGTTAGTAATACGGGACCCCGTTTTACCCTTTGGGTACGGAACCCTAAAAATAAAATGCGTAGTTTGGAATTGGCGTATTCACGCTTCCCAAAGTACTAATTACTTATGAAAATATTTAAATGTAAATATAGTTAATGAAGTGATTAAGTAAAAGCTAGTAATTAGGTTGGAATTGTGTATAATTACAGTCGAAGCTAAAGGCCTTTAGTAATTTCAAAACGAAAACAAGATGTTTCCTCACAGCAGTCGACCAACTTAGTTGAGCAAAGTTGTTACATAAATTATTCTTAACATTTCAAAACGCGACTTATCTGTAAATTTTAATGACTTGTCTTGAAAATAAGTTAAAACCATCAAAATTGACGAACGACTAGCTAAACACAGATAAATCTAAGCCCTTGAGATCGTTGACCGTAATTTAAAAGGGGTTAAGAAGTCATGTGCACAACGACTGAGCTACAGATATCCTAGGTACATCTAGAATTGCAGCCACGTGACAATCCACTAAACGCCGAACATTCTGGTACCTACGGTTGAGAAGATCCCGGGCGATCTCATAATTACCTTCGCCCTAAATGTTGGATTAAACCCTTGGCCTCGCCTGCAAGAGATACCATCAAATATACTAACTTCGGGTCAAATCCTTCCGACTATGGACAAACCTATCTTACAAATTGTTGAAGGCAATCCATTGGTCTAAGTCTCCACTGAAGTGAGGTAAGTCGAGCAATGGCAAACTGCTTATCAGCGCTAGAGATGCGTGTGATTCTGCAACAACACGCGAGTCCGCACAAATCTCTTCTAAATTATTATTATATATTTATGTAATCGGTCCTAACTGATAGTAAATAACTTTTATTTTATGCAAGAAGGTGGCAAACGATTCACCTGATGTCAAGTGATCGCTACCCATAGGCACTCGCTTGTTGCGTGCAAACGAGTTGCAGATGTGTTGCCTACCCTTAATGAACGAAGGAGGGGATAGAGAGGAAAAGGATATTTCCTTCTCCTTTTCGTCACCATTTCCATCCAATCTTCTCCCGGATAGGATGCGATAGGATGGGAAGGGCCCATCCTATCGCATGTTCGAAACGATGGGAAGCGGAAGAGGACTGACACCGGACTTCCGGCATCTCACTCATCGGAAGAACCGCAGAAGTATACTTCACGCCTGTCTTCTGTGAGGTCGTGGTATTCCATCGATCGAGCCGGCCCATTCATGCACTAGACATTATTGTTGCGGGTTTTACTACTGTTAAAAGTAGTAAAAGACTTCTAAAAGAAAGTTAAAGTTAAAATACGAATACAATCTTTTTAATACACAGCTGTAATGAATAATAAGGCAATATAGCAAAGGAAATATTATTAAAATATTTCCTTTGCTACTCGGGTACGGTTTTTGTCATAAAACAATTCGCATAGATATGATTACGAGATTTCATTTTACTTTCATTAGGTTCGTTCAAGCTCCGCCACACTCTCGTACATTTCAATGCTCTATGTCAATATTTGGTGAAACCGGAAAATAGGATTACGAAATCAAAGTAATTTTCACGCCATGAATAATGTATGAGCTTTGAGTGTTGATTCCAAAATAAGGAATTTAAATAAAAGAAGTATATATGTTACATTATGATGTTTTACTTTTTAAATATCGGAAGGCCTGTCTTCTCAAAATTTATAAGTAAAGTTTTTTATACATTAGAAGGTGGCAAACGTGCAAGCATTTCATTTAATATTAAGTAAACGCTATCCATAGACATCTGCAACAAGCTAATGAGATGAAGATGCGTTGCCCAATTTTAATGGACACAAGAGTTTATTCCCATTCAAAAAAAGGATATTTCCCTAGCCAACCCCTCCCTTGTCAAATCCTCTTGCTTACCATCGATTTCTTATTGGAAAAGAGTGGGAATATAACAGTTGCTACAAATTATCCAGAATATAAGAGATTCAACTTTAGATTATTAGTAACTATTTAGATTGAACAATGGTAGAGTTCGCAACAACAACGTCTATTGCATGAATAGTCTGGTGAAATACCTCCTCACAGAAGACAGGCCTAAAGTAGAGTATTCTGCGTTTCGTCTGATGAGTAAGTGCCGGAGGCCTAATTCTAGTTCTCTCCCCCTTCGCACCCTATTCTTATAAGGAAAGGATGGAAGGGGCTAAGAGAAGTTGACTGTGGACGGGATGTATAGGAATCGGAAATAACCTGTTAGTTGCAGATGTCTATGGGTAGCGATCACTTGACATCGGGTGAACCGCTTGCTCGTTTGCCACCTAGTACTAAAAAAAAACCAAAACTGCCGGTTACTGTACATACAAAACGTATCAGATTTTGAGTTGAGCCGAGCAATGGTATTTTGAATTTTTAATACTGCCTCGTTCGAAGCATCTGCGACACGAGTGTCTAATATATTTTACATTTTTCTTTCATTATATTCTCGTTACTTTCCTCACATGAACTTGCTATGCCTGTTGCTTTAAAATATACCAAGTCAACAATATTTCGAAACATTAATCATAAAAGTCGTTCCCGCATCCACATTCTGTTTATGAAAATGTACATTTGTCAGATTTTTGAATTACTTACTTCTGAAGTTTATGTTGAAATTATGAATGAACCAAACTCATACTCACATCTAGTTTCGGTTAGGGCGCTGGTTATTTAAGGAATGTAAATTAGCGCGAGATTATTATCAGAATTAATACCGATCAGCTAATGACGAACCTGACGGGAAGAGATGCGCCCGACCAATAACAGTCTTCACATTTCACTATCTCAGCAACGGAAATGTCTTTGATCACATTGATAACGCAAGACGAATTATTTCTGAGGAGGGTTGGCGTCATGCAGCCGGCCGGCCGGTAAAACTGTAGCCAAAACCTATACAGTATGGACTATGTTCATACTGTGCCGACCTGTGAGTGGGAAAACAGGGAAATGATGATGATATATTGACTGAAATAAAACGAAAAGACGAAGGGAAAATCGATGACGACGAACATTTTACAGATAAAATTATACTTTAACATAATATAGCTCTCAAATGCCGCAACATAGATAAAAAACGTGTGCTATTGCCAAACGTCTGGCGAACTGTGATGTGTAGTTGGCACAGAAACGCAGCGGAGCTGATACGAGTGATACATTGAAAACTGAGATAAATCGCGTACGTGCCTCGACACTTGAACGCGACGCTCACCTACGTAATTTCAGCATTAACTTTAACCCAACTGATATAGTATTACATCACATTTTAAATTTAATGAAAAACTTTTCTTATTAAATGAAAGCTTAAAATTAGCAATATTAGGTATAGTATTATGCTGTTTACAATAATCATTTAGTATAGTGTAGGTGAGATTTTCGACAATACGATGAAGACTGATTTGTGGTGTAGGGTTCTTAATGGGCTAGTTACCTCGGATATGTAAATCAGAGGCGTTCGAGGATGTACATAAATGCCCTCTTGGACTGCCATACGATTATTTCACTATTATTTATTTCACTATATTTCACGCCTTATGCGGTCAGCCATATGGTTGATCGCAATCACAAATATGTGTTAGCCTTCGACTGATCTGGATGCTTGAAGCGTTGCGCCTGACTCACTGATAATTAGCCGGGCTGTTGCCGTACGTATTACAAATGTATGTATGAATGTAGAAGAAGCAAGAGAAGTGTGCCAGGATCGTGTCCAATAGAAATGCGTAATTTTTTTCTATGACCCAGAGGGGGTTATGGGCGTGAGTGTTTTATTTTATTAGATTAATAAATTTTGTTGTACTCCTTCATAATAAATTTTATAATACGCAGAGAATGAGGACTAAATAAAGTTTATAGGGAATTCGTTTAAGATAATCAATCATGTTTTAACAAAGCGAGTGACTAGCCTAAAATTTCGCACGGGGACATCTGCGGTGGGGAGTTTTCCTTAATGAATTTACTTTTAATGATGGCCGAAAGGAAAGTTAGTAAATGGTTGGTAGAAATATTAATTTATTAAACAGCACACGTATTTTCTTAGACTAATAGCAAAATGATTATCATATCTTTTTGGTTCTTTTTAATAAATATTACTGAGTAAAATAATAACACTTATATGTATATCAACTTCTACAAATCGATCAAAGGAAATATTTCATTCAACAAATTCACTGGCAGGAACTTGTTTTATAATGCCTATTAGATTCACCCGTCAATTCTACATGAAACCTATATGTTATGTAGCTACAAAATCGTGTTTGAAAAGGGACGAAACAAACATACGTTTCTCAATTAAAGTGGAAGGATCCGAATGCTTCTGAGAGCCACTAAACTACCGAGAGGAGAAATTTCAATATAAATGTAACTAAGTTACGGTTAATTAAAACTTTACCGGTTAATTCCATATGAAGTGTTTCTTACCCTACAGCGAATAAGTTATAGTTTAGAAACATCATGAGCGTATAAAATTAATTTACCTTTGTTTGTGAAATTCAGTTAACATTGAATAAATTCGATATCGATGTCTATCTATGTTTACACTAATGGGGTACAGACAATGATATTATAATACAATAGATATGCCATTAGCGGTCGAAAATTGAAGACTCGAATAGCGTCCTAGTTAGGACGCTTTTTCTATGGCTTGACAAACGCTAGCTGTCATCTTTTTTCTCATTATTTTAATTTATTACGCTATCCTTTTTACACCATTTGACATGTGTGAATGTTGCTGTCACTGCTTTAAGCTGCGTATAAAATATCATTAGGTGGAAACTTGTAATCTCATGGTTATTTTAAAGGTTTATTGGTTATTTGTATAGTTTAATGCCACCAACCAAGATGAAATGTTTGTAAACAAATGGAACACTTTACCTCTTACGCTAAAATTCCTGAATTTTAAAATATATTCGAAAAATAACTTCTCATATTGCCTTATAACATTAGCTATCCATGTTATACTGTTTTACATCACTTTATCTCGCGATTTCAAAAACAAAATTTCCGATTGAAGTGTACAAAGTGTAATGACCGCCATGTATGTGATGTCAGGTAAGTAACGGATGCTCGTTTACAAACTTTCCGTCTTGGTTAGGAACAAACTATAATTATACGAGTATACGAAGTTTAGGTAGGTTTTTAATAAAACCATTTCCCTTTGTTTCGGCTGAGGAGGATACTAAAATATATTCTACTTCTGGGAGAATGCCAGAATTATGTGAGGTTTCACACATAAACCTTTCGCTGGCCATTCTAGAGTGCGACGGGCACCCAGGGACCCTCAGCACGACCAAGGGGAGGCAGAAACGCTACTGCTCAAAGTGCTACGGAAACTCCCATGTTGCCGTCCTCTTTGGATTGATTGGATTTTAAGTTTCGCGACAAAATTAATAATAAAGCGAGAAATTGATGTTGAAGTCCTTTAAATATTTTTCACTTATATATTTTTAAGATATATGTTTTTATGGCCGAAAGTGGTATGTGACCCAAGGGTTGACATTAATTTAAGTACATTATAAATAAACTTACTTATTTTAAAAATACCTCTATGCATGTAAAATAAGCTACCAAAAATGTAATATAAAATTCTCACGCAGCAAAAAGTCCTTTAATATGTTGAATGCAAATGTATCAGTCAGCGACGCGCCATCAAGGAGTCCTGTCTCATCGAGTATGTAAATCACAGGTAATATTGAAAATATCTACCAAACGTCGACGTATTTACGAATCCGCTTTACTTTTAGTCTATAAGATACTGTCGGATATGTGTGTTTAATTTTTCTTTACGATACTTCATTCGTGTTAATATCAAAATGGGAAATTTCTTAAGTAATAAGGGTTCTTAAATATTTTTGCTCCCGCACGTATCGGTCAAGTCGAATTTTTTTTTAATTTTATCATCATATTTATTTATAGATATTTTTTTAAATTCAAAATAATCCAATTTTTTTATACACAACAATACCGTAGATATCAATAGCAAAGGCAAAAACTTGTTTCGGCAAAATTGATGTAAATCGTATTCAAAGCGAGAGTAGAGCTTGCAAATTTATACTGAATTGGGAGTGATATTGTTGGGATAGATAAAGAATTAAATTGTTGAATTAACAGCCGGCATTGGTTACTCATCCAAATATTAATCTATATTTCAGTAGTAATCTACGGCTAAGCATAATGAATGCCTTAAGGTTCCGAAGGTCTTGAGATGAAAAGAAGTCTTAATGACGTATAGTTGGAGATATATTTGGTAGTTGTAACATTATTCGTGCATAAAATTCATAATTTTTTTAACAAGTAATTATAAATTACACTCGTTTTCATTAAATCACGTCGTAAAACACGTCGAACAAGTTAACTGAATTGTTACGGTCAGTTTCTAGTTAAATCCATACGCATTACTAGCTGTTGCATGTATATTCATACATATCTGTGTCCCTAGAATTTTCGTTACTTGATTTCGCGTTTGAAACTTTGGTACTATAGGTTGGTTTAAAAAGAAGTTGTTATTGGTTACCATGGTAACGTTTGTCATGTACAAAAAGATGTTATTGTCGTGTTTATTGCAAAATTTCATTATGATCAGGTAAGCAATTTACGTGCGAGAGCGTAACAAGCAAACTCATATTCGCTTTTATAATAATAGTTAGGATTTTGGGTATAAATATATTCGCAATATTGATAATCTTCAATTCAATCGTTTTTGTTGGAAATATTTAGAGTTATTTTTTTGTTTTCAGTTTGTCTTATCCTCATGAGCTAGACATGTACCTTCTCCAACAACTTCTTTGACAATGGCGAACTTGTCATATCGTCTTATGTTATGAAACCCACACTGGGAACAATGACATTTTATTCATTACCAAAACCATTTGGAAACAATTCTATATTACGTCATAATTCTTTGGATGATACTCAAATAAACTGAATAAAAGAAAAACAATGATGTAAAAAACAATTTTCCCAAGTAAGGATTATTATTAGATAAGGTTCTTAATAAGATAACATAAAACACGTAAGTAACATTTACATATGTATAGATGAGTGTGACAGAAGTTTGAAATGGCTTTATCTATCTAAATCGGCTGTTGCAAATAAATAAAATCAACGAGTTAAGTGAAAATTATACTGATAAAATCTCAGAAAACATCACGTATTAACACTCATAGTATTCCAGAGTGCATACAAACATACATATAATATGTCTATTCTCACGATGTTCAAAGCATTGCCAAATACTCTTTGTTATTGCAACTCTTTTGTTATATCTATGAGCTCACAACAGGGGCCGGAGTGTGGGAAAACAATGCTGTAAAAATATTTTCCGCTAAGGGAAACAAACAATTTAACGTTATTGTTTTGGGCTCTTTTTCCGTTATATTAAATAACCCACGAAAACTATCCACCGCCGAGCGTAATAATATAGATATAGGATATATTTTACATAGAAATACAGCCATGTCATCAAGTAATGGAAGAAACTGGTCAGTTAAACGTATTTTATGCAGCATAAATAACGATGGGAGCAGTGGAGGCCCATGGTACAGGCCCCGACTTACACACTGTAAGGTCGCGGGTTCGAACCCGCGCAGATCTTTACTTTGTATAATTTATTTCATAAGCACTGATCCAAGAACGTCCAAGGAAAACATTGTGAAGAAACCAGCATGTCGTAGAACCACCAAATTCGAACACATGTGATATCCGCCAACCCTCGCCTCGCCCTCTCTTAGAGAGGAGGTCTGTGTGCCGTGAAACGTATTAAAAAGGCAGATATTATTAGGAAGGCGCTCTATTTGTTGCATTTTAAGGTTGTATTTGTACACAATTCTCGCTTCACGTGACATTGATCCTAATAAAGAATGATGATAAATTAAAATTCAGAAGATGTTTTCAAATTTTAACCCTGATTTACATATTGATGAGACAAAAATCCTCGATGGCTCTTCGTAAACCGATAAATTTACATTAAACAGAATAAAGGTCTTACTCGAGGCTCGCAAATGTGTTCAATGCAAATAAATGTCTATTTAAAAGGTAAAAAAGTTTTTTTTATGAATGTATCATGGAATAAGATAACAAAGTCAAGATCAGAATGTTCAGAATATAAAACAGTCAACTTTACTCCATAGAGCGAGAGTGAGTCCTTGGGAAAGGTCTGTGTCCAACAAATGTGATGACTAGGAACTACTAACTACAATCACATTGTCTATGGAATAACGGTCATTAGGTGCATTTCTCTGAGTTTGTGGACAGTTAGAGTGGTGTTCGGATTGTTCTGCAAAGCGATCCCGAAATGACGGCATCATGACAATGTCCTGTGTTGCCGTACCATTGGAAAAGTGTAGGAGGATCGCCTGCTTGCCTGGGTCGCGACCAAGTTCCCCTGTCTTTGCTTACGATTTTTGTTATTTTGGTGTGTTGAAATAGTCCGATTATCTTATCACGTTATTCTAGAATTATTTTACTACTTTCCACTTCTCTTTCCTTCAAGTCAATTTGCGGTCTGCTAGGTTATCTCTCTCTTTTCATATAGTTCTCCTCTCGACTTCAATTTTATACAAAGGAA
Source organism: Papilio elwesi (assembly GCA_029849275.1). Taxonomy (NCBI): domain Eukaryota; kingdom Metazoa; phylum Arthropoda; class Insecta; order Lepidoptera; family Papilionidae; genus Papilio; species Papilio elwesi. Next base: position 3,119,205 of record CM056711.1, read on the forward strand.
GACCTATGCTTTCCGGACTTACATTATTCCTCTCTCAATTATTTTGATTTTGTACAACTTATTGTAGAGTTGCTGCAAACAAGGCGCAAAAATTTAATTTTCTCTCTGATGTAAAATCGATTTCACTTTTGACGAGAGCGAATTGTAAAGGAACCCCGGTTTAAAGGTCATTGAACACAGCCGCTGTAATTACTTTAATTTTCTCCGGGGTTGTCTGTTAATTATAAGACCTCTTATTTAGTTTCTATTGCACAGTATAATAACTTTGTCTGTGTCATATATTAGATATAAGGATGTAACTATAATCTATGTACATAAAAAAACCGTACGTTCAAAATTGCAACTCTGCTAAAGTTGTTTACAGGTCGTTTTGGAATTTTTACACGACTTCGTATTCATACACGCGCTTGGTTTTACGCATTCCTTTTATCTGGAGAATAAACTGTTCCCGAGGGATAAGAAAACATATTATTACAATTTAACAATATTGGTAGCCATAGTAAAGTTGTATGTTTTGTCAATGACAACTTTTTGACAAACAAGTTACTTATAATTCCAAGTTATTGTACGTGTAATCGTATGACAAGAATGTCGAACAAATGGCTGTGAAGCCGCGGGAAACAGCTAGTATATTATAAATAAGGCATCGCAGTTAATTTTGAACTAGGATTGACACCACATTTGTTTTTAATTAGCCATAAAGTTGTTAATAAGAAATATGCGGTGCTATTATGCTTACTGTATCAAGTTGCAAATCAAGGCCTGGTTCGCCCTACATTGACCCTGAAGCCGGATATTCGCTATAATTTTAAATCGGTATAATTTCATCTAAGGGCCCTTGCACATATTTTTGTGCGCGCAGAAGATGCCTGTTTTTGAGGAGCGCTTTCTCCGCGTCCTCTGCGCGTTATATTATATGCGCGTGCGCTTGTGGTGATACAAAGTCACAACGCGTCGACAATCTTGCGTTCGCTAGGCGTCCCAATCATGTTCAACGCACGTCATCCGCTTACACAAAAAACGTCGTATGTAAAGGATATTTAGATTCAATTCGCAATTCTTGATATCTTAAAATTTGTAAGTAAAGACGAAACTGTGTATAACGTGATGTTACAAATATCTACTCGTGAAATTTTATTTTCACAACTGCGCCTTCCTAACCTAAGAAATAAGTAAATTAAAAAACATGGAATCCCATTTTACAAAACTTACAGAATATAAAAAAGATTTTTATGTGAATGGTAAGTTACGTTTAAGAAGCATATATATTGTGTTGTAAAGAGGGAAAAAGATTTTTTTATTGTTAAGTTGCGTCGCCCAAGTTCCATTAGCACTCGACTGACGCACTGCATCTAGGCTAAAACATTACCAAATAATACTTTAAACTCATTCTAAGCTTTTTTTTATCTCAGAATTTACTTATTATGTTAGGTGTGACATGGAATGCTAGGATTAAAAATAGCGTCATAAGGCAAAAGTGTGGCTTAAAAGTATATGTTGTGTCTAGAATTGAGAAAGGTATGCTTCGGCGGTTCGGACATGTTAAGAGGAAGAATGAAGAGAGAATAACGAAACAAATTTATGTTGCAAAAGTGAGTGGCAGTGTTGGTAGGGGACGCCCTAGGAGAACTTACATATATCGATCAGATTAGTGGCAAGTGAACGAGCATGTATGCGAAAATGTATGAATGTAGAGGAAGCGAGAGTGGTGGGCCTTGATCTCTGCCTACTTCGCTGTGTTACGGGCGTGAGCGTATATATTTTTTTTCTTAATTTATTCATTTTTTTATATATTAGCCCCGACACGCGGTTTAACTCACCGCGCGGATTAAATTGCTACTTGCTTAAACGTAGAAGATATGCTATTTGTGCTCCCAACTAATGGGCCGGCAATGCAACCGAACAATTATTCCACGTCCACTCGCGCCTGCGGCTGTGGTAATACTGACTAGTAACATTGCTGATGAATCCACGAGACAGTGTAACCGCATACACTACGGACTAATGAACTCTTGTAGTAAATTATGTTATTTAGTATTGCCCCCTTGATATATTGAGTAAACGCCCTGATAATTTTCCTTCTTCAGTACGGTTACATTCCTCATTTCATTATTCTCCTACAGTCTTTTAACAGAGGCAGAGCTTCCAACAGCAAAATCAGTTGCACGAATGAGCTGGATTGACCGGTGAAATACTAAGACCTCACGCAAGACAGGCCTGAAGTAAGAGTATACTCAGTTTCGATTGATGTGTGAGGTGCCGGCAGCTTCATTCTATTATTCTTCTCCTCATTTACAATAAAGAAAGTATGGGAAGGAGGAGATTTGATGTTGGAAGACAGTGGTAGGAAATATGTTTTTTTCTGTTTAACCCCTCGTCTGTCCATTGAAGGAAGGAGGCCAACGCAGCCGGAAATCATTAGCTTGCTGCTGGTTGATATGGGTAGTTGTTACTTGATATTGGGTGAACCACTTGCTAGTTTGCCACCGTCTCGTATTAATATAAAACAAAAAAAACTTTCTTCGCTTGAAAATAATTTACGTAAAACATTAAATTTAAATCAACAATCTTCCAATATACTATTAGCAGATTAATTGATACCTTTGCCTCGGTGTGGTTACGTCTCTCATTACGTATTCATTGTGTGCGTACATTCGTACGGTAACACTTACTCCGAACACAATAACATTTCTAAGTCCCGAGAAGGACAATGGAAATATGGTCTTAGATTTCCAATTTCCGTATTCAGGCCATTCCCAGCTCGCTTACTCTATTCCCATTTGAATCCGAAACTAGTCTCTAATAACTACGCACCGAAACTAGGAGCGTCAATGGAGTCAGCAATATGCGGACCAAGTCGAATTCGATAGGTTTATTTTATGTCGGTAATTAAGAATTTGTTATAAAGAAATACGATCCGATATCAATATAACTTGTTTTGAAATTAACAACCTGATTTACTAATCGTATGCCATAACATGACCACCAAGTCGGATGACGTCGAGCGGCGTGTTATTACACTGAATTTTGCGTATAATATAATATATTAGTGGAGTGGGGTGAAAAGTAAAAATAGCTCAGTTGCAATTCTAATACAGGCCATTCAGAGTAACCCGTTATCATTTTTTTTCCATGGTACGTAAAAGTATACGAAAATATTTTTTGCAAGCATCATTCGGCCCCCTCCATCCTCTATTTCTATAAATAAATAACAAGCTATTGTGAATTGAAGATAAAACGGAAATCCGTAATCTCTGCCTACCCCTCCGAGTCACAATAGTGAGTGCTTATCATCACAGTAAATATTATTAACATTACAATATAGAAATGGTAATGTTGGTCACACTTTGCATATTCCAAAACATAAAGTTTTACGTTTACAGAGGTGTTATGTTGTATTAAATCGTTTGGCAACCCGTTCGTAATAACTTTGGCGCCTCGACGACGGTGTTACTATTTATGATGTATGAACTGGCTGACATATAAAAGCTTTTAAGAATTACACCTCAATAAGTGAATGACTGATTGGGGGGTATTATTTCACCTTGATCGTAATATATAGTGAATTCTGTTGGTTAACAGTACGTATGTAACGTAAATCTCAACCAATACTATAAAGAAGATTACATTTTATTTACATTTATTGCGTTTATAAACAAATTAAGAAAAGCGTCATAATTATTATGCATTGTTTAAATTTTGTTTTCTGTGTTTTAAATAAGACAAGTATCATATAAAAGACGTTATCAACCAAGTTTCTTTGTTGAATTTACATTTCAAAGTAAGAAGAAGACAACAATCTGACTGAGTGCGAAATAATCGAGAAAGTTTGAAGTCACTCCCAGTTACTTTAATTTCTGAAAGAATTTTTAAAACGAAATAGAATACGGCTTCAGGCGACGCTATGGCATTAGGCTATATAAATAGTATATGCCTGTTTATTTATGAGGATATTCTAAAGAGAAAAGATTCGATTGTTTGTTTGTCCTAGATACATCCAAAAACGACTGCACTGATTTCAAATAATCTTTCACCAATAGAAATCTCTTTTGTCAGCACATAGTCCGGGTATATTAGTTATTCATTAATTGTACTATTTTTCTATTTTATCCATCCCCGTGCAAAGTTGCAGTGGGTTTCTAGGTTATAGTAAATTGAAAGGAAAAAATGTCGACTCTATCAATCCGTTTTGTCAATAGCATCCAAAGTGTTGCCATAAATCATTCCGTCGCTTTACGAATGCTAAAAAGGGCGCGTCTTTATAAACATTATGTAAAACACGTTCGAAAAAGATTTTAGGATAACTTACGACATTATTTTATTGTGTATGTGTGTACTTTTGAAATAATTTATTTGACCTAAATTGGAAAATGTTACTTATTTTTAATGAAATTAAAAGGAGAATTTCATGGCTCGTTTAAGCATTGAATATTTAATTTAAATAGCTTGAAATGACAGGAGTACGCATCCATCCTGATCGCCTGTAAAATTATTATATGTTTATCCGGGATAAGCTACGAAACTACTAAACCGATCATGATGAAAGTAGACTAGTAATGTGGTGATACTTAAAAGATAGGATAGATTTTATCTCAATTATTGACCTCAATATTTATATTGCGAAAAAATATTGTAATTACTTATAAGTTCCATACTATAATACATATGCCGTTGTTTTTTATTGATACAACACTTCAACCTTTGTCGACTATAGATTATAGCTAGTACTATCCGTGCGAAGCCGGGGCGGGCCGCTAGTAAATAACTTAATAGCTTCTGTCAGCGACTTACAATTACTTCGATATTTATTTATTTATTTATTTCAACTATACAAAATTATACCAATAATAGGACAAGCGTTGGTGCCTGTTATAGTATCAACTGTGTGACAGCACCGGCGCCTTTCCTTAACAATGAACTGAGCTATTTTACACAAATTTGAATAGTACGGTTCTAGGTGTTAACTGTTTCTTTTGTGTGTATATGTGTGTGAGTGTGTGTGTGGCGTATGTGTGAGTGTTTGTGTTGTGTACGCGTATTTGCATGTAGATATAGTGTACAGATTGGCTTCAATTTCAATAAATTCTAGATCTTGAAACTGATGGTGTTTTTGCAAAATTCAACAATTCAAAGGTAATATAAGAATTATCAAATATCTATAAATCACTTCGGATCAACAAAGCGTAGATTAACGTTAGCGCTGCGAAAAGATCAGCAAAGTAATGACATCGGAGATGATTTATGATATTTGTTTCCAAAGATGCGTTTGTATTGAACAATGTTTTTCATATTTTGATTAGCTCGTTCCCCTTTCATTTCTGAGCCTCGCCGCGGAATGATCGTAGCTGACAATGGAAGAGACTCGGTGATAATCAATCACAAAGCCGACTCCACCTTTTCTCATCTATTGTCAACATATTTAGAAACAGATTGTAAACTATCGGTACGTAAACAAAAATACACTTAATATACAGTTGTAAATTCCTATCGTTGGGTTTCGTGATCGCCCAACGACAGAGCTCTTGATGATTTGCATTCCACGACCTCGCGATTTTCGCGTGACTTCCTACCTCGCACAACCGCGTTGTGTCTGTCCCTAGCGGTAGTTCCAAGCCGATACGACTTAGGTTTTTCAAAGAACAGAGCGTAATCCTCTACATTATCTTATTTCTTCTTTACTGTCTATGATAGTTGATGACAAATAAGTTACAACAGATTGTAAAAGTCTCAAGAATATAAAATTTAGTTACCATTTCGTTGTATAATTATTTGAGGTAAGAATGGTGGAACAATATCGTTAATGTTGTTTCTCTTTTCTCATTAAGTTATCATAGTTGTTAATTTTTATAAATGTTTGTTAAACTTGTGAGTAATTATTAAATAAGTTATTAACAGATCAACACAATTGTTTTTTTTATTTTACCATGTCCATTATCATGTTAATTATTTGAAAAGCACACATATTTTATACAAATTTGTAATCGTACAGCAGCGTCTTACATGATATTAACCCATCTTAATTAATTCATAAATCTATTGTGTGAATGCAGTGTCTGGTAACTGATTAGACGATCCTTACGTGACTGGCTCACGTTCGGTGGCTCGGGCATGTTGAAAGGATGAATGAAGAGTGTGAAACAAATTTAAAATGCAAGGTGAGTGGCGACAGATCAGATTAATGACATACTAAAGAGGAGTGATATAAGTAGTACCCGTAACCGACGAGCATGTTTGGGTAGATGTATGGTTGTAGAAGTGAGAGAGGTGTGCTAGGATCGCGCCAATTTAAAGTTAAGGGCGTGAGCGCATATTCAATAATGAATGTAAGAATAAACATCTTTTTTGCTAATTTACGAGTGAATTCTTTAAAATAATAAAATCGAAACCGCAACAGAGAAACTCAATAAGTGTGGAGCGAACTGAGCCGGGAATCTTAATTGTTATTTCTGCGGAGATCAGTTCTCCCGGCTTCAAGTAATTACAATCAGCAAGCGAGCACTATTCTTATTATTTTCTTATATATTTGCTTGCTAAGTTTTTGTACAGTAATACGATTATTTTAAAGAGCATCAAAATCTGGTTTACATTAAAAAAATCAATGACATATTAAAATTGTTTACATTTTTCTTATGGAAGAAAGTGGCAAACGATCAAAAGGGTCACATCACAGGAATCTCCAACAAGCTAATAAGTTACAGATTTGTTTCCTGCCTTTAAGGGACAAACAAAAAAAAGGATATATCCTATCTATCGCCCGTCAAATCCCCTTTTAAATGTTTTCCTTGTTAGAAAAGGAAAGAAGGGTGAATAATAATAAATCAGTTACTAGTTGTAAGACAGAAATACTTCTACTCGACGCCTCTCTTCTGCTATCTTCATTATGTACAACAGAGATTGCACAAGGGAGTTTATGTTGCCATGGTTTCAATTCTTTCGTTGTACCCGGATTTCTAAAGTTGTTCATCTATGCTCATTCGTTTTCTCAAAGCAGTTTTTCAAGTTATTTATTATTTTTTCAATATAGGTAGCGGAAATCGGAAAGTTGATAAATTAAATTTAGTGTTTTACTATTTAATCATTTGGTTGGATTATACGGATAATTTTTTTTCATTCAATTATACAGGTTGCTTATTTAAAAATTGACGGAGTAATTTTTCATTTTTAATATCAAGTATTTAATTCTAGATCAGCTACATAAAGTTTTCCAGCAATAACTATGCAATAAACAATTTTAAAAAGCACGCAAAGAACGCTCCTTCCATCAAAACGAAAAGGGGATCTAAGAAAATAGTATTTTTCCAACTTAAACTGCAGTTATGCGGACTGTAATGGCTTGTGCATTTCATTGTGACGTTCTAGTGAAAAACAAAACATTTTAAAAGTTTAACAGCTCACTCAGTCTCGAAATGTCGATGAAATTTAGATCATAAAGTTTATTGCATTTGACATTAAATATAATAATCAAAATAACGAAAGCAGTTAAAATATTCCTTAACGGTATTTATGACATTACTCATAAATAAAGTGAATAGGAGAAGTAGTAGTGCGTGAAGAAATCTATACCTTGTTTCACATTAAGATGTGATTTTTGTAAACCAAAAAGTTTTTACATTTAACTAAAACGTAAATTCCAAAATATTATCGTAAAACTACTTTTCAAGGTACAAGGTACAAGGTATAGGGTAAAATGTAAGAAAAGAAGATTTCCAGGCTCAGTGAAAGTACTTGAGACTTTTTAAAATTACCTGAATTGATTAAAAATAATTAGAAGAAAGAGGTAGTACTATAAATATCTACGAATATCTTTGGGTATTACAAAAACTCCAGGTCTAAGTTTAGTTGTAGAAAACTAAAAACCTTATCTAGCCCCTACCTCATCTATTTCTCTACAGGAGTTACAAGCTAATAATAATCGCTGATGATATAGAAAAGCAAGATACACTTAAACGTGTAGAAGCATGAGTTACAATAAATCAACTCACAGCCCTGCAAGTGTTAATCTTGGCGCTCCAAGGGGAAGACTTGCAATAACAAACGGAATTGATTAATGATGTATGCTCCCTTTGTGTTAGTATGGGGGATAATATCGATGTATTCATTGAATTTTATTTATTCTACAAATATTACCAAACAAATGCTTTGCCTAGTGTTGAGTTTTGACTTGAAATTCGGACTGAATATAATGTTTTTTTGTATTCATTAATGTACTAGCTGAGCCGGCAAACTTCGTTCCGCCTTATTTATTTTCGCGCGTTTTTATGCTAACTCTGTCTCCCAATTGTAAAGAGCACCTTAATTAGCTACTATTTCTGTCCCATGTTCATTAGTTTTTGTCGAACGTTGTTGACGGAGTTGCCGTAATCGAGATGTCAGCTTTGAACTGAACAAATCCGTTGGGGCGTGCGGGCCGAGACTTGACCGACAGCGCAAAGGCAGACTAGACCTAGGAACTGATCACAGCCCGCAGCGTCCTGAACATGATATTTGCTTTACCTTCCATGCATGTGTTTTGTTACTAATTTAAAGTGTTTTGTGTTTATGAAAAAAAGATGTTTTTCGTGCTAGATAACAAATGCCAATTATGTAAAAATACAAATTTCAACATAACATAAGTCGTTTTATTTTAAATCGTGTATAAAATGTGGGCTGCAAATTTCTCGCGCATCGAGCATTTGTAATTGTTCTTCAAGATGCACGTTGAATAAAGAAATGGAATGCTCAGAAATGTTGGAAGCGTAAAAAGAAAGCCATTCGCAAGTTAATTGTCACACCTGCGTCTTTGCATTGTCACAGCTTTTGCATAACAAAATACGATTTATAAATTCTTTTTAAAACTTAAAATTTTTAAGTAAGAAAAATAATTGTTCTTAAATGTATAAAAATAAATTGCTAGGCACATTTCGTCTGAGAAACAGATGAGAAAATAAATGGCTGCGTAAACACCGGAAATATTCGTCGGTATCTGACGTCGCGTGTGTCGTTTCCAGAGAAATTTATGTCGCTTTTATCAAAACACCGCGTGACAATGTGTCACATGCTAGAGTCATAAAATATCTGCACACAAATAATGCGTTTTTAATAATCTTTTATACCAACATTTGTCATATTCGTGTCTATTCTTGAATAATTATAAAGCAGAGTAACATTTTATGAGCTTTATCAGGTTATTAACCAACCCCCCGACCGGGTTCCCGCCTTGTCGTGGCGGTGGGGCTCAGTAACCGTGGGTATGGGCCACCCACGGTGAAGCTAAGAGGAACCTAAGGCCGGTCCGTGAGGTAGGACCGGCCAGAGAGGGCCGCTCGGGGTGGGCTCATTGGAGCCCACCTTCGAGCGTGCAGGAGGGCTGCGGGGACTTGTCCCCGTAGTGAGGGTGAGTCGCGGAGGGAGAGGAGTGTTGGTAATGCAGTGTGCCACTCGCCCTGCCCTCCGCGACTCAGCGGGGTCGCACCGCTGATGCGGTGGCGGTGGGGCTGCGAGGGGAAGGACAGCTTTCCCCCTTGCAGCTGCAATTCGCGTAATCCCGGCGGCGACGCTGGGACCGCGGGCCTCTGTCTTTTTCAAGACGGAGGCCGCGAGGAGTGAACCTCTATAAAAAACTCAAACGGGCCGGCGGGGAAGGGCGGGGATTCCCGAACTTGCATTGCACACGGTGCCGTCTTCTCGGAGCGCCCCAGACCATCTTGGGGCGCGGCGCCCTTTTAAGGGCGCATAGAGGGGCCCCATCCCGGGGCGGCCAGTGGGCGTCGCGGTGTCACGTGCTAGTCATGCTCCCGTGGCGCCCACACCAGGCTATGAGGGAACGCGTGTGGTTTTAGTGGGTAGGCCCACTCCGGTGGGAGAGCCCCACAGACCCCCCTGTTGCCCCGACTAGGGGGCGTGCATAAGGTCGCATTTCCACACCAAAAAAAAGGTTATTAACCAACCCCAACCCAAATTCTGTCGCTGTGAAGCTTTATAACCTAATCTAAAAACTTAAAAATAGAAAATGTTTAACCTGGTTGTACTGCATAAGCATTTGTATAAACAAAGAAAACAAATTTAAATGTTTCATTCATACATACATTTATATTATTTTTGCCATTTAATATAACAGTATCGACTTAGCTGTTTGTGTTTTACGGATTTAAGATTCATCATGTTCATACGTTATTATGATAGTGCCATAATTTATTCAGAACATTCCCCATATTACTTATCCTTAACGATAAGGTTGGATGATAAATGAATAGCTAATAGATTCTATCAAAGCTTTGACGGTTTTATTTCCAACTAGTAAATGCCTGCGACTTCGTTCAAGTGAAGCTAAAAATTATTTATCATATTATTGTTTTCGCGTTTATCGCATCGTTTATTTGTTAGTCTCACTATAGCTGCAAGCTATTTGTCGAAGACGTAGTTTATCTACATACTAAACGCGATAAGGATATTTATTATGGTAAGAAAAAAATTACTCTAAATATGAAACTTTGGTCGGGGCAACGTAAATAAGCTTCCCACAAGACGGACCAATGACCAAATCATTGTCAAGTTACCACATGGATGGAGTCCACAGGACCGATCTTCGATTCATGTGGTAAGATTCTCTGGAAATTTTTGTAATTTGATTTTACGTATAATACGAGTAGCTTGAAATAATAGGTAAATATCAAAAAGTTGTTATTGGTTGCCATGGTAATATATGCAGGTCCAAAAGCTGTTATCGTCATTTTTTCTTATCCCCCGGCTACTTGTACTTGGTAACCTATGTCCATTTTTGTATCCCTGACTATATGTGTACGAAATTTTATGACGATCGGTTAAGTCGTTCAAGCGTGAAAGCGTAACAGACAGACTCACTTTCGCATTTATAATATTAAGTTCCAAAAAATAATGATTCTAAATATATTATGGTTGATTATTTTGTCGTCGTTCTCTCTCCCCGAGTCCTCTGTGTATGGTAGAAATAATATGATTCTTTTGCCGTTACATTAATTTCTGTTTCATTTTAAAACGAAATTCACAATACATTTTCTTTCAGTCAGTCCAATTTTCGCGATACAGATGCGCAGCGTTGTCGAGCGGCGTAATACAAAGCATCCGGGGGAGCGTTCATACGGGAATTACACTTCTAATTCCCGTCCGTGAAAGACGACTAGCGAGTCGTCAAGCTCGACAGTCGTTTGCGAGCTACTGAAATCTTTACACACATACATACACACACAATGTTTCCGTAAATATAGCCTGTTATAAACTCGTGCTAGCACTTATAATTTGTTCTAATTACCTCGCTTCTATTAGCTTAGTATGTAATGAGTTCCAAATCGAGATGAAAATTTTGTAAACAAACAAACGTCACTTACCATGCATGTGCGGCATTACACTTTTTTAAGAATTGTTGTAATTTTTCGGGAATCGTGAGATAAAGGGAAATTGTATTAATAGCTGTTATGTGAGATAATTTTTTTTTTAATATTTTGGATTTGAAGATTGACTCTTTGTTTACAAACTTTCCATCTTGATTGGAGCGCAGTAGTCTATGTACCTTTTTCATAAAGGGATATATCATTGTACCAGAATCGTTTCATGTAATTTTTGCGACTTCGATGTGTTCAATTAAAAAATATTAACTTTATAACACTGACCCGTGATAATAATAATAATTTTCCTTATATTCTGAACCTGGACTAAATTATTTATTTTATTTCTTGGTGTTATTTTTTAAAATAAAAATAAAATAAAATAGAGACTTGGGGCTGTTCCGAAAGCAGTCACCATTGTTTTAAATATCCTTTTTAATAATTCTACATGTACGGATTCCTGATCTATAAATTTAAAGCGGACACAAGATGGGAGACACGTTTTTACAGATATGATATTTTAATAAGTATTATTTAATCCTAAAGACTTAAAGTCTAATTCCAAACATATATCCATGTAAATATACCATGCATAACTACTCACTTTAGCAAGCTTTCATGATCCTTTAACTTATGCTGTCTAAGTTACTAAGTATCTCGAATGTTACAATAAATCATTTCATCACGTCGCAAATGTTAACTCTGGCGCCTGCGAGGGGAGACGAACAATAACAAAAACCAACTTGATTAATGAATTCCCTTCTATTTCGTGTGTATTTGTATTGGCGATAATTTAGATGTATATTTCTTCTCATACACAGTCCATAGAAAATTGATTGATGCAAACTTATATGTACCTTATTATATATCCGTGAGTAACAATGAGAGACCAAATGAAATTAAGTTTAAGGAAGTATTGTATTAGAGTTATCACAAAAATAATATTTGAATCATTTGATTTCACTGTTTAGATGAACTTAGAAAATGCACTTTCAGGACCACCAGTACCATATAACGTGTACCAATGGACACGTTATATAAATGGAACTGATTTGAAAATGAATACAATAAACTAGGTATCCGCTTCGGCTTCCCACAGGTCGCACTAATAATATTGATCTTTCATAAATGTTTGTTCTTGAACTAATGTTTACTCAGCTGAGATTACTGTTAGATATGTGAATGTGACTAAAATATTACGACTTTGGGGTTAAGACTGCTATAATTTTCCTTTGGGTCACATCGGAGACTATGTACAGGAATACAGTGGTTCATTAGAGAACTTGTTGTAAATAGAACATAGTTAGTTTTAAATGCATTTACCGGTTATCCATTTAAGCGTTGTATATTTTTAACCAATGCAACGTGAAGGAATGACTTTAAATATCCTTTCCTATTAAGGCCACTCGAATACCGTGTAGATAAGAAATGCAAGTAGCGTAAAGAGCGGAGCGGTGGAGCGGCTAACTGTCGCATCTGGGCCCTTCCGCGTCGCGCTCGCTGTATCGCGATGGATGTATTTCTCGATTGGGAGAAAATGTGCAATACGCGAAAAATTGATATATATATATATATATATATATTTAGCTTATGAACGTAATTATTTAACAGGGGATGTGTGTATGAATAAATGTATGTCTGTATTCGAAACAGCTGGACCGATTTCGATGAAATTTTGTGAGGTTTGGAGGCATCAGATATAAATCATATCATCAATATATCATAATCAATCATAATTAATGCATAATTAGTGCAGGTATTCTAAAATTGATTGGAACGAACAGTATTATGTTATTTTGACTAAAATTAATTAATCACCTCGTCGAGTCACTTCGGGTGAAAGAGCAAAAACACGCAAAAGAAACTTACATATGCATTTATAATATTAGGATGCTTTTAGTTCTTTCACCACGTAACTAACTCGTAACATTTTGTACCCGCCGACCCTTAATTGAAGAATCGCTCATTCGGAAACCAGACGAAGGAAGACAAGAATAAGGAATTAAATTGGACGCAGCGAATAGTGCTTGTTCGCCGATTGTAATTACGTGGAGACGGGGGAATTGCTCTTTGCGGGATTAACATTTAGATTCTCTTTCCGAACAGAACCTACTTATGTGATTCATTTATAGCTTGCTCTTTAAACTTAAATAAACTCACACGAACGTAAATTCCGAACGGGATGGTAATCTATTTATCTTAAATTTTATTCTCAAAAGCTTAGGTTCTTGCTATGTAACACCGTTTTGTCGCAATATAAATGTTAAAGCTTTAAATAACCTATACCCTGTAAAGACAGGGACACTCGTTTCATCATAAGTTAAGGTCAAATAACTGCTTTACAGTTAATACATCGCATCGCACGTTGTTATACAGTTGCTGTGCTCTTTCGATTTTCAACATATAAGTTTTTTTTAGATACGCGTCTCGATGTTATTATTCCACGCAAACAAAGTCGCGGTCTCCGAATAGTGTATGGATATAAAACTTCCAAGCAGTTTATAGACTGTTTTACTAAGATCGCTTTATTGACTGAGACAACATAACGAAGCCGAGTGGAGTTATACGAGTCATAAACAACAACGTAAATATTTACATCGGTATTATCAACTGATATGTCTACTAGCGCCCGGCCCGGCTTTGCATGGATAGTAACAGTCACATGTCTATCATAATATCGTCCCGCCTTAAAGAATTATGTACCCAAACGTTCCACCGTGTCCCATCCTCTATTTAAATGCTTCGTTTTTCACCAAATGAGCTTTCTGCAGGTCCTTTTGGACCGTTGTCTGCCGGGTGGCGGGTAGACTTCCACGCGTGCATTTCTTCGTAGACATTCTCTACGGCAAGCTGGTCGTTTGGGGGTCGATGAATGTGGCCGTACCACCGTCAACGCTTTTCTATTATTTTTTCATCTATAGGGGCCACTTCAAAACTTCCTCTTATATACTCATTACGCCCGCTGACCAGCGTAGCATGTACTCTACTTCTTCAACACTGACAAACAAAAATATAACAAAATAGCAAATATAATTACTGTCTTATACAGATGTCCTCTATACTTTTATCATACTCCACGTATTACAGAAAATAATATACCCAAACCTACTTAATTAATCATTTCTATTAGGTACCATAAAAACACATTTCTCTCTGCTAGAAGGTGGAAAAGGAGCGCTTCACCTCCTTACGCAGATGAAGTTTTTTGATTTTATAGCATACAGACAGACAGACGCGGCAAAGTGACTTTGTTTTATAATGCGCCTACTATAGTGAACAGGTCGTTCGTACACTTTATTATTGACTACAGTAAGCTAGTGGTCATAAAGATAAAGTTTATTATCTTACTGAGATTATTTACGTGTGTGGTTACTTAAATCTCATGTTATCGTCTACATGCAATGATATAATACAAAAAGCAGCAGATTTGCCATTAGTGGTGGAAATATTAAGACGCGAAACCGACCCAAATGGGAGTCTTTTTCTATAGCTTTACTTCATGTGCTTACATTTACGCTTTACAAACTATAGCTGCCATCTTTTTTCTTACTTTAATTACGCTATTCTGTTTACATCGTTTGACTTGTGTGAATTTCGTTAACACTGTATTTGGAAGATTTTTGACCGGTGGTTTTGTATATGTTTTTTTTTCGGCCAAAATTATATAAATCTAATTAGACAGGTTACTAAAATCTAGTACTAGTGATTATTTATATATTTTTTAGAATGTATTAATAAATCAATTCTTAGTTTATTAATATTATACAAGTTTCTTAGAAATTAATCTGTATGTCACCGGCGAACAATGCTGTGCGTTAGGCAAATCAAAACGCTCATTTATTGACAAGGGCTGGACGTTGGTGCATACTGAGAAAATTGTTCGCAATGTAAATGCTATGTTGAATGTTTACCGCATGCGACATATTTTATTTTGATTATTACGATCCTCACCGAAGAAGCCGCGTTAAATTGATAACATAAGTTGCAAAAACGTGTAGAACCCATTGTCCACATTCCGCAGGCGATGCGCCTTACGCCGTACGTACATCACGAATAAAAATATGTTTATTTTACAGGATGTATGAAACGATTAGATAAGTCGTGCAAGCTCACTGAGAGTCGAGTCCTGGACTTTAAATTAAAAGTCAAAAGCTCAACTAAAGCTAATGACTCCTTTGAAAGATAGACACAGTACAAAATATAAACACACTTTTCTATGTCAACGATTAACACTATAAAAACTTGATTAATCCTAGTTTAATTTTGCCTGGCGTTTCTTGCGCATCCCGGGCTCCAAAAGAGTTATACTCTACTAGGTTTTATCGTCAGAATGAATCGAGGGGAGGGTTTAATTAAAATCTAGTTTAATTTCTGTAAGTTCTGCTGCATCTAGTGAAATATGTACGGAATTCATAATTAGCATTAGATAATATGGCCGGTATAAAATCTCGTTAATGCTTGAAACAAATTCTGTAACTTATTAAAGCAAAATAGCTTATACTATCCAAAATTCTGCTCTTTTCAGTGGAGCGATTCCTATGCAACCTGTATTGTGACTACTGACCTGGTACGATACGTCTATTTTCTCGACCTCCCTCTTTTCCTTTTCCCTACTATTTATCCTTCTATAATCATCATATTATATATCTGAGATCAAATTACATTGGATTACAAATATTTCTCCATTCAAACTTTCATCCCCTGCTTTAGTGCTTTAGGGCATGAATTTAGAAAAATCCTTTATGCTGATCGTCTGCATTACAACAGAAATCTCTAAACTTTCTATGAAACGGCTTTACTCACGTTCGCGTTTTTCTCGGTGTATTTTGTACCGACAAGTTTCGGACCTGTCGGAGGTCCTTCTTCAGGGTGAGCGGTATTAATTCGCGGTCGCGGCCCGCCTCGCACTGCGCGCCTGTGCTCGCAACGCGCGACTTGACAGGGCGGGGGGTGCGGGGGGCGCCAACGATGACGACGAGCTCGACACTGATGGGTTATAGGATGTGATGTTGTTCGGGGCACAAAATGCACTAACAACGTCGACCACGTAATCTTCGGCATTGTCGCTGTTTTCCCGCTTCGCGTTCGACAGTACGGGTTCCCATGTAGGCGGCAGGGACCATCCCTTATCTCTATTAAAATTAGGACGACGGCCGATTTCTATCGCTTCAAGAAACTTGCGAGACACAAAGTTCTTTTCGCGGGCCAATACTTTCACCTTGTCGAACCTAATATAATGTGAGGCTAGAGATAAGGGATGGTCCCTGCCGCCTACATGGGAACCCGTACTGTCGAACGCGAAGCGGGAAAACAGCGACAAT
Organism: Papilio elwesi; assembly: GCA_029849275.1. Classification (NCBI taxonomy): domain Eukaryota; kingdom Metazoa; phylum Arthropoda; class Insecta; order Lepidoptera; family Papilionidae; genus Papilio; species Papilio elwesi. The sequence continues at coordinate 3,135,865 of CM056711.1, forward strand.
GCCGAAGATTACGTGGTCGACGTTGTTAGTGCATTTTGTGCCCCGAACAACATCACATCCTATAACCCATCAGTGTCGAGCTCGTCGTCATCGTTGGCGCCCCCCGCACCCCCCACCCTGTCAAGTCGCGCGTTGCGAGCACAGGCGCGCAGTGCGAGGCGGGCCGCGACCGCGAATTAATACCGCTCACCCTGAAGAAGGACCTCCGACAGGTCCGAAACTTGTCGGTACAAAATACACCGAGAAAAACGCGAACGTGAGTAAAGCCGTTTCATAGAAAGTTTATTGATAATGTCTCACGATAGTTTTAATAATTTTATAACAGAAATCTCTGTGCAAAATTTACGTGTCTATGTCCAGTAGTTTTGGCTGTGCGTTGTTATACAGCCAATCAGTTTAATCCTTTAGAATAAAGTAGATCATACAAGTATATAATAAAAAAGCTATACAAGAATACTTGGTACTAAAAAGAGGTTATAAAAGTAAACGTTCATGAAAATATTCCCCTGTGCGCATTTATTACACAAAACTGGTTTCATACACTAGCTTAAAAGTTAGTAACAAGTAATATTCTGGTATTTTATGCGATGAGAAAAGAGCAATATGCCTCTGTAGTGTCTCTCGACTCTACTTGTCTTTTTATGTCGCAACTTCACTCGGCTTGAATTCGCTCGAGCGCGATGTAAGGCACTGAAGCCTCTCTCAAGCTAGGCCTGTCAAATAGTTATTTTTATGCTTGACAAGTTTATTATGAAGCATCAAATATTACTAGAATAAATGTTAAAAGGTTTTTATACATGTAAAAAGATTACTCTTTCTTAGAATTAATTAAGTAATCGAATTGCAAGGTTAACAGTCCATGTGTACGAATCAATCGACCGGTGAAATTACCCCGACAACAACGAAGAAATACGTGAAGCAGAAGTATTCTGCGTTTCGTCTGATGAGTCACGGACCGGAGTTCTAGTCATAGGACATGACGGACGAGGGTATGTCTGTTCCCTCCACTGTCCATTACAGGTAAGCAACGCATCTGAAACTCATTAGCTTGTTTCAGATGGTTATGTATCACTTAATATCAGGTGACCTGCTTGATGACATCTACGCATACATTCTTGACAATTAACAGTACTGTTAATATTGTCTTCTTTGTTCTATCTGTAATCTGGTCGACATTCATTTCTAGAGTTCTAACCTACCAACCAATATTGCCATTTAATTTTGAAGCGTAAAATTTACCTCCATGCTATTATCACTAACCATAAAAAGTGTCTCGTTGCGAAAAAACGCATTAAAAAAGCAATTTTTATTTAAAATATATATAAGGAATACTTATAGAGGAATTCTGTGCATTTTATTGGTCACGATCACTTCTTAAGTGGCCGGGACGTGCGCTATTGTAGTTTTCCTTGGATCTATCAATATGAAGAGACGTTTCGAGAGTTCCTTATCTTTCAACGGTGTAAGTAAACTACGCTACTACTTTTATTAACACATAAATAGAACGAATCAGTAGCTTAGCACTAAGAATACTAGCTGCTACTGTACTTAGATTCCAATACAATTGTATGATATTTTTTATATCAAAGATTCATTATCATGGTATAAATATCATCCATTGACCGAAATGACCTATGTAATAACCTCGAGAAAAGAGGGCAAATAATGCTGTTTTACTTTCAACCAGAAGGGTTAAATCTTTGTGGCGATAACTAGGGAGGCCTACGTCCACTATTGGACGACTTTTGGCTAAACAGAGAAAGAGGGCTACATAATGTTTATGTTGTTGGTATTATAAGTCTCTAAAGCAAAGTATGCGTGACATTCGTTATTTACTCCACGTCTAACAGTTTAGTAGTACAGTGGCTTAATTTGAATTTACCACATACACAACCAGTCGTACTCGATTCTACCACATCCCCACTTGATTGTGGGATTGTCGTAGAGCACCAATAGTGCGAAACAGTTCACGTAAATATTTTAAATTTTGCACTAATAGTAAAAAATACGAGATAAACTGAGATATTGAAAATAATCTTTGAGATAACATGCTGCCTTGGATCGTCTTAGATAAAAAATAAATATAAAATATTGAAACTTAAACAACCATATTTTGTGTAGATCCATAAAATAATTTTAGTACATAAATCGTTTGCGTTTACAAATTTATACTAAAACTAGACACGATCACCTGTGAAGAATCATTCAGTCTGTGTACAATATTTGTAGAAGTGGCTTGCTTATTATGTACAAGTGAATAAAGTCTTGAATTACATTTGTGTTTAACAATAGAGAATTATGCAATTGAAGTGATTGTCTCGTAGCCAATTCAACAATGATAATAGAAGCAACGGCAAGGTTAATTTTAATATTTTAACACACGTCATTCTACACCAATATATAGTTTACTGTAAGTGATAAGTCAAAATAACACCAAAATCATAGTAAAAAGTGCATGGTGAAATATTTAATTAAGTAAATTGTAATTTAACTTAATTTTCCATTGTTTAACTAGATGGCGTTATTTTCAACCTTAAAATAAATTAATAATTTACTTTTAAAATGACGTAAAAACTACGACATAATTGTATTGTGCAAAATGTACATATCAATTATGTCTGTTGAAGTAAAAGTTACATGGAAACATTCTTGAATTTAGTTATTTAATTTACTTGATTATATTATTATTTCTTTTAAGCTTCTTCGAGTCTCCCACAGGCTCGAAACTGCCACTGCAATACCACTAGAAACAGTTTATCTAATAACCTGATAACTATCTTTGACTCAGTTGCGTTTAAAATCAATGCAGTTAAAGTTTATCGAGCACATGACCGTGTCTCTTGTCAAAGGACACAATGAAAATAGATCCAATTTTCATACTGTTTACGTTATTATTAACTCATGTTGACGGAATAAGGTTTACAAGATGCAGATTAGCAACCGCCTTGCAGAGGACGAAATTAATCGAGAAGACATTTCTTGGTAATTGTAAGTATAACGTTCAATTTCTCTATACGTAATGAAAAATATACTTTGCTGTGACGAAATTATTGATACATTTTCATATCTGTTATGGACATATTGTATTGCCATCGCTCTTTTTTTACTTTCCTCTTCTTCTTGAAGTTGGTAAAAATCATGTTTAAAAATTATATTCTTATAGGTACGTACAGAGCAAGATATTAATAATAGATAGGGAATTTTCGACTACCATTACTACTAATAGGTGGCGTTATTCTGAATTTTAAAATTATAATTTCGTTCTTATCCCAATTGTCCTATTCAGGAAAAAACAAAGTAAAAATGTATTTTCTTCAGCCCCTTACATGATTGCAAACTTTTAAATCGATCGGACGATTCCTTTACATAGGTACATAGATACGTAGAAACAGACCAAGCATATTAAAAAAAAACCTGTTTTGGAATGTGGCAATTTGTTTCCGTATATTTTTTACTATTTTCCATGATACTAAGTAGACGTGAGACGTAGTGTAGACGTCCTAGAAGAACTAATATCGATCAGATTAGTGACAGACACAAGGCAATAGAAGGAGTACCCGTTACTGAGCAACCATACCAATATATGTATTATAATATCGTTAATTATTGTTAATTGTGATATATAGCCACGTATAAACTTACCAAGACAGGTATTGGCATTGAACTTTACAATCGTCAGTACTTCGCGATACACATATTAGTCACCATGCGTGTCGTACGTGTTGTTGTTTTTCTGATATGTTATTTTTTTTCCGCGCACGTCGACGCGAAAAGATTCGAAACTAGATGCAAACTTGTGCGCGAATTGATGCGTGTGGGTGTACCAAATGACGTATTCCTTGGACAATGTGAGTGTTAACCTAATAAGAGGAAAATTTATTTTCTTTCGAACACTCGTCGGTCGCCTTTTTTGATTGATCATTCCAGCTGTAAGAGGAGATATTATGGGTTTGTAATGGAAAAACTCTATTGAACCGATTTTAATAATTCTTTCAACATTAGAAAGCAATCTTTTGTAACAAAAACTAGGCAATAAAATATTAATTTTAACGTGTAATATTAACCTCCCGAGCATCGCTCAAACGAACGTTAAGATATACTTATTACTAATATAATATTATAATAATTTTCTTACTTCTTTCATATTTATAATTCTTATACGTGTTCATGGGTTACGGTGACGGCATTCACTAATTTTTATTTATTAAGAAGGTAGTCCAAACAAGGAAATTGGCGATGTCAAGTGAATTGTATTGCAGTCGTATAAATCTATTTCTGTTTAAGGACATATCCAGTTATTAAAGATCAAGGTTCCTTAGCTATTTTAAAAAATATTAAAATTAATAATCTTATCTTTTTATTCTGTGTAGAATATTTACATAGTTCATTAAGCACAATCTTTTTGTATTATATTTACACTATCATTCCGCGGATATGATGATACACACAATGCCTTTCTAAAATAGAATCTCTGTGTACTCTTTTTCTCTTTAACTGCATTAAGGTTAAATCTGCATTCCTTTTCATGTAACGTTATATGCTTAAACATGACACGACCTTGAAGTAACACCATCATTCTCGCCGAAATTTAAATTGTACAGTAAAAATATTACACAGGTTTTTCATTCAACAAAAAATCAGCTCAGAATGCTAGTCTAACAGCTCAACTACAAGGTGTCCGAATCGACCACGAGGTAGTCTTTAATCCAATTGTATAAAGGTATTACTATTAGACATTGTTTTTATTCAGTTCTGATTAAATCGTACCGCGTTTACTTAGACATTAGCATTTCGGAATTATTCATTATAATCGTATCGAGTCTCGTAGATACGTAATTTTTACGCCTCAAGAATAGAAGTATCATATTAATGTTATTACTTAGTTTGTTTAGCTGTCGAAGATTGGAGGAACGAGGGAGGAACATGCAACATACATTTTGTCATCAATTGACTGTCTCCTAGCTTAAGAATCCAAATCAAATATGCATTTTTACTTTTTGATTGATTGATTGATCTTAAGGAAATTGAACGTAAATGCAGAATAGATTATATCCAATCCAATACTACGTACTACAACTATGGTGCCCGTGACTTCCTTCACGTCAAATAATTATTTAATTAATTTGTACGTCCCTTAAGTATAACTTCCCGTCTCTAGGGCATATTGCAAGTTTTTACATGGGAAATAGGTACTTTATTCTGCTTTCTCTACTAGCGAACAACACAATAACATTTAAAGCTCCATGGTTGTAATCATAAATTTTAATAAACAGTCAACGCAGCCTACTTGAAATTCTATAGAGCTAACGATTGTGGTTTAAACACTTTTTGATTATAATACATTGTTTAACATTAATTTTATTAGAATTTCTTCAAATCTAGATATTGACGCCAAGTACGATGTCAACTCTACTACTATTACTACACATTTTCTCATCTCGGCGTTAGTTGCATTTACTTTAAAATGTTTATTTATTGACACTTAAAAAATGTATGTAAGTATTCAAATATCGATCTAAAATATATATATGGGTTCTACGTTTATGTCCAAGGCAACAATTTGAGCATTTCACTTGTTTGTGTTAAATTCTACTTTTCACATCTTATCGACAACGTGTACGAAAATGCACATTATATTATAAGTCTATATTATTTTTGGTATAGTAAAATGTGGCATAATTTTAAACGTATAAGTGCTATCCATGTATCCGCACGTTTTTTTTATTTCAACGGCCAATCAGTCAGTAGAGCGCTTCTACGTCGCGCGAAACAATGTCGCACTGTGATAATAACCAATTTTTACTAGTTTTTAATTTCAGTCGTATTCCCTTCTCATTCGTTTCTAATAAGAAAATGATGAGAAAGTGAAGGTGATTCGACAGATAGCCCGTCTATCGCAACTAGGAGTAATCTGCTTGTTGCGGATGTCCATGGGTGGCAGTTCCTTAATATTCCTTAAAAAAATATTAAAAAATAGCATATGTAGGCGTATCTACAATAGCTTAAAAGTATTACACATACAAATAAACTGATGCAGCTTGAATAAAGGATATAAATATCTCATAGTACTTATGCCATGTCTTATAAACTATACATGTAAAAATATATCAAGTTTAAGATTTGAGAGTTTATACTGAAAAGTTGTGTCACCATATCAGGCCATTACTATTGTATATTTATATTTGTTAAAAAATAAATTAGCACATAACAAACCTATTATAGAAAAATCGTTGACGTTAGAATCAGGCTAAAATGATTACATTTTTTTTTCATTTACAGGGGTTTGTTTAATAGAGAAAGTGAGTAACAGAGACACAAGAGCCATGGTTGTGACGCCCAGTGGAAAAAAATCCTATGGACTGTATCAGGTTAGTAAATTAAAAGACTGAATTAATGAGAAATAAAACTCGCAAAAACGTGAGACGGATGTTTCGGCGGATGGAACGAAATAAGCTAAGGACATTTAACAAAAACAGCTTGGATATGTTTTTAACCAAACACTTGGTTTATCAAGAAACAAACATTTTGTAAACATGCGACTTGATCGCGTCATCAAAACTGTTTTTGCAGCACTTAAAAATCTTTTTACGAGTGTTTAATACAGACAAAAACAAACCATTCAAAACGTCCCTTAACGTAAAAGTATGATAGTAAATTTGTAAAATGATTACACCTATAGCTTTTAAAACTGAACTGATAGATCAATATAAATAATACTTTTAATATTTGCCAAATCACTGCAATTTTCCTTTGTAAACTTCATTTTGTGTCCATATCAAATTGTACATTTGTAACAGATCCCAAGCCGATGGTGCAAGGAAGGAAAAAAAGGAGGAGAATGCAATATTAGCTGTGAATGTAAGTATTTCCCTTATATCGATATTGCTAGTCGCAATTTTGAAAGAGCAGACTTTTTTATATGGAGTACCCGTAACCGACGAGCATGTATCAATGTAGATGAACCGAGATAGGTGTGCCTGGATCGCGCCAAATTGAAATCCATAATCTCTGCCTACTCTGTGTTACGGGCGTGAGCGCATATTTATTTAGACACTTTTCTCCTGTAAAAAAATGTTTTAACCGTTAAAATGTCTATTATGTATTATGTGAGGGAAAATCAGATTGAATTAGTAGATTGCATGTTTCAGCACTTTTGGATGATGACATTCGGGACGACACGGCTTGCGCTATGAATATATTCCACAAGGAGGGATTTAAATACTGGACGCAGTGGACAATAAGATGCAAGAACGACACCCTGATTACGAACGAAATTTACAAGTCAGTTTGCTATCTTCTTTCTTGTTATACTCCAAGTTGAGTACTACACGGCGACATTGGGACAACAACCGTTATTCTAAGTATATGTATATTACATAATAACATTCCACCTAAACGCTTTGCTTATTTCGTCAAAAGGTAGACGGTAGTTTCGGCTGTAGATGTGATGTATGAAATTCAGGGAGTGATTGTTTTGCCGTTTCTATGGGCACAAGCTATATATGATTCTATGTATTGACTTCTGATTAGTTACTACACATATTTACTTGGATTTCAATTAACAAATCGTTCCTTGGCAAATGTAACCGTTTTTATGTAGCTGATCCTGTTTTAACTACTATATTGTCGAAAGTTTTTTCATAAACATGTATTGCAACTTAACCTTTTGTTTTTCTTAAAAGCAGCAGAGTACAATTGTAAAACAATAGGATCGGTGTAGTAAATTATACTAATATTTGAATATCTAAGTATAAAATTTGTCATTTCTTCCAGGTGTCCGGATTTGCTCGGCAAAAGACCTCGGTCAGAAATTGCTTTCCGGAACAGAATGAAGCGTAGGATAGCCACAAGTAGTGCGAGTCAATCTACTCTTGCTGATTATTACGATTTATATTGGTTACAATAAATTTTTCTGCATTAAAAATACGAGTTTTATTTCATCCTCTGATGAGCTGGTTGTGAGGGTACAAGGGATGAGGGTAGCTAAGGGGCCTCTTTATCACGATCCATGCGGAAGATATATTTCGCAGAAGATGCCTATACGCTAACGGCTTATAAAACTACTCCGTAATTAATATTTAAAAAGAAATTTATAGAAATCATAAAAAACCTTGTTGGCAATAGGGGAAGTGTACTGGACTTACTTGTATCTGTCCAATTTTTTGAAGAATCAGTTATGCAACAATTATTGGTTAAATAGCAAAATTCATTCATTTTTGTTGTTTTTTGTCGTTAAAGTTAGTGCGGCTTAGTAATGTCTTTTTAGTTTTTTTATTTATGTAATAAGCTCCTCTGAACGGACACGACAAGTGACGCGGGCTGAAAACCAGGACATGCCATGGAAACATGGACGCTCACACAAGATAATATACACAAAATTACAATAACAACAATTTAATACGCTATAGAACGGTCATTTCTTTTGTTGATAGAGTCCCTGGAAATTTGACAAAGAACATGTGTTCGATGTAAGACGACGTATTACGGAGATCAAGTGGAGGTGGCCAGTTTTTTTTTAAAGATAACAATAAAATGAAAATTGTTTATTTAAAAAAAACTATGTCTATTCATCTAGTAGTAGAGCCCGCAACAACAACATCTGTTGCACGAATGGGCCGGCTCGACCGGTGAAATACCACGATCTCACAGAAAACAGGCGTGAAGTAGAAGTACTCTGCGTTTCGTCTGATGAGTGAGGTGACGGAGGCCTAATTTTAGTCCTCTTCCCCTGCTCACCCTTTCCTCATAAAGATAGGACGGGAAGAGGAAGAGGATAGGATGGGGAGGGGGTTAACGGGGGAAAGGAATTATCCTTTTTACTGTCTATGCCCTCCTTTGTCCTTTAAAGGTAGGCAACGCATCTGCAATGCATTTGTCTGTTGCGGATGTTCATGGGCGGCGCTCACTTGACATCAGGTGATCCGCTTGCTCGTTTGCCACCTTCTCACATAAAAAAAAGTCTAGTAGGGATAGGTATGTCAAATTTAATACATTATCGTTCGTTGAATGTAACGCGGAACAGTTATATATACCATAGACACAATAAAAACTTACATTGTTAGCAAAGATAAGTGTTTCGGTTCGCAGCAAACTGTTAGCTAATACGGTTACACTTTGCTAAGTGAGACATAAATATTGGAAACAAATAAAGTGCACAGCTCCTAAAATCTTTGCGGTTTGCTGCACATTGTAGATTTACTCCCTGAACATAAAATACTTGAAAAGCTGATGTTATAAAACCAAACCTTCCCGAAATATATGTGATCGAAAACACTTATTTACTTTGATTGCTTGCACATAGTATTTTTATATTACGCTTGTACTTACCGTCGTTGTCAAAAAAAATGTGCTATAATATATATACAAAATTAGTTTTAGTCTGTTAGTAGGCTACTTTCCGTAACTCCACGGTTAACGCGTAATTTGCGTGATATCTTTACATATGAATATAAAAGGCGATGTGTGTGTATGTATATTCCCTATAGACTCGGAAATAGCTACACAAATTACGAGTATTATATATTATATACTGCATATTATGAATTTTTATTGCCTGGTTTTCTACGTAAATTTTATAACAAAAGACGGCTATTAGACCAGAATTACTCATTGTTATTTTCTTTATCCACCAGCAATGAAACTGTGGAGCACCTTAACAAATATTACAGCTGCTGAGCCAGCGCTGAAAATTCGACGGCTCGACCGCAAGAATACGAGCGCATCACTAATTGCATATGCACACTATACGCACAATGTACATGCAGCTGAAAATTATAGTATTAGTAACTAACCGGGTACATTTTTTAGGATATCTTAGGTTTATACACACAAACATTAAAATTATTTAATTTTATATTACAGAAGCCGAAATAATTTTATTATATGTTATATAAAATCGGGTACTTTTAAATCGTGACATATGATTTTTTTTGGAAAATGACAATGTTAAAACTTACAAATACGTTACTAGCCTAATTGCACTAAAGACGAGGGGAGTAAGTGAAAGAAGGACGGAACGGGTTTGGTAAGGGGCGAAGATTTATATTTTTTAGACTTATCCCTGATTAAGGGAATTTTATTGTTAGGTTACTTGAAGCGCACTTCTATTTAGCGTATGTCTTGTAATACTTGTACAGGGTTACTAAAACAGAAAACAATGGGAAGCGACATTTTGGTGCTTCTTAGTGCAGCTAACATTATAATTTTATTGAAGTTAAAATATTCAGAAATTGAAAATGTGTACAAAATAGGGTTTTGGAACAAACTTATATATAATATATATCCTTACTAGTTGTAACAATAAATTTACGTAAATTAAGGGAAGTGGCTACTGCCATTAGTAATCATTTGTAAGGAAAAACATTTATTCATTGAAAAGAGGAATAAAAAGAGAATGACAAGTCGTACCTACAATACAATAGCGAGTGGCGGAGCTGTGACATCCCAGACAGAAGTTATTAAAAAAAACTAGGCAAAAGTATGCTACTCGTTAAAGCGACGAATAAAGTGAGATACAGAGTTATATCTATATAATGTAGAACAAGCAAGAGATATGGACCAGGACCGTGTCAAATGGAATTCGTAATCTCTGTCTACCTCTCTGGTTTGTTAATCAATTGATTAATATGCGCTCACGCCCGTAACCCAGAGGAGTAGGCAGAGAAAATGGATTTGCTTTTGGCGCGACTCTGGCACACCTCTGTTACTTCTACATTGGTACATCCACGCCATACATGCTCGTTTGTTATGAGCTCTCCTTGTCGGCCTTTTAAAAAGCCACTAATGTGATCGCTATAAGTTCTCCTAGGGCGTCCCCTACCAACACTGCCACTTACTTTTGCAACATAAATTTGTTACGGTAAACGCTCTAGGAGAAGATACTACAAAACCACCAGCTTTCCAGTATCCAGCGGCGAGCCATGTCTAAGGTCCAGTCGTTGGGGGCTTGAAAGACCTTGCTGGCCATTTCTGGCCTTCGGGTAACGGGTGTGGGGGAATTCTTCACCAATGGCAAAAGCCAGTCAGGGAGAAGGAGACGCTTGGTGGTCCACGAGCTTTTTTGTAAGAAGAGAATTAAGGAGCCTTGTCGACCCCAATTTTATCCTTTTATTGTATACATATGTATGTAAATTTAGTTCAAACGGAGCGTTGATATTTTCATTGATTTCGGACAAATACGGTTTTGAATATGTTGCCAGCGTCAAGGTTTCTGTCCGATTATATCTTGGTGGATATTTTCGACTCATTTTCACTTAACATCTTTAGGGATTCTGATCTCTGAATGATATAAAACACATTATAAAATGTAGTTAAAAACAATTATAATACTCTAATAATTTAATGGAAGTGGAAGTAGACTTGTCACGTCTTATTATGACAAAAACTTCGAAGGCAAAACTAAAGAATGGAACCGAGGAGACACTTTTAAAGTATGACATTGATGAATAGTGGTTTTTAAATAATGACATAATGACAATGAATGTGGCCTCGGAATAAAACGATATTACGATCAGAGTTTAAATTTAATCTAATTGAATTAGATTTTCATATATTACTACTTGGAACATGTTTAGAACAGTAGTAAGCTCTGCGTATTGATAATAAGCATTTTATTACGTTAAGGTTGAATCCTATGCTGAAAGATATTGTTAACATCTTTGAGATTTATTACGAATGTATGTTGTATCTTTTGTAGTATTTTGTTTATAAATAATGTTTCTTTTAATTTAAAACAATACACCAAGTTACTTTTTCAGGTACAAATACAAAGTGAAATACTCCACGGAATTAAAAAGGAATAAATAAATTAAAAAATTAAATGTTTTCACCCTCTATTTTGCTCAGAATGCCAATCCCGCCATATCAAAGTGGTGTCAATCAAACAATTACAGTACAAAAGAACACTTGTTCCGTTCACATTAATTTACAAATTTGTATTTTGTTTTCATAAACACACATTTCATATAGTACACTTATTAACACATTTGTATTAAGTAATACAAAAGATGGGATAGAATAAGCTACTAAAATGTTTAACACTAATGGGGTAGATAGAAGGCTACGTTCCTTCTCCCTTCCAATTAGAAATAACCCATGTAAATGTTAACAAATGAGTCCATGTTGGAAATCTTAACGGTTCACCATAAATTGAATGACCTGTACCCATAGGCACCTGCAATAAACTAATGAGGTACAGATGCGCTGCCTACCTGAAATGGACAGGGGGGGAGAGAAACCAGAAAGAAGGATATTTTCTTTCCTTCAAATCCGAAAAGAATCCTTCTGATGCTTTGCAACAGACGTTGTTGCTGGATCTACTACTGTTAAAATTTAAGGACGCGTCATGTTTAGGCACCTATTGATAGATAAGACTTAACGTAGAATGCAAGGAATAGAGAGGATAAGGGTAAAAAAAACATATTATTCCTATACATATTATAAACTTAGTATTGCTGTTTTAATTTATTTTAAGGTAATACGCCTCTCACATATTTTTTTTGCTAGCTCTTTTTTCTTTAAAAAGCTTACTTTTTCACTTGTACATACGTGCTGTGCTAAACGAGTAAATTTACTAAAAAGTTTTTTTAATTTTACACTTTGCTAGATGATTGTACCGATTTTTGTTTATAAAAGAGAATTAAATATACCACTTCTATAAATCAGTGTTTAGCATTAGTCAAGTATGGAAGAAACGTTCCGAACTTTTCATAGAGTCCTTTGTTTCGCTGGAGTTTCTTATTTTTCCACAGCCAATCAGATATCTAAGCGATGGTTGTTATTTCAGGTTTTAAATTTCATACTCGGATATTTAGCGGTTGCATTCACTTCCGGATTTGTGATTATCCACTTCAACAATATGCCTTTGTTCATCCAAGGCGCATGTATTTGGACGACCGCAGTGATCATGTTTATTTCATTAGGTGTATTCTTGCTTTGTAGGAGTAAATTTCAGATATTTCTTAGCGAGATTGTATTTAAAGACCCCATATTGGATATGCCTTTGATTGTTCACGTTTTGGAAAACAGAAGTACCGGTCGATTGAACGATTTAAAGAATCTGGTATTTAACTCTGAAGAGAAGTATCTGCGATTCACTAGACGTGTGTTACAAACATGTTTCGTCATTGGAACTTCGTGCTACACACTCTATTTGTGTTGTGCGATTTACCAAATAATCATTTCGAATGACAATATGGTTCGATTATTAGGTTAGTATTTATGTTAATATTCCATATAAGCTGCGACTATAAGCTCTGTTGTATTAGGATAGATGTAGGAAAGCGGAAGACAAAGCCTACGAGTGACCAACCAATTTTCAACGCAGTAGAGGAAGACTTTCTTCAAAAGAGTTACTGCCAATGCAAATTCTGAACAAGTGGCCAGCATTCGAGAGAGGCCTTCCTTCGGGAACTCCTGTGAACATATACCGCAAAGATGGTCTTTACGTTGGGAGGATGACACGTTAGCCCATATCGTAAAACAGAATTCGACGCTGGATGACAAAGGCTAAAACCTCCTCCTCCTCTGAAATCCTGGACTGCCATTATCCAGCCGATCCCAAGGAAAGCTGTCGGCTCATATCCGGTCAATTACAGGCCTATTGCCACTGTTGTTTTATCGCCTCTTCGTTCTCCAAAAGAATGGATGTGACCATTAACTGCCAGCTCATAAAGTACAAGTAAAGTACCTAGAGGTAGTTCCTTGCAGACTACGAGGTATAGCTAGATCACGATCTTTGAAGGAGCTTCAGGGACTTAACAATGATCCATGGGGACATCATTATAAGATGGGTGTAGGTAAACTAGACTACAGTAGACTAGGCATCGCACGTTATACCTGCATATCCGACCGTGGAGCAAGGTTTTAGTCGGTGCAAGTCCGACATAATTTGTCTTTAGCCCAATAAAGATTTGGTATGCGTGAAGAAATTCCTCTCGAAAAAATGGATAAATGTGTCAAAAAATGATTCATTTTACGGTTGAAATCTTCCAAAGAACTTTATCATGTTGATCGAAATGTTTCTGTTTGTTATATTGTATTTATTTCGAAACATTACATATTAAAGTAAGCCCAATTCTTCCCAGTGCCGTGAACGCTGCTAGATATGCTTAGTATAACTTGAAATAGATTTTTCTTACAGCATTTGATATATGGTTCCCTTGGAGCTTAGAAAACATCTACGTATACGTGGCTTCATTTATATTTCATGCTTATGCTGGTTACTTATGTTGTATTGGTGAGTTAAATTTAAGTACTAGTTTTATGATAGAAGGCGGCAAACGGGAAAGCAGTTCACATCCGCAACAATTATAAAAGTTACAGACGCATTAACAGACTTTGAATAGGAAAGGAGGGAAGCGGAAAAGTGAGTGAAAGGGATGGGTAGGGTATATAATATATATATAATCCAGACGTAATAGAAATATATACCGCTTCAAGCACGTATCCATTGAACTTGTGATATTTTAGCTATCAAACCTTGCCCCATTGGCTCCTGCTGGCTGGCTTAATCACTTTCCTGGTCGTAGCTTTAGGAATTAACGTTTATAATATCTCAATCGTTGTGTGAGTCGTCGTTTCAATGTTTCTCTTGTTTCAGCTCATTCTGGACTCCAGTCGACAATTATTCTCTTAGTTGGTCAAACAATACGCCAGCTGATGATAATTAAGTACATTCTTCAAAATCTAAATGAATTGTCAATTCAATTGGTAGATAATAAAGACAACTGCCAATACTGTTGTTCTGAAATTATGTCACAATGTTTTAAACATTATATCAAAATCAAAAGGCTTGTAACTCTTAGAATAGTTTTAATGGTACAAAAAGATAAATGAAAACGGGTTACCTAATTTAAGTGTGAACCCTTACCCAACAGCATCCGCCAGAATTACGAGCCTTTTTGTACAGGAGAGGAATTGAGTAGATAAGAAAAAGGAAAAGTAGAAGAAAGGGACGGGAAGGGGATTATGTTACGCCCTTACTCTTCGGACAAAGTGCAGAAGTCTTACCTCTCGTCTTATCTCTGATTCACACCCGCCCCGCGACTTTTCAAAGGTGTTTTATGTTTTAATAAGCAAAGCGTCGGTAATCCAGTGGACTATTAGCGATTTATCTACTGAAATAATTTCGTAAAATACTTTTAAAAGTTTCCCTGTACCTAAGTTATAAGTTGTGTATATAAGTTCTTACTTATAAGACGATATCTCATTACTCGTATTGTAATTTTAGATTCACAAACCGTCTTAATGTCATATTTCAACCATTTTATCTGACGTTAATATTTTTTGCAATGATGCTAGTTTGCATGTGCTCAGTGCAAATAGCTACTTCCGTAAGTAAAGTTTTATTTTTACATTACAACAACTAACTCATATGAAACTCAGGATCGCTACACTCTTAGCAATACAACGGATAGTTTATCAAATCTCTACCGCCGGGGCGGATCACTACTATAATATACTAAAGTACATACAGACATACCTCAGTTTTGGATTACATGTAATATTTGCAATGAGAGTTAATACGGATATATTTCTAATGCCTTTTTTTATTTCAGAGTAAATTTTCTGCGGACGTAATGAAATACTATGTACAAATTGTTTACTACGTGCTTGCTGTTTTAGCGGTTTGCCTACTTGGTCAACAAGTGGAAAATGAGGTATGATGTTGCATCGTGATATTTTTTTAAATATTTTCAAAGAAAAACGAATATATTACTATATGTTAATTAACACAGTAGAAAAAGTATGCTTTGGAGATTTGGGCGTTTTTTAGGCGTCACGTCATCGGTGTTTATATAGGTGTTCTAAATAAACTTATACTGGCTCATTAGCGGAGAGGATGTTCTAAATAAACTTATACCAACAAATTGGCGGTGTTGATGTTCTAAATAAATTTATATCAAAAGATTGGGATGTTGATGTTTTAAACAAACTTATACCGACATATTGGATGACATACTAAAACAAAGTGATGCCAAATTAAAATCCGTATACTCCATTTGGAGTACAAGCGTAATTCCTTAGTCATTTATTAAATGGGATATACACATTTTAACTTAATAATTTCAGTGTGAAAAATTAGAAGTTGCGATCACAGAAAAATGGTATCTATTTGATAAGAAACACAAGTCTAGTATGTTAATATTCCAAATGGCCGTCAGTAAGGGAATGCCAATTTACATTTTCGGATCGATAACTATATCGTTACAAACTTTTACATGGGTAAGATAGTTAATGTATTTAATCAAATCAAAATAAGTGTTAATTAAAATCATACTATATTGAATTTGCTTTTCAGTTCATTAAGACCGGGATGTCATTTTTCACATTAGTAATGTCGGTGTTAGAAGGATAACATAGAGCTTCGATACAGTCAAAATAATCTACCAAGGTATACCAAACTTTATCTCTGCAGCTGCTTTTAAAATGAAATTAAATACGTAAACGAAATATTGATGTTTATTTTCACAGTGATTCCACATTTTCCAACTTGATAACATGTAAACAACCCATCTTAATCTGACGCCTTCGAGTATGTCCGATATTATTTTTTTTAATTAAATGAATTTTTCCTGCGCGCGCAGCTCTCCATGGTACGATAAACCATAATCAGTATATACAGAAATCCCCGTTTAGGCTCCGGTACCATTAGCGTGAAGATTTTTTTATTTATTATACACATTTCCTACGTTCAAGTTGCTCGGAATCAGGAAATTGAAGTTCCGGCGTGTCCAAAGAAAACAATTATTATTAGATTTCTGATTGTGAGGTGGAGTAGTTTTTCCTTATATTCTATTACTATTTATACACCCCGGCCTCGCCCGGGTATCCGTTTCGGAAACTATAGGGAACATACATACAAACTCACTTCGCCTTTTATTTACGTTGATATGCACCTGTAGAATATCAAAAATATGTATTCAATGAAAATTGTACATTTTTCCGGGATAAAAGTAGCCTATAAGGTATTTATTGTGACAAAGGTCACTGTTTGTCTAGAGGAGGCATTTACAGCTACACCGGGCTCGACGCGGCAGGGCGTAGAGGGCGCCTATTGAGATTAAATAAATACTAAATGTTACGTGAAATTTATTATATGTATAGATTATTAGTGCTGGTGATATTGAAAGGCACTTGAAGTTACTGTGTCCATAATTAGATAATATGTAATATGGGTCACATACCAGAACATATACATTTATTTTAATATTCATAGGCGAAAGTAAAGTTTCAACCTGTATTTTAGCATTCATTCGTAGTTATAACAAAATGAATTTTGAGTTGATGCATTAATTAATAGGTATATCTTAATGAATGCAGTTCAACAGTGTTCTCCTCAAATAAGTATTTAATATTCGTCTTTTTTAATATTCTATTTCTAACTTTGTAACAATTACCTAATATACAACCATGTAAGTATAGCCCCACATTTGTTGTACAAATAAATGTTGTAGAAATGAGTATACATTTAATTAGATAACAAAAATACAAAGCGTGTCTTATCCACTTTCCTAACAGAGCACAAATTATAAAACACGCTCCAAAAGGTTTACGGACAGATAAAAAAAGTTAATATATTACAGCTATAAATTTACCCCCGCGTATGTAGATGTCACAACGGCAGACTTTTTAACATCTTTATTTAATTTATTCACATTATTTAATATATTATTAACTTGAGTGGTTAGTTGTTAATTTTGGAATTGCCATCTAATTACCGTGGTTTCGATTCTAGACTAGAAGTACAGATAACTAAGCTATTTTTATATATATGTCTTGACTAGTTGCAAGTTATTCCATAATATATAAATTATCAGTATATTATTATTTTTTATAAGAGAAGGGGGCAAACGAGTGGCGGGAACACCAGAGAAACTGCAGATGCGTTGCCGGCCTTTAATTAATAGGATAAAGAATGGTTACATTATTCTAAACAAATATTTATCACTTTAAAACATCTTGATCACAAGTCAGTGTTTCGACATGTAACACTACAAAAAGACTAGTAATAATGTACATGTGGGTTGAATCACCTTCATCTTTGACAACCCAATTAGGTTATACGGCAGTGCAGCAACTATGTTCACTTTTTATATGTAAATATAGAAAACTATAAGGGAGCAAAGTCATTCTGCTCTTCAATTAGTTTACAACAAAATACGTAACGCAACTCCGCAAAGAGCATAGCGTAGTACGACAACAGTACTCAGAATTAGGTTCAGCATGGTAATTACGATCATGTTGAATACGGTTTCAGTTACAATTAATGTTATTTTTATATAATTACTTGGCATGAGTTTTTTTTTTATGCCAGATATTTTTGAAGTTCTTATGTCAGTTTTTCAATACTTATTTTTAATAGGTAATGTGATAAGGTTACGGGTTGAATCTTAATGTGAGTTTCAACCATTTAAGTACCGACGTGAATCGCCTCAAAATACAATGAATATAATAAAGAAATGAACCAAGTTACTACTGTCATTTTCCTGTTACGATACGTTCAAGATAAAAGTGAATAGGCAAATGCTAAACGGACATGTACCGTCTTTTGAAGGCCACTAAATATCACGTAGGATTGTTTTGCAATAGTTTATTCAAAGATTTCGTATTTATTTTCGTTGAAGTAGGTTATTCAATACCATACTATATTGTCTATTTAGAACTATATAAGTTATAATTTAGTATAGCTTCGTCGGCGGTTAGGAATTGTCGCAGTTTGCGGTGGACATGAATTGATTTAGAGCGCCACTTGTCGCGTGCAGTGCGACACCAATTAGCAACCAGTCCCGCTTCTTGTGGCGACTACATTGTGCCCTGGTCTTGCATAATTATTCTAATGTTGCTACTATTATTATTTACTAACATTAAGTTTAACTTAGATCATTTATTTTATGCGGTAAGCTTTTAAACTTGAGCTCGGTGATTAAATGTAGAGTAATAAAGGTACATCGTGGAATTCACATCTGTTATTATGTAAAAATCTAAGACACTAGGATATGCTCAGTAATGTCCTTCCAAGCATTAAGAAAGCTTGCGCGGTATTCAATTACCACAAAAGTAGCGCTATCTGCTCTCTGCTTGCCGTTTGTATTATTAACCGTGGATTTCCACTGGCGTAAAATTATGTATCGACACAAGTTTTCTCTCTATCTTTATCTTTAAAAAAATAAACCATAGGCGACAGAAATATGCTGTCTGAACTATCGACGTATCGTTTATTTAATATTTATACGATTTCCTCACTTAAATATGTAAAAAGAAATGTTCGCACAAAGAAACCAGCACTTAATAATAAGGGTGACTGTTTCAACCTTTTTAGCTATCTCCACAAAATTACTTTCTTCAACATAAGTACTCTTCGGTGAGCAAAAGTCACAAAATTAAAAGAAACGCAACATAAATACAAGTTCTCTACTTTTGTCTTCTACGCTTTAGCTCAAAAAATACTACGACCTCGCGAATATAAGGAAAGAAATAAGTTTTCGCCTCAGGAAATATTACTTTCAGCAACATTTAACTGGGACCACAAATAAAAAGGACAAAACAAGACTACGGTACAAGTGTGTTTATTTCGTAAGGACTTAGAAATGACAAATGGGGAAAGATCAAATGAAAAAATAATTATTTATTTTGAATAATAACTGAATATAATGGGAAATGAATTCATATTGTATAATCATTTATACAATGTAGAAATGAGCTCGAGAGAAATGTTTCTACCTAATTAAAAGGTTCAAATAAAAAATTCTAACAAGCAAGAACTAACTGATCGGTACAAATATGTATTACAGTATTGACAACTCACATAATACTTACAACTAAACTGTTCTTGAATTTAGGTGAAAAAGATAAAATCCTATGATTTATTAAATTATTATTTTCACGAGAAATCCAAGTTTTATAAAAATATTTTTTCAATGAAAACAAGTCTGATACTTTGTGCATTTTTTTTACCAGCGAGAGAAATAATTTTGAAATCATTATTTTTGTTATAGGATTGAGGAAAAACAAAGCGATAAGAAATAATCTATAATATATATATATATATATATATATATATATATGTGTGTATATATATATATATGTATATAAACATGAATACATCCCGTGGTCACGATATCACGCGTCACCGGCTGTGCCGATTTCGCTAATTAATTGTGTCTTGTGTTTCTAATTATCAGGAGAAGGATCTTATGAAAGGAAAAAAATAAGAAAGTTACGCGGAAATTTAAAATATTTAAGAAAACCTAACGACTATTTAACTCCGCACGTTTGAGAGTTCGTGCGTTCAATGAATGTGAATCCTATTAATATTATTAATGCGAAAGTTTTTAAGTATAGATATGTGGATGTATGTTTGTATGTATGTTTGTTATTCTTTCACCCAAAAACTAATGAACGGATTTTAATGAAACTTTACAATATTATAGCTTGTACATCTGAATAACATATGTATAGGCTACAATTTATAAAGATATTGCATGAATTGATCATAATACAACGATAAGTGTGAAATAAGGAGGAAAAAATTCCGCCAACTGCGAGCTATTCCGGTATACGCTGTAAAACCCGTTAGAGTTAGACGCATATATAATGAAAATGTTTTAAGTAAATAGTCATACGAAAAAGTCCGCGACAGCATATATCTATCTTTTATGTGTAAGCCATTATCGTTAAAATAGTGAACCATCTATGAATAATAGGGCGGAGCGAAGTTTGCCGGACCAGCTAGATTAGCATACAGCTGTTTTGTTATTTTTAAGTAAATTTAAATTTTATAAGCAATTTTACGCTTAAATTAAAATGTCCGGTGGTTTAAATTAAAATCCAGGAAGCCGGGGCACAGCTATTTAGCTTATAAATATATTAATATCATGAATTCAGTCATTTCTTTAATCGCTAATCGACTCGTCGAGTCAAGACAAGATATTTATAATAATACCCCCATAGGCTCTGATATTACGATAAGACCTGGTTGTGCCCGTCGTCTTTACACCTTAGGTTTTTATTTCATTAAAATTATTATGATTTTACAAGCATACTGTTATCATTCCACTTCCATATAACCTATAGCAAATGCTTAAGGGATTTTTGTGTTCAATATAGAAGAAAGGAGGACTCTGTTTAAGGTTTTATTATCGACGCCACTATAGATCAGTTCCAACGCGAGGCTTACCTTTTATCGGATAAAACATCGACCGTTATCACAGCCTGAAATAAAATATAGCGCTCGTGAGTTTCTTCCTAGACGATATTAGGCTTAAAAATAAAATGTTTGTAAAAAGATAGAATTTTTATTTTAATACATTACTAAATATTACAGACATCATGTTGAACATAAAAAAAATCATAAGCAGTTATAGCTTATAAGTTAAGTCTAAGGTGTAACACAAAGGTTATTAGGTGCAAGGGTGAGTGACAAAACCGCAAGACGAAGCCATATACGTAAGTCTATTAGTGGTGTAAGAAAAACAGTAATAGTGCCAACACTAGAAGTATCATAATCGTGCATAGCATACTTTAAAACATGTTGAGATTTGAAGTAGTTATACTGGTTTTAAATCTGAAGAAAAAAGGCTTCTTTGCCTTACCATCTTACAAAGATATTCAAGGAATGCAGCAAAGGACTTAGTCTCTGCGTACCAAATCCTGTTAGTAGCCAGACTTTCGTTGTGACGGTGTGGTGATCGAACCCAAATTAGATTATATTAGATGTTTTAATATGTTGTAATTTTTCATAAGGTTTTTTATGTGTATGGTTATCATGAAAACTTTTTAGGTAAGGTTAGGTTAGTATGATGTAAATTGCAAACACGATATATTTATATACAAGTATATTTATATATTAAAATGATTACAGTAACAACAATTCGGAATTAGAAAAAAATCCGAACTGGAATGGGGTCACAAAATTAATTTAAGTGCAATATAAATAAAAGCTTCATATATATCTCGTTTTCTTCTTGCTCGTAAAAGTATTACAATATTACGAAATAACAAAGGACGTAAATTATCACCCTGAGAAAATATTACCTTCTGCAACACTTGACACTAGTCTTTTAATATAACTACATCGCGACTCATAGTTGTATTTTATGAGCTTTAAAACGTTTAAAACGGTACTAAACGATACCCACAGATTATTGAACTTTCATGCTAAATACGTATTGAGTGACGGCCCATGCCGAGGACCCCTCTCGGGAGCCCTTAAGCCCAGTCAGTCCATGGAGTAACGGCTCGAGCCGAGACTCCAGGCGAAACTTTTGAGCTTAGTTATTCTTAAAGAGGTTTTCTTCTGCACCCTGCCACCTCAAGCCCGGTTCAGCTGTAGGTGCCTCCTCCAGACAAATAATGATAAGTCAGTCCCAAAAGAAAGAAAAAAAATGTGTCGCATCTAAGCATTTTACGTTACATGAGAGAAAAAAACATGACACTACTTCCTTCGTCTCTCCCACTAGTTCTCTCTAATTGTTTTTTAAGAAGTTTCACTTCTGTGCTCGTGAGATGCTTTATGTATCTATAAATCCTAATTGTAATACACTACGACTGGAACTTAACGACTTGTAATCAGTCAACGCGGCGTCCGGGCTTACAGTTAAATGCAATTTAGTTAACAGGATTTTATTTTCTAGTCGTTTACAAGTATTTTTAGTATGCGTTAAATAAACGTTTTTATGAGCGCGGAACTTTAAGGCTCTTGAGACAATCTGATCTTCTTCCTCTTACTCAAGGTCACGCTAGTCTTGAAACGTTTTTCACCACACAGGTCTGTCTCAGGGCAGTCAGAAGCTGCTTGTCGAAATCGATGCAGACGTATAAAGCATTTCTTTTTCTTCAATTATGTGATTTTCTTAAGGAACATGTAAACTATTCATATACAGGATGTCCGGTAATTTATGTATAATCCCGCAGGTATATGGATAATCTCTGCTATCCATGCGAAGCCAGGGCGGCTCGCTACCCTTGTATAAGACTAGTTCGTTACTAATTTCATTAGATTACAAATTCTCCATACTGACCATACTCCCACTTACTTTAGGCCTTTAAGGGATACATTTAAAACTGTTTTAGTGCTCGCCTACGTAATGACGGAAATCGCTGTGTAAAATTAAAGACTCTAAGTCCAGTAGCCAGTAGTAGGCCGTGTGTTCTTGTTCGTGTGTTCTTTCACTCAGTTGCTTGTTTTATATACATAGATTTAGCTACGTACGTTGTTATTTGCTTAAATTTTGTTTTCAGTGCAGCGCGACAGAGTAATAGGATTGCACTCTCTGTTTTAATTTGCTTAAAAGGCACGTATTTTTGAACACTGTAAAAATGTTTTGCGCAACATAAATGCGAGTAAGTTTCATAAATTCAGTGTATCTCGGTGCATTTCGCGCAATCACGTGTTGAACGAGCCGTAAAGCTGAACCAACACCTGTGCATTTCGATATCCGCGTAGTTTATATTCTAAGCTCCAGAAGTTGTAATGTTACTTGTTGGAAAAGTAGTATTTACACTTTTAAAACTTTATACAATCTGAAACCACCACTTTTTCATTGGATAATTTTTAACAGCTTAAACAATATTTACGGTTAAAACTGTGCTTACTGTTAAACATACAGTTTCGGGGATGTCCTTAAGTGTCTTTTTTTTTCAATGTGAACGACTGTGATTATACAGTGTATAGCTTTTCTATGAACGTAATGTATGTAAACCTAAAACCTTAGATTTTTTTAAAGTAAAATTATATCGCTGGATTGAAATTGTTATCCTCTGCCTTTTTAGACTTTACTAACATGCCCTTCAAGTATTAGAAAAATTAAAAAGGTCATGAAACGTCAAAAATTATCTTTTTATAAACAAACAAACAGCAGCAAGCTGTACCATAATTTCTCCGCGATGCTTAACTTCCTTGTTAGGTGCTTAAATATTTTATCGTTTCCAATTTAACATTTTCGACCTTTAAAAATACTGGACATAAAACGTCATGTTTTGACCGTGACGACCTCATCGATATACGGTATCGAATTTATTTTAACGCTTCCGTATCAAACCTGTGAGAGTTTTGACAATGTCACCGTCTGACTGTGGGCTTCGTCAGATTTTAATCGGACTAGTACATTTTAAGAAAATAAACATTATAATAATTATTAGTTTCGTTACGTTGGTTATAAATATTTATAATAGATAAATAAATTTAAAAATGGATGTGTGCGTACGGATATTTTAATTTTAGTCCAAAACTACTACTGCTAAAGTTACTATTGTAGGTGGTTCTAGTCTCATATTCTCCATGTGTCACAATGGTGGTAGCTTAAATCTTTATATTGACGAATATGGCTGATCTATATGTTACAGTAAATTATTAATGCATAAAAAATATTATCCTAAGCAGATGTTTTGTAATATGACGCATCACATTGTCAATGATTCATTCAGTTCACAATTTACAGTTGACACTATATGCCTAGTCTGGTTATAAACTGACGAATTACACAAACTGTCAGTGACATCAATACCCCTCTGATAATATACAAGCTCCGCTCAATTAAGTTTGATTGGTTCATGTTGATTGTTCGTATCGTAGTGTGTGTCAGAAAAGAAATGTTTATAATGCGAATTAATTTGACAAATCCCTTTTCTAGTTCTTCACCTTATGTTTTCGTGTTATTATCTAACTAAATTTAACAGTATTCGCCACATACTTAGCTCGGCATATCCACTTCTGATTTATCAATGTACATATTATCCAACATATAATCTAGATCCTGCTTAAATAACAGATAAGGGTATACATTTCTTATGTAGTATCTTATAGTATTAGCATAAAAATAGGACTATGCTACGCCATAAAAGAAGCAATAAATTGACACCCTTAGTACTATTACTTTCTGGAACACTTAACCTAAGCCCCAAATAAAATAACACAATAAGACTGCATGCATTGTTCTTGGTAAGGAAAAAACTAATGTGACACTTATGGCCAAGTGGTTTGGTCATCAGCCTAGATGATCCATAAATCTAATCTCAGCTCTTTTAAACACGCTCTTATTAGCTTAACCTGAATGTGTGTATTTACCTATCTAGATCATGTCATATGTAGATAAAATATTATTATGACGTGATTTTGGACAACTTAAAGACGTACAAAATTAAAAACAAATACTACTAAGGACCTACTATCCAATAAAATATCTTTATCCCAACACCTCCCATTTCCATCCCTTCCTCATTTATCACCCTCTCCCGCTTTCACAAAGGCTGGCAACGCATCCGTAACTCTTCTGATTGCTGTAGATGCTTATGCGTAACGGTGCTTATGTCAGCAATTGTAAACTTGGTAGTATAAAATCGGACTAGATGCACTATCAACTTTACACGTGACATTTTTATAAGACTAGTTAGCCGCTTATTTGTCGGTGTTGCCGTCTTCTGGTATACAAGTAATTTAAAAGAACTTTGAGTCTTCGTACATGTTTAATTTATAAATAAAGCTTCTTACATTAGCAATAGAACTTAATGCACTTTTTAACTTATTCAATGCATCATTTTCTATTGGCATCTCCGCAAAGAATATGCTAGATACCTAATAATAAAAAATACCAACAGTAAAGTGTACAAAAAAACAGATATACAAAAAGCTGAACTGATTGTCGACTTCTATGCACAACAAAAAGGAAACTTTTGTATAAAAGCTCCAGTCAAGCCAGTCAAAGTAATTAGGCCAGACGAGCTACGGGTCTGCACAACTCTGCTTTTTGCACTTTGAAGTTGTGTGTGCACGTTGGATTAAAAGAGAAAATATATGACACGTGCATTTATAAACTAGATAATTCAATGACCACTCTGAATATTACTGAAGGGGTAGGCACACAATATAAGGTTCATATCTGTAATACGTTCCTACGTATATTTTATAGGAAAAGGTGACAAACGAGCAAGCGGTTGAACTGATATTAAATCGCTACCCACAAGCATACAAGGTGCAACTGGTTGCAGATTCAAGTACTACTCGGGCACAGAAACAGGAGCCGTGACGTCACAGAGGCGTTTTTGTAAACATAGTTTAGATCCCGGAATATAAAACGCACCCTTACTGTATATAGCTTAGCAGGCGGGTAAAGCGAATCGCTTTGATAATAATATTATTGTGCACGCATTGTACAACGCATGCAAAAATATTTATGCTAAAGCTGTAATCACAATGTAAAAATCAATATAATATTACCGCAACAATAGAAAAGGGTATAAAATAATGTCGCCCACTGAAGGAACTGCTGAGTTGTGATAAACCCATTTGGCAGATGACATTTGATATTCAGACCATACCATTGATTAATATAAGTAATATTTTGCTACAGAAGTAAATCTGCTCATTACTTTTTATGGGCGAATAAATTTTTATCACTTTTATCGGCAGAAGATTTCTTAGGAAGCGTAAGAATGAAACTACTGGCTATAAAATATTTACTTGCTTTTATTCGATGGACAATTTCTAAGAATATGTAATATAGCTTTTTTTTCATTTTCATATCAAAAACATTGCATCAAAGTAACGATTAATTAGTACCCAAAATTCCCGTGTACCCGAGCACACGGGCACTAGTAGAGCACTATTCAGCGGCTGGACTATTAATGAATCTGCGCTGTGAGGTGCTGTACCGTAGCCCACCCCTTTCCATCATTCATATGTCATTAACTTTTCTATTCCCACTAATAATCACATATGCATACCTCTCTCGCTTTTTCAACATTCCTACATCTACGCATACATACCCGCCAGTTGTTGGTACTCATAATACCTTTTTCAGTATGTCATCAACCTCTACCAACACTGCCACCACATTTCTCTTATCAATCTTATTTCATTCATCCTTTTAACATACCCAATGCACGCCTTTCTTGAATCACAATCACCTCTTATTTTCTCTTGCAACGCTATTCCCCTGTTCTTTATAAATTTACT
This sequence comes from Papilio elwesi, assembly GCA_029849275.1. Taxonomy (NCBI): domain Eukaryota; kingdom Metazoa; phylum Arthropoda; class Insecta; order Lepidoptera; family Papilionidae; genus Papilio; species Papilio elwesi. The sequence goes on from CM056711.1 coordinate 3,162,818, forward strand.
GGCAGTACATTACATATTTAGCATAGATAGAGCCCGCAATGATAACCATCTTTTGCATGAATGGGCCGTCTCAACCAGTAAAATACCACGGCCTCACAGAAGAGCTCAGATAAAGCAGAAGTATTCTGCGTTTTGTCTGATGAGTGAGGTGCTGGAAGCCTGCATCTACTCATCCTCTTCATCCATTTCAAATATCGAAAGTATGGACAGGGGAGGAGGATTTAACGGGAGAAGGGATTACTACAAATAGAAAATATCATTTTTATGTTTGTCCTCTGTCCATTAAAAGCAGCCAACGTATCTGCAACTCATTTACTTGTTGCAGATGCCCATAGAGGTAGCGGTCACATAACTTCAGGTAAGCTGCTTACTCGTTTCCAACCTTTTACCATATACATCATCATTTATAAATACTAATCTTTACTATTTTAATGAACTAAACTATTTATATGTTAGCCCTATTTTAGGTTGCTAATAAAAGAGAAAGTGTAGTGAGTAGGGTCGAGTGTGGTACTCAAGAAACTAAATTACGCACTTCTCTTCCAACAAAAAGGTTGATTGATCTAAAAGGATATTTACGGTGTGTTTAACTCAGATCTAATATAGTTTCTATTGCGTATCACTATTAATAGAAACTCTATTCTATATATCTCTATTCTAATTCAAATGTTATTCCGATCACGTAGAATCTCTTGTTAAATTATCCATGAAACTGAAGTAAAACCACCGTAAGATCTGTCATATGTACGTATCAGAGTGTTGGGCAGTTAAAGGGATAGATGAGAGGAGAGTACACGCTGCAAAAATGCAAGTATGGAGTAACACGAATGGATAAGGTGCGAAACGAGTATATTAAGGGAAGTTTTAAATTGGCACTAGACACTATCTTGAGAAGCTAATGGTTAGCATGGTATGTGTATGTTATAGGGAGAGAAGAATGACATGTGATGAGGTGTTTTAGATATGTGAAAGGATATGTTGGTAGGTAGGGGTAGGCCTAAGAGAAGATTGATGGATTGCGTGAAATAGGACACGATCATGAAGGGAGTGACTACTGAATTGACGGATATATACATCACATAAAGTGGGAATTAGACAGGAAGATGACGCTGAAATAACTATCCGTGTATCTTGATATCGACATTGTATATGTACACATTTAAGTATATAGTGGGGAATATTCATAAGTTGTATGTTTTCTCCACGGGTTAGTTTTGAAAACTAAACGAGAGTTGCTGTAACGAAACTGAGTTAAACTGTTTGGAAAGTTTGCAATCACGCGAAGCGAGATGGAAACTTCCTTACTTTACCGACTACGTAACTTCTTGACCAATTATTCCGTTTGATTTAACAGTTATATAGAGGTTTTAATAAGTAATAATGTATCCAAATTAGGTGGAATATCAACAGATTCATAAATTTGTAAGGGCTTCCGGTACTTGTGTAAAGATTTGTTCATAATTTTTTTGTTTCAATGGCTTTCTATTTTTTGTTGCCTAATGAAACATAATTAAAAGCTTTCGTAAGAGAAAAAGCCTTACAAAATAAAGACGCAAATAGCTGAGATTCTCTCTTCTTACAAGTTCTACTGATTCTTTTTAACAAGGAAAAATGTAATAACTTTTTTAAAAGTACATTAACATTACATAATGTCTGCTTGACTCTAAGTCACGAGTGCAAGTTTAAAGTTAACCTAAACACTGCATTATTAGTGTTTATTTTTTAAAGTTAAGGAATAAATAAGCCAAATACATAAAAGTCAAAAACTGCGAAATTTAACATGCAATTTCTTATACAATGTTAAATAACTTGATGAATTTAAATGTTGTACAATACAGCACAGCTCTAATTACTTTGTGGAAAATGAGAGAGGCTTTTATTTAGTCTTTTCGTTGGCAGTGTCAAAATTATACCAACATTTTGCGAAATTCCGTATTGTCTTTTATATATATATAACTGCAGTAGCTTCGGTAGTGGCTTAAATCGTATAATGTGCAAGAATATTCTGATTCAAAATTTAGTAAAATATAAGATATTTCTAATTTACAAAACTTATAACTAGCCCTCATTAATCCCTCTGTACATTTTAGTTGAATTTAAAGTTTTAAAATATAATACTAAGGTCAATCCTTGAGCGTCATGTAGACCTATTGAATTTTGAAGATTAGATGGTAAAAGATGGGAAGGGGTCCACAGAATTAATATACAATTTTTGTTACTCCGGGTCCTTGAACTCAGATTTATCAGTCAAATCATCTTACCACGTTATCCTTGAACTTTAAAAAAAATTGACCACTCGCTAGAATCTCAATAAAATACAATATTACATACAATTTAAAAACTCCCGATGCTTATATTTTTAAGTTCTGAATGCATAAACCACAGGTCCGATAATCAAGATTGCTTCCCTTAAGACTAGCTAGACACGTACCGTAATAGAATTTCACTCAACACAGCTGAGTCTCCGCAATCAAAATTCAACAATCAAAATAAGTTTTCCCGGCGCTGTTCCGCGAAGACTTTAAACGTAAGCATCACATATCGCTTATCAGTTTTGGAAAGTTGATTTCACTGAGAGCAGTATATTCTCTAACTTTTGCACATAAATTTTACTCCGATATGCACGTAACACGACGTACCGGAGTCGACTTCAATAAAACACAAATCAAGTCTGCGAAGACGGAGAAAAGACTACATGTATGAAGTCTTCACTATATTTATTCTAACAGGATTGATAAAATGGAAAAGGAAGGAAGGATAAGAAGGCAGATATTCGATCTGATAAGCACAGTTAGTACTACATTAAAAACCTATACAAGATAATAAAATATCCATGTTAATTATTTCTCATCGAAAGAACAATAAGTTTTCTTGTGATTTGTGATATATAAAAGCATCAGTAAGTGCTGAAGGAATTGCAACCATGTTGAAATAATGTAGATAAGGTAATAATTGGATGAAGGAACGCAAAGGGGATTGGGCTTGCGGTTACCTTATTCCTCCAGCAAAATGCATGAAGCAAACATCTACTTCTCACTAGCGGCCGCTGTCTTGCATGCATGTTGGCTTGATATTAGCGGGTTCATCTAATTTTTTTTTAAGGAACGTTAAATTATTAATCAAATAAAATATTCCCTTGCTAACCGATAGCAGCACTACCTTACGGGTCGTATTGTAAATCTAAATCATTCCGGGACCCAACAAACAGAAAATTGCCACAAAATCGTTCCAGCAGTTTCGAAGGAGTTCCGTCACATACATATACAGACAATTTTAACTGATTAAACAGCCATAAACGTAACTCGATGAAACTGATTGGTTAAATAGTGAAATAATCATTAAATCTTTATCGTTTCGTAGTGATTCGTCGTAATTCATAGTCAGGATTATGTAGTCTTAAAGATATTTTCACGTCACTTATAGTCTAGGGGCACACAATGATAAGGGTTGGGTCCTGAGTGCCCCTCACTAAATATTAGGCCCCGTCTCTAGAATAAATTAAGAAATATTTAATCTTAAAATGGTATAAGATAACATAATATGCATTTATAAATTAAAACATGGTTCCTAATTCGTTTCAGAAAAAGGTAAATAACGGAGACAAAAACTATTTATATGAGTACGTGCGCAAGTTTTAATTAGCAATACTTTTTCATTCATCCATACATCTGTTTGAATAGGATGAAGTTCTCCAGGCCTATTTGAATCAAGGCGATATTTACACATAAAATATGGGTGGTTGAAATTTACAAAGATAAAACCTTTGCCAAAAATTATTAATTAAAATAGCAAAAGGGCAGGACACATTGGTCGTGGAATGTACGACCGACGGGAACAAAAGAAAGGCCATCAATCTGCGTGTGTAGGCGTGGCAAATGGAGAACCATCTGGTCAAAGTAACGGGAGTCCACTGCGGGTTGGCAGGTGATGATGGGCCAATGCTTGTGACGGTCCTTGGGTGCGGCCTATGCCTATTAGTAGATATATGTCTTAAGGACTGCCGACAAAAGTGCAAATTCTACATAGGTGGGAATACACTAGAATAGTTCAAAAATAAATAAATAATTGAAGAAATAAACCCTTGTACTTTATCCATTAAATTCAAAATTGAATAAAAAAACATAGGATAAAAAGTTCGTAGAGTGTTCCAAATTCAAATATGCATGTTGCTGACGCATGTTGAGCATGTTGTTCACCTGCTTACCTAACCTATAAGATTTTCTCCTACCAAATATCGTCTAATGCGATTAAAGAAGTTTTCACTTCAAAATCGTTAAAAAGAAATTTCAAGTTGTCTAAACCTAGTTTCCGCCTCGTTACTTCCTTAGACGTGCTCGGATGAAATATTTCATCTTGATATTTAAAAAAAAATTACAAGACTTCATTAAATCAATGACGTTGAGGGATAAGAGAGGCTGAACATTTTCAATTCACCAACTTATAAATAATAAACGAAATACAATTTCGTTAAGCTGCCAAGAAATATTGACATTGTCAATGACACTCTTGATAATTAATACTATATTAAGATCATTATTAAACTATTGTGAGATATTATTAATGAACTTTTTATAAAAACAACGGCTTTTATATTTCAGACCTCTCGGAGGCCCTTCTTTAGGGTAAATTGGATTAATTCGCGGTCGCGAAACGCCTCGCACAGTGCGCCTGTGCTCGTAACGCGCGACTTGATGGAGCGGGGGGCAGGGGTGAAATAATATTGTAACCTTAGATACATTGATACAGTACAAGAAGTATCAAATATGCCATAAAAGGTCAGAAAGTGAAGATTCGAACACGTCTTAATTAAGACGCTTTTCCTATGGGTTACGTCATGCGATTACATTTTACGCTTAAGCGACAAACACTAGCTGTCATCTGTTTTCTTATTATTTTAATTACGCTATTTTATTCACACCATTTGACATGTCTGAATGTTGCTGGCTGGAAAACTTTTCACCGGTGATTTTGTATGGTGATGTACGAAGTTAGAAACGCTGTATTCAATTGTTTGCAAAAAAGAAATAAAAACAAAGGTTATTTTAATTAATTTTACTTCTACATACAACGCTGTACGTACTACGTGTACGTCCGCAGTACGTACGTAGGCTAAATACATGGATACACACGAAAATATTTTGAAAACTCTTTACTGGGGATCTTTATAGCTTCTCAAGTTCACAATCTATTAACATTAATCACTAATGAGCGTTTTCATTGGTTAAGCGCTCGTGGGTTAATAGCCAACTTGTAAAGATTTAAGAGCCTATTGTGTCTGCAGAGTGACTTAACTGCTGCCGCGATCTAACTGTTATACCATTAATTAACAATGGCCGACATTATAAGCTTTATCTTTCCAACTAAAGTACCAACAATAACAAGTTTAACACGAGAGGAAACTATTTGATGCCGTGACCATATTTAATAATGGATTTAGGTCCACAACAATATGAGATCTGCACGTAATGATTACCGCTAGGCATTACGTTAAGCGACAATGAGAAGAGTATATAGAAACAAACACCCGACAGTCCGGGACAGAATGCGAATCTAATGACACCTCACTCATCAAAATCGGTCAAGCGTTCAGTACAGGAGTTCATAATGGAACGAACATATACATACATAAATTTAACACATACAGATCCACGTAAAAATATAAACTGTTTGACGGGAGAACAGCACGAGAACGTAGTTCTGAAAAGAATTTTGAATGACAAAATTTAGAAGACTGTATTAATTACTTATTATATTTTCTGTTCTCTTTTGATAATAAATTGACCTAAAAAAATATATAAGCTTTATTAAGACACATAATGCTACTTTATAACTGAGTCCTAATTAAACTAATTAAAATAATTTCTAAAAATGCCCTCAGGTACTAATTAAATATTTATCTTTCCTTATTATAGCCTACATTATTAATTACAATACGTTTTTACGTGATAAGGAGATTTTGTTACTTTTTTTGATTGCTTTACTTCATCGAAAATAGTATGAAATCCATACTATAGTAAGAAGTGTTCATATTCGAAACGCGTATATAAGGTGAAGTAAGGTAAGTGATAAGAAAATGAGAAGCAAAAGGTTAAATAACAGGATATGAGAAGAGAAGAATGGCATTTGACTAAGAGACTTTTAGACATGAATGTGGAGGGATATATCGGTAGGGACAGGCCTAGTAAGATATATATAATATAGCATGAAAGTGACATGATTAAGAAGGAACAACGGAAGTAACTGGCACCCTCGAATCAGAAAGCTAAACGCGTAATGAGTGACAGCCCAAACCAAGCTCCCCTCTCGGGGGCCGTAAAGTCCAGTCACACCATGGAGCGTCCGCCAAAGCGACCTAAAAGCTCGGCGTCCTCCCAATCCGGTAATAATAATACAGAAAGCTCCCTACGTAAATATTCTCAATTGGAGCCTCAGCTCGGGCTGGAGCTCTCGACCTAAGTACTCTTAAAGAGCCAAGCCTACTAGGCACCTCGAGCCCGGTGTAGCTATAGATGCCTCTTCTAGGCAAGCAGTGACAAGTCAGCCACAAAAAAATGCCCTCATCTAGTCAAATCCCGTGACATTGACCAGACCAGGATTACGTCTAACCGGACAGTTGTCGTGGAACGGGAATCGATGTATTCAATTTTGTTTGATTTATGAATGGATCCTGAAAAAGTAAACATCATCGTAAAACCTTTTAACAGTTTATGTTGCATAGAAAACCATAAAGTTGAACCGTTGTAAGGGGCCGAAGAGCGCTGTAGGCACCGTAACTCAAGAAGTAATTTAAATCGCCTTCACTGTTAGACAGTTTACAATCAACGATTGACGGTCTGTACGAATGCAGAACGATAACTGGAAGCGTTAAAGTTAGACGACAGAGGGGCAGATCGTCGGTGCATCGTTGTCCTATTACGTGAGCGCTGAAAATTTAATAGATGCAACTTTTTTCAAAAATTCAGCCTTAATAAGCTTAAACTTACTTACTGCGCTTATATAGAAAACTACCAGCTTGAATTTATATAAAATGTAAGCAAAACAATTGACGACGAATAAAAAGGCTTAATACAATACGCTACGGAATTTTCGATAGAGTGTGAGCATACAGAGTGGTGTGGCCGCTTCAGTCTTTCTCCGGCTCTCGACGAGTAAGCTCGTACGGTTTTGCTCTGTGAATACGATAGACGTTATCTCGACTGCGGGAACAATTTGCGAATAAACGTGATTCTATTATTAATAGTATTTAAAGCGATACGTTGTGTTATAAAATAGGGGTCGTTTTAGGTCGTTACTATGGGCTTCTATTAGGATTAATGGTACTTACCATTTGTCGCAAAATGTAAATTAATACTGTGTTGTGGAATGAACAGATTTTTTTGAACGAGTGATGTTACGGCCGCCGGTAACTTGTGATATGTCATATTGGTAAGTTATTCTTCAAACTTTTATATAATATGTAACCAGACTCGGTGTTTTTCAAACACTTTGCGTCAAATTTAATTTATTTTAATGCTTACATTTTTTTTTCTTCAAGTAATTTTGGAATATTCAATTAGGAAAATAGTAATATTAAATTTAAAACTTGTGTAGTATTTATTACTTACACGATTACTTACATAATTAAATACATTATTTGACATCATTAGCTCTAGATTAAATAGTACACGATATGAAAGCGAATAGCGACGTAATCACGCAAAAAATATTAATAAGCTCTCAAGCCTCTTACCCATTAGGGGATAAACAGAGGTAACAATCGTAACCATCAATTTAGTTGATTAAGATTATTTTTGATTTTGGTAATAGCTCCATCTATATTGTAATACTTCAGGCTCCCCAATTTTCTTTTTGTTGACTTGTAATGGCACTTTTACTACACAATTAATGGCACTTTTAGCAACCCTGTGTACTTGCATTCAAAAAACTATTACATATGACAAGTGGTAAAAACCGGTTGATACGCCGACAGGTTGGTAGTATAACAATGACTCTACATTGAATACATCATTGATAGTTAATGCCTTATGCCAATGATTTCATAGTCATACATCCTTCTCAAGGAGGGTTGGCGTCAGGCAGGCGGCTAGGACATGACTTTATTGAATGTCTTAGTTCCACGGGGATCTGTTGAAACGTAGTTTTGGGCAACGTCTATTATCACAAGCTGTCCAAATAAGTTATAGGAAATATAAGTTTATATTCAAATTAATTTATTCATCGTCGTATAATAATTCCATTGTATATTTGATACGTTTTAATAACATTCTATTAGTCAATATTTGTAATTTAATTTATATCAAAATGTCGATGAACCAGTTTGTCATCATTAAACCGATTTTAGATAATGACGGCCACATACAGGTCGATCCAGCGTAAGTAGACTACTCACAAGTTGGACCAATGATCTGGTCAAGGTTACGGGAGTCAATCAAAGATGATGGCGGTAAGGTACCGATGTTTGTAGCTGGACCAACAGCTTAAACGAGAAGCCGATTTTAACTACTGTAGCATCAATGGAAAGATACATTTAAAAGTAAGAACGACTATATTTTCACTATCGTCGCGCAATACGGAGATTTACCAAGAAATTAATAACACAAACATATCATGATTCGACGAGAGAGCCAAGTACCGTGCCTTCCCCTGCAGGATTATATGTTTTATTTCATAGGAGAAGCTAGTGGTAAACGAGCAATGTATTCGCCTGATATTAAAGGTCAGTTACCCATAGGCATCAAAATCAAATATCAAAAATAGGTATTTTATTTCGGGGGTAAGCAGAGGCAACAGTAATTATTAGTTTTTCTCGAGTCCAAAAGTGACAGAGGTAAGCCTTACGTTATAATGTAACAGGCACAAATATATGCAAATGTTATATTTCGTACACTTAACATGTAGCAACGGAAAACCACTCTTGATCAGATAGATCTTGTTTGACGTTGGATCGCTAGTCGGGCTGTTCTACTAAATTATTTATTCGATTAATTCGGAAAATGTGGCTTACTGGAGAATATAAATTCAGTGGAAATATTTCCAAGTTATCTACATGGTACATCCTTATTCCTTGCTCTTCCTTTTATTTACTGTGGTAGAGCCAAAGGGAGTATTAAATTACGAATGTACATTTCAATATTGGTGGCCTACATTTCAAGATTTTGCTCCCCCATTTGAATTTCTTCGTCGCGGATTAAATATTTTTTGGTTTAGTTTTTGATATAGATGTAGAGGGATATATCGATAGGGGGAAAAGATGGACGGATCGCGTGAAGGATTACACGAGTAAAAGAACAATGAAAAATTTTAAATATTATAAAACCTAAATAATCTCTTACGTAAATAACATTGAGCTAGATTCTTTGTATAAAACAGATCAGACGATATGCTGACTGCTAATCCACTTGCTCCTAATTACTAGATAGGATCGGCGGCACTGCTGACACGCGGTAATCGATATAGCCGACTCTAATCGCGCCTACCTTTATTCACGGCGTCTGTGCGCTGAACCTACGACTTCATTACAAGATAATGTATTATGTATGAACATATAAAAGGTACTTCTATAATTACGCCATTACAGTATATAGGTGTTATTATATTTCACCGACCTGTCTTAACTTGGTCAGATTATAATTAAACTCGCATAGTATTATAATTATGAATGACTAACAAAAACACTCAAGGAGTATAAAGGGCCCTAAGTATCCAATATAACAATGCCTTCTGGATGTTAGCCGCGATTGGTGTTGACAGCTTTTCAGCTATCATCAGAAGACGTATAGCATCCCTGTTGCAACGAGTGCGGGGCACTTCCAACAGCCTCCTCAGGACAGTGGTGCGGAGATTAGACATGAACAGTGCCGTTATGCGGCACTGGACCCGTGTCCATCTAAGTAAAGACACGACTATTACATATAACAGATTTTGTTAATTTAAGAAATACTAGTTTATAATATGCCTAGTCCGTTATAAGCCGACAAAGTTCACAATGGGTCAGTGACATGTATAAGCACTGATGACAAGGGGTAGGCAGAGATTTCGTATTTCCATTTGTCACAGGTTTCACTTACGGTATATTTTACTAAGTCGCTATTCCTGCCTAACTCGTGTACATATACATTAAATATGGTATCGTGCTGACGAAAGTTTATAAGAAATTTATATTGTTAAATTTTGTTTAGTAAAGATACGTTTAGTTCACTCGCTTACCCCACCTTTTATTGAGCTTCACGATGTTGGTTGAGTTTGACCATTTCGTTATTACTCGTATAATCACGCAGAGTTGTCGGCACATACGTTTCTTAAATTTGTACCTTGTTACGAACTAACAGTGGTACTTTTTTTTATCGCTGAACATTGGAGGGTTGGAAAGAGGTATTCCCTGTTAATATTAACACCACTTCCATTGAGAAGAAATGTATATTCCTTAGAAAAAAAAATCGTTAGCATAACGTCCTTACTTGTCGCTGCCGCGGAGCGCTTGCTCGGCTCGTGTGGTCTATGTTCAAGCTAAGACGCAAGAAGCTTCTATCAGGCGCTCCTAGATAACCAGTTTTGAACGTTTCAGTTTTGCACATCCATAATACTAAAGAAATTACAACTTTTATTTCCCGCTCCCACATTATAAAACACACCCAACAATTTATAAAAATCGTATAATTGAAAATATTTAAATAGGTTAAGAAATGTCTGAAGTCAATCGCCAGATAATGCGTTGCAAGAAACAAAGTTGCTCGCGCATTTCCTATGTATAGTCGAACTGTGCCGTCATATGTATCGTCGTTGCCAACAACTATAATATTATGACAGCGATTGTTTGCCAGTTGCCAGTACCGCTGTGCTCCACTTGAAGCAGCATTTTACACGCTCTTTATAAAATGCTCAACATTTTTAATTGTGTTAGTGACACTAAAATATATATCGAAATGCACTGACTCGTGGAAATTGTTACAGTGGAAAACATAATACATATATTTATGTGTATGCGTATTGAATTCAATAATGCACGCTTATAATAAAATTACAAAGCGCAGGATACTTCAGGGTACTGTAGATTTCTAAAAGTAAAAGATTTATTAAAAAGCTAAAATAAATAATTATTTCGTCTTTAAACTAATATTAAATTGGATATCATCTACCGGGTAGGAAGGCGCTAATGTACGTGGCGATCTCTAAGGGCTTAATTAATTATTAATTTAAAATTATTTGATAATATTCTTTCATACTCTCTCTCTCTCTCTCTCTCTCTCTCTCTCTATGCGCCGTTTTTCCTCAGAATCGCGACCTTTCTTCGTGACCTTCTCTTTCTTTCGCTCACTGTGTTCCTCTGCGAGGTGAATGGCATTGTGCATTGCAGTTTCAAGCGTGGCACATATTTTCTCTGTGCAGCGCATGGAGTGGTGACCTCTAGGTCTCTTACTCTCAATTTTGCCCGAAACGGTGAGTTTTCTATATTTTCGGGCAATTTTTCGTTTTTGCGGTTTTGGTTATTATTTCACGAAACCTTCGACGTCGTTTTACTCATATTACTAAGAAACTACTCTTTCCAACATACACGTATAATGTTTACCAGAGAAGCTACGATTCCAAATCATGGCTGGCTACCACGCCCTTGGTTATATTATTTCATGTACAATATTTCATACCTTGTAATCGGTCAGTATTCTTTAAGTACGTCTTAAATTCACTCCGGAACGGTATATAAAAGATGATAACAGAGATAAATAATATTTATTTGAACTCCGATAGCGAAATGGTTGTATTCTCAGCCTTAAAATTGAGAGGTTTCGGCTATTAAGAAAAATTATCTAATGCGAGAGAGAGATGGCGATATTCAAATAAATAAACTTTGATTAAAATTATACTTTATAGCTTTCCGTAGATTGTTAAAAGTAACGTTTAGCTTAAATGTAAAACTCTTCGGAATAATTCCTGACCCTGATTTTTGTTTTAACAGAGCTCCAAATGCGGATTTAATTACCATTACAGTCGATGATTGGCATTCCACTACCGTGCGGTTTTCGCGTAATTTCCTGCCTCATACAGCCGCGTTGTGGAATGATCCGTCGCCAGCGGTATTTCCAAACCAAAACGACGTAGGTTTTTTCAAGAAGTTAGTGTACTACTTCCTTAAAAGGCAGCAACGCATCTGCAGTTCCTCTGGTGTTGCGAAGGATAAACGGTGTCGGTGATATCAGGCGAACCGCAAGCTCCCTTGCCCTTTATGCTATAAAAAAATTGCTCTTCATCAATAATCGCCGTCCTAATTCAGCCAATTTGCACTCTTGTGAAAGTTGGAAAACGTATCCGAATATTAATTTTTATCAAAAACTGATGGCTATTGGAAATTCCGTATCAGGTTTTGAGAGTTTGCATTTATTTAACTGACACATTAACGTAGAACATTGTGCTACGGAAAATCTTTAAAACGCTAAGACCATTTCCGTCGAAATGATCCCGATATTTCCACTTCATGTGATTGCGATAGACTGAAGCTGTAATTCAGAACGTGATCATAATATCTAGTATAGTATTACTTTAAGCTTACTATTACTACTTATGTTGGAGAAGGATTTATCGCAACTGTTTTATCGATAAACGAACTTGCGACCCGTCCCGGCTTCACATTCATCCTATCATAAATGTGTAAAATATTTAAAATTCTAATTAATATCCATGACAACTAATGTTTACAATATCCGTTCCATGGTCTCCGACAATCTTACTGTACCACAATACACAACTACCATGGTGACAGAAATTTAAGAAATAATTTTCCTTAACTGCCAAATAGTCCGACGGAGGAATGTCGCCAAGAAAAAACAAACACAAATAATTAAAAGGAAAGTTCAAATACACTAGTTTAATAAGTTTTGTGCTTTTATTTTATATCGTTTGTTATAATCCTGGGTTAATTATCTATAGCCAATAAGAATCGGTATAGAGACTTTAACAGTGGTAGAGCCCGCAACAACATGTATTAACATGATTTTGTGGGGCGAAGACTGTATCTTTGTATTATACACGCAATAAAACAGCTTCAACATGTCTCAACCTAACAATAACATTTTCAACTTTAGTCAAGTTATTCGGCGAAATTAAGCCTACCGGTGGCCAACGAGCAAGTATGCAAAGATGTAGGAGTACCGAGTAGTACCGAGAGAATGTGTGCTACTATCGTATTTAACATAAAAACCGGGATCCCGCCTGACTCTGAGTTACCCTCTGTTTTATCTGAGAATACACGATGTGAATGAAACCACCACTATACAAGACTTAATTTTTTATTGAGATTGATTTTTTGATAATGTCTTCAGACAAAACTACCTACATTATTAACTATATATCTTCACACCTCTGTTTAAAATCAATCTCACAAATATCGATTCATTTAACCTATAAGTACAAAAACTTATCAGCTACAGTTTTATGACAAAAAGTAAGGACATAACAATCCGTACGTAGTAAGTATATGTATCTATGTAAAAACATATAATGTAAACATAGCTTAATAACATTAAATTAAGCCTAAGACACATCATTTTCAACAATATTGAATGAATTTGTCTACCTTTACCTAATTTATGTGACAACAAATCGCTCGAGTTCCGCGTCGACGGCGGGTCGCAGCGCGTACGGCACGGGACGCGCGCGCCGCCACACCGGCACCGCCCTCGCCTTTAACTCTAACTTGATCGTGCCTTTTTTAAACGATTCGTATCTATATATGTCTTCAATTTATTACAACTATTATTGTCAACATGAGCTACTGAATATTTTGTGTCTGGAATAGAGGGAAATTGTATGCCAAACGCACGCATCCACTTGCGACCGAATAACGAGTTGCTGTCATCGTTATCTATCACAATTAACTTTAAGCCATGAACAATCTTGTTGTTATACTGAAAAAATTAAATTCACCTCTCGATAACACCTTTTGACCGTTATACATTATCAAACACGACTTGCGCTGAGTTAACTTAATATTACTAAAATATTTTAAATACGTACTTCTATTAATGATACTCGTTCCCGCTCCAGTGTCACCTTCCATCGCTAACGGCCTTCCGTAGACCCGCACATTCAATATCCGCCTTTTGTCCTCATCGTTATACACCTGATACACCTGATTCCCTTCGTCCTCACTAGAAGTCCTATCTTCGTATTCCACCTCAGAGGCTACCTTATGCTCGTTACTACGCTTACGATGCCGACACACTTTGGCTATGTGGCCGCGATTACCGCACACAAAACACTCCACATTCACAAACGGACAGTTCTCCTGACGATGCGATTGACCGCATCGAAAACAGCTGCTCCTACTTACGCGGAGTGAAAGACTGATTTTTTTATTGAGTACCCGCGATCAGAAAAAAAAATTTTTCAGACAAAACTACCTACATTATTAACTATATACATAACAGAGACCTCATACTTTGGAATCTAGATCTAGATAAGAGTTTGATTTTTGAAAAAAGGTTTGGCCTAAAACGCGGACGGTGTCGCGGGTGCAGTTAGGTTAATATAAAAGCTTGGGCACACGAAAATGTAAATATAAGTCCCAGTAGTAATTTTATTTTAGTAGGTTTTTTTGTTAACGGCCTTCGCATTCGATGGAATGGTTGGAACAGCATTAGCATATTAATTAACACACGTTCTGTTCGCTCTTGAAACTGATGCTTGTAATTTTGCTCTCTGCTAGTCTGTAAATTCTGTCTCTCTAAAGTTTCGTGAAGCTTAAAATCTGTTGGTAAGTTGAGGACTTTAATCTAATAAGTTTGTTTGTATTGTAATAGATGGCGCTAATAGTTATGTTAATCGTGTTGTACTGTGACCCCGCTTTAGTTTAATTATTTCGTCATAAAATTTTAATCGGAATATTTACCCAAAATAAACTAACACTAAACTGTAAGCTTGTTTCTTTATATTTTGTAACTAAAAGTATTCATTCGACCTTTAAAAAACAATATGCATTGTTAATTTATTAGTTTCTTGTGAATTTATGCAGGTCTCCTGATACCCAAACGATGTTGTGAAATTTACGCGAGTCCACCAAACGAGAGCGACAAGGGACCGATCTTTTTGGCGATTCCCATGAGAAGCCAAAGACCAACGGAGGACGTACATCGGCTCTCGGTGATGGCGTTGAAATAATTTGTTCATAATCCCTTAGGTTAGTTATAATAAATATTAGGAGGAAAGGAAAACCGAATAACAGGAAGGATTTGAACTAATCAAACTTACCTTCAGTCATTGTCAGATATCGATTCCGGAACAACCTTCGTCAATTGCAATAACGTCGGTTAAAGTAACGAGGCCTCGTTAGTTCTTGAAGTTTCGAGTCTTGAAGAGAGACGTAATTATTAAGTAATGATTTTAGTCTATTATTATTATTTATTTCTAATTTAAATTCAGAAAAGAGTTTTGATGAACAACATCAATGGTTGGTCACAAAATATGATTAGTAAAATATAATAAATGTTATTATCTAGAGTATTGTACGTATAGACAGTATACGAACATACATATATGTATTACCGGAACACGCCAAAAAAATGGGAATTTCATAAATCCATCGAATCGAAGAGGAAGAGGATTGGACGGGGGAAGGATGAACTATGTAACTCATGTGCAACTTATTTGCTTGTTGCGGATGCGTAGAGGTGTTGTGTAGGTACGTGCGAGTGAAGTAATTAAAACACTAGACTCATTGACAGTTGGTTTAATACTGACTCTTGTCAAGCGCACGCACAGGGGACACGCAATCATGTACGTCAATGGGTAGCGGTCAATTAACACCAGGCTTGAACGTTGCCCACCTTCATTCATTAAAAATATATATAATCTTAAAACAGTCCCTCCGTAGTTACTGAAGGAGCAGAACAAGGATCTTTTTCCAAATCGGGGTCCGCGTACTTTAATTTTGTTATCCAAGTTTTTGGCCAACTGACTAAAGGCTATGGTTTTTTGCGAGTTTGTACCACCATTCCATTGTGACCTCTTGAAGACTAAACGGCTTAACCGATTTTGGGGAGTGAGGTGCTATTATGTTAGCATTTTTTCCCGGAGTGTCATGAGGTTAGGATAAAACCCATATAGTGGAAGTAAATCCATAAAATGTCAATCATACAGTCAGTCGGGTACTTCTTAAATAAACTGTAACTTTTGTATCTTAGAGAATAATTCTATAAATGCTTCTCTAAGTATTATGTAAGATTCATATTTAAATAATACAAAAAATTGTTCGACCGGACTCGCACGGGTAAGTTTCAATATCAATATTGCACGTTAACAATGAACCGTATATTAGTCAACTTTTTTTATAGTACAAGGTGGCGAACGAGCAAGCCGTTCACCCGATATCAAGTGACCGCTACCTATATGCATCTGCAACGAGCTAATGAGCTGTTTTTAATATTAGAGTTTTTTTTAATATTACCAAGTGGCAAACGAGCAAGCGGCCCCTGGAAATAAGTACCGCTACCCATAGGCATCCGCAACAAGCTAATGAGTTGCAGATGCGTTGCCTACCTTCATGGACGAAGGAGGAGACAAAGAGAAAAAAGGATAATTCCATTCCCTGTCCATCCCCTCCTCATCCGTCAAATCCTCTTCCTCTTCCCATCCTTTCCTTATTAGAAAAGGGTAGGAGGGCGAAAAGGACTACAATTAGGCCTCCGGCACGTCACTCATCAGACGAAACGCAGAATACTTCTACTTCACGCCTGTCTTCTGTGACGTCGTGGTATTTCACCGGTCGAGCCGGCCCATTCGTGCAAAAGATGTTGTTATTGCGGGCTCTACCACTGTTAAAATTCGAATACTTCGCTTATCGAATCTTCGAAATCAAAGTCTTCTGGGTAATGTGACTTGGTGAAAGGATTATTTAAATCGATCCATTAGTTTCACAATATGCACAGTGCAAGCAAACAAATCTTTGATCTTTGCAAAATTAGTGTTATCTATGCCAATACTAATAAAGTGGAAAGTTTTGATTACCTCGTTAAATAATTTATAGTTTATATGAACATTGGAATAATCTAAAGCGAAAAGTGTTCCTATTAATCAAGATGATCCTGCAACAAATGTTTCCAACTCGCCCCAGCCAGCGGGGCGGGTTGTGACAACTCGCAAATTATACCAGCTTACACTGGTTTATGCCGGGTTTAGGCGGAATTAAGCAGTGTGTAATCGTTGTACTAACCCCGGATTAAAACTTTTATCCTTAAGAGGCACTGCCCTTAGTAATGAAGAAAGTTCCGCCTATGACCTTGCAAATGTTTCAACGAGTGTCAATGACTAAACTATTTCTTTTTAAAAATAAATACGTATTGGTTATCAAAATTTAGACAAAAATTTACACGTTTGTGAATTTCTTAAACTATTCCTAATCGTAAATTTGAGAAGGTTAAGGAGCTATAAATTAGAAACAGCTGGGATACAAACTTTAGCTGGAAATGAGATCCTCAGCAAGAACAACTTCGAGCATTAATCTTACGTAATACATTCATGTACAACTGTAGATAGATAGCACTTTTCTGTTTGGTTAACCAGTATAAAGTAACTTATGTGTTGACGTTACTTAATGAGTCACATATACATAATAAGATCTGTGGAAAATGTTTCTTAGTTTGGTACAATCAGTAAGGTCGGGTCTTGCGTTTAATTCAGTACAATTTCTTCTGTCACTCAGCAATAGAATACAAACTATTTTACTTGAAAAAAAGGTTCGAAAATGGCACAGTGAGAGGTTCACCTCTGTTTTTAGTTTCACGTCTAATAAACATGACCAAATTACGGACGAGGTCGTTTTGACATCGCTTTTTAAGGACCACTTTCTATGAGAAGTTGTTTTATTCTCTAGAGATAAATACGAAATGCCACGCTTAAAGTGCTTGAGACGGACAAAATGTACTGTACTATCTATTTTACGATGTACAGTAAAATATAATTTAGAAAGCTTAATTTCAATAGAAATATTGCGGCTTGCTTTGTGCTGTGTATTCTACTGAGTACATTTCAACATGATATAAATAAAAAACAATCCTAAGTTATTTCTAGATAATCTACGATCAAAATCACAGTGTAAAAGTGTTTTAATCGATTCAATAGAATGAGAATTTCCCCACAAGTATACAAATCATTCCTCTTCATAAATGACGATCTTGGAAGATTTGCATCTGGTACTTTTTAATTGCTATGATATAGCTGGCTCTTAGTGCTTCAAACTGTGTTCATATCAACTTTTCCTAAGACTTTTAAATGTGTGTTTTTCACGTTCACGTGTGTTCGGTTTTCTTATTAATCTTTTTCACTCCCAGCTGTACTTGTATTAATATTTTAAAAGCTGTAAACTTTAAAAACTGACATCCATTACAAAAAATAACGATTGGAAAAATAATTCTCAAAATCGATTCATAAATGTAGAAGAATTAAGTAAGTTAGTTAAATTATATTCGCTGTATCCCTTTGTTAGTGTAACGGCCTCAAGATGATTATCTAAAAACAATTTAATTCACTTGATAATTGCACTACCGTGCTCGTTAAGTGTGCACTATTCAACAAATACCAAAGAGTAATTTATTTCTTGTTAAAACTGCGATGTAAAAAAACGTTGTAAATTCACTATACAACATTTACAACGAAAAGACGAGTAACAAAGCGCCGTTCTCTTGTAGGAAAACGGGCGTGAAATTTTTCTTTCATTCTTCCGGAGAGTCAACGATAAATCTTTCTTGAGCATTAAACGGGATCCATCTAATACAACACTGTATATTTTGATCACGTCTCGTACTACGTACTCGTGCTTACAAAACCGTAGCCTGTATATGTTTTAACCATGCTCAATTTTCAACTTAGGTAACCTCAAAATTAATTTTGTGACTATATTGCAACAACATGCAATATAATCTCTAAAGCTTAACAATTTTTGAAGTTTCAATAAGTATATTTACTGATCTTATGATTGCGTTACCAACATTTTTTTACAGAAGAAGGTGACAAACGAGCAAGCGAATCATCCGATATTAAGTGACCGCTATGTATATTTCCTTTTCCTACCCATCCCCTCCGATACAAAATCTTCTTCCAATCCAATCATATCCAAAATATTGACATATTATTCTTAATATCAGTAGATGGCGCTAGCAGTCGTAGTCAAATATAAGGTTGTTGCGTAATTTAAGAGTAAGATAAACAAATGATCTGACTATGAAATTATGCTCCCTGTTACCTAGCAGTACCTATCCATAGTGTGAACCTAAACTATAAACGGATGCACTACATAACGCGAACAAGAAACAGTTAGTTTAAAAACCAATAAACTCGACTGACACACTCCGGGGATGAATACGAATCTCGTGATACCTCACTCTTCAAAATCAATCAAGCAGTTTAAGCTGCAGTTCATTACAGTACGGACATACATACAAAAGACATAATCAGAACCTATCAGTTCTGAGTTACATACATATACATAAAAGCTATATAAAAGTAATAACTATTGCGATCGATTACAATTAAATTGCACATTCAAAAAAATAAACAGTAATTTTCTTTTTAAATTGCTTTAAGATTTATTCATGTTAATCGAGGTGTAGCGTAAATTATTAGTTCAGTGTTGCTAGACTCGGGAGCTCGGTGCGACTAGACTAGAATACCACGTGAGATTACTACGTAACAAGGGCTTTGCTCTACGATCTTGCTATTTTATTCATCATCTCATGTGTATGTTAATTGGTACAAGTGTTATATTTTATTGCTTAGTATCAAAATCTGACAGCCCTTGTAGTTTTATTTATAATTTCATGACAGTATTTTATTCGATCTATTGGTAATACTGGTCGCATTATTTCTGCCAAATTCAAAGAATAAGTCGCAAGCAGAATGGTTGAACAATAAATTATCATGAAATTCGTTTGCGAAACGATTTTCTTGTTTTGCTTACAAACGCGTTCGTTCGTTTACGTAAGAAATGGCCTATGAATAAATCCAGATAGAATTTATTTTATCGACTAACTTTGTATTGTTTATATACAAATTAAGACAGAGTTATATTAAAGAAGGTCGTCAATGTGGCCTAAAGGTTCACGTAAAGACCTCACAGCGTCGCTGAAGATAGGACAATCAACTAGTGGTTGCGGCAGGTCATTGCTTAAGAGTGACGAGGATCGACCTTTTTGGCAAATTAATGGAAGCAGTCTGATGATAATGATGTGATTTTCAAAATTAAAAACTGTATAAAATATTTGCACGATTGTAATCAGGCAGTGACAGTAGTCATTAGTATACTTCAAAATTCAACCCTGTAGGGGGTAAAAAGAATAAAAATACAGTTAGCACGGAAAACTTGAAAACATCGTAAAGTTTTACATAAGATTGTACAAATCAAGCCCACCGTATTCGATTATGGATCAAACTCATGTAGTTCCCTAGTTCAATTAATCTCTCTTATAATAAACAAAACAGTGGGCTGCATCGTTATCGTTTCAGTCGTTGGTTTTCTTCTGCTGCGCCTACGCCTCCCTCATTGATCACCACGAAGATGGGTCCCGTGCCGCCATCGTCCATTGGACTCCCGCGACCTTAACGATATCATCGATTCATCTGGTGGGTGGCTTTCCAGCGTTGATCCTTACGTGAGCGTCATTCTAGGATCTTTCAACCTCATCGGCTATCCGTTTTGCGCAATGTGTCCAAACCATTGCCACTTAAAACTCGTGATTCTTCGGGCAATGTCGGTTGCTTTGGATCTACTGCTAATTTCATAATTTCCCATGCGATGTTTTAGTTCCGATCATAAGCCGCATATGGCAATGCAACAAAACAAAATTGTATATTTTGTTAAGTGGTAATGTTACCGATAGATGGCCCGCACTTTACCATTAGTCTATTTATATTCTCTTAAAAGTGATGCTAGCAAGTTGTTTCAATCCTTTTCTGTCATGTCACAAAACAAATGAACATATAAATCGATTAGTTGGATTGTGAGATATGTCAACAAACGGATGGAAACTAGCCGTATATCTTACATCCGATATACATTAATTACTATGCGGGAAATTAAACCATGTAACTATATAAAAACATAAAACGTCCTTAATCCTAACACAAGGGTATAAAGAGCTCAAAAAACATGTTTTTTGTTCACGGCTACAGCTGTTCTTTTCTCACACGTCGAGAGAAAGAAGCGAAATAAATTCATTATGCTCCAATAATTTTCATATTGCTTCATATTTCAGTACTCAGGGAAGATTTTAATTTCTATTGTATTTAGATTCACATTGCCTTTCAAATAGGTCTGACAGTTATGGAGAGGACTTAGAATTTAAACGTATCTTCACTTTTGTATCAGATGAAATTAAAATCGATAAAATTGTCCACTTTTTATCGATTTATTTATTATTTATGTCACACAAGTCTCCTCATTGATATCTCTTTAAATGTACTATATAATCTGTAGTTATGTCGTCTCTGTACGTTTATTTTTATCGTATCTATTTGTCCCTGTATACTCTATGGGAGGAGTGCATCACTGGGAGGGACCAGCCCTCTTTATCATAAATATCCCGAGTGATCGAGCGATGATTTAGATTAATTTGACATGGGTTTTAGTTTATTTTATTTCCTTTTTTGACTAATTGAAACACACTATGGACGCCATCTTTGTTAAAAGCAGCCAGTGTTACTATTAACGCGATAAAAAAATGAAGCAGCAACACAACCCTTTTTAATATATTTTAAGAAAGTATTCCCTTTATAATCTCTAAGCGAGGTAAATCCAGCTCCAGCAGCAATTGTCGGAATGTCCATCGCATTTGGACAGAAATTCGCAAGAATTCGCAGAGTAAAGGTGTCGTCGAGAGAGAAGTATTTATAACAACTATTACCATTGAACATGACGTGAATCACGTGCCAAGAACCAAGAAGACGTCTTCTTGTTTGTCCCTTTCTAACATAGAATATTTAGTATCATTCTAGGTGGTTGCACCATCATTGTTAAAAGCTGTTTCAAAAATCACACATCACATTAATATAGGTAAATATCTTTGAAAATCAATATTTTCTTATCTAGTACCATCTCTAAGGCTTATGATTAATATTGTAGTATATTTTTTTATGACTAAAATCAACTAGTATAAATAATTTTACACAGCCAATAATTGATAGACTTTTCCAGTTAAAGGTAATTGGAAGGATCAAACAATTTATTGTTACCTCATAGGAAAGGAGGCAACATTTGTTTTCACCCAAAGGCTATCCTAATATGTCAAGATTGATCGACCATTACGCGGGGATTCGTAAAAATCATAACTCACGGTCCTTATTTGGGTTTGCACTATATTTTATTACATTCAATTCAATTTGGGAAAACGAAAAGGTTAAGCGATAAATTTTTAGCAGCTGCATTTGAAGTTTCAGTCCACGATAAATTAGTAAACAAAATTGAATTTTTGTACAAGTCTTGTGCACGTTGGTGAAAATAGTTTTTCCAAGAGACCTTTGTTAATACAATATGTATACATTGATGTACATTTTCCTGGTTAGTAAAGCATTACTTGGATAACAGCGATCCGATTCAAGGAAAAGTTTTGACTACGTTGATTGAGTTAAGTTTTGATCTAGTAAATAGATTTTCGGTACTCCAACCAAAAAAAAGGAAAAGCTCACGTTTGCTCAAAGAGAAATAAAAATGTTTCTCTTAGTGAGAATCGAATAACGAATCAGCAAAAATGTGATGTGCAGCATATTCAAGGTCTCCGACAAATTCAAAAAGCAATCTCTTACAATTGCTACTTCAAGTAAAAACGGGTGAATCACGTTGCCTGATGACCGTACGCCGGATTGAATCAATAGGTTCTAGAGCAGTGTCCATGAAAAGGACGAGATTATCAAAACATCTGATTAACACAATGTCTCAAAAAAGAAGAACTTTTTCGTACAAAATCGGTGATCAACAGTACGCCCCAAATGGGATTACCATATTAATGAAAGAACGTGCCGTTTCTGGCTTGCTCTTGAAATGAACTCTGGTAATTACTTTTGTTCTGACTCAACGAATTACGCTTCGCATTTTTAAAATTTTCAATGAGTACGAACTTTTTTTTAAAATTGAGAGTGGTTCACCTTATGTCAAATGATCGCATATATCCATAATCATTCGTAGCAATCAAAATACTTGCGGTTACTTTGATTTGGAGAGAGGAGTAACAGTGCGTTAGAAAATGTATGACATGGAAACAGTGAGTGAGTTTTAACAGTGGTAGAGACCGCAACAACATCTGTTGCACGAATGGGCCGGCTCGACCGGTGAAATACCACGACGTCACAGAAGACAGTCGTGAAGTAGAAGCACTCTGCGTTTCGTCTAATGAGTGAGGTGCCGGGAGGCCTAATTGTAGTCCTCTTCCCCTTCCCACCCGTTCCTCATAAGGGGGATAGGATGGGGACCCCTCCCCGTCCAATCCTCTTCCCTTTCCCATTTCATACGCTTAACGGAGAAAAGGAAATATCCTTTTTCCTGTCTACGCTATTCTATATCATCCATTAAAGGTAGGCAACCCACCTGCAACACATTTGCTTGTTGTGGATGTCTATGGGCAGCGCTCACTTTACATCAGGTGCTCCGCTTGCTCGCTTGCCACCTTCTCACATGAAAAAAAATGGAAACACCAAACAATCAAACAGTAACACAACTTCCAAACATATTGAGCTGTGAAATTGTTTACTTGCGAAAACAAATTGATAGCAGCTAATAGTAATGACCGGCCCACTTACTACGAAATTGTGACAGAGCGGTCGGATCATTCCTGCCAAAGTTGTTATTTATCTTCGCTGGATCCACGTCCTAAGTGAAAGGTCAAACAATAAATTGTTGAACTTGTTTCTGTAAGTGTTCCTATAGATATCCCGTACACGTTATATCAAAAGAGTTTGAAGCATTATTATAACAAATACGCTTTGAAGCACAGAATCAAATATATAACCACTTTTATTTCGTTCGTCGTGTGTATGTATGTACGAATATGCCAGCTCTTAATCTCGGTGTCACATTTTTCAGTGGGTTAGTTGATGGTACGAGTAAATTGAAAAGAAATGGTACGAAAACTTAGTCTAGAATAACAAAGGATGAAGATATAAAATCGTTGGAGTAGTTGTCATTATCAGGTAATAGATGTCGCTTTATGAATGCAGTTGTATAATCCTTGAATTAGGGGTTAAAGCTAACATAACAAAGTATTTAATATAACATAACAGAGTACGTGTCCCCGAGAATGTTGTTAACAGGATATGGCGGAAGGACAGAGAAAAGCTAATTACAGACGAGAATCAATATCACCTCATGATTAGATTATAAAAACTAAGAGACGTTATAAAAATACTGCCTCAAGAAAAAATACACTACCTAATAATTCAAATTATTAACAGATTATAGTTGCATTAGAGTGATGTAGCGTTGCTTATTTACGGTGGAAATCTCTCCAATGTATCTAGACTGATCGTCTATTAGGCGGGCATTTGCAGCGATCGTAACTTACGGGCCTTATTTGGGGTTGAAGTATAATTTATTGTCTTCAATTCCACTCGAGACGGTGGAAAGGTTGCGCAATAAATTGAACACAGCTGCATTACGAGCATAGGCTTGGAATTAGGATGGAAAAAGGAAAGCGCTTATTACGATGTTTTTGTTTTTTTTTTTGTTGATTTGAGTGGATTTATTGTCCTACGAAGTTACGATTATTCGCTATAGTGGAAAAGTAAGTAAAAGATAACGCATTCTTGTCCACATTCCTTAAGTGTCTTTTTTTTTTTTATAACACACATAACACATAAGTGTACGCTACCCATAGACATCCGCAACAAGAAATTATGTTGCAGATGCGTTGCCTACCTTTAATGGGCCGAGGAGGGTATAGACAGAAAAAAGGATATTTCCCTTTTCCTGTCAACCCCCTCCCTGTCCAATCCTCTTCCTGTTCCCATCCCATCCTTACAAGAAAAGGGTGGGAAAGGGAGGAGGACTCAAATTAGGCCGCCGGGACCTCACTCATCAGACGAAACGCAGAGTATTTCTACTTCACGCCTGTTTTCTGTGAGGTCGTGGTATTTCACCGGTCGAGCCGGCCCATTCGGCAACAGATGTTGTTGTTGCGGGCTCTACCACTGTTAAGTGTCTGCATATCGCGTGATATAATATCGGAGATTTCAGTAAGACAGCATCAGTTTCGGGTGTAGTTTTAATTATTTTTTTTATATTGCCAGGTAGCAAACGAGCAAGTGGTTCACTCGGTGTCAAGTGATCGTTACCCATAGACATTCGCAACTAACTAATGAGTTGCAGATGCGTTGCCCACCTTTATACATCCTCTCCACCGTCGAGTGCTCTTCCCCCTCCCACCATATCCTTATAAGAAAAGGGTGGCAAGGGGGAGAGAACCAAAATTGGGCCTCCGGTACCTCACTCATCAGACGAAACGCAGAATACTCTACTTCACGCCTGTCTTCTATGAGGTCGTGGTATTTCACCGAGCCGGCCCATTCGTGCGACAGATGTTATTGTTGCGGGCTCTACCACTGTTTAATGAAATGTTAACCTTATAGTGAACCAAATATTTATTAATGGAGCACTAAAGTAGGAGTAGGTGCCGGGTGATCAGGATTGCGGTGAGGTCATAATAACTTATTATGTAGCGGAGCTTTGTAACTACACTGTCTTAATTTTGGTTCTAATACTCTCATGTATAACTACACAAAGGTCAAATGTGATAAAAGCGATTCCGTCGTGGAACACTTCACTTAAAATTAATAAATGTTTTTAGAACAAAATTTATGGAAGAAAGAGAAAACTTAAAGGCGCAAGTCGCCTTGAAATGGAACTCCCTCTCTTTAGTTTCTAAGCTGAAGCATGAGAGTCGTAGTGAATCACTTTACTCGTAGTATTTCTTTAACGTTTCTTTATAGCTCGCACTGCACCATACTGCACTTTTTATTCATTTGAAGATGTCATGCATGGAATAACACTTGCAAAGCTAAGCAAAAAGAGATTCCGTGCGCCAAAAGTCGGGTCTCTTTATATGTAGCACAAAGTAGTGTTCCAGAGCTCGTGCTCTCAGAAGAACGCCTTTTATTACTCGAGAGGTTTAATTTACTTGAAACGTCTGAGTTATACAGTTGACAGCATGGAAAAGCAATAAACTACTAAAATGTTTGAATTTCTATTCACAGCAATGGCACGATTGTTTATAGTGGTTAAAATTTAGTTGGATGATCACAATTTAAAAGCCTAATGAAGATTTAAATTAAATAAATCATACGAATCACTTTATAACAATAATAGTACTAATAAAAATTAAATTAATTATTTTATATTTTTTATTGCACCAGCTAGGCCCAAGGCTCGCTCGCTCGCAATTCAAAATCGTTGAAGCCGCTTAGGCTACGGGCTAAACCTGCGAAACACTTTACATTCTTGTCAGTCTTACTTCTATGTTCTAAGATAAATACATTACTTATGACTCCATTAACCATCTCTCAACAATACATGGGTTCCTGTATGTTCCCTATAGACTCTGAAACGTCCAGACTGATTTCGCCGAAATTTTCAGGAAATGGTTAGAGAGACCTAGCGAGTGATCGGATCAATATAATTAGTGCTATCCGAACAAAGGCGAGGAGCATCACTAGTATGTACGTAAAAGGCTAGAATGCGTGTATGTTCCCCCTTGACGCAGATTAAAGATTGCTAGCGATGACTAGCTATAAATATATAAGTGAATTGTGTGTAAGGATTGTGCGTAATTAAGACGAATTCGTATAGGCGTGTAAGTTAATATTACAGATTATTAAATTGAATACTGTTAGATCTTTTAGTCACGTTGAAAAAAGTTGTAGTGATATTAATGAAATTTAGAAGGAAAATGAATAGAACATTCAGTAATTTGATATTGACGCGAGCATTAATTTGGCTTTGCACGTGCCAATTGTATTTTGGTCGCGGTACACGCTTAATATATTTTAGATTTCATTTTAAATGTTAGATATTATAAGGAGTTTATTAAAAAACTTCATGTGCTATTAGAAAAGTAATTTAAATTAAATAGTAAACTTAATAAGTATTGCAAATAGTAATAGCGGAATTTTATATAACGAAAAATTTTGTCGAGGAGAAAATAGACGACAAGAAAAATTTTATGTACAAATTGTAGCATTCTGTATTATTGGCCCTATGGCGTATTATAAATGTAAGCTTTACAATACAACAAATCAGTAGAAAATAAAAGGAATATATTAAACCTAGCGGCCCGCCCCGGCTTCGCATAGGTAATAAACAAAAAAATAAAAATATAAATAAAAAATGTTTTATTTATATTTCTATTTTTTTTTGTTTGTGTATAGGAACATTATCATCATGGATAATGCAGGATTCTAATGGTGAAAGAATTTGTTAATCCGTGCAGTAGTGTCAGAGCCTATTCAATTCATATAAACAATCAAATCTTACCAATTTATATCACTCTTAATATTTTAATCAAATCTTTATTAAAATAAAAGATAAACGGTTTCACAGACTACAGACCGATATTTTTGTCGTACTTTGGGCCTACATCTTTTGCGAGATGATAATGAACGTGCGTTTACATATTGTTAGATGCAACACCAATAGCAACACTGAGATGTCAACGTATATGTCACCGACAGACTAAGCAACTGCCCACAAATTGTCAACTTTGTACTTTAGGAATAATTTACAACTTGACGGGTAATTTTTACGGGTTTATAAACTGTTAACGTGAAATCGTCAAACTGTGTGTTGTGAACAGATATTATTACGTTAAAGTTCAAGTTAGAATTATTATAGGCTGGACATGATAATTATATCTTATAATAATACTTCGAGAAGAAATTCGAGATACGTAAAATTGTTGATCATTCGTTCAGTTCATAATAAATTATGCTGACATTTCATAATATACCTAGTCCGATTATAAACTCATGAAGTCAGTACCGCCTCAAGATCAATAAATTGTAAATCACTAGAGTTTCTATTTGTTTCTAACAATACCTATATATTAATTGTGATGTCAAAAATAAAACGTCAAGCAAGCAGCAAGAAACACATTCGTTTTTTTAAACGGGATCCCTTTAAAGACGTAGAGGTTTTTTTCCGTTGAATTTCGGTAATGACTTCCTCTCGATTGCTTAGGACCCTAATGTATTATGTTCGTGCAAACAACCGTCTTCGATCAACTCGTCTATCAGGTATGTGCTTCTAATGTTACGATAGTACTAGTAAAGGGTAAGAAAGGTTTATTAAAATTATAATAAGTATAACATTTTATAAGAAATTACCAAGTCTATCTAGCTATCCTAGAGAAGGGTTGGCGTTAGACCTGGCTGTAAAATTTTTAACCAAAACCTGTACCAGCTATTCGCTTCGTACTCGTCCACCTAACAAATTAATACTTACGTGCGTAAGTACTAGACGTGGGGTGACCGCGAACGAGTCCCAGTCACCCTGGTGAAGGACATCCGATAGGTTCTAAACAAGTCAGTATCTTCACCAATTGAACGTGGATATAACCGTTTTAATTATTTAGTGAACATAGCCTACTATCAACTGATTTCCCTTCATCATAAGGCTATTTAGGTTTCTGTTTTCAACTGCGAATTGCAGACAGAAAACTTATGGCTATTACATTGAAATTATATCATTTAATTAAAAAGTAAAACAACTGTAATAAATCCTCTAACCAGATGATTTGATAAAAACATCAGGGAGATACAGAAGGCCTCTTGACGAGGCCTCGATTAAGGTTAAGTTTAATAGTTTAAAAGGACAATAAAGCTATAAACTTCTTTATTATGTTGAGGTGGAAGAATTGTCATATTACTTAAATCAGAGTAAAGTTCTTTAATATTTATTTCAATCACTCAGCAAGCATGGCTGAACACTACAAATGAATAATACTGCCTTAATAACTATTAATTAATTCCATGCCTTGTTTATCTGTAGCAAAATTTACATTGATCCTAGTACATTAAAGATCAAAAAATAATTTGGTTACACTATCGATATCTTTCATCGTAACATCACTAAGCTTTTCCCTTTCAATTCGCCCGATTGTGAACATTAGATCCAATTCATTCCATTATCATTCGATACTCGTTACCCGAAACTGCGGGCTTTTAAACTGTTTACCCTGCGAAATTGAAATCGTCGAGCCGTAGACGATACATCTCTCTCATTGTGCCTCGCGTGATCAACGAGTGCGGTACTTCCGTGTTATTGTTTCAAATAAAATTCGCCCTCAATGAAATAACATCTCGAAATAGCTGCGAAGGCTACATTCTAACACGAAGTTATCATCAATTGTGTACCTTATCTTTAGAATCTAGACCTAACTAGATCTTCCCGTAAATGTCATATGAAAAACATAAATGAAATACACATTTTAAAACGCAATGGTTAATTAAAATAATATCAATAAACCCGACTGATGGTATGACATCGGGGAGGAATATTAATCGAATGACACCTCACTCTTCAAAATCGGACAAACCGTCACACAGGAACGAAACTACATACATACAAACCTACCCTCCCGTCACTCTGATGAATACATACAACCATGTTAATTAATGTTTAACAATGAAGGATTTGATATTCGTATGAAGTAACATTATTAGGTAAAGGTCGTTCTTGTCTCGTTGTTTTTTGTTGCATAGAAAATTGTTTACTTAGTTTTAGCTGAAAGAGGTTAATCGATTGCGTGAAAGGTGACATGATTAATGGGGGATATACAGTCATGCCTCTAACCCGGTGGTCTAAGCAGAGAGATTATTTAGTGCATTTTGATTAATTGTATAATCATATAAGAATATTACATTAAAAATGGCTCATTTGGAAAGTAAAATTCACAAAAAGGTAGTTATTGAGAAGTGTTATTAAAATCATTAGCTTCATTATAAATTCAATTAGCTAAAGTGGGCCAGGTTCATAACGAGTTTCTACTTTCAGAGATACTTCGAATTGGACCTTTATAGAAACCGATTCTATTGTAATTTCCTTTTCCTATCCATTCCTCCGTCGTCAAATACTCTTCACCTTCCCATTCTTATCCTCGTTTAAAAAGGATAGCATAGGATAGGAGCATTTTAGCAGTCGAACCAGCCCATTCACCCAACATATGTTGTTGTTCCGGGTTCTACTACTGTTACATTAAAAATAATGTAACAGTAGTAGAACTAAACAATAGTAAAGTATTAGGTACCAGAAACCTTAAGGATGATAGTGCTAAAAGCAGCAGATGTGGTACGAGTGTGCGGCTCAAGCAGTACCGCGACCTTACAGAACATGCATGAAGTAGCGGTTATTATTCTACATTTCGTCTGACGAGTGACCTACTTCACGCTCAATTTTCTTCCAGATGATGAGAAATCATTCACTAATTTCCTTATTTACTTTCCCTAAGAAGGCCGGCAATGTATATGTAGGACAGGTGCCGGTGTCGGTGGAAGGTGGTGGACATATAACCTATTGTTTGCCATCTTCCACTACAAAAGGAACCACTTAAGTATAAATGTCAGTCTGTTTCGGTTTGGTACTGTGAGTAATACCATAAACAGGAGTAACAGGTTTGCAAAGTGTACTCTTTGGACAACGTCATATACATTTTAAATATTTGTTTATAGAATTATGATTAATATTTATTTTTCTTTGTTTCAGAACAAGAAACTCTGAATAGGGAGTGAAGAAATACCTTAGAATTCAATTAAAATGTGAAATCACTAATAAAAAATAATAATTTAATGCTTATAATAAATACCAAAACAAATACCGTAAGAACTTTGTATCAGGACAATACAAATGTTACTAAGAGTTAAATGACTAATGATTAATCAATGAATTATGATGATTGTGATATAGAGATGGAAAGTGAGGAACAGTGTGAAAAATGTTTGTTACTCCTAGAAAGTGGTTAGGTAAAGAAAATCAAGACACGTGATCAAAATGACATCCCTATTGCAAGCTGTCATTACTTGCATCGCGTTTCAGTTTATTGGTAAGTATTATATAAAAATCTATTACAACTTTCTCTTACTCCATTTTAAAAAACTTAAGAATACAACAAATAGTCCTACCCCGATTGCCACATGGTAACTTTACCACAAATACACAAATTGTAAACCACATGTAAATCATTGTGAGATACACTGAATGAAAAACCCTACAATAAGATAAAGTCTTTCATGCGCGCGTTATGCAATATTATAAACAATACCAACTGATGACAGTGTAAGCTATGAATAAATAGAACTAGTTTAGTGTGCATGTGTTTGGGTTATCTCAGCCCTTCTCTCTTTCTCAAATTACTTTAATCGAGTTTTTGTTTTTTTACCGACTTAAGTATAGGTAATAGGAATAAGAATTTTGTTTCATGAGGCAATAAGCATTACGTATTAGAATAGGGGAAAAGGGGATAAATCTGAATGGCAACGTTAACCGCAAATCTTGGAGTAGCCGTATCGGGTATTTGTTATTTTTCCCTTGTTTACGCTTACGTTGCTTTCATTGAATAAATTTACGTTAGCGTTTTTTTCCGATGATCTTTGCAGGAAATTATGGCCATATTTTATTTTCATCTAATGTAGAAAGTTGTGGCATTCATACTACACATATACTAATAATAATTGGTGTTTTGTTACACCATAGCATCTTTGTCGGTGTATCTTTGACATTCTTATTTTTTTACATTTATCTTTTATAACTTGTAGCTCATTCTCCTGACCTGTTTCTGATTTTTGAAGAATTTGAGTTGAAGCAGTACGACTCTTAATTACCTCTGATTATAGTACAACAGCAGTACCTAACTTATAAGACGCAAAGCAGAAGCACCTACACCTACCTATCTACCTACACCTACCGGCGAAGTAGTCGCTTGTATTGTGTAAGGTCGCGGTATCTCCCCGGTCGGGCCGACCCATGCGTGCAAATCCCAGCTAATCCATCGTTTAAAGACTTTGACTTTGTTTGGTTCTCTACCAGGCAGTGAATTTCTAAGGGACGATGGATTAATGGATAGTGAATGTACAATCGTTACCCAAATACCTCTCCATTTATTTTCATTTTAAAGCTTAGTATTTTTAAGTTCTATTGCAAATCACAATGCTTCATTATTTTTATGAATTTTTATTTGTCCCTTGCTTACAGTTTGCGTTTCGGACATTGGTTTTATTTGTAAAGATTTCCCTCGGCACTGCTTTGTATTAAATGGGAATTGATTACTGCGGAATGTTTTATTGCTTTTCCTTTGCTTGCGAAAAAGTAATCGTTGAAATTGATTTTTCTCTGTAAGGGATTGCATTTTATATAATGATGCTATTGTTTTATTTTACATATTCTAATGCAAATTATTTTATTTTACACTACACGTGGCGTAAAGTTGTGTGTCTTTGTGTTCGGAGGAATTGAAAAGTGACTTAGAAATTTGAAATTTGTATCTAATTTTCATGTAACTTCTTTGGAAAAATTAAGAACTATATTATTTATAGCTCTTTGTAGTTTATACTAAATAATATAGTATATACTAAAACAATTGGTTATAAAAATATAATAGACAACAAAATATATACTTCCAATATTCTGAATGACATTCACTATTAAACAAAACACACTGCGTACTTTCTACTTACGTAAATACATATGTACTTTAGTTTCGCTAGTAATATTTTTTTGTTAAACTATGTACTAACGATGCATAGTTTCACTTTTCAAACTATCATACTCCGCTTTAGATATTTAGGGGGTGAATTAGGAAATAAACTTTTTAGTGCTCGCCTACATAATGTAATTGCAAAATTGTAAGTCTCTAGGCCTAGTAGTTTGGGTTGTGCTTGAGTTGAAATATGAGTCAGTCATTCTTTTATGCTGTTCCCTGCGGTTTCACCCGAAGTGCAATTTAATTTAACCGACGATTCATACATATAAACTTTTATACTTATAATATTAGTAGGATAGATGGTCAACCGTCAAAACATTTGCAGCACAACATATTTAAAATGTAAACAGGATGCGAAATGAACTATCATATAGACCTCAAGCGCGAACGTTGCCAAATTAAATATGAGCAAACTCCCGGCGCACTCCTGCGGCAAGGTGAGTTGGCGCAGTTGGACCTAGTTGGCCAATTTAGTTGTACTCACTCACTCAATATACATTAGTTCCTTCAGGGAGTGATAATTATGTACTTTCTCAAACAACCATAAGCCAAATTTATTTAAGTCAAGTGTTTTCCGTTAACCTTAATACTGTTGGTCTAAGATGTGGCATAGGGAAATAAATCATAAACGGATTGCCGAGCAAAATCTAGCGCAGTGTTAAATCGTAAAAATCAAATTAGGTTGAACCCTTGCGTAACACAGCGTTGACGATTCTAGGGGTCAAGTTTATGTGGATGTAAATAGAACGCTAGTCTAACATTCTGTTGTCCATCAACATAAACTTAATACCAAAACAATTGAAAACAGATGATGGTATACATTTCTTAAGCCGTATCTTACACTATATGAGAGAGTTCGAGACGAATTAATATCGACCACATTGGTGACATACAAGAAACCCGCCATCCATGGTCGCGTTGAATCTACGCCGACATGGATTTCTAATCCATGCGAGTATATCTACGCCGTAAATAATAGATTTAATTAATAATTTGCTTAGTTATTAACGGTAGGCGAAACTCGTGTTGTGTTTCATTATCATGTTTAACAAAAGCATTTGGCCTCTTACTCCACCACGTTCAATTCATTCATTTTATTTTTGAAAATTTATTACCGTAAAGAAAATAATGTATTTTTATTCCATTATTAAATTGAACTGAAAATAAATACCATGTTGATATTTTCGCTAAGAATTTTTACACATTACCTTCTAAATGTAATACGTGTTTATTATAACGCTACGTAAATAATAATCTATGCATTGAAAGGTTATTGTTGAAGTTAGGTACCGTTTTGTTCTTCTAAATTCAAATTAACTCGAATCGGCTTTATGTTAAGAAAATATATCTATATGCATTTCTTCATATTTCAAAATCCCGCTAAGCAAAACTTCTTTACTTGATGCTAGAAACTGAAGCTATCATTATATTATTTAAAACCACAATTGAATTGTTTATTTTTATTGCCAAGATGCCTTAGAGTCCCAATCCGTTAAACTTACTATTTTAAAAATTTGAATGCAATGTTAAAATACGTACGTGAGCTTGTTTGTTTGTTACGCTTTAAATTCTTAACGACTCAACCTTGAAATGATGAAATCTCATCTCAATCATGAAATTTTGCACACACATTGTCAGCGGTACAGAAAAATAAGCGAAAGACGAAAATAAAACTATTTCCGAGGTACGCAAACCTTCATTAACAATATCGGTTGCCATGGAAAAATGTTTTTTGACAAAAAACTTTTTGATACTTTCCACAACAAGCGACAGATTGTGGAATAATATTTTCGTTGCCTTTCTTATGTTTCCTTCAAATGTAACTTGTTTAGAAATAATATTTAGTGTCAAATTGACGTTATTTCGTGATTAAAATAGCAACATTTATTTGAAAAGCGTCGCATCTCACCGCAGCAATAACCATTCTCAAAATACTCCGGCTATTCGAACCAGACAATAACAGACCACAACTAGCATTCAATGGGGCTCAGTTTTAATCATTATGCGCGAAAGATATTAACATTGTTTGGTATTCTACCGAATTTTACATCGCTGTATGCGGATGCGATATATTCCGACCGATTTCGACAGACTTCCTTTACCAACGTACAATTGGGAATCATTACAATAAACCCATTACATTATTAAGGTCTATATAAATCCTCGTGTGACAATACACTATTCCCTAGTGTTTATTTTAAGAAGCATTTTCTTAGTTAAAGTAACGGATTGGCTTTTGAAGTGTGTAAATGTATTAGAATATTAATGAACTTTATAACGACAAAGTTTCAACTACGCTAAAGCTACGCAGTGGTCTAACTATTATCCCTTTAATTACTTACCCTTCCATAATATGGCTTGCAAATTATCTGCAGTTCTGTTTGTTCCCTTTGTTTTAGGTAACTTTTTCGCTCCCAGGTAAAACTTGCAGCAATCCCATTGAAAACACCTAAAAAAATTGTCTGTAAAGTGAATTTCATGGTGGTTGAACCCACAATTACCGCATTGAAAGCAGAGGTGAAGTAGAAGTATATCTGCTTTAAAGTATAAATTCTTTTTAATAAGTGCATAGTAATATACTGTAGCAAGAATATATACAACAAAAGTTTACGAATAAGCAAGATAACATTGTTAAATACATTACAGTAATTCAAATTATACATTGCTGTATAATTACTGAGCTGTGTTGTATCTTGAGAAGCATCCCAAATTTACTATTCCATCTCCTCCTTCCTAAGCCCATGTTATTATATCACGAGTAACATCTTTGAGCAAGATAATGTAAGATGATAAAATACAAAAACAGGGATATTTAATATTTTAGAACATGGCGATTTCTTAGAACGAAACAAGGTAGAGTAAAGTAATTATTATTTGGAAATGTTCATCTTTATTTCATCTTTAATCTGTGATGAATGAAATAACGTTTTCGCAGAACGAAATACAAATTGATTAGAACGTAACAAAATTATTTATATTTTTATGGAATCGAATTATGTATTCAAATATGGGTAAAATGATACGGCCAAAAAAATTAATACTTATCTTCATTCGATGACGTTTCGGCCAACAGTCCCTTGCCACTCGCCACCCTAATCAAATGGACTCTCGCAACCTTGAGCAGATCCTCGGTCGTAATTATCTTTATTATTAAAAAATAAACAATCATTGAATAGAAAATGACAAAAAAGCTTATAAATAAAGTAAAAGCTTTCGTATATCCGTAAACATAGTTCTTTTGGAAATAAACAGGTTAGTAAAATTAACAGATTCTCAAGAAATATCCACACATATCACCTCTACTTTTAAACTTATTAAAGTTACATTTTGTTTTGATTCAATTATTTAATAGAAATATAAAACAATAATTTCGTATATTTATTCGAATACTAGACACTGGAATAAAACAAACTTTACGGACTTTTTCTTGTTTATTTTATGTTTTTGTTCCTGACGCTTCGAATAACTTACAGAGCTCATCTGTGTGTGACCATCCGTGCAATTTGCTTTATTTCAATTTGCTTAAGATGTAAGTTATTCTAACTCGATGATGAATGACATGGAATCTAGTGCTTTTTCTTTCGCGAATCCGTAGTACCATTGCCAAGCGTGGCCCGCAAAAGTGCATTTCATTTGCTAATGGCAATCAATATACCGAGGCTTTACAAACGAAGACATTATCGTAATGGGTTTCTAGGAAGCATCAGTTTCCAAAAAATTGCAATGTATCACGATTGAAAGAGATAATGTCATTGCAGAGTTTAATAAATTGCAATGTCTATTTTTAATAATGAATAGACTAGTACTTGACTCCACTTCATAACATAAGTAGTAATGTGGACGAAAGATGGTAAGCACTAGTTAAACATTAGTCTATTATACGTCATAATCTGGAGGAAAAACTGGCACCTCCAACATATTCCAATTCATAACATATCGCGCTAGAAATTAAAGTTCAAATAGTTTATTCCTAACGTAAAATAAATGAACAATGACAGAATGGAAACTGGCCTATATGTAAGGATACTATGAATGGTAATGGTAGAATTGAGTCATGTAATTCTTGCGTACACTCCTCAGAAAGTAAGTAGTAAAACAACGAGAGACTAGTGCTTATGAAATAGCTGTCAGCACATCATAGTCAGAAGTGACTTCGTTATTAAGATGTGTTAATTAGAGTGGCAACGCTACCGCAGTTAATCGCTCCTCAAACAAAAATTTAAGAATTGCAATTTGATGACAATAAACTAGGGAAATTGTTTGATTAACGACAAAAATTATAGTTTAGTTTTTTTATTTTATTTCTTCTACTGCATCTTGCACTACAGTTATAGGGCTGTCATGGTGTTATGAAATCGTATTTTATAATATTTCAATACGCTTTGATCGCATCATGCTGAACGACAGGCGACAGTTGACTAGACAGATTAATAAATAGTTAATGAATAATCGATAAATCACGGAATACTCGACAAAATATTTTTGAAGATTTTCGATAAAAATAAAATTTACGATCCAATAGTTTAGTTAGGCTGTGTGCTGATAGATTTGTAAAACAGGTTCTTGTTTTACACATTTAAATAGAATCTTTCTTTGCGATATGAAGTAAACTAAAGAACTTGATCTAATACAGTTTTCTAATATTCCAGCCACTTCAACAAAAATGAAACGAGGAAAAGAGAAACTCAAAGTAATAATCCGGGCAGTCAAAAGCATGAATTTTACAAAATTAAATATGAGCCGAGCCTGGGCCGGCCCTCTCCACTTGAGAATGGGTAAAGTTGGGCTGAGACGGCAGTGAAGTATTGTATACTTCTGCCTGCGATAACTCTTATATTAATTTGAGTGAACATTTTTGACGCATTAAAATTATTCATTTCACATATTGTTACACATTATTGTTTTTATTATATTATAGTGTATCTGTTTTTATAGCAGAAGGCGGCAGAATTAAAAATTAAAATTAAATTTTATTAAATACTAGCCTTTGCGATGGTTATGGCATCGTCTCGATAGTCAAGTACGTGCCTAGGTCGCCTAAAGTCGCAGCGGAGCGTACCGAGCGCGATTGGCTTGTAGGTGGCGGCACCTACAACTAACTAAATTGAGGTGACCGGTGGTGGAGTCAAAATAGCGGCGCGACGCCAACATTAGGTGTTGGGCTATGGTAGGCAGCTCTAGGTCCACGTGTAACTCGACATTGCGCACGATACAAGGTGACTTGGTGGCCCTGCGCGAGAATCTGTTTTGGATCACCTGAAGTCGGTGTATTTGTTTTGGATAAATGTGCGTGAATACCGGACTAGCATACTTCATGATAGGCCGTACAACAGCTTTATAGAGTGTCACCTTGTTCCGGAGGGCGATTTCGCTCTTAACCTTAATTAGTGGG
Source organism: Papilio elwesi (assembly GCA_029849275.1). NCBI lineage: Eukaryota > Metazoa > Arthropoda > Insecta > Lepidoptera > Papilionidae > Papilio > Papilio elwesi. The sequence goes on from CM056711.1 coordinate 3,200,924, forward strand.
AATATGCGGCCTAATACGCCCGGTCAAGTCGACCGGTAAAATACCTAACATGCGTTGTCTGATGCGTAAAGTGCAGGAGGCCTGTTTTAGTTATCTTCCCTTCCCTTTCTTAATAAATATTGAAAGAGGAAGAGGATTGGATGGGAAGGAAATAGATAGAAAAAAATATTTTTCCTGTCTATCCATTAAAGATAGGCAACCCATCTGCGACTGATTTGCTTGTTGCGAATGGCTGTAGGTAACGGTCACTTAATATCAGGTGACCTGCTTGCTCGTTTACCACTTTCTTCCACAAAAAAAGCATTTTTTTTCACTTGCTATTAGCAAAAGCTTATGATCGACATATATAAACTCAGGGTATGAGAAACCTCCAAACAACTTTTGAATCAGCGCGCGGTGTAAACTTATTTGCACGAGCGGGCGGTCGGAAGTTTATTATAAAGTGAGGGCCGTTGTTACACAATTTTGTAATTGTTTGTTTATTATACCACAAGATGCTTTTAACGAAATTCCACATGTTTTATGTTTGTCACGAACATCTACCAGTGTTATAAAATATCGTATAACCAACTTAGAAAGTATTCTTTTGTCGGATTGAGGTCATTAGGGTTCCAGGGTACTCTTCCCCTTCCCATCCTTTCCTTATAAGGATTGGATGGGAACGGGAAGACGATTAGATGGGATATATATACATAGAAAAATATGGTAGAAGGTGGCAAACAAGCAAGCCGATGATGTGATATTAACTGACCGCTACCCATAGACATCCGCAACAAAGAAATGAGTCGCAGATGCGTAGCCTACCTTTAATGGACAGAAGAGGGGATAGCCAGTAAAAGGATGTTCCCTTTTCCTATCCATCCTCTCCCCGTCCAAATCCCTGCCCCTTCGCATCTTATCCTTATTAAGAAATGATGGGAAAGGGAGGAGGCAACATAACTCTACTCTAGGAAGGAAGTATACCTTTACTTCACACCTGACTAAATATAACTATTGCTTGTTTCAATAGTACTTGTATATAAACACATTTCAGTGGAATGTCACATCCACCCTTGATGCATAATTGCAAAATCTAGATTAGTTCTGTAAATGTGATGTCTTTTCAGCCTTTTTTATTCCCCTTCAATATGTTTGACCCAACTGAGCATACCTTTCTGAAGATTAGACACAGTCTTCTTTTTAGCTACACTATTCCTTTACAACACTATTCCTAATCATATCATTCAGAGTCATGCCTACCATGCCTCTGTAAGATCGCATCATTATTGAAATTTAAATATTATAGTAGCCTGGCGATGCTCTCCAGATGTGAAATTTAAATACCATATGTATACATTTTGAGCGGCTGCATTAGCGTACTTAGAGCATGGCATGCAATGAAATGCTTTCAGAGTGGAAATTTAGTTGCAGTGTAATGTTTGAGCTTGCGGTTAAACTACTTCCAAAATTTGCCAAAACGTTATCATACAATCATCTTGTTTATACGAAACCCGTGGCCATGAGCACTCATAAAGTACTCGGAACATCGGGCTCAAAAATATAAGCGATAGAATCCGTAAAATTTCTTTCATTAGAATATGCAGTACTTGCGTAAATATAAGAAACCATTATATGAAACTGTTTAGATTTGCCACAAAATCATGTCTTTTCTACCGATATTCGTTCACTCGACTTAGACTGCTGAAGGTAGGCCTAAGCGACAAAGCTCGGTCCCCAGCCGCCCTCATGCAGTGGGTTCTCGCAACTTTGCCCAGATCATCGGTCCACTAAGTGGGAGGTCTACCTACGCTACGTTGACCTTTAAACATATGTATTTATAAAAACGTTTATACTGGCAAACAATGGACGATTTTTCCAAGTCAAAACAATAAACTACAAAGCTATTGAGGGCTTTAATTAGTACATAGACCATCAATCTGGCATCAAAAGAGTTTTCTAAAGGTCAATGGATGAAGTATCTTTTCCATTCATATAAATAATAATATTATATTATTAAATATTTCTTCTGTGATTTCCAATCCTTCGTATGCTTGTCACAATTCGCCATAATTTTAGATAAATGGTAAAAAAACATATATTCCTGTCAATTTATGAAAAAGAATATTTTAGTAACCATTTATTAGATCGAGTTCCGACAGAAGTACGTTACGTACCGAATACGAAACAAGCAATAATAATCTAGCCGGTCTCCAGCGGGAACTTGCCAAATTAAATATGGTTAAAGTTCCGGCGCTCTGCACTTGCGGCGATGAGAATTGGCACAGTCGGGGCGAGTTGAGTAATTCACTACGATGTACTTACATCTTACATCTTCTGAAGCTACAAAAGAGTAATAAGTAGTGACACTTAAATCCTCCAGGGAACATGATGACGTAAATTGAAATTTAAAAGTAAGGTTGATTTATTAAGACAGACTTCTTTGTCGCACGTTATTTGTTTGTTTGCAGGCTCTCAGCCTAACTGAGACGAATTTTATAAATTCTCTAGCCCAATTTTTTTTTATTGATATGCCACTGTTCACGCTCAGAAGAGGCATCTACAGTTTCACCGGTATTGGGGTGGTAGAGCATAGAGGGCGCTTATCCTAAACCTCGCTTAAGATTAAGTAAGCTCGAGGACTCCCTTTATTATTATTACCGGATCGTCAGACGACTTAACTCTAAGGACGCTCGGAGGATTATATTGTATGGGTATGCTGATGACAGTCTCTTTCACACATAGCCAATAATCTGGGTTGAAAGTTTATTAATATTCTACACGCGCGCACACAGTCATGCTTTACCTGGTACCTACACAATTTAGTATATACACTGATGAAAATATATACACATGTATACAGATAGGCAATAATTAATTTTTTTTTTTTTTTTTTTTTTTATATTACAAAGTGGCAAACGAGCAAGCGGCCCCTGGAAATAAGTACCGCTACCCATAGGCATCCGCAACAGGCTAATGAGTTGCAGATGCGTTGCCGACCTTCATGGACGAAGGAGGGGACAAACAGAAAAAAGGATAATTCCATTCCCTGTCCATCCCCTCCTCATCCGTCAAATCCTCTTCCTCTTCCCATCCTTTCCTTATTAGAAAAGGGCAGGAGGGGGAAGAGGACTACTATTAGGCCTCCGGCACGTCACTCATCAGACGAAACGCAGAATACTTCTACTTCACGCCTGTCTTCTGTGACGTCGTGGTATTTCACCGGTCGAGCCGGCCCATTCGTGCAAAAGATGTTGTTATTGCGGGCTCTACCACTGTAAACGTGTGTATAACATAGTAATATGAATAGGCTTTTATACTTTCATAGAAAACACCTGCGCTCAATGATTCACTGGGCGCGCGCACTATTAATAACACTAAAAATATTTGCTATTATTTTAAGTTTTCTTATTTGTAAGATGCTTATTCTATTTAAAAATATTTGTTTTGGCTTAACAGGGACTTACTCCACAAGCATATATAACATATTTAAAAGGACATGCCAGCACATAATGTTCTTGAATATGTGTGTTAGAACAAATAAAGTATTTCTATGCCTATTCTATTCCCCAGTTTTTTTTTGTTTACGCTGGGAATGCATTTACGCACTTCGCCGTCCGTGCTGCCGGGGCAGCAGGGATGACTTCGTGTGGGACTCCCGGCCTTAAATTTGGGCCGGACTACCCACTAAGCCCCGCGGTGTTCTCCTTCGCCCGACCGGGCCGTGGCATCTACGTAAGTTTATCCACGACCCGGTTAAGGGCGGCCCCTTGGTAGGGGCTCGACTCGTGTACGGAGGGGTCAGATGTTAAGCCCCTCCCATCACCCTATGATGCTGCCCCCCTCGGAACACAAGAAGGGGGCCATCCGCCACGTTCAGCGCGACAGGTCCCCCGACCGTCGCACTACGGCTGTAGGGTCGCGGCGTATCTCGCACGCCGGCGGCCCCTCGTTGGGGCCCTGCGGGGAGGCAAGGTTTCGCTGGCGCGTTCGCGTTCCCGCAGGGCCTCTCTTTTGGCCGCCATCACCTCGTGTGCAAACGAGGCGACGGCGGCCCAGCTCCGTTCGCTACCGACCATCGATCGTATGACGGCCGGCAGCGACAAATCTCGCCCAATGAGCGTGGCACGTTGCCACTTTGCCTTCCGCGCCACTACGCTCCAGCCCTCATCGGGTTGTGGGGCGGGAGGCTCCGGCTGTGGCCGGTGGGCGGCCTCGGCCTCACGGGCCGCCAGGCTCTTCTTGCCCTTCCCCTTTTTCGCCGCCGTGGCGTATGTCGCAGCGGGGACAGGGGTCGGATCGGGCACCGGCTCTCCGACCGGGGCGGGCGCAGCGCGCTCCGCCTTGGGTCTGGCGCTGGCCGCTCTCGCGGCGCGGGCGGCATTGCGCACGTCCGCCGCCAGCGGAGGGCGCAGAGTCGGCTTCGGCAACAGGCGGTCTCCAATACCCGCAATCCGCGAGTCGACCATGAATAAGATCTCCTCCCGGGTCATCTGCGGGGCGGCGGCCGCCTGCCGTTTCACCGCCTCTAGCTCCGCCCTCATCGCGGCCAGCTCGGCCTGCAGGTGGCCGACTTCCTGCGACTCCGTGCGGGCTCGGAGCGCTCGCGCCGCATCACCTATCGTGGTCATCGCCTCGCGGACGCTGGCCACGTGTTGGCATTTCATCCTTGCCGATTTTTGGGCGACGCTGGCAATCACGTCCAGCGCCGCCTGGATCGTGGCAGCGAGGTCCTCGGCGGAGGGCTCGCCGGGCGTCGCCTCCTTGAGGCCCTCGGGCATCGCTGCCAGGGCCCGGGTGCGCACACGTCTCCTCTCCGCGACTTCCGCCGCCAACTCCGCCTCCACTTGATCCAGCTCTCTTTCGCGCTGGGCGTTGAGGTCCGCCTTAGCCCTGGCGAGGCCGGCGTACTCTCCAGTCGTAATGGGGCGTCCGCGTCCCCTTTTGCGCGGCTCCGATATACTGGCGCCGGCCACTCCCTTTTCTGGCGTCCGCGAGCGCTTCCGCCAGAATCTGCTCGAGGACTCTTCCCCGACAGTCTCCAAGGAGATGCAGCTGCCGCTGTCTGACTCGGACAGCTGCCTCTCTCGCACCAGGGGTGAGTCGCACCGAGAGAGCGAGCTTCGCAACTCCCGGCCAGCCACACCCGCGGCCCGGTTTCCGTCTTCAGCCATATCGATATGCAGATCCCTCCGAGGTTCGTTTCCAGTCGTCGTTGTTGTGGTTTGTTTTTTTCAATTGGTAAATTCATATGAGAATCCCACGAGTATGGGGGAAAAGGGTGTTCCCAGCCGGCAGAGCACCCTGTACCGACCTCGGCGTATTGCCGTGGAGATCCGCCAGTTTCCACGGGTTTTAACGACTTCGCTGTCGGGTTTTTAATGACTGATCCTTTTCTTGGGCCGGCCAATTAAGGCAAGCCCCCTGTCCCGGTCGCTACGCCGCTAGACGTGACAACGACACGCTACGGCCGAGACAGGTTGCCCGACGTTGTCCCGAAGAACATCCCCCTGAGTGCAGGTTAGCGCACCGAAGGGAACCGCCGCGCCGCAGAATACTCCCGCCAAAACTACGTCCGAAGACCGCTGTCCAACAGGACCGACACGCGGGAGAAGTTTCCCAAGCCGACTGAGTCGGCGACGACGCCGGTCTGCATCAGTTCACCGGTGGGCTAACAGAGCCTGACCGTGCACTGGGTAGAAGCGACAACTCGTGGGACACTCAAAGAGCACCACGCCGCGGACCTTGAAGGTGCGCCATCCCACGACCCCTCACATGGGTCAGCTGGCTGGATATTGGTCAGCGACAGATGACTTCCCTTCCCCCGCAGAGGAAACGAACCCATCTGCCGCCGTCCAGGGTGCACCAGGTCAACCGCTTCCATTCCCCCGGGACTTGTCCCAGAGCAATCCAAGCGGCGACCCATCGTGGAGGTTTCCGACCCTCGCACCCCTCCGACCCTCGTACCCCTTCTATTCCCCAGTCGGGTTAAACTATTTTAACTATAAATAAATATTGGATTGTGTTAATAATAAATAGCACGTTAATTTAGGGAAATAAGAAATTAAATCATTTATTTTTGGTCTTTATATTTTGATGCCTCTTAAACTAATTACTTAGCTATTGTGACTGTTTGAGTTCGTACCCTAAAAACAAATCTCCCAGAATGTATTCCATTTAGAGTCAATGTTTGAGAGTGGACCAGATTATTTTATCCGGTAGTACGCAGTTCAATCATAAATTATCTAACTTTGCACGTTCCGCGCTGAAATAAAAATGTGAAATTACTTATAACATTCATCAAAGCGTCACGAACAAAGCTTTTGAATAATAGAAATTTTTCCTCTATTATCTAAAAGTTTTTGCGCTTGTTACTAAGGGAATAGCATTATTGTATTTTATTACTGTTTTTTTTATTTAAAAAAAACATGCTGTAGACTTCTACTTACTACTCTACCTTTGTCAAAAATCTGTGATTCTTCATTAAATAAAAGTGTAATTATTTTTTCAAGTTATTCATATTTAACTTATGGACTTAAAAGTCTAATATAAAAACATTGTGAAATTTTAAATTTATTTTTGGGCAAATATAAGTATGTATATTTGTTAAACATTTATATTTTAAAGTAGTCATAGTATTTTAGTTGCAATTAAATGATGGAATCTATCATTAGAATCCACTTACCCGTTGGTTTCAGGTAAATCTTTCTACTATTATCGTTTCAATTCACCTGGGGATACAATTTCTTAAATTTCAGGTTAATGTAAAACAATACAGGTTAAGGTAAAACCTTGTACGATTCTCCGACGCCCTCCGGCGCCGTTCCTAACTTTGGCTTATAAGTCCATTACTCGAATGTAAACAGTCTACAATGTAAATATAATTACATTGTACATTGTTATATGCCTTTCGTTGTTAAAATTTACATACGGGGCTTAATTAACGATTGCCGCATTATTATTAATATATGATTGGTCTACATATTATAATATTCGAGAACAATTTGAATAATCGATTAGTGCTTTCATATAAGCAATAGATTCGTTGCTCATATGAAAGGTCGAATAGATTTTGAAGTGAGGTCAAGACGATTATTGTGAGGTACGCGTGTAACCGTGGTTTCCACTGGAGTAAAAACTTGTCGCGATACAACTTTTCTCTCTATCCTTCTCTCTTAAGCTTGAATGTTTTCGACAGTGTAATCTCACGGTAAGCATAACATGCTCGTCGGTTACGTGTACTCTTAATACCGTCTGTTTCAATATGTCGCCGAGTTGATCGATATGATATCGCCTCATATATAAACTTGTCCTGTAAATTAAGTATTTCTTCATTCATATTTTCAACATCCCGTATCCACGTAATCGTACATTTCATTACAAGTTAAGTGAGAGAGGTATGCCAGGATCGCGCCAAATGGAAATCAATTATCTCTGCCTAGCCCTCTGGGGTGTGTGAGTGCATATTTCTTTCTTTCTTTCTTTCTTTCATTCTTTCTTTCATTCTTTCTTTCTTTCTTTCTTTCTTTTTATAACGTTCTCTTTTAATCCACACGTATCCATTACAGTTTCTCCTGGGACGTCCCCTGCCAACGCTGTCACTCACCTTGCAACTTAAATTTGTCTTGTGACTCTCTTCATTCATCCTTTCAATATGTCAGTCCCGGGAGAACTTACATCGATCAAATTAGTGACGTGCTACAAAGGCCATATACGGAGTACTTTTAACCGACAAGCATGTATGAGTAGATGTATGGATGTAAACGAAGTGAGAGAGGTGAACCAGGATCATGCAAAAGGGAAATCCGTAATACTCTGCTGGGTTATGGGCGTGCGAGTATTTTTAAATATATCTTAAGCATTTTCTCGAAGTTCGCCTCTTTTGTCAAGCGAAAAATAACGACATAGATTTATGACAGGAATTTTCGGCCGGTAAAAAGTGATATTGCGACACAGTGTAACGTGCCGTGAACAAGTGTCATCGTACACGGGTTATGAACATCACAAGTTACACTAATACCCTTTCACGTAGGTGGTACCACTAATGCGTACGGCGTTATTATGGTGGAATAAATATCCAATAAACGGAAACAAGGACGAAACAAAAGAACTAAAACAACAAAAAAGGGAAATAAAGTCTCTAGCTGGCCAATTGCGAGTCGGACTCGCGCACGAATGGTTCCGTACATCTATAAAAGCGGTAAAAACGTAACAGTTTGTTGTATGGGATCCTTCTTAAATATTTATTTCATACTGTTTATTTGTTGTTATAGCCGCTACACAAATACATCAGCTGTGAAAATTTCAACTGTCACACTATCACGGTTCGCGAGATGCAGCCTGTTGACGGACGGACAGACAGACAGACGAACGGACAACGGAATCTTAGTAATAGGGAAACGTTTTACCCTCTGCTACGGAATCCTAAAAAGATGTTACAGCAAAAACCAATTTATGTATTATATATTGTATAATACATTGTTAACCCCTACTAATATTATAAATGTGAATGTAAGTTTGTTTGTTACGCTTTCACGCGAAAACTACTCAACCGATCATCATGAAACTTTATACACATATTCTTGGAGGTACTAGAAGTAGCATAGGATACTTTTTATGAAAAAAAAGTATATAAAAAGCGAAGTATGTATGTTTCCTATAGACCTATAAAATCCGAAACGGCTGGACCGATTTCGATGAAATTTACAGGGATTGTCCAGATTGGCACATTCCTGTGCTTGGTAGCGATCGGATAAACATAATTAATGGTACCCGGGCTAAGCCGGGGCGGGTTACTAGTACAATATATATTCAAAAACATTACCCTTTCTGGATTGTCCTAAACACTTATGAGTATTCTTCTTTGTAGTTTTACAGTATTGTTCTTAAAACGCCCCTTCATTTCCTAAGGGAAGCTTTTTATATAAAGGACGGACTTTAATTGTTACAATTAATGTACAAAGAGACCCTCTAATGCGGGCGTCGGTGTCGGCGACAAAGCTTTTTTGATTTAGTGCGGAGATACTTGTGTTTGCGCCCCTGCTTACTGAAGCCATTTAGACACTTCCGCTCTGAATACATTACCCTTATTACTATCATTTGTATGTTATTCTTCTCTAACACTTTCATGATTTTTTATATGTTTCAAATGTTTTAATCAACACAAAACATTGTCTTAATATTTGTACCTTATCTCTGGTACGTTTTTTTTATATTTATCCATCCATCTAATAAATTTTATTGCCAAATAGAAATAGAAAAATTACGACAGTTAATTTTTACGTTGACCGACACCTAAAAGCGACAATTGAATCATGGTGTTACCGTTTTCAATTGTATTTAACGTATTTTCCCCACGTAAGTGGGTGTTGACTAACAGTGGTAGAGCCTGAAACATCAACATCTGTTGCACGTTGAATGCGCTGGCTCGGCCTCACAGAATACAGGCGTGAAGGAGAAGTATTCTGCGTTTCATCCGATATAATCCGGGTAAGGTGCTGGAGGCCTTACTTTACTTTCCCCTTACCATCCTTTCTTAATCAGGATAGAATGGAAAAGGGAAGAGGATTGGGAAATGAGACGATAAATGGGCAAAGGATCCTCCTTTGTCCATTAAAGGTAGGCAACGCATCTGCGACTCATTTACCAATGGTTAGCGGTCACTTTACATCAATTAACAATCTATAATCTCTGTCTACCCTTCTAAGATATTTTATTTTAAACATTTCACTTCTTTTAAACTTACAATATAAGCTTGTCATAATATTTAAAACAAGTTAATTTCTAAAACAGTATGGGAAAGAAAATTAATTGTTTTGTCGGGCTTTCGGGCTCGGGGCTCTCGCTTCTGTTATGAAATGTGGGTAGCTTTAACTCATCTCAATTATATAATTGTTTGCTTATGAACACAAAAAAGGTCTTCGCTAAAATCCGTATGAGTAATTCTGAGATTGCAATTTCAACTAAGGCTAAGTTAATTTTTTTCATCAGTCATTTTTGAGTACCGAGTAAGCGACTAAGCACCTGTTATTTTGTTGTGACCGACCCACTGTGTACTTCGCCAGCAAATTGTGATTTGAAAAAATCATTGACAATTTGACCTATCATGTCAAATTCAACAAATCTGTTTCATTTTATCTTTTAAAACAACTTTATAAACCTATAAGTACCTTCCATTCTAACTTATACTTAAACGCAATAACGCAAGAAAAATATTAGTTTAGAATTCGATTTCTAAAATGTTCGTAATGACAAGTCGAATTGTAAATCAATCGTTCAGTTCACAATTTGTTGACGTACGCCTAGTCTGATTAAAAATTGACGATGTTCACAATCGGTCGGTGTCATGACCACCGCTACCAATTAACATCCGCGACATTCAGGAGAGCAGAAAAGAAAAGCAGGGGGATGTTAATTAACGCTACAACATAATTGAGAATATTTCCTCTTTCAGTCCTACTTCACTTATCACAAAGTGAGAGTTTATATTGATAATATCTCTTCGTGAACAAAATAAGATAGTACCTCTAAGAAAGCTCAAACCGATGGAACGACAACAAAGCCGATACCGCGTAATTAAGTTTGCAGGCACTACCGTTAAGTCTCATTAGCTGTTATTGGCCCGAAGTGTTTTATTGATTAACTGATTATTTAGTTATTTAATCTTAAGCCAAATGTGGCAAGCAATAGTTAAATTTAGTCACAATTATAGTCAGCTAAAAGACGTATGTCAAAGGGACTCCACGCCTAAGTATCTCCACAAAAATGGGTCTCTTGAAACTAGTAGACTTCTAGAAACTTAACAAGACCATCACTTCATTTTGTAGGTACTCACGTTTCATAGTCAAATTTTAGCGTTGAATCTTCACTATAACAAAGTTGTCGCGCCAAGTCTGTCTATTTATACGCGATAAGATACCTACTAAACAGTATTTTCATACGATTTTCACCAATAGACTGTGTGATTCTTTAGAAAGATTTCGGCTTATAATTTATTAAGTCTTTATGTAACGAGTCTGAAATACAACGATAATTGTTGAAGAAAGCGTTACAAGTACTAAGCCAGGGCCGATCGCTAGTATGCAATAAAAAAATCAAAAGTTGTCCTGTTACATAAAGACAAAGAGTAAATGAGAAGACTTATTAATTTAATTCCTACACATTTGGGTATTTACACAAAATACTTTAAACTATTTTTACAAGAAAGATTTTTTATCATGAAAATATATTCTTAAACTTCCACCTCTTGAATTTAAAGAGAGCATTATAATTCGTACCACGTCGCGGCGACCGTCGCATGAATAAGTGCATGATTCTAGATTGGCCGACTGGTCCAACTGTGCCAATTCTCTCCACCACAAGTGCACTGCCGGAACTACCCTCATATTTAATTTGGCAAACGTACTCCTTAAATACTTAGAGACATGGATTAATTTTTATTTATTCGTTGCGGTTGTGGATGCGTAAGGTCAACCAAGAATTAATGTAACTAAATAAAACATTTAAAGCTACGAATACATTCAACGGTTTTTTTATAAATAACAATTGTCTTTCAGCTTTCTTATAATCACAGAGGTTAAGCGATAACACGAAACAAATTATTTGATCCGTATCGTTCCATTGAAGCGGCGGGCGACAAAAAACACCTTTCAGACGAAAACGTCCACTTGCAAACAATGAAACCGCTGCGTGGCAAATGCTGTGCTCCAAAAATAACGAGACCTGAACCCCACTTGAGGAAAATGCGGCCAACAATTTACGCCCCGCAGTAAAATATGGCACGAGGATAAAGTAAATATATAATATAAAATATTTCGACATGGAATCGGCTTACCGCGTTTCTTATATGGTCGCTTGACGTCGACGTTTTATTGTTTTAAGTTGAAAAATAAACAGTTATAAAATTGTATCGTTAATATTGCATATAGACGATGCTAAAGCACTAGTCACCGACAAGCACGTATTCGTAGATGTATGGAGTTGAAGAAACGAGTGAAATTAGTTATTTTCGTCCCTGAGAACAAAAAAATCGGTAAACTCTTCCTACTCCTTTAAATTGCGGGCGCGATGGTTTATTCATTAATAAGAATATATATTATAGAATATATGAATATACGCACGCATCCGTACCCACTGGGGTAGGCAGCGATTGCAGATTGCCATTTGGTGCGATCCCAGCACATCTCCCTCGCTTCTCATCATATCATAAATTTGTCTTGTTAATCTCTCTTCATTCAGCCTTTCAACATGTCCGAACCACGGAACCATTCCGTAAGTTATTTATTTATGTGCGTGTTACCTTCGTCTAGCTACTCTATATTTGAATTAATTGATGTAGGCCGTTGACTTCTCCGAATCTCCGTGATCAATCCACCGAATTTTGTCTTTCTATTAGGTACTTACCTAAGGCGTATTATAATTTTTGGTTTCAGTTATAATTATATTTTAAAGCATTTTGTTGCGGTCTTTTTTCGGAGTTCTAAGCACCATAAACATACTAAATGAATTTTGAATCTGCGATTATAATCTATAGGTGTATAAGTTCACGAAAGAAAGCTACTTAAAAATTAAAATTCCTACGATTTAAGCGTCGTAAATCTTCCATTTTCTGCTTGCATATAAATCGCCTCATTAATTCCATGACACGACTCCGCTCACCATTCCGTCCTTTTTCATACCTAGGGACGGTAAAAGTGTCGCGGTCTTATAAAGATGTACCTGTGTCGTCGTCGTAATTGATTTTATTATATCAATTTCGGGTCATAAAATGTTATTTTTCGTATCTACATTAGAATTTACATTATTGTATTTTATAGAATCACTTAACATTGTTTTTATTCTATGAAATTTTTACGATATATTATCCCAGATTTAAAAACATTGTCTTTAAAAACACATTTATAAGTAACCAGACATATTTGATATTTTTTTAATAAAATGAAATTCACTAAATTGTTTCACTACTGTTGACTTCATATTATTTTAAGCACATAGATTTGTCAGTGGTGCAATACGCTATTAAAATCTATATATATATTTATAAAAGGCGATGTATGTATGTATATTCCTTATAGACTCCGAAACCGATAGGCCGATTTCGGTGAAATTTTTAGGTAATGTATGTAACGTTCAGATTGCCCTAGCGGGTGTTCCTGTGAAATTTCGTAGTGATCGGATCAACATAATCAGTGCTACCCGGGTGAAGCCGGGGCGGATAACTGGTAACAAAATACAAGGTCACGTGGACCGAACCTCTTGTTCATTTTGGAATGATAATTTTATTATTAAAGCACTTTGGTTATTATTTATAGTCGAATAACATGAACAAGAAAGAGTCTCAAATTTCACAAATCTCAAGACTGGTTTTATTGTAAGGTTATATGCAAATTTCACGACAAGGAAATATCAATACGTGTAAATGTAACGAAAGCGTGACAAGCAACAAGAGACACTTCAAAGCGATCTCGATCCCGCCGATATCCAATAACAATAAAATTCGCAATTTATTGTCGATAGAAAAGTTCGATCACAAGTTGAAAGAATAATGGCACCACAAACGATGGCCCACGAGACGGCGTGCCTTGACCCTATTGATTTATTAAATGACGTCAAACCCATATGTTATTGCTCAAACTTCTTTAGAAGATCTTTTTTTATAGAAGATGATGACAAACGAGCCAGCGGTACAACTGACGTTCAGTGACCGCCACCCATAGGCATCTGCAATAAGCAAATTTGCAAAACAAAAAAAATCTGTCCACTAAAGGTACACATTAGCAACAAGCAAATTTGTTGCAGATGCCTGCCTTGAGTAGACACATTAGGGGAGACCGGAAAAAGGATATTTTCTTTTTCCTTTTCGTCTCCTCGCAAATCCAATGCTCTTCCCCTTCCCATCCTATACTTATTAAGAAAGGATGGGAAGTGGAAGAGGCCTTTAAATTGGCCCTCTGGCACCTCACTCATCAGATGTAAAGCAGAAACAAATTTCTATTTGCGGCTGTCTTCTGTAAGGTCATGGTATTTCACTGATCTACCGCTAATAAAGCCCGCAACAACAACATCTGTCGCACGAACGGGTCGGTTCGACCGGTGAAATACCACGATCTCACAGAAGACAGGCGTGAAGTAGAGTATTCTGCGTTTCGTCTGATGAGTGAGGTGCCGGAGGCCCAATTCTGGTTCTCTCCCCCTTCCCAGCCTTTTTTTATAAAGAAAGGCTGGGAAAAGGAAGAAAACTTGATGGTGGAGGGATGTATAGGAATTGGAAATAATCATTTCCAGTTTGTCCCCTTTTTTGTCCATTAAAGGTGGGCAACGCATCTGCAACTCATTAGTTATTTGCAGATGTCTATGGGTAGCGATCACTTGACTTCGAGTGAATCGCTTGCCACATAGTACTATAAAAAAAAAATAACTATTTAATGCTAAATGATTTATTAAAGGTAATAATAATCAAGTTGTTAGAGTAATAATATACCATGGCAACCTATGATTAACCTTTGAATTAATTTCATGTGAAAGTGTGGAACCGAAGGTTTTTCCATTTTTTCGTATTTTGCTATTCCTCATGTTCCACGTCCATTTGGTTATAAAGTCGTCGTTAAACTTTTAAAACTCTTACTAAGCTTTTATTTCTCTTCATTGCAGCCAGTCGATCGCAAACAACTCGATGATGAGAACATAAGAACCTCATTTTAATTACCGAGCACATTGTCTGCGACGCTGGAACGAGTATTAGTGGTTTTACCTTCGATCGCGTAGTTACTTTCCTTGCGACGGACAACCTGCATACGTTGTCAGACGAGGAATTTTATTTATTTTACGCTAGTTGTTCGTCCCTAACCACACCTGGCTCAATTTAATATTGAACGCATATAATAAAAACTATTAATCTGTCTCGGCTTCTCGTGGGTAGCACTTATCATGTTCATCTGTTCGCCAAAACCATACTTCGAAATATATCTATCCGCTTAGGAGTCTGTAGGGAACGTTCATTCACACATTACCTTTTATATATGTAGAATATAGCATGTGTTATTTGTAAGGATAAAAAAATAAATAAATCGGTTCTGCAGTTTTAGAATTTACCTTTTACAAACAAAGTTATAAGTAAGTCTCATCTTTGCACCAAAAGTGACGTCACACTTATGTTATCTTCTAACAGTTATCTTGCAGGAAGACCATCTTATGTATCTCTTAGGTGACGTGCTAAAGAATTATTTTAAATCGTGTGACGTCCTGTCCCATAACACATTTGAGAATCAATTAGCAGGTTATTAGTGTCGTATAAAAATTAAAATATTGAAAATACATTTTCAATATTAACGCTTACATACTAACTGTACATAGCCACACAGCTAACAAGGACCAATTTAACATTTTCCAAGGAGCGAGCAATATTTCAGAAGACAGCAATCGTATTAGCTTCCGTTATGTGAAGTGACGTAATTGCACACTTCGTACAGTGAACGTGTTCCGGGAAACGGTAATAGGTTTTCTCCGTGGACAGAGGTCTTCTGTATTAATATATTTCATCTTATATCCTAGTTACATACATATTTTTGTTGTATGTCAAGAAACGTTTTGTCAGGCTTCCCCTATTATTGTCGTTTCTTGAACCATTCCTGTTACCCAACACGTCCATCTCCACATTCACATTAATTTCATTTTTTTAATTGTCATGATTGTTGATTAATTACAAGTATGTACTCGTGCGAAGTCGGGACGACTCGCTAGTAATATAATAAACAAATTACTGTTGTTAACTAACGCGAAATCTCTTTTAATAAAGTAAGACGATATGTCAAAAAGACAACACAGTCAGGGTTAGAGCGAAAACTTATATAGACGGGATTTAGGTTCATTTTTATTTTCACATCACTTTAAAGCGCTCCTTAAGAGTCTATCACCAACTATTAAAAGACCACGGCGATAGCATACGCTTATTCGTTATCAGTAGTTATATCTATGCAAGTATATCTCCCTGTTTATGTATGGTCGGCACAACAGATTGTCTTCCACTTCGATCTATCATCCGCCACTTCAGTCATCACTCCCTTCTTAATCATGTCACATTTCACGTTAGCTGGATGGATTATATGAAAATCTGTTCGTTCTTTTCCTTTTTCAAATGGATATGATTGTATAAAATTAAATATTTCATCACCTGTGTTTGAATTACTTTAGCGCCACTTGCCCTTAACTTACTTCTGACATAAGGCACTTACGGCGTGCCACTAAGCTGAGAGTGCCCTACAACTCTGTTAAAACACCGAGAACCAATAAATCATAGTGCTCATTTTAAAGGTAAATTATTTAGAAATATTGTTTGGAAATAAGTTCTTGTTGTCATATTGTTTTACAATCTTTTTCCCGAAGGTTTATTAGTGATTATTTATACTAATACCTGAGACCCGCCCCGGCTTCCCACGGGTAGTTTCTCGATACAAACTTTCATCCCTAACTTGAGATCTTTACGGGATGAATTTAGATTTAGAACTCGCCTACGTATTAACAGAATCTCTATATAATGTACCTCTGCTTGGACTGTGCGTTGACATATCAGTCAGTTTCTTCTTTTGTGTATATAGCTTACGAAAATGAAATATTTTCGTAAGCTATATACACAATTAGAATGCTCTGGAACCTCTATGTTGAATATATTTTTTTTAAGATTATTTCACAATTAGAAATTTATATTTCAAAAGCAGTATGAACTACAGTATACTATTTATAATTATTGTGCAATATTTAAATACGGTTGTAGCATACACAATAAATCAAGTTGTAAGCAAATCTGTAACGTGAGTCCAAATGAGTTCATCTACGACCTCCTCTACCACTACCACCTTTCACACTTCTCCTTTTTTATCTATCCTTTCAGCATACTAAAATCACTGATGCATACCTTTCTTGATTCACAACTTTAATTTACTATGTAACTTAAAGCCAAAGATCTTGAGTAAAGCTAGCTCATGTACAATGCAACTACTTATGCAGTCGAGCGAACACATAACAGTTTCGTGGACCACTTATACTAAAACAGTGTAATATATATCTTAACTTGGCTGGACGTACGTATAGGTAAAACCTTATCGAAAACTTAAGTGATTAAGTGTTGTTGAGGAGTTGGTCGTAGTTTCACAAGTAGACCGCTACTCGAGAAAATGTTTCACGATCCATACATTGTTACGTCACTTATGCATTATGTTAACAATGGCTATTGCTTAGTTTATAGTTAAGTAGGTTCTCTCATATTTTTTTTATATAATAGAAGCCGGCAAACAAACAAACGGTTCGCCCGAGTTCAGTAACCCATAGCTGAAGATGGGAATAGGTCTTTAATTGGGGTAAATGTTGATATCCATTATTTTTGTTATATTCCCTTCCTTGTCCAATGAGTTTCATCACCATTTCTAGAATATATGTAGGTACATATATATTTCGAGAATCTAAAGCGTCATCTGAAATTTTTTAAGCTTCAAAATGATATAGTGGTGTATCTTTGAAAATTTCTGATTCGCTTCACCGCTGCCTTACAATTTAATCATAGTGTAATTTTCTCCTTTAGAGAAAGCTTTATTTTCTCCTGAAGAGCTTTATTTAATTCAAGTAGCTATTTTAATGTATTCTTGCTTTAGAAAAAACATTTGATGTTTTAAACGTAGAAAAGAACCAAACAAAATGTACAGATAACAATATTACTAGCAGCGTCAGCTGACGTTGTCGTGCATAAAATTAGGGGGTTCAGCTAACGTATTTTGTCATTGGCCATGATATTTTGTACTATACGCATTCAAAATCATCAGTCAAAAGTTTACCAAAGACAGTGACGCGAACAATCACACATGTCCAATAAAAAGGATAGCGTAATTAAAATAAGAAAAAAATGATGCCATTGACTGTCCCCTAAGCGTACATGTAAACATACGACGTAAACTACAGAAAATATGATTTTATAGTAACACTCGTTATTGCCTGACAACATGCTTATAAATATTTTTTTTCATCACACGATAGACGAATATAGTTTGACGTAAGCCTTTATTAGTCGCCATAAAAATCGTACCCGGACATAGTTCCCGAATTTATCTTAAAACGGCAACCGAAACCATGAGAATACGGACAGCATCATTCAGCGAAATTGTCAAGCATTATCGCAAACACATTTAAATTTTGAATTTGATACACATGTGAAATTTATACTTCGTAATCTTTTGAAAGATTCATCTCCAATAAATCGCTGACTATTTCGTGTTCCATACAAATATTACCTTGAATAACTTGCGTTTTTTAAAGATACATCACTAGTAACGAATGCTAACCGCAAAAGTGTATTCCATTTGCTGATAGCAATCAGTGTGGTGTAGCCTTTTCAGAAAAAAGTAGTTCTGTAATGGATTTCTACGCTGCCAGGATTATTTTTTCAAAAAAAGAACATTAAGGTTTTCATCGGATGCAGTGTTATTAAATTCAACCGCCAACAGTTTATTTCATCTTTTCCTCTTCTCTAATGAAAGTGATTTAGTATCTGTGCTCACTTTATTCCTATTCCTTTTTAGTTTTACCTGCACATTTTCATCTCAGTTTCTGGCATTATTTTCTAGAATGGCAACCGTTAAGCAATTGCTCATGCCACTCTCACGTCCTTTATTCGTGACTTGAAATTGTAGACAGGTAGGATTTTAGTGGAGTGAGCGTGCGTGCATCTCAACGTAACCAAATCTCCTCCTGCTTCATCAATACATTTATAAAACCTACAGCATACACATGCTACAGCATGATTTCAATAAGAAGATCTTCTAAAATATAATGTATTATCGATGTAGAACACTGTATACTTCATCGACCGATTGAAGGGCAGGCACATTATAATTGGGCTAGGCAAATTCTAAACTGTCTGCACGTTGTCACTTTACCGAATTATCGAGAATGTGACGTTTCTTTTCTAGGCACTTTACAAACAGGCGACGTAAAGCAGGCATATTTATGCAATAGACGTGAATGT
This sequence comes from Papilio elwesi, assembly GCA_029849275.1. Lineage (NCBI taxonomy): Eukaryota > Metazoa > Arthropoda > Insecta > Lepidoptera > Papilionidae > Papilio > Papilio elwesi. Next base: position 3,219,909 of record CM056711.1, read on the forward strand.
CATTGTCTACAAAACGAACATTGAGCGGTGATGGACCTTTAGTCAGTCGCTGGGTGTAGACGTCACAGATAATATTATACAGGTTTTTTTAAACATTAAAAATTATTTAAACAAAAAACATATCGTTGAATTCACTAATAATTTTTGTTCATTGTCTTCAATTCCCACTCTTTTCAATGTAAATATAATTTATAATTTAAGTTACTAAAATAATTGAAACATCACAAGAAGATTTTGTTTGTTTACGTGTAGCAACAGCTTGTCAGCATGAGTAAAGAAGTGGCGTGGGATACGAGTTTCGACCAATCAGTGCGAACGTATCGTTTTGTCGAACGACATTTTTATCGTATTCACAATATAACTACCGTAGGGTGAAGCCCTACGACTTCGCCCCATTTGAAAGTGACTGGAAATGAAACGTGATATTTATTGTCAATGATTCGTTCAACTGAGAATGTGCCGACCGTTTAGAATTTGCCTAGTCCAATTATAAAGTGTCTGCTCTGACAATCGGTCGGTGACATATATAAGATGTATCGATCTCTCTTTTATTTTCCTTTACCCTATCCTATTTCTTATATAATAGCTGGCAAGGCAGCTGCAACTCTTATAACAAGAGACAGTCTTTCCGCTTACTAAATTTTCCCAGATAAAAACCTTTAGATGAGATTTGAAAACACCATTGAATACTAAATAAACTTGTTAAACATACTACCATTAGCAAATGCTCTGCGACTCGTAAATAGAAGAAACCGGGTATTTAGAAACGCATTAGGCAGCTTCTTCGGGAGCTCGATGCAGCTAGCTTTAACCCACTTCGAGTGCAATCTATACCTGTCTTACGCAATATCAAAGTCGATTATTACCGCACCGCTATACAAAAAAATATGCACTTACCGGCACATTCTTCATTCATTCAATTTTATTGAAATGTATCACTACTACTACCTCTTACCGTGGGATTCAACTGGAAGAGCTGGCATCAGTAATGTAGAGGATTTTTAGTTTTTATTTCGTGTGGTGAGTGAAGTGAGGTAACAAATCTAGAACCCTTGTTGAGTTTTGTATTCAAACAATATACAGTGGAAAAGTGAAAATCGTTTGGTTGTAGTCAATAAAACTAAAACAACGATATCGATATTGTAGTTTTTTTCTTTTTGGTTATTAAAATTTATGTTAACAATAAAAAATATTTTACTTGTGGGTAGCGGACGTTACATTATTCACAGGTAATATAAGTGAATAATGAAATTAACTCAAAGTATAGATATGATATATAACAATCAACAAACTGCTCATATTATAAATGCGAAAGTTTGTAAGTATGGATGTATGGATGTTTGTTATTCTATCACGCAAAAACGGGTCAACGGATCTGGCTTAAATTTGGCACAGAGATAAATTACAGTCAGAAATAGCATAAAGGCTACTTTTTATCCAGAAAAAATATACGGTTCCCGTAGGATATTTATTTTGGTTTTTTGTCTAAGAATATAAATTTGATGTTTCCTACGGATTCCGAAATAGCTACCTGGGCGATGCCAGATGGATCACTAGTTGTTCATAAAATTAACGATAATTTAATTACTGTAGTGAATTGTACCAACCTTTTCAAGATAGCAAGTTGATCTGATAACTGTCAAAATGTTAAGAGTTGTGAATTTTTTTATTTAATAAAGCTGTCAAAGATTAGTATTCTGTTTCACTAGTATATCCCAGTCACGTGTATTATCAAAACCATAGATTTTGAATGTATTTCAGCGTGTTACGGTTATGCAAATCTTGTTGACCGCAGTCATCGTTCGTCGCGTCACAAAGCTTAGCTGCTCTTGCCATATTGAGCGAATTTCCTCGTCGAGTGCCACAAGTTATTGGACAAATTTATGAATATTAAACATCTGTAGCTTACTACAGGGATGCTATGTAGCTCCGAATCCGAAATGAAAGTTTCGGATAGGAGCGCAGTGTTGATGAGATGGCCCGCCTCTCAAACGATCCTAATGCCACGAGTTAGTTTTTGTCTATAATTTGTTTTTTTTTGACTATACTCAGATAACACTTAAAATGGGTGGATATATTAATTAGGAATTTATGTGACTGATTGTACCAAGTAACCAAGAAATAAAGTCAAATTATTTGTTTTTTACTTTTAAGTAAAATTCTTTAAAAATCAACCTCCAAAATTATTCGGAGCTACCAAATAATTTTTGACATCCCTAGTTTGCTTACTCTGTGCCCGAACCGAGCATTGCGATCATGCTTCAGCTCTAAAACACTTTTATCTCACCTACAGACTGAACAAATAAGCTCCAACAACGTTCAAGAGCAAACGGCATGACCGTACTTACCACAAAGTGTCTGACGTAAAAAAACTGCAGTTATAAACATTTTATTGCAAAAAAAGCAGTTATTGATATTAAATCATACGTTTAAACTGCATTTCTACGTTTTATTCCCCGTGAAATTAGTTAAAAACAGTATAAAAAGCTCTTCTTAATTAAGTAACAATTACGTAGTTTCAATCCTAGATGGCGTTTCTTCCCAATATAAAAATAAAGGAAGAAACGTTTTTATTCCGATAATCCTGCTGATTACATTATTGCAATGTTATAAAACTACTGTGTTGTGATCGGAAGTAGCGCAGAGGGTAAGGAAGAGATCGTAGATTTCCATGTGGCACTATCCCGGCACACCTCTCTGGCTTCTTCTATAGCTTGATTCATTGCAAGATATGATTGTTGTAAACAAACAAACATCATTTACCATACAAGCCGAAAATCGTGAGATAATGTGAGGTGTAGTTCACCCATATATGTCGGTTACGACTACTCTGCTATATCTTTATTAATGTAACTTATAGATTACGCTGGTACTAGTACTGTACTATAGAACTATTGTATACATCGGTGTCTCCAGCGATACTCGTTCGCTTTCCGTGGGTTTATACTGCCTTAAACATTCACACAAAACATTTTATAATCACAGTTTTTTATAGAATAAGATAGAGAGAAACCTTTTATCGTAACAAGCTTAGACGTCAGTGGAAACCCACGGTTAGTAAAACTCACGGCCTTTTTTTACAAAACATCATGTCAAGATTACATTTTTTTTCCCGATTCATTCTATTAGCATTTCCAAACCAACATGACTTTTATATTTTTACTTAATGTGTTCGTACATTACGTAAAATCTGTATTGGTTAGCCGTTGAAATAGGTTAATATTAAGACGCATTAAAGTGTTACAATGTATGAGCGGTGCGCTGCCAAACGCTCGCATTTACTTTATTTGTAAGGTATCGAAGAACTTTATTTTCAGCTGTATTTGTTTTAATCTTTACTACTAATCTTTAATCGTTACACGTTAATGAATAATTTCTCTCTTCTTTGTTTATTTTTCGCTTAAGATATACTTGGATATGGATGGATATATATACTTAAGGCTGGCAACACATCTGCAGTTCCTCTGGTGTTGCGGGTGTCCATGGGCGTCGTTAATCACCTCGGTGCTCACGCAGCTCGTTTGCCCCTTCTCTTATAAAAAAAACTTGGAGTTGGAAGCGTTAAAAATAAGATTGAAACAAACAGCCAAATTCGGTATTTCAATCCGATTATAACATACCTTTAAGAAAATAATGCATAAGCGATTGCTAGACGAATGCGTACCATTGTTTAATTATCGCCATTTATATCAGGTGAGATTGTGACCGAGCATAAGTGTACTATTCAAAAGTATGCATTACTATTATTCATTCACAGTAAAATATCTGGCGTGGCCTTAAAACCTCGCTTATTTCACTGTTTTAATGTTTGAGGGCCTTAAACAGTTGCCTGAAGTGAGGTCCATGCCCCATTATTTTCGGGTTCACCAAACGTTTCATTGTTGGCAAGTGGGTACTTCAGTTGTAAGGTTACATACCGGTATACATATTTATAAAACAAAAGATCCGAAGATAATTATAAAATACGGTGAATATACCTTATTTGGATTCTTAATACAAAATATTTCAATGCATAGCGAAGCAAATTCAAGTTTCTTGTTATAATTGCACCATCAAAACACACTAGATGGTAAGTAATTTTGGTGTTTTATATACACCACAAATAGTAGTAATTGAGGACCGTCGACGGAGGACAATATTAAAAACTTGGGACAGCAATAATATTAATCTGAATATAATCTATGAAAGATAGATTAATTAAGGACTAATATATTATATTATATAATTATATACACAGAGATAATAATGAGAACAAATAATAATAAACTACAATAAAAAAAACTAGGGACAATCCCATTGGTCGATTTGACCCCATACTAAGTCGCGCGGCGCGGGCGCCCGTGGGGCGAGCTTGGTACTACAACGAGTTCTATGATTGTCAGTATAATGTTAATTACTAAGAAAACTTACTAGGTGGCACTTTACGCGGAAATTATAATTGACACTATTTTCAGAGCAAGATAGCAAAACATAACTAAAATAAGTAATTAGGTACCTAGGTAGGCTACCGACCTACGTAAAAACCACCCACGCTATAAATTGTACGCAGTATATTAATATCTGTGCTATAAAGATAAATTGTTAAATTAGCGCCCATAGATCCGCCTGCGCGTTGCGTCGTCGTTTTAACCATGCCATCTATCGTGTATTGACGATATTTACGTAATTAAAAAAAATCAATTCTTAAAAAAGTGGGCGTTGTATGATTTAAATATTGTTATAAATCCATATTTTATTCAGTAACCATTGAAAATGTTGAAGAATAAAACTAAATAAATCACTGACGTTGACGAAAACAAGTTACAGGGCGGTTTAATTGTGCTTTTAATATGATTTACTTTTCAATGGTTGACAATGCTTACCCCTAGCGACAGCTTTATGCATTGAGCATGTACTTCATTTTCTAATGTATGAAACTAACCAGACATGATATTAACAAGGATAGTAACAGTAAATCATGATTTATGCAACTACTGGCGCCATCTATTACAATAAAGTTATAATGTTACCATTATAATGTCAGTGTTTACATAAAAAAATTATTTTCTTATTACTCATGTTAAAAAGGTAAGAATCTTTAGTGCTTTGAGGTGGAATAAACAATTGGAGTCGAAAATAAAATATTTTTTCCGTCATAAATAGATTACTTTAAAAATGACAAAAGTATTATTACTGTATAAATCTTTTAAATAAAGCTATTTTCACTTCTTCAGAAAAGCCTTTTTGTATATTTATTTTATACCAAAATATATGTTAATACACTTTCAGATAAAGCCTGAAAACTGCGGTACATTATACGGGTGCTGTTTCACACATCTTATCTTAAACATTAGTATTAGTGGCTTTTATACAACTTGGGTTAAAAGCTAAGTGCGTTAAGCTTGCTTACTGGAACTTATGTTGAGAACAGATATACCAAAGTTATATACTGAAATATTACATTTCAGTCATTTTGAGTGTTTGTTACAAACCTGTATTCACCAAAACGAGCACACATGTGCCTTAATTCTTTTCTTTTTTAAAAATTTCAAGTTTAACGATATAAAATTTGATAATTACATCCCTTTAAAATTGCCTTCTTAATGAATGTTTCAGAAATAAATATACTTTAAATGAGCTAAATTTCCCTGTTTAAGGAATATATTACGTAATTATACATAAATGTATATTCCCGACTGGCCCAGAAGGAGTGTAATGATTTTCGGCAGTATGTACGTATGTTTGTCCGTTTCATTATGACCTGTACCATAAGCAGCTTGACCAATTCTGAACATTAAGTCATTAGTTGAGTATTCATCCCTGGTGTCATAGGTAATATGATAATGTGATAATACTATGTTACATTATAAATATTACAAATTATATTAAAATGAAAGTTTAATAATAATAATAATATCCTAGGACATGTTCACACACGGCCGTCTGATCCCAAACTAAACAGAGCTTGTACTATGGGAACCAGATAACTGATATACTACTTTTCTTTTGTAAATATATAGTTCAATAGATAAGTACACCCAGACTCAGGACAAACAGACATGTTCATGCACAGAAATGTCTGTCCTGGATGGGGATCGAACCCACGACCTGCGGCGTGAAATGAAGTATCTTACAAACCACGCCAACCAGCCCATCTCCAAAAAATCAGAACGACGATCGTTCAGGATGGGTGAAACACACAAATATTCGGTCTATAACCTATAACCATTTTTCCCTGCACCGATTTCGATGAAACATTCAGGAAATATTCAGACCAGCAGGTTCCAATGTAGTTTAGTACTGATCGAGTTACTAACATTTTTGGTACCCGCACAAAGCCGGGGGTGAATTGATAGTTTATTTATATAACACCTTATTGACGCTGAGCTGATGTTCCACTGCTCAGACAGTTTTAGGGACTTAATTGCGTTGTGTACATTTATTTACAAAATAGTCAATTTATCATTGTAATAAAAACAATTAAGAAAACAAACTGGTCGTGTACACTCGTTATTTATGTGCGCATTGCGAGCGATAATCACAACGTATTCATTATTGTCATCACATTACGCTCTCACTGCGTCAATTATTTCGCATACCAGTTTCGACGCTACGTTCATTTGCAAGTAGATTACAATAAAAAACGAAAATTTATATACATTTCTTTTAATACCTATTTAAAATGAGAGCTTTTCGAAACGGGCAAGCGGCTTATATGTCACGTGATCAATCAACATCCGCAACATTGAAAAGCTTTAGAGGTGTGTTCGAAGCCTTAATATAGAAAAGAGGACGAATGGATAAAGAAAAAGAGAGGAAAATGGAATAGACTGGGGCCGCACTTATCAGACTTAACACAGTAAATATTTTCCTAAATAACTAGATGTAGGTGCGAGATCGGCCAGGGTCACGCTAAATAGAAAATAATAATCTCAAATATACATAAATAAGCTTACTATCTCATATGCTATATTCTAAGGCTCTTCGTACACAACGCTTGTCAGTCTCATAGATATTTTTGCTTGTTTGTTTAACAAATCATCCTGGGTACGTGACGTAAGTTAAATTTGGTAAAGAATATGCTGGAATTAAAACTTAAGATATGTGTATGTATGGACACGTGGTTTATGTATCTATTACTTACTCATTATAATAACACTTGTATTATAATAATTTTGCAATTTTAATGCAGTTTAATACTAGCACCGATTTAGCGATACGAGAGCCGTGCTGCCGCGTTAATGAACCGATTTGTGTTGAAGTAAAGACTAAGAAAATATAACAAAGACAAAGGACTTGAGATACATTTTAATATAATTAGAAATGATCTTCTTAGAGTGATTTTAAAATCTTAAAGTTTTTTGTACCAGTTACAATGTTCATAGTTATTCCAATAATAATTTATTTATATAAAACCGATTTAACGAATTTTATCGCGTTTATCTTTATCATTAATTTATTATTCAAACACGGATGGCTGTAGTTATTGGCTCACTCGTTTTACTAATGCGTTTGTGTACAAAAACAACGTAAGTATCATTTTTAAATCATAGCATCATACATCATCATTTGAGGGAAGTCGCTTTCTATTCTTAGGTCAGGTCTTTTTCAAATCTGAGGGTCATAGCTACTTCCAAGAGGTCTTCGAAAGGCTTAGAAGGAGGATAGTTCACACTTATTCCATCCCCCATCTTGTATTACTAACTTGTCCAGTAAGATTGCCCCATTTTCACTTCAGTTCTTGCTAGAATGATGCATCATCATCCAATTCCTTTTTAACGTGCGGAAATGCATACGCATACGCATCTTTTTGAGGGATAAGCTTCTACTCTACCTCATGTACTGAATGTAACCTGCCACCTTTATCTTGCAACTTGGACCAGATCGTCAGTCTGCCTTGGATAAGCCTACCGACACCGTATCCTGCATCATACTGCCTGTACCTCACATTCTTTAGCTCATCTGTCACGTCATCTCCATACTTCATTTTGTGACTCTTAACTTTTTTAACACTGGTAGACTGCCACGAATGGGCTAGCTTAACCGGTGAAATACCACGACCTCACAGAGGATGAAGGAAAAGTATTCTGCGTTTCGACTTATGAGTAAGTTGCTGGAGGCCTAATCCTAGTTTTCTCCGTTCCTATTTTTTCTATTATAGGAAGAATTGGAAGGAGAACAGAAGGGATAAGAGTCAGTGGATAATAAAAGGAAATATCCTCTTTTTATCCTCTTCTCTATGTCCATTAAAGGTAGACAACGCATCTGCTACTCATTAGCTTGTTGCAGATGTCTATGGACCAACTAAATAAACATTTACATAGTCTAAATTTATATTCGTAAGAGAACTTATATCAATCAGATTAGTGACATACTAAAGAAGGGACTTATAAGGAGTCGTAACCGACGTGCTTGTGTGCGTATGGATGTAGAAGAAGCGAAAGAGGTGTGCCAGGGTCGCGCGAAGGGAAATCCATAACATCTAGGTTACGGGCGTGAGAATATATTTATATTTTAAACGAATTAAAATTGATAAGTTTACTAACGAACTTTCGTCGAAGTAGAATTAAGTACTTTAAATTTCATCCAGTTCATTAAATTTTCCCTTTACCCAAGTTAGAGCGAGTCAACGTGGCCGCATTCGCTAAGTCAATTTTCTTGAAGTTCACAAGAAACTACGTGTATAGCGGCTTTACAAATTCTCACTAAGTACACGATCGAAGTGCGCTATACAACTCCAACAGTAGAATTTCCGTAGTGGAAAACTACTAGCTGAAAATTGAAAATAAATGTAACGGCCGATGCCATAAACGAATTTAAAACAAAACAGTCCCTATATAAAAATTATGTTTTTTAAGTGTACGTTTAGCGCGATTAATAATTTTCGTCTCGGGTCTTACGAGCTTACTGTAATAGATGGCTCGACCAGTACAATAAATAAGAGTGCCTGAATGATGACAGAAAATACTTTTAGGTATAAGGAAGTGGCTGCATACACTTTTGAACACATTTAATAATAATATAAATTCGTGCGAAGCCAAAACTAACATCGTTCATTTGTTTTTAATTATTTTCGTATAACTAAAGTCAATATTTATTTATTCTCGTACTCCGTAATAAGGTCCGAAGAAAGTAAAATTTTATTAGAATGTCTTGCAACCCAAGTGGGACGCCTCATAAATTCCTTTGCCTGCACGAATTACATGTTTCCTGGAATTACACTGTGTTAAAAGTTTTATGTGTATATACAAAATGTACGTCTACCGGCCATAGTGTACATACCCAATTTACTTTATTTGTAGTTTTCCTTCGAACAACATCTGGTTTCCAGCACCGCAACTAAAACTATAAAATAATGTTTATGTTATTTCTTCGTTTTTTCATTCCAGAAGTGGAATGTTGGCTGAACAGAGACAGAGAAAGAGAGAAGCAAACAAGCCGTGTTTTTCCAAACAATATATTAGATACCTACTAGCGGACCCAGCAGACGTTATCTTGTATAAAAATCGCTTGCTATTAGCAGGTTAGGCTAACTAAAGCATTTTCGTTTTTCATCAAAAAATAGAACTTCTGGAACGATAGTAGTTGATAACAAACATTATATGATTATTATAATCCCATCTGATGATTCTAATCTGATTAATACATAATAAATGTAGTGTTGTATTTCTGCATAAAAATCTATACCTGTTTTTAATTCCTTTCTGTTTTTTTTATTTTATTTATCTATATGTCTATGTCTATAACATGGGCATTGTTTTTTGTTGTAAAAGTAAAATAATAATTTATTGTCTTACCTATTACCATCTATACCTTAAGTAATTAATTACCTTTAAGAAATTTGGTAATTACAATAAATTAAATTGATTTTTGTTCACTATGAAGGTTTTCATTAACATATGAAAAATACGTAATTAGCACAAATTACGTCGCATATCGGCAGAGCGTAAAACACACACTTGCTAATTTAAAACAAATTTAAAACGCATGTAAATCATTAACAGAACGAAAAACAAATTATAATTGCAATAAATGCAATGCGGCGTAAGTTCAAAGCATTTCTATAATTAAAAAAAATATACTAACTTCCATGTTAGCTTAATTTAAAAAGACGACTGTTTTATTGGAATAAAACTAATTTTACGGATTTTACCGCGTTTATTTTAAGATCTTGTTCTCAGCGTTTCGAGCGCTCATGGCCACGGAGACTCAGGTGTCTGATATGAAGCTTTAAGCAATTTTTAGTATTAATTCACTAATCTTTTCGATAAAAGTTATAAAGTAATATAAGACTAGAAGTTATTGCAGCACTCTTCGCTCGCTGCGTGCTAATCTAATGTGTGTCGGTTTTACATAACAGTAATGAGAGATTAAAAAATGGCAACTTGTTCCTGTTACCGAATTGTAAAACGCACCCTAAAGGAACTATTACATTTAATAAAATCGTTATTTATTTTTGCTTTTGTGGCACTTAGAAATCCAAAGAACCCACTTCTTTGTGCATTAACAACGGTTGGAGTTGCCCCAGCAGTCGCCCGCATTCGTTTTTATTTTCTGCGCCGAAATTTTTTGTAAGTTGATTCCGCGTAAAACTTCGTATTAAAGGTAACATGGGTGAAAAAATTGTTATTGTTTAAACATGACACATTACCATGAAAATGAAGGTTTTATGTAGTTATCATCTGTCTCTCAGAAAACAAGCGTGAAGTAGCGGTACTCTGCGTTTCGCCTGATGAGTGAGGTGCCTGAGGCCTATTTCAAAAAAAATAGAATGGGAACGGGGAAAGGATTGGGCAAGGAGGGGGTTAACGAGGAAAGGGAAATATCCTTTTTCCTGTCTATGCCCTACTCTGTCCATTGAAGGTAGGCTACGCATCTGCAACACATTTGCTTATTGCGGATGTCTATGGGTAGTGCTCACATTCCGTAAAAAAAGTTATTATGTCTCGGTAACAACCTTATACATGGAATTCAAAAGGAATATCATGTCACTTTCTGTACCTTTGTCAATGTGTGTGCAAAATTTCATGATGATCGGTTGAGTTAAAGCGTTACAAACAAACTCACATTCGCATTTATAATATTAATTTGCATAATTTTGTTGGACTAAAACAAATGATAACTTCACTAATAGAATTATTCATTGGCATATTTATGCCATTTTCTTTTACCCTACGTATTTTTAATAAATATGTTAAAATATTTTTTGTCATTCCTTTGAATTTATTCATTAAAATTTATAAAATCAAAGGAAATTCGTCAAAAGAAACAATTTTCTGGAAATCTCTTAACATCTTGTTCATTAAGAATGTTGAATAGAAATGAACAGTAAAAAGGAAACCGAAAAATATAATTTCAAAAAATTAGGTTGTTTTTTTTGTCTATTACAGAATTGTCTTTAGTTTAAATGGGTGTAAATGCTCTCGTTTATTTCTTAACCAAAAATTCAAATTGATTTTATGTAGTCCTCATCATTGAGAATGTCTTAGTTCATATTGTAAGTTTATCAACATTTTTTCCTTGATAGGCACATTCTATTTCATTTCAATTTATTCTCGCCACCACAATTTTGAGGGATATTGCATTTGCAAAGTTCCATCTAGAAGCACAGACGTACGGGTATATACAGATACATACGACATACGGGTGTATACAGATTACGGATTTGATTTGACGCAATTCTGGCACAATTCTCCCACTTCTTCACTTTTGCAACATAAAAAAAGAAAACGACTGTTGATGAGATCTCTAGGCCATTGAATTGACGATTGTTATTGTTTCTAAACCTTTTGTTCTGATTTTGGTGTCATTAATACCTGAACAACTAAATGTATGCACATCATCACTGCCGCGTTAAATAACACAAGCACTGCCCCTTAATTAACGGACACATTGTCTGCGATAGCGGTTCGAGCATTAGGGGTTTTACCTCTCACCCGCTTTGTTCCGTTAATTGCAACTCTTAAAGACAATGTTTACGGCGCATGGTCCTGAAGTCTTTCAGCTTTTGTTCACACCGTTAACTTTGTGAAGGAAATAATATTTTGTGTAAGGTTTGTAAGAGACGGGATTCTTATCACATTAGACTTTTTAAGCTTCCGATATTTCGGCAAAGTTGCATGCGCCATGTTCACGGGTTGACTGGAGTTATGCGATATTTTGTGACTGTGACCAAGCGTTACGCAGTTTATACTTTTTCAAGTCATGTTCAATTTTTGCTTACGCAAGGCATAGTGGACAAAATTCAGTATGATTACACTTCAAACTGGTTCACAGTGACAGCCTGCAGTCATAGTCGCCAGCTGACAATACTTTTAGTGCGGCTGTGACCTAGAATTAAAGAATTTGCAGCGTAGGATGTAAGTTTAGAAAATATTCTTATTTTATTTACCAACCTTCCAGCTACGACGGATATAAAATATTCTATGTATTTTGTTTTGCCAATAATAGAGCAAAATAGAAAATTGTAAACCCCTTTTCTATTATGTCGTATTCTTTTGCTAATAAAAATAACAAGAGTAAGATCAAAAGCGATCGAGATGCGGAGTTCTACAATCCAATAACAATACAATCGCCTCTCCAATTGATCGTTGAAGGAAAATTCTTTTACCACTTAAGAGTTATGTTTCAATGAACATTTTAAACAGCTTCTACCTGTCTCATGCTTAGCATATATTTAATAGAGATTTAATTTAATTTATGACTATGGTTAAGCATAAAAGTTTCTGTGCAAATAAAAATAAATTCCCTTTAATTTAGTGGGGGTAGACTGAGGGCAGATTTTCAGTTAACTTATTGTCATGGTTTTTAGGTCTCAAAATGTTATAGCGTGAGACCAACGTTTTGTCCTAGAAAGAAACCAACACGAAAATAAATTTTAATTGAAAAAATTTTTCTTTTAATTTTTTACATTACTTGTTTAAATATTAATATAATTGCATAGATTTGTGTTTAAGCTGTATTTCGTTTTTGTAATCCTGTTTTATTACATTACAATTGATCAAATACAGTGTACATTTTTTTATTATAACGGCAAGAAAAATAAGATTGAAAGCGTATTTCTTTTATCCTAGACATTTGATGGATTGATGAGTGTAGCGTTTCGAGATGAGGCTGTTTTTATAACATCAATTTGTCAAAGGTTATCCCTACAACTCAAGCAAACTTACGCGTAATAAATTAAAGCGAAATAATTATGTTCATGGATATTATAATATATTCCTTTTTGTACCAGAATCCAAATAATGAATTGTAAAAAATGTTAATAAAAAATAAACTCTCATTACTTTCATCTTAGTGAGATAGATTAATGGCAATTACTGTCCCTTCACCAATTTTATTAGGGCATAGAAATGGCTTAATAGCCTAATAGTACCACTTTTGCCACATACATACATACACACGGGTTGGCGTCAGGGGGGCGTAGTAGTAGGCGTGGGCGACAGTATGGACTACGGTCATACTGTGCCGGCCCCTAATAACACAACATATTAATCGCACATATATTCTATTCTTAACTCTGTGCGTAACAATACTTATTAATAACAAGGTATTACATTTAGGGTCCTACGAGAACCGACCGAAGAAAGGTGTCATTAAAGGCCGGCAACGCGTCGGCAGTACCTCTGGTGTTGCGGATGTTCATGGATATCGGTGATCACTTATATATAAGGCGACCCACTGTTTGTTTTCCCCCTTGTGGTATTAAAAAGGTTTCAAAGTATTGGAAAGCATCTGCGATGACTTAGATACTCCAGAAATCCATAAATAATACAAAATAAATACTTGCATCATTCAACGTACCGAATTCAAAAACAACATATCCATTTCCTTGCTCGACTGTGTGCAACATTTGGGTAAGAGGAAAAGAAAATTTTAATGTTACTTCTCTGTACTTAAGTTATTCTAAATTTATATTTTATACTTTATTAACTTCAACATTCAACCCTCATTCACCCGAAAAAAGGTTAAAAGTCGGTAGCATTAAGGCAGAATGATATAGCTTTAACCTTAGCTTTTGAAAGTGTGCTCAGTGAATTTTATAGCAATGTTCATCGTTAGTACACGACCCTTACGAATTTGTTACAATTTTCATATCTACATAAAAGTAGATACCATAGAATAGAAACACAGATTTAATGGTAACTAGATGTGCCCCACAGTTTCACCCACCGTACCGTTTAATTAAAATCAAATCAAAACAGAAATATTTAAAGAATAATATAGATATATGTTAGCGACCTGCCATCATAATACCAGCATTATCATGACTTCTTCGATAACTATCATATTTATTTCAAAATCTTAACGGATTGCACTCCTAAACCTTTCTTGTGAACCCACACGCTATCTATTAATGAAAACTACATAGAGAGGACTAAAAGTATTAGTGTTAGATGTATTTGATCCTTTATTTTTTTTATGATTATATTTTTTATATTTATTTATGATATGATTATTTATGTTTAAAAATGTAACGCCTATTATATTTACCTTATCGATATGTTCATCTGTTGATTCTTATTCATTGTACTTCTTTTTTAACTTCAATCTGGTAAAATAAAGAATGAACATGTTACGTACTATTATACCCCTTATTTCAATGCATATAAAGTTTACTCAGCATTTTGTGTTTTATCACAATTGCAAGTTAACACTTTTTGTAATTGTATTCCAGTCCAAACCTTTTGAAAAGGTTCATAGTTAGTCAGATTTTAGACCTTGCAGATTATGGTTGTATTCTGGAATCAATCTCAAAAAGTAGTGCAGTATTATTGTACTTTTTTTTAAAGACAAATAGTGTCGGCCGCATAATAGTACGAAAAATAATAAAACGAAAAGTTTTATACAACTTTATCCACAGATAATAAATGAAAAATAACATAATCGTTCGCTTATCGCAACTAGAACCATAAAGTTACTAAATGATCGTAAATAACTTAACTAGGACCAACTGTGGCCGCTCTCTCACGCCGCAAGCACTAACTGCCGAAAACTTTTCATGTTTAATTTTGTAAAATACATATATACGAGTAGTAGCAAGTCTAACGTGAAATAATAGGATGCACAATATTTTATAACTAGTGCCCTGACCCGGTTTCGCACGGGTTAAACTTATAATGTTGGTCCATGATAAATAAATTATATTATAAAAGGCATGAAAAATATAGTGTCTACTATTGAATAGAGTTGTAAAATAAAACTAATTTATGCAACACAAACAAAAAGGGCTATAAATTATTTTCTGCGTTAATCAGCACCGGAAGTTCCCGAGTCAAAGCACTTTATCACAACTTCCTCGCTGGATATTTCTTTTGGAACCGCCTGCGTACGGACTGTAAATTAATCAGGGCGCACATAAATGTGTCGCATAATCTAAGTGATGCGAATAAAGGGGATAATATAATTTTAACTAAAAGTAATTATTATAAGTAAGTCAACAGGCTTACGCAGTTCCAGGCGAGACACTGTTATTTCTACTTAATGCTTAACTATGAAATGTTAAACGTACTAATGCATATAATTATGCATTAGTACGTTTATAAGTACAAATAAATAGGTGAATAAGCGAGACATTGTAGTATCTTTATGACAGTGGTAGAGCCCGCAACAACAACATCTGTTGCACAAATGGTTCGGTTCGACTAGGGAAATACCACCTGCACACAGAAGACAGACGTGAGGTAGAAGTATTCTGCGTTCGTCTCATGATTGAGGTGGTGGAGGCCTAACTCTATTGCTCTTCCCTTTTGCTTTAAAGCAACGAAAGAATTTGACGGGCCCCTCCCCGTGGATAGGAAATTGAGGTATCCTTATTTGTTTATCCACTCTTCTATCTATTAAGGTAGATTACTATGGGTAGCGATCGCTTCGTATTGGATGAACCACTGGTTCGTAAAATAGTCGCAGGCTCATGGAAGCCTTATTAAAGATGCTTATAAAGTACAGTAACTTAGATGAATTAAATATAATTGACATTTTTTATTTTAAGTTGGTCATAAAAAAGGCAATAGTCGATAGTTTATTGCATTCCAAAGTGCGATACAAAGGTATTTTATAAACAGGTACAGTTCAGTATAGACCCTGTCGGGTACAGCAATATTAGGAGAGGGGAAGGCTGCTAATTAGAAATTAGAACTAAATTACAACCTAAGGATATGTTTATAAAGTTACTTCAGATTAAAACTTATAATGCTTATATGGCTTATATTTAATTAATTAATAAATAAATTTAAGCACACACTTAAAATCAAAACTAATAATACTTATAGTCGTTGGAGTCAATGTTTTAACTGTGGACGTCCAATCGCTGAAGGTGATATTTATTAAGATCGTTTGTCGTTAAGCCGTTAAAGCGCATCAAACAAACAATCT
The DNA here is from genome assembly GCA_029849275.1 of Papilio elwesi. NCBI lineage: Eukaryota > Metazoa > Arthropoda > Insecta > Lepidoptera > Papilionidae > Papilio > Papilio elwesi. The sequence continues at coordinate 3,236,262 of CM056711.1, forward strand.
TACATTCGGTTCGGGCATGTGGCAAGGATGAATGAAGAGAGAGTAACGAAACAAATTTATGTTGCAAAAGTGAGTGGCAGTGTTGGCAGGGGACGTCCAAGGAGAACTTATATCGAACAGATTAGTGACATACTACGTCTTTATTAGATTAGTGGCATCTACGCATACGTATGGATGTAGAAGAAGCGAGAGAGGTATGCCAGGATTGCGCCAAATGGAATACCATTATCTCTGCCTACTCCTCTGGGTTACGGTCGTATGTGCATATTTATTTATTTATTTATAATCTTACATTTGAATTGGTAATATTATATAAGGATATAATAATTGAGTGTAAATATTTAAATATAGTGTTACAGATTAGTGCAATATAAGTTAGCACTTAACTTATGTGTGTGAATTAGAATTGTGGCTAAGTGTAGATATGCATCTACGAGCATGTTATATCCCGTATTCATTAACCCGTTCGCTTTAGCGTGAATTTAATTATTTAACTTTACATTCGTGTGGAAGTTCATTAAGTTAACGTGCGGTTAAACTGATTTTAAATGCTACTTTATGAAGAAAGTTTTCTTTTATCGTTATCTTAAAAACTAAGATTTATTATAAAAGATAGAACCTTTTGTTAGATGTTTTATAATAGTCCGAATAATTTACCGTATTAAAGTCGTTAACTTTTTTGTCTTTAACTGTTAGCTATACCAGGTTTGAGGTAGCAGAGCGCATAGATCAGCTAATTCAGTCTTTCCAGCTTATTTCGATTACTGCTATTCCAATCTAATGAATAAAAACCCAATTTCTTTCTTTTCCATTTTCTCTCTGTTTCTGTGAGTGCTTTTTCAGTACTGGTTGACCGTCAGCTCAGCGAAATAGACCTTCTTTATTTTTCTCCAGTTCGCTTTCCCTCATCTTCCTCTTTTCCTCGGTCTTATATTACTTCTGCGATTCGTTTGGTTTACTATGCACAGCATGGTGATTTAGCAACAGTTAAAGCGTTTGTTCGTATACGTCTTCTTCAAAAAAAGGTTATGAAATAATATGTTGTAAGCATTTCAGTTTATTTTTCTCGACAAGACGACCTTAATTTATCTTTCTCACACTCCGATGACTTTAACGCAACTAAATGATCCACTCCATTTACTTCCTGCTCTAACAATGTAATGATAAGGGCAACCTAATTTGAAAATTGAAGTACTTCCAACAATAAAATTTTGTTAAGCTTTTTTACGAGTTTTGCGGAAAAGTAAGAGATAAGTATAATGAATTATATATGATGTTTTAAATTTCCGTTACTATATTTACAATCATCGTCATCGTCCTCGTTTCAGCCATTGGCCATCATTAGGCCATCCCCATTTATAGTAACAAACATCGGTGCGCTCCCGCCATATTGACACATCATCTTGTAAGAAGTACATAGTCTCCTTTCTAGGACCTTCAAGCGTCATCGGCCAACCGTTATGCAAGCAAAATGCCCGGTCCATTGCCACATAAGGTTCTTCAGGTAATGTCGGTTAGTTTCCGATCACATCGTTTCTAATGCGATCTAGCAAAGGAACTCCGAGCATTGCCGTCTTCGTTATACTTTGAGTGACCCTGAGCTGTCTACTGGTGCTTGCAGTTAGGGGCTGCGTCTCAGAACCATAAGTCATCCCTGGCAACACATACAAGTCATAGACTTGTCTTGAGACACTAGTAGATTTTGAGATCAGCGGATATATATTATGCTGACAATAATATCAAAATAATAACGGATTAATAATAATACTAATGAAGATAGTAAAAGTATAGATTGTAGTGATTGCATACTGCAATGACTACAATCAATGAGATAGTATTAAAGTTAAGGATAGCAATAACGATGAGAATGAAGACTTGTTATCAACCAAAAGAGAACTCAGTACAAATTAATTTCAAAAATAGAACCTATTGAAACGCGGACTACACGAAATATATGCATTAAAATTTCATGACTTAATTACAAATATTTTTAATATTTAAAAAATTTAAAATATTGGAGATATCTGGACCGACTCTAAATTTGACAAAATATTATAAAACTTTTTGGAAAAGTCATAGATAAGAGAAGTTTCAAAGTTCCTGGACTCGAGTGTCAACAGAATACAAAAAACATGGCGGTATCTCTAACATACAAAGCTATCAAGAGCGTGCACCTATACATAGAGAGCCCGCAATAACAACATCTTTTGCACGAATGGGCCGACTCGACCGGTGAAATACCACGACGTCACAGAAGACAGGCGTGAAGTAGAAGTATTCTGCGTTTCGTCTGAAGAGTGACGTGCCGGAGGCCTAATTGTAGTCCTTTTCCCCCTCCTACCCTTTTCTAATAAGGAAAGAATGGGAAGAGGAGGGGATGGACAGGGAATGGAATTATCCTTTTTTCTGTTTGTCCCCTCCTTCGATCATGAAGGTAGGCAACGCATCTGCAACTCATTAGCTTGTTGCGGATGCCTATGGGTAGCGGAACTTATTTCCAGGGGCCGCTTGCTCGTTTGCCACTTTATAATATAAAAAAAAAAACATGTTCCGTTCTATCGGTATTAAAATAATATTGATTCACAAACGCTAGGATTTACCAAATAGTATTAACTCCGCGCAAACAAACCATAAATTGGGCGATTTTAAAAGCTTTTCTCTTTGTGTTTGCTCTTCTGTTTGTTGCAATGCAATATTTAATTTGGGGCTTGACATCGCTGTTATACCCTATCAAATATTATTTTAATCCTTAGTTTTAAAATTATACAGGCATCAATTTATAACCATTTTGAAGAAATTTTGTGTTAACACTATATACATACACAATAAGTGAAATTTACAAAAAGAAGGACAGATTTATCGCAAGAGACGGAGGAAGAAGATTGCAGAAGAAATGTAACAATAAGAAATTCTGTTTACCAATAGTCAACTCTGTCATTGGTCGGTCATCAAAAGTACTCGCAAGCGTGTCATTTAGTTCTATCGTTTTGTATTGCGAGTACACGTTGTTCTCTTTTGCTAAACCTACGTTTATATCATTCTTTCTCTCTCATGTAACGTAAAGTGGCTAGTCGTGACTCGTACGTATAAACTTCATTTTCGATTTTCTCAGTATTTATTGCGTCCCCCTTATCAATATCATGAATTTACTGAATATATGTATATATAACTGAAAAGAAAAAACCCTGGAAGCGATTAATAAATGGATAAATCTAACGTTTCTTAATCAGAACTTCTAAATCTCATCAAAGTTACAACAAAACTCTTTTCGAGCGTCTCAACTAAGTACCAGGCAATAATAAGTTGCAAAAGTATTAAGAGTCCCAGATTTGAGGGTAAAACGGCGATAACAGCATAAATGTCGTTTATCGTTACGACCGAACTTCTAACGAGCTGCCATAAACTGGTTATTTACTTTCTTCACCTCCGTCGGAAAGGTTACAAGGTAAGATGTTTTGTACAGGTATTATCCTACCTGTTAAAGTAAGTTATCTTTTTTAGTATAATAGTATCAAAAGAACAATTTTCGGATAAAAATGTAAATCTCAAATTATTTATAACTTTATCGTGTTATTTTTTTACTGACTATAAGCTAGAACTGTAAGTATGCATATATCAATCTTTCAATATAACATCATTAAAATATATATGTATTTCCTATAAATATAGTAATCGTATGTAGGATTTTTTTTAATGTTGGTGTATAACATAACAAAGTGTGTTAATCCATTTTACGTTAAGTAACATCGTGGATATCTACTGGGTTGTTGACTATATAAATGTGAAACACGAACCAAACATCGTTGTTACCTTACCCCTACAGCAGTGCACGGCATATCTTTATATTGGTCTCTTATGCACTTTCACAACAGAAATTGAGATTCGTCGACTTTATATTTTTAGTAGCAAAGCTTACACTGATTTTTTAAAATATATTGTCTGCAGGTACGGCGAGCACGCTCAAATCTCTGCAAATACACGTACCCAGAGCTGTACTAACGGGCAAGAACGCCGAGTTAATGTGTACTTACGAGCTAGAAGGAGCACAATTGTACTCCATACGATGGTATAGAAACATGATAGAATTTTATCGATACGTGCCAAAGGAATCGCCGGCTACTAAGGTCTTCCTCGTGGCGGAGATTAAGGTCGATGTAAGTATACAAATTACATTTTAAATATCAGTGTCACATTGGATTTATAAAAAGACGAATATTGTTCTTTTTTGCACTTGAGCGCTATGTTTATACATACCGAGTACTCAGCTGAGCACTTGACCTACGAGAGCAGCGAGACCGTAGCTCGGCTAGGTCGAGTACAGTCTCCCCGCTTTGCTCGATACGTGTGATCAAGCCTTAAGAGATACATAAGTCAACTATTCTTTGTTACGGTTTTCGCATCCATATCTTTGTTACATTCACCCCGGTCAAGCTGAATGGTCTGTACGAGATAGATAAAAATTTTAACTGCTTCAATTATTAGTTTACCGATGATATTGTATAAGGCCCAAATGTTTTTACAAGACCTACGTTACGTTAGACGAATACTAACGAAACGAAATAACAGAATGGTAGTCGTCTTGCGACATCGTAACACCTACCATTTTAAATTAATTCAATTGAAGCCTAAGTCATGAACTACGAAACAATGAAGAATATAAGTCCAAGGTTTGCTCCTTACTTTAACTATGGAGGTACTTGGTGAATCATTCTCTCAAAGTGAATAACTATGTAACAACCGCTTGGATTGTTTCTTAACCTCAACAGTTAAGTCGCGCTAACGCTTCACAGTAATTTACAAACATAAATAGTTAAGACAGTTTAAGTTTCTTATTAAATTTTAAGTTCAAGTTTATTAACTATACTGGATGAGACAGAGACGACAATAGCCTCATAGCATGCCTTACAAGATTACATCCTTGAATCAAATATCTTACATTTGCCACATTTCGTTAAATAATAAATAACTTTAGTTTAAACTTAACCAGAAATCCCAACATAATCATGAAAAGTATTATGTCCCTATTTATTTATTGTTACACAGATTTGCCTTCTTAGTAAGGACGTTATACGCGTCGTGCGTGTCTTGATGGTAATCCACATACAAAGATTGTCATAATTCATTAATACCAAATCATAAAATGTGAAACCATTGTGGCAGTACTGTGCGATCAGAACTAAAAGTTTTATAAAATCTTTGAATAGGTGGCTGCATCCGACCAGAATCGAGTGGTGCTCACAGAAGTGGATAGGACGTTGACAGGGGAGTACCAGTGTGAAGTATCCGCAGACGCACCTTCGTTTCACACTGATATAAAATCTGCTGAAATGGTGGTCGTAGGTAAGCTTATAGTTATTATAAGTTGTTTTATGGAAGAAGGTGTGAAAGAGCAAGCAGCTCACTTGATATTAAAAGCACACCTCTACCAATAGACATCCTTAAGTATATATAAATGCAGATGTTTTGTTAGTCTTTATTTTTTCTTTTATCTGGCGAAATGCAGAAACATCGAATATCTTTGCTTCAGGTCTGCCTTCGTTACGGTCGTGATATTTCACACATCGATTCACCTTATTCACGCAATAACATTGTGAATATCGCACTGTTCTGGCCGTAATTTATTGGTACACTCGAGTTTAACAACTTACTAGAGTTTTTCATATAATAATCTGGACAAAGGTGAGGGACAAACAAGCGGTTCACCAGCTATTAAGGTGACCGGTTCCCATAAGCATCCATAATATGCTAATACGTTGCAGATGCATCGCCTTCCTTTATCGGACAGAGGGAATAGAAAAAAACAAATTTCCTTTCCCCATCCACCGTCTCTGTCAAATCCTATTCCCCTTCTGATTATTTCCTTATAAAAATGGATGGGACCAGAATTAGGCCTCCAGCACCGTCAGACGAAACGCAAAGTTTGTTTACTCCATGCCTGTCTTCTATGAGTTCGTGGTATTGGTCGAGCCAGCACGTTCGTGCAACAGATATTGAGAGATGTTTCAAATTTATGTCTTAAAATCACTTTCATTAAAATAACTTAAACGACATCTACTGCTCCTCCTGTATTAATACGCAATTATATAATTGTTTTCTAATCTTACGTTAAGAAAGAGTAAAAATCCGTTAATTTAACAAGTTAGCCGCGACGTAGCCCCGATTACTCTTCGTCATGAAATCCTTTATTAGGCGCGCCGAAATATTGCATATCAACACAGCTGGCGTTAAGCGGCCAGGCTCGAATTCAATCTTCTTGGCGCTTTGTTTTAAGCGAATTAATCTTATTTATTATTGCAAATTAATTATTTAAATAACAATGTTGTTCCCATAACATATTTAAAACATTTAGTGATGTATCTATATATTAATGTTTCAGTACTTACTGGAACATATTTTCCAAAATGTCTTCCAATTACACAATTATATTGAAATAATATCAGATTGAAATCTGTTAATGTAATAATCAAGAGTTTTGTCGATAACAGGTCATCAGCTTGAAAAATTAAAAAAGTATTATTTAAATTAAAATATAATTCTTATCAATTCTAAGCTTATCAATATTATGGAATCGTAAAAAACATATAGATATCAGGCCCAATCTTCGTGACCACTTTGTTCACGGTTTTCATGGACCAATAAACTTATTATTAGAATAAAATTATTATTAAAAGATATTCATGTATGTTATATGTTGTATTAATAATATGTCTAATTGGTAATCAACTTATCAAAAAAAATGTCAAAATTCATGCTAGAATATTTTTAAATATTTTTTTTGAATTCTAGAGCCGCCGCTTCTAAGTCCCAATGTGACCGCTGACCGCATATCGTACGTTGGAGGGGATCACATAAGGGTGAATTGCTCTTCACCGCCCTCTCTACCCGCTGCCAACATCACCTGGTTTGTGAACGAGCAAATGGTAAGTGTTTCATATATCAAAGACTCTCAGTTTTAGAATTCACTTGTTAATACAGGCCTGTTGAAGCTGGTAAAGGAAGATTAACCGATACTTAGACTCAGCAGTATCGGATGCTAAGCCTTGCATATGTAATGCGAAGTTGTGTAGGAATGTTGACGTAGGTCCCTAAGGGTCGCCGCAATTATCGATCCCTTAACTTGTGGTACGAATGGGCCGGCTCGACTGGTGAAAAACCACTACCACACAGAAGACAGACGTGAAGTAGAATTATTCTGCGTTTCGTCAGATGAATGAGGTGCCGGAGGCCCAAATCTAGTCATCATACCCTTTCCATCCTTTTCTTACGAAGAAACGATGTGAAGGGGAAAAGAATTAGATGATGGAGAATATAGATAAAAACAGGAAATATCCTTTTTCCCGTCTGCTCCCTCCTCCGTCAATAAAAGGTAGGCAACGCATTTGTGACTCATTAGCTAGTTGCAGATGCCTATGGCTAGCGGTCAGCTAATATCGCGTGAAATGTGTCTTGTTAATTGCCATTTACATCTCATAGCAATTCTTCTGTCAGTAAAGTTGAAGTCTCTATATGAGATAAAACGCTTTGTCACTAACAAAATGTTAATATTTTAGGTGCCGGGGTTCACAGCAAACCATGTTTTTAACTTCAGCAACGGCTTTGCGTCCAGCTTAGCTACCTTAGAACTGGAAGCCACTGCCCTGTCGCCGGTGCCCACCCTTATGATTCGGTAAATTATCAAGAACAATATTTGGAATATAAGTTAATTTGGATTTTTGTTTTCTGTACACGACTTCACGTTTCCTTGTTCCAATACAATCTCATTCATCATACACAAAGCCAACAAACGCACTTATAAGCTATAATAAAGTTATTACGGATGTAATAGTTTAAGGTCAACAGGTAAACATTAATTCTCGTATGTGTTATAAAATTATGTTAGATTTAAAATTAGATAATTGTTCTATGAACATCAGATCTCAATTAATGAACGACATTTTTTTAATAACAACTACCATTGACATTGACAACATTTAAATTGTATGTTGAAACTTTAAATAGTCTTTTTGTTTCAGTTGTGAAGCGTCAATATTCGATATATGGAAAGCAACAAGTCATACAATTGTGTTGAGGGAGCGCAGTGCCAATCCTGCTTCTGCATTAGGAAGAAGTTTTACAGGTAACAACAATGAAGTAAAATATTGTTTATTATTTTTACAAATTTATTTGTGTATTCTTGGACTTAAATATGAAAATTATTTTTGAAGAATAAACTAGTACTTGACCATAATCCCACCTGATGTTATGTGACAACGTTATCGAAAGTTCGTTCTATTTTAGTATTAGCTTCTTCACTCTTCCCTTGAAGGTAACAACGTCACAATTGACACGGATGAACACTCACACTAATTGAAATCCTTTCAAAACATTTTTCGTCATTTAAATCTTTTTCATTACAGCTTTTTATTTACCTATATTAACGTGTTAAAGCAATATCACATTTCTTTATAATTTTTAGGAGCAGCTACAGAGACTTGTCTACCGACGCTTGTAATGTTATTACTACAAGTTCTCCTGCAGTTTTTGATGCAGAATCACACGGAAACCTCTATAAGATAGCTGACACACAGTATGTATGTATACAGTTGTTCTTGAATGGTTATATATATAAGTGAATTAAATATTATTGTCGCCGGCACAGATCTCGAGCGCTAGCTTTTTCTTGACATATGTCAAAAATTCACCGAATCAACCAATTGCATTGATTGGTACAATTAGTACGGGGCGCGGAAGAGTCGTGTTGTTTTATTTCTCTGTTTGGTTGATTACGTGTCATCATGATTACAAGTCATCGTCCGTCGTAATTCGCTCTCTACTTTGTTCACGCACATCTTTTTGGAATCACTCGTTAAATATTTATTTTCTTAATGTACGATCTGATAATTGATCCCTAATCTTTCATCTATTGCTTAAGATTCGTGCCGGTACATTTATATACGTGTAGTATATTCAGGGTTTTGAAAGTATGTGTAATGAATATGAAATAATTTCTAAAGCATTATTATTATTTGGTTTTGTTGTTCTAGATGTAATTTTTTTTTAATTGTCTAGTCAAAGTTTTTACGACATGCAATATTCAGTGCATGAAAACATTTTATTTTATTTTTTATACAAAATAAGAATCAAAATATGATTTTTGTTAAAAGTCATCAAGTTGACATTTTGGGCCTAAATAAAACTAAGGAAATTTATTAGCACAACTTTTTGAATACATTAGTAAAATTTTCTGAAAAGATAAAATATGAAGCGATACTTAAATTAAACCAATTAATAGTTGTTTAAACACTGAAAATGTAAAAGATTGACAAACAGAACATTAAACCAATTTAATCTCATTAAGGTAATTGTAGAACATAAGGTGTTTAGTGTTAAAAAAGTCTTACGAAATATGCCGTAGCTTAATTCGAACCATAACGGAGATGTATAATATAATAATTTATTTACCACAAACACACATTTTACAAAACAGCCATAATGTTAAATAGACTGAATATTTAAAACATTCATTTAAATATGTATATAAGCTATTAGCTTGTAAATAATACAAAAATATTTAGTAAGGACAGTACAGTCAATGGTAAAATTTACTGTAGTTAAATGAATGCAAATTACAACGCTTACTTACAATCATCATGTACTTCTTAAGCTTCTCTTGTCTTCATTGTTCGATATTTTATCAGGGCCATCTTCTTATTAGACTTTAACTTATCTTATTGTTTATTAGTTATTAAACACTCTGTGTCAATAGGTTTTTAAACTATTCAAAGTAATCTAACGAGTTGAGCGCCATGCAAAGGAGAACGGGGACAAAGTTGTTAAAGGAAACCAAGCGTGGTCATTTCTTAATTTATTTTAAAGGATATACTTCAAGAATAACGTGGTAAGATCATTTAAAGATTTCAACAAGCCGAAATCGTAAGTAAAGACTGGTAGTACACCATCTCCCCACCGTTAAAAGTAAAAATGTCATTATTTTTAGATACTATCTAATCTTCAAAACCCAAATCCCCACGACGCTCGAGGATGTACAAGTTTAGCATCATTTAGCTCCCGTGCTATGAGAGTAAAATAATGTCAGTTAAAAGGAATGCTCGTTATTAGGCACTTGTAAAATAATTTAATGATGTTTGTTTTTCTTTTTCATACTTGTTGTGTATTATTTTTGACTCATTAGTTAAACATACGTTCAGAATTACTATTTCTACTTATAACTAAATATTTTTTGCATAATTGTTAATATATTGTGATATTTACTAAGGCTTAGATCAATGACAAATAAACATTTCCTTCATGTGATCAGTAATGGTTATTGACGATGGGCATGATGGATGCAACGCAAATTAAACTTCTCTGATTAATTAAAAATAAAACTATATCCATTCTGCCTGGTGCCATTTACGATTGCAGACCATTTTATTATTTTCTAGTACTAAATTCGGTTGTTATTATTTTATTATTCCATTGTTCATGTAATTGTTTAGCCAAATACTGAGCGGCTGTGTTAATTGATAGATATCCATAAATATATGTCCTGGAATATATGTCTTAGATTTATTTTTATTATTATAAACTAAATAATGTTATGGTGCAGTAACTAATTGTAAATGAGGAATTCGCGTTAATTAACTAAATATATAATTTATAAAATGTCAAACGTGTTCTTTCTCGTGCATTACAGAAAGATCTTAATACTTCTAATGAATGTCAATAAATGCTTCAATAGTCTGTTAATAAATGAAGCAACTTCAACTTCTGCGACAAAATCTTGGTGTAAGTCTTAAGAGTTTTAGATTTATAAAATTTTTTACTGTAATGAAAGAAACTTGTGTGACAGCCATGTAATGATACGTTGTAGATGACACGTTCAATAAATTTACTTAATTGTTAAATGTATCGCAAACGATTTCATTATAAGAACTGTATTATAAAAAAAGATAAATTAAATACATAAATATGGAATACCTTTAGTTTTATTTCGTCATAAACCCAAACAACCTAGAGACAATAGAGCTATACAATTTTCACCTAGCTAAGTTTGAAATGAGAGAGGGGTTGAGTCTGATATCTTACACACGGTACCGACACCTTAATGAAAAATATTAAAACAAGTTTTTTTTATAAAAGGTAGTAGGGTTCACCTAATAGTAAATGAACGCTACCGCTATATGCATCTGCAACAAGCTAATAAGTTACAGATGTGTGCCTTCGTACAGAAGCGTTGGACACAAGAAGGGATGAACAAGAAAACCAGGCAAGTGCGAGTCGTACTCGCGCACGAAGGGTTCCGTACTACGTCTACTTCAAGCCTGTCTTGTGTAAGGTGCACACGTGCAAAGGATGTTGTTGCTGTGAATTCTACTATTGTTTAATACACATTCAATTCGACTAACATTCTCTATAATTTTCAAAATTTTACAAATAAAATAGATTACTTAATTTTTTTAAAGAGGTTGTATGATTCCTTTAATTAGATTTTTTTAAATGTGGTAGACAGAAGTAGTTCTTAAACTATTGGTTTAAAATTAATGTTGCATATTAATGTAGTCGTATTCTATCAGTTTAAATTAATATGTAATTGAAGGCGCAATTTTAGTTTCTGGTAGAAAATCCAATCTCACTTACAACGTAATTTTTATGTAACATTTTTGCTTGCAGTAAGAGCGTAGTGAGTCGCAAAAGGCTTACACGGAGATATCTCTAAAGCAGTGCATCCAAAATTTATAGTTGTTTGGCCAGTAGTCTCTGCGTCAAGTGAGCCTCGCAGTGCTGCAACAAATTTAGCTGATTTATGATCTAGATTGCTTAGCTTGAGTTTATCTATAAAGCTCTTGCTTGCTACCAATTACGAAATATATATATAGTAATATATTTAAAGCACGAACAATTATATTGCAAACTATAGATATGTTATACGCCTGCAAAATCAACGGTCAAAGAACAGAAGACAGCGAGTGCTTGTTTCTTCTTACCGAAGAGTAAACCTTGCGTGAAGTAAAGTAAAAAAAAACGTTCCTATTATATCGATTTTCGAGTCTGCACTTTTCATCACATTGTAATGACTGTATGATCACTATACGATTCTATTAATACCAAGATTTTACTGTATTTACTGTTCTTTACAACAGATAAGCGATCACAGAAGCCTATGAATATTCGCAACAACATTGTCACTGCAAGATAGTTGCTGACCTAAGAAAGGAATACCTTAATCATCGGTTTCATTCAAAAGCGCTAATCTTATAAAGTTATTTACCGATCGCTTTGAAATTTTCCCACAGCGCTGTGTGTGCGGGCAGGACATTATTCTTTTATCCAGAAAATAAATTATTCCAGAGGGATAGGAAAAAATATAATAGCTCCATTTCCAATATCGGTTGCAATCATTTGCTGTCGGTATATGTTTTGACAATAATAACTTTTTCACACATGCTACATTGGAAGTTATTACACGCAAAACAATCATATATATCATACAAAAATGTAGCAGATGTGACATTAGCGGACGAAAAGTGATGACTCGAAAATGTTTCAATGGTATTTTCCTTAGTTTACGTGAATGTGTAAAGATATAAACGTAAATTATCACTTTTGACCGGTGATTTTGTATAACATAGGTATAGTATACTAGCGATCTGGCTTTGCCCGGGTTGCATATTTATATTGATCAGATCGCTACCAAACAACACAGGAACACCCACCCGCTGGGCCAATCAAAAATTTCAGTCCAGCCATTACGGAGTCTATAAAAGAGAATCGAACGCGTGCGAAGCCGCTGGCAACAGCTAGTAATGTATCAATATAATAATAATAGTAATATTATTGTAATATAATAATAATATTATTGTAATAAATTGTATAAATAGACCAATAAATCAACATCTTGCAACTCACTTTCACAAACCACTGAGCTCTACACGACGAGTAAATGGTATAGAATTTATCGAAGCGGACTTAATAAGATAGGCTAGAACTATATTTTGCAGGATAAACTATCTGCAGCGGTACCTTCCTAAAGCACTCTAGCTCAGCCACGAATATTATATTTGGTTTACTTAAACATTTACTAAAGTTTCGATATCAATTGTGTAGAATGTAAAATGATTTTATCCTCTAATGTGCTTTATTGGTAGCTGGCGTTTTTGACCTTCATTAAAGAATTGTTTTTTTTGTTAAATATGACTCAGTTCCTATTATTTGATTCGTGTGACCCCTTACTTGGCATATCCAGGCTTGTGTTTGACAATTGACTCATGATGTGACACACTTAGGACAGTTTTCTCATTGTAAATCAGCTTGCTTCTATTTCTATTTGACGCATAAGGTTAAATAGATATGTTAATATATTGGAACATCTCTCATTTCGCTGACACGTCCAGCTCATTTCCACCTTAATGTTTTAATCTTATCTAGAGCGTAGCGTAAGAAAATTAACTAAGAAAAAGACGATAAACGTTGCTGTCAGAGACTGAGTGTATTTTACAATTATTGCCAGCTCTTCGTTGACATTTCTTTATAAAGAAAGATGCGCTCCGTCTTTTGTCAATTATGAAGCTATTTAATTTAATCAACTATTAAGCGACGATATATTTCCAGGTTTTATAAAGTAGTCGCTAATAAAACGAGCAGATGGATACATAGCATGTCTTAATAACGTATAAATCTGATTTCAATCGTCCCGGCTTCTAATTCTGATAACATAAACGTGTCGCAATGGTCTCACAATTGTTGATTTTGCATTAACTAATTGGCGGCGCACCATTTTGACACTGCTATAACACAATTAAGAAAGCAAAATTGAAAGCCTGCCAGGTTACGTGTGTCGTATTATCTTAGTTAATGAAAGTTTAAACTGTCCTATCAGTAATTGGTTCTTCTTAACGGTTCCCCCAATCATCATATTTCTGCCCTTTTCCCACATATATAGGGTCGGCACAATATGACCGTAGTCCCTATAGGTTTTGACTATAGGCTTAACGTCAGCCGCCTTCCTGACGATAACCCTGTAGGCTGCGAAATTAACATTCCAGATGTGTTGTCATACTACGGTGACATCACGACCGTTGCTAAGTGATAAAGTGTAAGGGAAGAAAGCATTTTTTAAAGTTCTTATTTATCAAGAAAATTTCTTTGAAAAAGATCCAACCTTTTAGGGAAATTGACCTACAAAGACCCTTCGGATAGACCAGTTATTGAAAAGTTATTCACCTGTAAATAGCTATAAAATAGATTGGATAAAGATTTCTGTAGCTAAATATTATAATGATATGACACGTGGTTTCACGCATACGGGCCTAGACTGGGCAATTATTTCTATAACTTCATTTCCAAGTCTTAATCGGCAAGGGTTAACTCTTGCCTACAACAAAGTTTTCACATTTGGAGAAATAATTAAACGTCCTTGCTCTTACCAGGTAAATGAAGCTCATTTGAATGCAAACCTTACTAACCGACTTGACTTTTAGAAAACTTTTTATGTTAAAACATTTCAAGCTCACTTTCTACGGCGTGATTATAAAAGAGGCAATGACGAATTCAAATTATTCTCTCAATACTTAGTTAAAAAAGATTGTTAAAATCCCTGAATATAACACAAAATAACCACTGAGAGTTGATTGTACTGTAACTCAAAAGTATAGTTAACAAAATAATTATAGGAAAGTGAATTTAATGTATTAATAATTTATTATATTTACTTAATTAATTTATAATTAATTATAGTCAATGTATAATAAATATTTGTTCATATATTATTCACAAATAAAACCAAACATGAATAACTAATAAACTGTTTTCTTCTGATAAAAGTCTGTTAAATTGGTAAGTGTCTTTTTATCATCCGATGTACATCCCATGCCGTGATGAATTCATACTGGCTAATAATATTTTGTAATCCTCAATGTTTTGATTAAGATTTATCTCATTCATATTTTAATAAAAGATTATTTCATCAGCACAACTGTAAAGTATTTTCCTTAACAATAGCAGCAAACAAGATAGCGTTGCTATCGGTACTGACTGTTCAATGTCATGAATTTACATCACCAAAATGGACGCTAGGCGCATTAGCAATTTGCTAATGTGCCTAGCGTCCATTTTGGTGATTTTGATCAGATGGGATTGTGGTCAAGCACATTGATTTTAAAATAAGAAACTGAGTACTTCATCCTAATTAACATATGCTAATACAACATTTAAAAAAATCTTCTAGCATATTAATTAAATAACTTACGCCCGTACAATAATGTAGCAAATTTAATTTTGTAACTCTCCTTCTTTTACTAATTTTTACCTCTTTTTAAAATTGTTTTTCCTAGATGTAAATACTACAACCCGGACTCGCCCGCGTAGCAGAGCAAATATGCCATATTTTCTGTCGTTATGTCAACTGCTAACTAACTAATATCGCACTAGCTAACATTGCATTTTCTTCAACAATTATTCTCATATTAAACACCGTTAATGATCATTATGTTGGATCTAAACATTCATGGATCCTCATTCCGTCCATCAACGTATTTTTGACGTTTTTGAATTTATTAGCTTCAGAGATACAGACGCCGTGTTTTATTTAAAATATTTAATGACTTCCCTATTGTGGTTCGGGTAAAATATTTCGTGTTCAAGGAAATGAAATAAATACAAAAGTTTTTTCCGCACTAATCCAGTTTCTGTGAATTTTAACCCGAAATAATGTTATTCGACTGAGGAAGTTGAAAGTACGGGCCGCGCGCCGCCTTCCCGAAAATATGCATAATATATTAGACGCACTAAATCAGCTTTATTACAAAGAGTTGTGTCTGCTACCATACTTGGATTTTTATGACAAACAGAATCTTCAATTGTAGCATATTTTTCGAGAGCAGTTTCTTTTCTTGAGACATTATAAACAAGAATATAATGCGACGAATATGCAAATTTATATAATAAAATGATTTATTAATTTGGTTTTTTTTCGTGCGTATTTATTTCTAATTTTTGTTTACTTTATTTAATTACATTTTTATTTATTTTATTACTGGCTGGAAATCTTTGCAGTCGCATCCAAAAAAAATATATTTTATAGTGATACAAGATCATCGATTAAAAGTATTTCAAAGAAAGTCACAGCAATAGTCACACATGTCAAATGGTGTAAAAAGAATAGCGTTATTAAATTAATAAGAATAAACAGGATAGTGTTTGTCACATACGACGTAAGCTATAATATATAAAAAAGCGTCCCAATTAGGACGCATCATTTATCGACCGCTAATATCGTTTCTGCTAATTTTTGTATTATAATATTGCATCCAAAAGAAGGACAGAGGGTACCTTTTTAAAGAAACAGATAATCGAGCAAGCAGTTCATCTATTATGAAGCGACCGCTACCCATGGCATCTGCAACAAGCTAATGAGGTGCAGACGTGTTGCTTACCTTTAATGGACAGACAGCTTAATAAAAAAAACAATATTTCTTTTTCCTATCCATCCCCTCCTCCTTCAAATTCTCGTTGTTCCCATATTTCTTTAATAGAAAAGGATAGGAAGAAGTCCTCTTCTTATTATAAAAGGGTGGCACGGAGAACAGCGTCAGAATGATTCCTCCGATCCCTCATTCATGAGACGAAGCACAGAAATGCTTCTACTTAACGCCTGTCGAGCCGGGTCAGGCATGCAACAGATGGTCTTATTGTCTTCTCCACTATCTATCACTATCTCTTCCACTATTGATCTTATTTTCAGTTATTAGTTAGTTAGTTATTATTTGTTTATTTATATCACCTATATGTACATATAATACCATCCAGTTGAACAAAGTGCAATAATTCCTACAGTGCTACTTACAAGTTCTTAGCAAGAGAGAATTTCTAAGTTTAAATTCCAGGAAAACATGCTTTATTTAAAATTTTACGACCGTTGTAAAGCTCTTTTCAAAGCTCGAATAAAAGTTTACAGTGCTTAAAAATTTACCTCCGCGCCAAGGTCTTGCGTGTCCTTTGAATTGCGCTGTTGTATTTTTATTGCCGAC
This sequence comes from Papilio elwesi, assembly GCA_029849275.1. Classification (NCBI taxonomy): domain Eukaryota; kingdom Metazoa; phylum Arthropoda; class Insecta; order Lepidoptera; family Papilionidae; genus Papilio; species Papilio elwesi. Next base: position 3,253,268 of record CM056711.1, read on the forward strand.
AGTTGTAAAAATATTATGTTATGATGCTTTTAGCAAAGTATTTAAATTAATTATTTAAGGCTTTCATTATTTTAAACGCGTTGCCAGAAGTTTTTTTTTTCTCAGATTTCATATATTCATTGTGATTTTCAATAAACATGGTCATTATTCAAAGGCTTTTCAAGAATAATATATGTATTAAATCAAGTATTTAGTCAAGAATGAAATATGAAATTGGCGCTTCGTCAAACTCGTCGTCGTTCGTCGTCGTTTCAGCCGATATCTGTCCACTGCTGAACGTAGGCCTCCCGCATTGATCGCCACAAAGATCGGTCCTCTGCCGCCCTCATCCAGTGGGCTCCCGCAACTTTGACCAGATCATCTCTTCCGGGGATTCTTAGCACCCCCTGCCCCGCCGTTGTCCTGACCGCTACCGTAGCCAGGAACGACAGGGCCGCCGGGTACTGGGGGCCATTTTTTGTTGTTGGCATTCATGGGGGGGTTGTGCCATAATCGCCACGCTTGGCAGGCGGGTTGGCGATCGCAGTATTTTCCACCGTACTGAAAGGACGCTGCTGCCCGTCCTTGGTGGTCCTGGACGCAGTTTAACGACTAGTACCCGGGTCAAACTAAATGTTCCGAATTTAGTGATTGCTTAATTCCATTCCGTCTGTCCTGTACCAATCTGATCTCGCTTTTACCAGCCATTTAGCATTGGCATCACGGCATCTCTTCCTTTTTATCCGTTTTTGTGTACTTATCATAATGCTATTTATATTATTAAATTCGCTGTGTTTTGTTTAAATTTGTATCTAATAAATGAAAAAAAATATATTTTTATTATTATTTTAATTATTCAATAATTTGACAAATGGTCTATAAAATGTGTAATTGTATACACTTCCAACATATCTATAAGGCGTGCTGAACCAAACTGACTGAGAAGCACAAAAAGATAAACTACCTCCACTTCACACTTATATACCGCGAGGTCGTGGTAATTCCTTGGTCGAATCAGCTAACAGTGCTGACACGGCCATCGTCTGGTATCCAAGTGATAGAACAGATGTGTGATCTTCAATGTTCAGTATTAATATTTAACTCGATGTTCGATTCATTATCAGTAACAGTTCATTATAAAAAGCAATAAACCCGACTGTACGTACTCATATGACACTCCTGGGAACAATACGAATCGAATGGTAACGTACTCTTCAAAATCACACTTCTGAACGCCGCCGAAATGGAACGGACATACATACTACATACATAACACATGAACATACATACAAAAGCGAAAATAACATTACTCTCCTGTCAGTCAGGCAATTAATGTTTATTACACTGAGAAGAACTTAGCGCATATTACATAGACTGAACCACCGGCTCATTGAGTAATAATTCAAAGGTACTGCATGTCTCGCGGATCGTGCGTAGAAAATAGAATACTCGAGTGAGGTTCTCATAAATTTTGAATCAAAGTCGACTATCTGCCGAAGCCTTCTTTTACGAACATTGTTATTTGGACCCACAGGAAATAACTCTGCCGAATAGGAAAAGTAAATGCCTCATTTTCGTTTTATTTGCACGCCCATCCGTGCCTGAATTTATACATATATACTTCCGAATTTGTTCGTATTATAATTATAACTAGATAAATAAATGTATTAAGTTAACGTTTTATTTTTAATTTACTTTTTAAACCGAAAAAAGTAATACTATATTTCTCAACACGTTTACGATTAAGTTTACAGTTGTACCTGAGGGCACGACTGTAAGCGTGGATATATTAAATGTCAAAATGTAGAGAGACCTTAACTCGGAGATGAGTATGCGTGATACTGGCAGCTAGAAAAATTATTTCGTTTGAAAGTTACCTTTCTGTCGTGCCCTGGCAGGACTTAACTTTCGCAATTATTCAGGATTAAGTTTTGGTCGAGAATCACTCGTCAAAACCTTTTCTGTGTTTATTGCGTTACTTAACGAGACCTTTGGACATCAACTGTGGCGTTGAATTAAAAAAGCCCTTTTTAATATCAGAGAAATCGGTGCACCTAAAAATCAAGGCTGCCCATTAATTCGCGCAAAAACTGGACAGCTATTGCTATCTCTATCTACCCCTTTACACTATATGGTTACAATACCCTGTCCTGTCATTTATTGTAAACATTTTCGTGCTGTTACGCAAATTTCTAATTCGGGTCACTCTGGAGCACTTTTCGTTTCGATAAGTACAGGCAAACTATGTAACTACAAATTTGATAAGTGATAGCAAATTTTAAAGTTTAATCGATAGTTGCCCGAGTCTGTTGTCCGATGATGTTAACGTTCACGTTTCCGATACAGCGAAACTTGTGAACATGTTCAGGAAACTTATTCAACGGATAGTTAACGAATTTAATACATATACTGAATCTTAGGGGTGGGTAGAGATTACGCTTCTTCTACATTCATACATCTACGCATACATACTCGTCGGTTACAAGTACTCCTTACGAGTATATGGCCTCTCTTTAGTATGTCACTAATCTAATCGATATAAGTACCTACTCTGTGTAATCATGACTAATGTTTAATATTAATTGGAAACATTAAAATAGTTTATAATTAATATTTATTGTAGTTAAAACATAAAACCTTTCATATATTAGTCTTGTGACTGAATTTTAAGTGTGATAATAAAATATACATAATTGAACAAAAAGTTATTACTTGATACTTTTTCAATCTTCACTTCTACACGTAACTTTAAAATAACTTAAAGTTAGTTAACATTAACATTTGACTTTGCTCTGTATGAGAAGACAAATATAAAAGAACAAAACATACGTTGCCCTTAGAATCCCTTAGGAGAGAAGGGCAGTTTTGTTTTTAATTTATTTATTTACTTTTACGTTTTCAGCTTTATAATAAATGCAAGTAATTATGAACATTATAAATTGCTTGTCTCGTTCTTAATTGTTTAGACTATTACGTTATCTGTGTGTAATTGTTTATTCAGCGTCTTGGACGTGTGAGATCGCCTCCCGCCATCAATGTAACTAATGGAGCGTATAATTTGTACGCTCGGCCGGACTAATTAATGACCTTCCAGACCTCTACAGCTCGCACATTAACGTGAATTATTGATAATAGAAAAATAATCGTTTTCTTCCCTCATCTAAATCGAAACGCAAAATATGAACCTTTTATAATACTAGACACAGTTGTTGAGGTGTGCGCCGAACGAGATTATCTTGACTTTGGAATCAAAATACCTACGCTAGTAGTTCCACAAAAGCACCAGTCCCCTGTTCAGAGCTCCTCAGAGTACAAGTTACTTTAATGATGGCCTAACTGGCATAGTTGCCATCGTACGAAGATACTTACGGTGGTTATTCGCCATCCATTCCTTCATCAGAGCAACGATGTGAGCATTCCAAGTTACCTTAATGATTGATAATGTACAAAGATAGAACCTAAAATCAGATCCTAGATAGCATATATGCACCGGGAACTTACTTGAGCTGTCACCTGAACAGTTGTAGAGTCTGCAGCAACATTAGCGGTTGTTAAAGTGTGCCGACTCAATCGAAAAAGTATCACAATCTCATAAAATACCGGTATGAGGTATTGATATCCGGGGGCACAGTATCTCCGCCAAGACGAGTCAAAGAAACTAGGTGCTACCTACTACTTCTCTTAGCTCCGGTCTGGAGGATGCTCAAAAGCTTAAATATAGGATAACGTCTCCGACAGAATTATCAAGTATACTAATAATCATTTGTATAGCTCTTATAGTTTCATATTTATTTTTATCCAAAATACGCCCATTTCAGACTCGCTCACTCACTGATGATGACATTTGGTATGTAGAATAGGAGCAAGATAAAATGTCCATAACCGACTCATAAAACGTAACAGGTATCAAATATCTTGTTCATATGGTTCCTATTTTACATTCAATGTTTTTGGGACTCTTTACATTCCGTCCCGATGACCGAGGCGCAGGCTTCAATCCTTTCTCTTCGTCTATTAACGTCTATATTATTAACCAAAACAAATATTTTACTTCTTATAAAAAAGTATCACAAAACGTTTTTTCATTATTTATGTGCCTTCGTGTACTTGCCTTAGTGGCTTTAAAAGTAAATTATAGCTTTGCAAACATTACCAAACGAAGAAAATGTTTTGCGAAATAAGTCTTGTAATTGGAAACCTACTTTTTTAGACCAACATAGAATAAATTTGCAAACTTATTAAGAAAAATAAAATAAAATAAGAATAAATATAACAATAAGTAATATTGGAGTGGCTAAACTGATACGAACTAGCCACTTGATTTGCCAATACGTTACTCTTTATCAGACACTTATTGCCACATACTGTACTACGGTTGGATGGATACAATAAAACTATCTATTTAAGGATAGATAAAACACAAGAGTTAGATGTGTGAAAGATTATATGTGCAAAGAATGAGTGAATTCAAATATAGGCAAATAGAGAGATATGTAAGAGAAGCACGTACTGTGCCGACCCCTCATTGGTAGGATAAGGACAGGGAGATAGATGATGCTAGTTGTACTATTGTATATACTGTATTAACTAATTGCACTAACACAGATGGAATTGAAGAGTGGTAAAGTGGCTGTTGCAGAATGACATATGAAACACTATAGTTCCTTTGACTCATTTTGGCGGGGCACTATGGTTCTGCGGGCCCCATCCTCAAGAGTTCATTATGGTCTACTGCTAAGCTATGAGAACTCTAAAACAAACAAACCTTAAGTGGAAATGTATCGGACACATTGCTCGCAGACATCCGTCCTGCCGTTGATGAGACAGAAAGATGGCGGCCACGTACAAGTCGACTCAGCGTAGATAAGACTCCTACACAACTTACCGATGATCTGGTCGAAATTGCGAGAGCCCACTGGATGAGGGCGGCAGAGGACCGAACTTTATGGCGACTAATGGACGACGACGTACTATAATTGTTCTCGATTGTACCATAGTAAAAATTATAACTTGATCGTCATTAACTCAGTTTACCCACAGTTTATATTTTCTACTGATCCATTACCTTATTCTTAAAAAAGATATGTAAAAGTAGACTCTGATAAGACTACTAGCGCCATCTATTGTAATAAAATAATACTGATAGCATCTCGAGGAATTTGACGATGATATTACTGATACTAACACTGAAAGCTTCTTCAACATATAGCCAATACTACCAATACCATCTCTAATATCGTAAATACTCCGCATAACTTATATATTATTAACTGTAATATAGATGATAAATTGATAAAAGCAGCTCAATATAAATTCTTCCGACAAAAAGGTCAATTCGTTTCCCTTTACAAATTTTCTTTCGACTTACTGCAGCTTTATAGTTAGACATAAAACATGGCTAGTTATTATAGATAATAACCATTCCGGTCAATTTAATATGACATTGGATTCAATATTTGAGTTTTGAGTCAATATGCTTATACTTTTATAATTTAACAAGCTTTGACCAGGGCTTCAACCGCCGTACAATTTAATTTTATCGGTGATGACCCATTTAATATAATTTATCGCATAGGTCTGGGGTCAACATTGCATTTATTTCTCAATACACTTAATTTCATCCCCTAATTTATTTATGTATTTAGAAAAATAATTTCTTAGTGATTGCCTACGTATTAGTATTACTCTGTGCAAATTTTTAAGTCTGTAGGTCCAGTAGTTTGGGATGTGAGTTGATACAGCAGTCAGTCAGCTTCGTCTTTTATATATAGATAGGTTCATATACATGAGAACTACGTAGATGTGATTCGCAGTCTTTTATCCACTGGGTCCTTGCCGGGCTTGTTGTTGTCCACCGACTCTAAAAATATTTATATAGTCCAAAGTTTTTCTTTCCCAACTCTAAACTCAAAGTAAGTTCACGGAAAATTAACTTGCACATGAAGCGTGAAAATAAAGAGGGTACGTTAGTTTTTCTACAACTACTTCGTTTTAAATGTTTCATAGCAAAAAGTTTTTTTTAAATCATACAGTGAGTTAATCTATTTATAATAAAGAAAAAGATTTACTTAATTTGTCTACATACTGTTGAGAGAATGTCTCGTAACAATTTCCACAGTGACATTTTCGAACATTAAGTCCCTTTGTCTTAACAACATTGTTTATTACGGACCGACCACAAAAGTATCACACATTACCTATTGTGTGGGCTTGGTGTATATGCCACCGATAGATTGTGAAATTCGTCAGCTAATCATCACACGAGACATATAACCTGACAGAAAATTGCAGACAAATATTTCACGTCTCGGCAGTTTAAAGACAAAGTCAAATCGTCTATTTGTGAACTGATATTCTGCTTAAGTGGCGTTACACTTCAAGATGAAATGAAAGAAAGTTATAGGTCAGGTTTGTTGGTTATGACATGATAGCTGCATATAAAAATAATATCTTAAATAGATGTTTATTAAATTCAAAATAGGGTTTATTACGTTTGATATGATATGATACGTCAAAATGTCAATGATTCGTTCAATTCACAATTTGCTGTTTAAGATCTCTGAGATATCTGTGGAAGTTCGCAATGGATCGTTGACACATTTAAATTGGTTTTAATTTTGAGTACGGCAAGGCATTTTTATTTTAGGCAAATTTGCGATTAGTTTTTACACTTTCAGCAGATGTATGATATTAATGGTACGGCATTAATGTTGCGATAATTGCTCTTTTCGTCGACCGACTGAAACCTCACTGGTACTAAATACTGATAAAATTTCATAAAACTTCGACGTGACCAATGGAACAAACACCAGACCAAATCTAGAACCATGTTAGCAATTTTCAAATAAGTTACCTAGACTACAAAGTAGACGGCAAGCTTGCTACTTGTAAAGTTATTGCAAGTAAAGTTTACTTCACTTAAGTAGTATTCGTGAATAGCTCTAAGCAACCCATTAGTCAAACACGTTCGAGGTATTTTTTTTATGTAACAAATTATTCACCCTGAAATTCGTATCCGTAACTTTGAAAAACGCCTTGGCTTCCCTGCCAGCGGCGGTAACATGCCGAGTCGCAGATAATTGCAAAAGTTACTCACATTCCAGAGTAGAAGTGAAATGAAACTTTGAAACAAAATAATATTTCCACCTGTAGGTTGTACACTCGAACTCCTTTACGAGTAATTGACGTTCTTGCTTTCTACATTTCAAAGCGCCTAAGTTTACTCTAACTTTGTGTTCAAAATGTTGTCTATATATATGTAAATATAAATTAATATTTCCCTTGCTCATCAGGCGTGAATGCGTGTAAAATTACAATATTAGGAAAACCTAACGACTATTACTTCACTCGTTTGACAGTGACAGTTCGCCTTAAATTAATGTGAATTTAGCACACAGCTGTTTTGTTCTTTAAAAAAATGAAAATGGCGGAATTTTGAATTTAGTTTTTTGAAAACTCCCATGTGCATCTTAGTAAATATATTTTCTTAACAACCGAATTGTCATGTATTTGTTAATCGATTTCGCTTAAATTAAAATGAAACCGCGGGGCACAGCTAGTACGTTGTATAATAATAACTCACTTGTCAATCACGGCAATATTAAACATAATATTATATATTGAATGCAATAAGTATTATAAATGTATTACTTTTCCATGTATCAATAATATTGAGCCTTGGTTACTCGCTGATAGAAGCTTTCTACCTGTGAAATCTTTTTCGAAATCGATTAAGTAGTTTTTGAGTTTATCCAGAACTCAAATCCTTACTCTTTCTAACACAAGTATAAGAACGTGTGTTTTCGTTTCCATATTCATGGTGCCTTTTCATTATACATTCCAGAATCCAACATTCTCTCTCTTTCGTATATATTTCATTACTTCCATTATACATATCTCCCTTTGACATCTGACACAGAAATTTTTAATAACGTTCTAGCATGCCTCTTTTTATCTTTCCATTTTGATCAAAATTGTATTTATTTTTCGGACAACAGGCATTTTTTTGCAGAAAAAGTTTCGTGAAATTCTATTGTTCTCAAAAATAAATTAATTGTCTAGTATTTGCGTTACATAAGAAATCATAACTTTTTCCTAATATTGGGGACTAGGCCGGATAAAAAAGATTATTATTTTGCAAAAAAATTAAATTTACATAGAGGTTCGTGTCGGCAAATAAATTGCTTAATTGTATTTGTATATGAAATAATTATTACACCTTTAATTGTTTTGGTAGCTGGTAGAGCCCGTAAATTGTTTAACGTGGAACGATCGCAAATCACACGGTGTCTTATGATTTTTTCCAACGGAACGTGAAATGCTCTGACGTAGATTTTTGCTGGAACTTTGTCACAAAAGTTGTGTTTAAGCCTTAACATTTTGCACTTTATTACGTTAATCTTGACTTCGTAATTAAGAATACAAAATGAGGTCGCCACACTCTTTGAATATTTTAAAACTATCTAATTCACTCGGCCGAAACTCAAATTTCATTAGGTAACGAGAGTCTAAAACTTCACTCTAATTATTTAATTACACATTTTAAAATCGTATTCTAGATACAGGAATCGTATTCGAATGACAGTGAGCCCCCTCTTACCCCCACCCTCCCTTTCTTTCCTAATTTTTCTCTTTTTCTTTCCTACTCAAGACACCTGGAAGTGCATTTGACTGTATCCTAATACCTTGACTTCTTATACCAAAATAAAATATACGATCACGCGTGTAAGCCAGAGGGTTAGGCAGAGATAACGGATTATTTACATTTGTTTCATCTTCATTCATGCATCTACTCATACATGCTCGTCGGTTACGGCTCCTCTTTAATCGTCTTTCTCTAGTATGCCACTAATCTGATTGCCAGCTCTGTTACCAATATCGCCACTCACTTCTGCAAATTGAATTTGTGATGTTATTCTCTCTTTATTCATCCTTTTGACATGGTCGAACAACTATTCTCAATTCTAGTCATAACATCCAGTTTTAAGTCATACGTTTCCCTTATAACGCTTTTTTTAATCGTTTCAATAAAAACAAAAGATATAGGAGTAACGTAAAATTTATTTATTCTTCAGTTCACACGTAAGACGTTACGGCATCATATCGCCTCTTTTCCATTCTGATTCATGTTTATACGAGTAAAAGTCACATCCGTGTGTAAAAGCCTTAAAAAATGTAAGCTTATTTATGTGTAGGTACTGGTAATGAGTTTTTACAGCTTCACGTAAAAAGGGGACTTGTTGGAACATTTCATTAAGTTTTCTTATTGTCGGCACACTTTCTTATTTCTTTTATTTGCGCGCATTAAAATCTAACCAACAGCGGGGCTCGTAAACCGGTTTATACGTGCCTTATCCCGAGACGAGTTATGTTTCGAGTAACAAAGTTCATGAAATGCAGATGATTTCGCTATTTTGAATCTGTATTCTTTTTAAAGTATCCACACCTCAAATATGTAAACGATGCCTAAACGATATGTTATTAATTGATTTGCATGAAACCATCGATTATAAATCTACATCTATAACCCTTTCAACTATTCGATTTTTTAGAATATTCAAGAAAAGGTATTAGTCAATGGTATTTTAACAAAATAAAAGGGGATATTAATTACATTGTATTAAATATTTATTAAAATACGTATTTCAGAGTGATTATTTAGTTGATACTTAATCATTGTATTAATAATTATATAGTAATTAAAAGTTTTACGTAATACTTGTTCAAAATTTTAAAATTCGACCTTTAATATTAATAATGGTGGTATTGTTTGCGGGTCGGACGAGACGTGTCGGCGGTTTCTTTTGTCTATGTTCGATGCCTTCAATATTGAGCTTTAAATTACTTTATTTAGTAACTAACTGTTGCCCTCGGTTTCGAACGTTTCATTTCTCATTTTTTTCTGCAAATTTTAGTAAGACAATTTCGCAAATAATATTTTAGAATTATAGATAAAATGTGTCAAAAAGTTGTTATTGTCAAAACATGAAACATTACCATGGCAACTGTTATTGGTAATGAAGGCTTATGTATACCTCGGGAACAGTTATATTTATGGGATAGAAGGTAAGTATCCGATAGCATTTTCTGTATCCGTGACAATGTGTGTGCAAAATTTCATTATGATCGGTTAAGTCGTTAAAGAGTTTAAGCGTGCCTTACAAACAAATAAACATTCACATTTACAATAATAATATAATCAGGATGTTGAGATACACGAGAAGGGTTTTAGTATGATCATATTCCTGTCCTTTTCCCACTCACGTGGGGTCGGCAGAGTATGACTCTAGTCTAGAGTATGACGTTATAACACCTCAAATGTAATAGTAGCAGTATATATAGTGTGTCATAAATTTAACAGTAACCTGTTCGAAATGTAAACAACTTTTTTTTCATCCAACCAACTTCTCATTTACGGTACCGCATTTATTCCTATTGTAACTCTTGAAGGTTTCCTGTGGATTATTCAAATGCAAATAGGTTGTAGCTGACCACGGCCCGCTGAGTTTGAAGACAAAATAATAACCCGTGACTACACTGCGCCACCATATAAATAACGGGCGTCGCTTTTGAAACAGCGACCGGACTTGTGAAGGCAACTTTCAACACCGAATTCATTATTATGCTCTTACATTTCGTTTGCTCTAAACTTTTTCAATTTTAATACACTTTCTAAGGAGTTATATCGGTTTCATAGTTAGGTAGCAAGATTTTAAATTTATATGTAACGGTATATACATATCCTTCTTGGAAATTTCCTATTTTATTAAAGGTAGCAAAAAACATTAGATGCTGCAAGTCCGTAGCCCGTACAAGAAATATAAATAAAAAATATTTATGCCATAATACTTTTTCGTCTTTAAATATATCATTTTTGAATGACCTGTTTATTTTCTACTCTACATTAGTTATTTATGCGTATCGCACCGGTAATATGTATCACCAATTATTTTTTTCAATGAACAAAGTCGAGAAATAGCGCAATACATCAGATTGGTTGAGTTTCGACTGTGAAGTATAAATCAAACAAATTGTTTCACTTGCACGTGAAATGTTATAAACGCGTCTGAAAATTCCATTAGTTGCAGAAAATGCATTTGCTATGAAAATTTAATTACGCCTGACGATGTGAACGGAATAAATTTATTTGCCAGAGTCAGCGATATTCGCGATGTTTTAACATTTTTCATTTAAATATGAAGAGAAAAGGCAATTAAGAGAAATATTTTCTTCTATACGTGCATTGCGGCAATTTTTGTGAGACTTATACAGTTTTTTTACGTAAATTTATTTAAGTGCCGCCAGATGTTATTAGGTTACTTTGGTTCAAATAAGTCTTGTTTTAAACCTAGACGTAGAGTAGTAGTAGTAGTAGTAGTAGAGTAATATCGATCTGGTAGAGTAGCATACTACAAAAGGTACCCATAACATGAGCATGTATGCGTAGATGTTTCGATGTAAAAACGAGAGGTATGCCAGGACCATGCCAAATGGACATCCATAATTACAGCGTGTCAATCATAAGCACATGCTCTACGGGCGTCTGTTATATAAAATAGCATGTAAAACAATTCCTAAGATAAACGTTTTGAAGTCAAAACTTGTTTAGCCGCGTTACCTAGGTTTACACGGCATTGTTCTGCGAATAGTCGGACGGAACATATTCGGATTGCAGTGGCACATAGATGAAATAAATCCCTTATATAAAAAACGCTGTCAGTTTTTTTTTATAAAGCTACATACATGAGAGAGTTCTCATATCTAAGAGCACAACTCACTCGATCTCGCTGTAACTCGATCTAATAGATAAAGCGACTTCCCAGCTTCAGACAGCACAATTTATGTGCCGAACTTTTTTAATGTGATTGCATTGAACATAAACTACGGGTTCAAATATTTATTGCCAAGAAACAATTCGATACATATATGACGGTTAGAATTAATCTACAAGCCAACCAATTCGTTAGCTCTGTAATATTTATTGACAGTATTGAAATTGACAAATTGAACTGCCATAAGCCCGTTTCATTTTGGTAAATTTCAATATAACAATTTGCTTTATTTATTACATGTTTTAGTTTCCTATTCATTGGTTAGTATTTTTTTCAGGTCGAAAGGTCTCATTTTATATATCTTTAAGTTAAGGCTACTTTTTATATCATAATTAAACTCGATGTTTTATTATCTGGATGAAATTTGGCTCACAGATAGTATATAGATGCCGACAAAGTGTCTTTATAAGATTGTATTTAAGGTAAAACATAAGGTTTTACAAGAATATTAAAATCAGTATATATACTTTTATATACAGTATATATATATATATATATATATATATATATATATATATATATATATACTATATTTACTTTCATATATCAAACAACTGCGTTAAAAATTTAATACAATATCTCAAGCTGACGTCAAGCGAATAGCCTACGTCAATGTTTTAAAATGGATTGAGGTAACCTTTTCGTTACCTCTGAACCAACCTCCATTAGTCTTATTACAAATTCAAACATTATTCGAACTAGCACGAGTTACGGAATTCACTGTTACAATGTATGTTATTTAAGACCTATATCCACGTAAATCAAAATATATTTCTCAATGTATTTCTGCACATAACTTCTGAACGATTTCACCTATTTGGCTAATTCTTTATTGTTGTGTTTGGAATTTTCCGGACGAGGCTTGTATGAAAGAATATATTTTGAAAAATCTTACGCAAAAGTGGAAAATCTGGTCAAATAAAAAAAACAACGTCATGTACACCATAGGTTGAATACCACGACCTTAAAAGTATTCTGTCTTTCGAATGATGAGTGAGGTGCCGCAGGCGTTATCCTACTACTATTTCCCTTTTCTAAGAAGGACGGGGTGGGATGGGGAAGAGGATTTGAGGGGAGTGGAAAGGAAAAGGAAATATCCTTTTTTCTGTTTATCTTCTATCCATTAATGATAGGCAAAGCGTCTGCCACTCATTAGGTTGTTGCAGATGCCTATGCGTATTGGTAACTTAATATAGTACATTGTTTGCTTTTTCTCCAAATATATAAAAAAAAGTAAATAAGCGCAGAATTAAGTTGCAAAAGTTTCCAGCGATTCAAGTACGAAACGCTTGTAGAGCCATCTCATCCGCCAAATGTTAGGCTAACCTTGGATAGCCAAATGAAAACTCAATACGTTTTTGTGAAACTGCAAAATTGAAACAAGCGCAAACAAAATAAAGATGAAATATATCGCCAAAGAAACAGAACGGGTAACAAATCAGTGCCCGCTACCTCCTGAATTATTCATCCGACACACGGCCAATAATGAAAGGTGAATATGATTTTTCTTTTATATAAAGGTACGCGGTTGAATAGCTCGAATTGCCTGCGATCGACTGATAATAACTCACCGATTGTTCCCAGCCACCCGGATACTGAAAACAAATAAACAGTCCTCCCGGTGATGTTATTATATTGACTTAAAACGTATGAATCCATATTCAAATCCGAAAATATTTATTTCAATAAATCTATCTGAAATTTGTTTTAGATAAGTCAAATTATTAAATTTCAATGCTAATAGACTCTGAGGAACATTGGTTTTTATGTACTTAAAACATGTTTCGTCTCTCGGCAGCGTTCTTTTTTAAATAGCATAAATTTAATAACGAATCAAAAAGAAATAAACAAAAAAACTAGTTTGTTTACGACAATGAGATGACATGGTTATAAAAAAAGACAATTTCGCTACAGAATCCCCACGAACGTAAAATGAAGTAATGAAGACGGAATACGAAGTAAGGATCTGGGAGATTATATGCTTGTTATTACTACAGATCTCGCAATCTTAGCCGTTCATGTATCCTTGCAAGAGAAACGAACGAATATACGCACACGTCCGTAACCCAGAGGGGTAGGCAGAGATTATGGATTTTCGTTTGGCGCGATCCTGGCACACCTCTCTCGCTTCTTCTACATCCATACATCTACACATACAAGCTCGTTGGTTACGGGTACTCTTTGTATCGCCCTTCTTTAGTATGTTACTAATCTGATCGATATAAGTTCTCCTTGGACGTCCCCTACCAACGTTACCACTCACTTTTCAGTTTCATTTATCTTTTACTTACTTATTTATTTTTCTTTTTATTATTTCATTTTTTTTTAATGAATCAATAACTGCTTGTCCATAATTCCACCTGATATTATGTGCGAATGAGATCGAACTAGTGATTGAATGGTGTGCACTAGTTTAGTATTTGGTAATTAAGCAAGTAATTGGACATTGAACCGGGCACATAGCACGCAGAAAGGATGGCCGATGGATCTAAAAAGTGGAATTTGCATTTGTAAACGAGCGAAAATTCTTTTATCATTTTAATAAGTTACACGATATGAGGAAAACTTGAGTAAGATTTGCTCAGGTTAAATTGATAAAAGCATGGCAAGGGAATGAAAAAAATAGTGTAATTTGTCTACAAGTTTTTCAATAAGAACCGGTCAGAGCATGATCGTAAATAAGACGAAACTTCGCCAACACAACAACGTTCTAACAACATCCAAACATTTAATTATTTTTTGTAAATGTGAAAACTTAGAAGGCCTTAAGGAAAAGTTAATATGTTAGAGCAATTTACCTGAAATCTAATGATTTATTTTAGGTATTTTATTAGGTACCATCAAGTGTCATTGCTTAACAAAGTTGACACGTAATACCTAGTTGTACAAACCTTTTGAGAACCGCAGCAGTTCTTTTGTGAAAAACATACTATATGAATAGTCCTATGAAGTAAGGTATTCCTTGAAAACATTTCTATAAAATTATTAAACCTTTCGTGAGAGATTATTATCTTAATACTTCTTATCTAACTTAACCTAACCTACACCGAAGAAGCTTACTTCGGTGTAGGTACAGACAAGTTTCGGACGTATCGTACGTCCATCTTCATGGTGGGTAGGCTTAGTTCGGGGTCGCAACCCACCTTCCATAGATGGTCGGTCGGTTGTCGGTAACTACACCGAAGTAGGCGCACTCAAGTTATTTTGTAAGCATGTTTGATCCGAAAGAACAGCAATATTCACGGCTAAAACAGGTACTGATGACCTTTAATGAAAGAAGGAGACAAACGAGCAAGCAGTTCACATGACGTACGGTAGGCGCCGTCATCCAACGAAATAAATTGCAGATTTTTTGTGACTGATCACTGTTTAGATAAGAGTAGACAGATTTCAGACAGAACTTTATTTTCTACCTCAAACCTGGTGAATCTCACTAGGCTTGAGGTGGAAAATTCAGAAGGTACTTAGCCTAATCCTCGTTAAGAGTAACTAAGCTCGGGGGCTCATTGCGGGGGCTCGGGGGAGCATTGGCTTGGGGTGTTACTATGTTTATAATATTTCTGGATTAGGAAGCCGAGGATCCCTTAGTTGTTTTAGGAGGACAAGCCGTGCAGTGACTAGGATCAAGGGCTACGAACAAGCCAACGCTCAGCCCCCTCGGGCAGGTGCCCGGAGCTGTAGTTAGTATAAGATTATAAATTGCAGATGCGTTTCCAACCCTAGATGAAGAAAAAATTGTAGATTGACAAGGGAAAGTGGATTGAGCCTTCTGCAGATATCGTAAATATCAACTTTACATCTGAATTCTGTGAGTTCATGGTACTTTCCCGTTCGGCCTACTCGTGCTATAGTTGCGAAGTCGTGTTAGTGTATTGTCCCATCCCACAAAAATTGAATCTAGCGTTACTCTACAAAAGATACTTCTAAATATAGCACCAGTCTGATGCTTGATTTCAAAACGAGCACAATTTGTACCAGTACTTTAACGTTAAAACATTTAATTCGCTTCTTTATTCAATAGAAATAACAATGGAAGTAAAATATTCGTTTAAAACCACTACAGTTTCAGCACTGGCAACGTCATTACCGAGTTGCTCGGAGCGGAAAATAAAGTAATAATAGGATGATGGAAGTGATTTAGGGATTTTGTGAAATTGTGTGTTTACCTTCAAACAATCGCGGTAATAGAGTTTTTACGTATTATTCTAACTTCTTTTTTATATAAAAATTTAAAATTATACGGAACTATTTTGTCGATCACTCAAATGTGCGGAACTCTCTTTGTAACCTTTAAAATAATAATATCCAACTTCTTTATGAACAACAATTTCTTCAAATATGAAACAAATAGTTACAATGTCAAAAGACCGTACGGAGTGATTATGTGATACATGATATTATTTTTATATCTGTACAGATCTTATAATGTGGTATTTTTTCCGAAAGTACGGTGGTGATGTGGGACTCTCCTCTGCCAAATAGATAGAGGCATACACACTAAAAATCGAGGCGGGGGACAAGCGTCCGGAAGTGGTCCCGGAACCGCCACCCCCTTCGAGGATAAGGCCCAGATATTTTATCCGGGCCCTCACCTCGATCACGTCCCCGTTGACCCGAAAGGCTGGCTCCCGCTGGCATCCTCCACCTCGGTCCTTTGAAACAAAGGGCTACGAATTTGGTGAGTGCTACTTGGAGGCCTAGCACCTCGATCCTCTGAATCAACAGGAAGGCTCCGACCTCGGCTCTTTTCTACAGCCCTCTCCAGGTGGAGTCCTGGACGGCCACCAGCGTGTCATTCCAGGGTTTTGTAATAAAAAAAGCCCATTTAAACCTTAACTCAATTAAAGACAGTTCTGATTAGTGACAAAATATTCCTTACACTATTAAAACAAAAAATGTCAAAAACATCGCTATAGTATTTTACTTAAATTCAAGGTGGCGGCCGCCACCAATGCATCGTTCGATTGCCCCCCCACAACCACCGAATGGTGGTGCTATCGACATCGTCGCGCGAGTTGATAGGAGGCGCGACGAACGGAATCAACACAACAACTAATTTTCTGATATTATTATTATTGTTTAAAATTAGAGCGTCACCGGATCTTCATGACGAATTTATATATTGTGATGGATACAACAATAATTATAAGAAAACCTAACACTTCGATTAATAAAATTATTAATTAACTATTAAAACTATTGTGAGACATTATTAATAAACTTTTTATGGAACGGCTTTACTCACGTTCGCGGTTTTTCTCGGTGTTTTGTACCGACAAGTTTCGGACGGACGCGAGCGTGTAAAGCCGTTTCATAAAAAGTTTACTTCGATCAATGTATCAGAAACATCTAGCAATTTGACTTTGACGCGAAACTCGATTCAACTTGAACAAGATTAGACGACATTACGTGAGGCGACTGCCTAATGGATAACTTCATTGACGTCAACAATATTATAAATTCGGACGCTCATGCTGGAGCGTGAACAGAGCATGCAATTTAAACTTGTACTGAACATGTACCTTATAACGAATAACAACGCATACGTCAGAACATTGTGGCCGCTATATCAGCATGACGATGACGATGATGACTGCGTTTGGCTTATTGTAGTAAATATATTATGAAATCATTTCTTTATCTCGACCTCGTTGCTCTTTTGACTTCTGTTAATATCAGAATGAGTGGTAATATTAAAGGGGAAACCCGAAACAATTCAGTACAGTACAGTACATTACCGTTCAGTATAGCCCCTTTCATATCGGTTAACCATTGATTTGTAACATAATTCATCTAAACATTTTAGATTGAATCCTAGTCCTTTTACAATTAAGAAAGGATGGAAAAGAGTTTGACGGGGGAGGGGATAAATAATAAAAGAAAATATTCCCTCTTCTGTCCATCAGCCACTCATTACCTCATTGCAGATGCGTGCTCGTTTGCCTTTAAAATCATACTCTTTATAATGAATAAAGTAAATCTTACATAACATAACTGAACAATATATATTGAGAGGTAATTAAAACAGATTACTGCAAATACTTTGAAATTAATGTAGCCTATACCGATAAGATTTTCGTTTCCGTTTTTCTGCTTTAGAGTTTATTAATCCGTAAATTCTGCTTAACTGGCGGGATCCTCTTAAAACATAAATTAAGATTTAGCGTAATATAAAGCAGCGCTAAGCGTAGTGAAACAGATTTAAATGCTACCTATTCAATGACAATTTTACCGTATTTTTACTTTGTAATCATTTAATTTGGTTTTTAAAATGCAACTGCGAGCGAATCACGATTTTTTGTGACTCTCTAGTTATTGTCTTAAAGCTTCTACAGTTGAATTTGAACAACAGTATCTAGCGGTATAAACAACTGTACAAACTTCAGCCAGCCATGTGCATATTGCAAATACTGTAGCGCTGAAACCTTTTGCAAAAGTCCGACTGAAGGTTTCTCCGTTAAATCGAATCCACGAATGAAATTTACGACACAAATTTGTCGAACTCTCGCCGGAAAGCTAACACGGACGTTAGATTAAAGTTTATATTTCCTGTTGTTGGCGCTGTAAGTCGCTTACTTAAGTTATTCGATGCTTGAAACTTGCTCGGACTTGTTGAAACTGTTGAATTAGTTAAATACCTTCGCTGGACATCCTGTATGCATGAACGTTGATTTTTATGAGTCAACATAATAAGTAGGGACGGAAAATGAACCTTGCAGCCTTAACATGTAATAAGAAATTATTTATTCAGCGTGTCTAAATTTCAATACTAAATTCTATAACATTATAAATCGCATCCGTGTTACACCTCTTACGCATTAATAATTGCATACATACGGGAGCATTTTTTATTACTAATACTATGCACAACAAATCGCAGATTGGAACAAGTTGCATTTAGGTGAGGAAAGGATTAGAGGAAAAGTGAATTAGACTAAGGCAGGCGCTTATCATGTCTTCATTACATCAACACTTAGAGATAGGATTGTATTTTATTGGCTGTCCAAAGAAGAGCTTAAAAGCATTTAAGTTGATGAAAAATATAATGAAAAAGCTCGTAAGCTCGATTAAAGCAACCAATGCATTCTATATCCCTTTTTAATAGCCTACAAATCGAATGGTGTTTTTTCCTTTTGTTTGCGCTCCGTACATGCCGTGCTACGTGTTCTTTTGAACCTTTTAGTGTTAAGCCCCCGTCTATGTCTCTGCATAAACTGAGAAGATAAACATTTGAATGTGTTCGAACCGAACGAAAAGCAAATGAAAAAATTATTCAATTGACGAAGTATATTTATGAGTAATTATCAAAAAATATAAACCTCAAATATGCCTAATCTCACAACTTTTTAATGGTGTAAGAGTCCGCAACAATAACATCTATTGCTCGAATGGACCGGCTCCACGTGAAATATAAAGCCACAATAGACAGGCGTGAAGGTGTTCAGCGTTTCATCTGATGAGAGTCTAATTCCACATCACTTCCTCTTCCCATCCGTTTCTAACAATCCTTCCCACCCTGAAGGGAGATCGACCGGGGAGGGAATAAATAGGAAAAGGAAATGCTATTTTTTTTGGCCTCTGTCCTTTAAAGGTAGGCAATACATCTGTTAACTCATTTCCTTATTGCAGATACATGTAGGTGGCGGTTGCCTGAAGTCGGGTGCACCGTTTTCTCGTTGGCTACCTTTTCATTTTTTTTAAATCTCTTCGCGTACATAATATGACTACACAAAGCGATTATAGCTATGTTGCATTCTTAGTTTTTTATTTGTATTGCCGCCAGGTTGTATATAACGTTGTAATTTAAATGCGAAAATCAATTAAAAAAAAACTGAAAATTCGTCATGTACGTCATTCATTCTATCGAACCATCACACACGTCCTTATGCCACAACTGTTGCCCGCGACTTCGCACGTATGAGTTTCTCTTTATTTGCACCACAGACAATATGTGTGAAAAATTCCATATTAATCGGTACAGGCGTTAAAGAGTTAAAGCGTAACAAACATACTCTCTTTAGCATTAATATTAATAAATATAGTTAGGATTAGGTTAGCGTGGCATTGGCATGTTATGCGGAAGGACGAAGGACATGAAGAGGGAGACCGAAGGAAGTATGGAGGGATTGTATGAACGGCGATATGTGTGAGAACGGTGTGAATTCAAATATAACGGCTTATAGAGGGATGTGGAAGACCCTACATAGGTGGGAAAAGGAAGATTATAGTTAAGATAAATTACTAGCTAGCTTTTTAATTCAAATATTTTAACTAAATAATAAATTTATGCACTGCAGTGTTGATATATTTATTTATTTTTCACAGAAATTATCCCGAGCCTTCTTTGTGGAATTTGAAGATAGCAAAAGCATGGAACATGAAATAAAGCTAAGAATTTTAATTAGCTGCAAAATATCGCAGCGAAAATTCTCAACCATTAATAAAATTAAAGAAGCAACAGTGAAGACCAGACATTTCACCTTGTTCTTCCTTCCATTACATAAGGTTCCCTTAATTACTAATTTTTATTTAATAAACCCTAAGATTTAATGACGAAAGGAACTAGAAGCCTGTACTTGGGACGGTCGAGTGCCCGGAAAAATGATGCTGAAAAGGTCTTGCTCGAGCTTAAGGTTCAAGACTGGCGAGAGATGGCACAGGACCGAGCAAAGTAATGCTCTCATTGTGGGAGGCCAAAGCCCACTTAGGGTCACTGCGTCACTCTTAGTTCAGATTTAATCAGACATTTGAGTAAAAGTATAATACTGCAAGTAAGTAGTAAGTAAAATACTGCTTTACTTTGAAACTTGGAAAAAGCATATTAAATTAATTTATTTTTATTTCTTTAAACCATTCCAACTAAACTTAAAACTCGTCCTATTATATGTTTTAAATCATAGGAAAGTAATATATATGATTTTAATTATATGTATATTACTTTTCTATCATATAGAGGTATATATCCATCTATTATCTATTGTATTTACATACTTTTTCTACATACGAGTCCATGACGGCAATAACTGCGAATCGGATCACCTAATATTAAGTGACCAACAATATCCATTATCAGTATCATAAGAGTAACGTGTGCTTTACTTGCAAGGCCTACGTAAGACCTACGTAAAGGCTTGCGAGCAAGGCACTGACGGATAGCGAATTGAAATAAACGGAAGGGAGAGGGAGGGAATGAAACGAGAGGGGACGGAGCATGCGCCTTAGTCAGACGGAATACATAAACATAAATGCTTACAGATATCAATGGTATTTTATACTATACATATGTTAAACGCATACATAAACATCGGTCAAGTGTTCCAAAGACAGTGACAGCAACATTCACGCATATCGAATGGGTAGAAAGGATAGCGTAATTAAATTACAAGAAAAAATAGGACAACCAACAACTAGTGTTTGCACGTAAATGTAGAAACATGACGTCTACTAAAGAATACACGTCCCAATTGGTATGTTTTCGAGTCTTCACTTTTCGCCCGCTACTGATGTATCTGCTACATTTTATTTTATTATAGTATTGTTGACATACAAAATTATTAATAAACATAAGCAGTCTTACAAATGAAAATGACTTATAATATATTTATTCCACCCTTATACTAATTTAATTAAACCAGGATTAAATTAAGCATAAGCGAAGAATAGTTCACCACAAATAAATCCGAAATAACTATGGTTTATCTATTCTTTCATGACGTCAAAATGCACGAGTTGGCAACTACGCAGGCAAAGAGAAACCATAGAAAATTACCTAAAAAAACAATTGTAGTCTATGGTCTATCTGTCAATGTATCGCGGTTATAAAAATGTTACGTTGTGTTTAAATTCGGTTTTATTTCGGTATTCGAGTCCTGTTTGGTTTTATAACAAAAGTGAGGGAAAGCAAAAGGAAAAACAAAAGGGAGAGAAAAGAGAAGAAAAGGTAAGTACTGTAAACAATATTTTTTACGACAGCATACCGTAGTAATAGAGTGCTGAGTCAAACCATTAATGTCCGCAGCATCTTCTTGCATCTCAAAACAAAGATTCAAAAGATTAGGTACCTGAAATATAATTTATTACTTATTCAGTTACGAATTGGGTTAAATTAGAATTTGTGGGTAGAACTGAACAATTATGTAAGTGATGTGGTTTTCACTCTTACCTTATTTCGACCCCAGTACCTCAGAGCTATTTGTAAAACGGAACATAATCTACTCTTGTCCATAGTACCTTTCAAAAAATAAAAAATTGGTCTAGAAACATTACACTACATTTGGAAAATCAATATTTTAATCGAAACTGTTCATCGCCTTATAAATGAAAAAGGTTTCTTTTAAATATTTTCACTTTTGATATTTATTCAGTCATTAACTCTTTCTACTTGCTCTATTGCCCTTAATTCCATATTACGTTAATTTAAATGTCTGAACACAAACCGAGGTAATTTAAATGTTATACCGGACTTGAACAAGGATGTACGAGGTTATAACTTCTGAATAACGTTTGTATGAACAAAAACGTCAACGTTTTTATGAGTATAAATTTTGCTTATTCTCAGTTTACTTCTAAGTTTATCTTTTTACCACGTTTATTTATAGGACAGAAATACTTTTGTATCCGTCACGGAACGATTGTGAATTTCGTCAAGCATATTACTATCAGCAAAACGTGAACGAGTTATACACTATTTGTTGTGTCATTTCTCTTTTGAACGGATATTTTGCTTGCGTCGTTATGTTAAAGTTTAAATTAGGATGGAAGATTTCGTAAGGTTGGACCTGATAGTTAATTATAATAGAAATATGTAATATAATAAACATACAAATTTAACATTCAAATTCAAAAGGATTTTGCCACGACTGTAAAATCAAATTAATTTACATAATATTGTATAACAAATAGACTATCATCTTTTGTTTTGCGTTGTATTTTCAGGGTTGATATAATTGACATGTTGATGTAATGTAGGTGGCATTCTTAATATTTTAGTTTTATATAAAAACTTCAGAATACATCATAAAATTAATTAATTACCTGTGAAATTCATTTTCGTACACTTGTCTTTATTAGTTTTTACACGATTTCATAGCACAAACCGTCATTTTAGTCATTTAAACTATACACACGGGGATTTTGAGAGATTGGATTTTGAAACGAATGGCTGAGCTGGATTTGGCGACTTAAGGTATATTCACTTTTGGGACCCGGATGCTACATCTGGAAGTATGTAACATCTTTGACATGATAGCTCAAATTGTAAATGATTTCGTTCACTTTACAATTTGTTAACACTTTTAAATAAGCCTAGTTCGATTATAAACTGTTGACGTTGACCATCGGTTGGTGACCATATTAAAAACTTATCCACTAGTCTAAATTTATTACACATTTGGTATCTTCTGTGACACAACCAGTTGTTATCAACTCATCAGTTATTCAATTTGTGACAGATAATGTGGAGAATCATAAAATACTTGAAATTATTTTAAAGTTAATGTGTTTGTATTACGCCGATCACATATCCCATAAGATGTGGCCTTGGTCTTGCGCTCATCGCTTACCCGAAGTAAATTATACATGAAGCGAGGAAGACTACGTGACCAGAGACTTATCTTTTATTTACGTCGTAGGCTTTCGTATTTATAACGTAACTAGCTTTTCACGCGACTTCGTCCGCGTGGAATTCAATAAAATATGTTTTTTTTATTTCGACTTTTTTAAAACTTTATTTCGAATTAATCGTAGCTCTTCCAAAAATTACTTTCAAAATTACACATAATATAAATTATACATAATTTTAAAGATGACAGGGAAAACCGTAACATCATAGATTATTTCATTTCACAAATATCCCCACATTAGTATACTCACATAGGTGACATATTATCTTATTTACATACACACAAACTTACATTTCTACATATTTACATACCCACATAGTCCTATACTAAACCTTCACATAACCACGTATCCAAATATTCACATCCCTACACTTTCACATATCCATAATTAAACATTTTTATAAGCCATTCAATTGTAAGAAATATAAAATTTACCTCTAGGCTGTATCGATTTAAGCCTTGTTAGAAATACATAAAGTTTATAACTTTCGTTCAGAGTTCGTGCAACATTGATGGCCGCGCAGGAGTGCACCGCTGGCACGCACCGCATGAACGTAACAACGTATTCGTGATTTAATAGTAATAACTAAGCGTAACACAAAATAATGTAAAAGCCGATTGATTATGTTAAGTCGGAAATATACGTCAGACGTATACTTTTAGTAACAGACTAAAATCTAATTACGCCTTATTACGGAATCGGTAACCTCGCCTTTTCTATACGTAGATAAAAAACTAAAAAAAATATCCTACCGGACCATACATTTTTTTCGGAATAAAAGTAGCCTGTATGTTATTCCATATTGTAATCTATCTCTGTGCCAAATTTTATCCAGCCGTTTTGCGTGAAACAATAACAAGCATCCATACATCCATACTTACAAACTTTCGCATTTATAATCTTTAGAGTGTAATGCGTTATTTCGTAACAATTCGTTCTAATATTTAGCGCTAAGAATTTTATAATAATTTTAACACGACAGGTATTCCAATTTAAGTAACAGTGTTTAATTTTATCACCTTTTGTGTTAGCATAATAGAGTCGCCGACTTCATAATTAGCTATTGTATTTGGAAATTCTGCATTAAATTTAATTGCATCTATAATTTTATGCAAAGATAATTAAGTAAGTAAAAAAGGTATATAAGGTATAAGTAATAAGATTATGCTTTAATACAAATTTATGTCACAATCAAATGCAATCCAGTATTTCGATATATTTCACCTTAAACATCCCATATAACGTGTCGTGGACTCAATAACTGCTATGCAAGTCCTAAAGTTCAATATGCGGACTTGAATGTTTATAGGACTTACAACTATAATCTGAAAAAGCGGCTTCATAATCATCAGAAATTAGTGGAATGGATAAATGGAGCCACCATTGGAAGTCCAATGTTAAATGTAGATCGATCTTATGTTGCTCTCGTCTCATTAACACGCGCAACATCCACAGGATCGTAGGTCCATCTTGTGGATCACCTACCTACATTATAAGTTTCGTGCGTGGCCACTACTCCGTAAACCTTTGACTTAATTGGTGGCCTGTTGTAGCAGTGTATCCTGTTAATAGCTCCTTGTACATTTTCTCTATTACTCTTTATAACTTGAATTTAAATGTTTTATTTTGTTCATACATTTAAAAGTAAAGCCAGCCAGTAGTTATCATACAGATCGGCTTCGTACATTGTTCTAGTAAGTAAGGAAGTTGGGTCTTGCCTTATGCTCTAACGCATAAATAAATAAATAAATATGCGCTCACGCCCGTAACCCAGAGGGGTAGGCAGAGATCATGGATTTCCATTTGGCGCGATCCTGGCACACCTCTCTCGCTTCTTCCACATTCATACATCTACGCATGCATGCTCGTCGGTTATGGGTGCTACTTATATCGCCCTTTTTTAGTAAGTCATTAATCTGATCGATATAAGTTTTCCTAGGGCGTCCCCTACCAACACTGCCACTCACTTGTGCAACATAAATTTGTTTTGTTATTCTCTCTTCATTCATCCTTTCAACATTTCTTTTTCTTTATTAATAACAAGCAATATCTATAGTACTCTTGTCGTTGCAGCAAATATAGATAGGTACAGTCATTTATCAAATAAACTTTTTTGTTCTTTATTTTAATTCTTTTATATAATAATGAAACTATAAAAAGTAATTTAAGCTCCACTAACGCCCCATAAAATCAATTTTCAGTATAAAACCAGGAAAAATTGTCCGCGTTGTAAATTCACGGGCCATTTGTGTAGTTAACAGCTCCGGCTACTGGCTTGTGATGCAATAATATATACATGTCGCCGTTACTTTTATTGTTTTACGAGTGCGCCAAGTCCGTCCAGCTTCGCAATGAAACTGTGCGAACACCAATGTATTATAACGGTTTCGTTTTGGTAGCTGTTTCTACATTGCGCATTATTATTGTTAAACGAAACCTTAATTCAGGTACAACATTCATGGTCGCATCAGATCTAAACGCCCGACGTGATTGCGTTTTGTTAAATATATCTTGAGTGAGATTTGAGCCGTTGAAGATGACGCAAAGACTATGGATATAAAAATTTAAAAAAATAGAAGCTATTTAAGTCATCGTTCATCGTGTGTACGGCAAAGTACTGACCAAGCTTCCAGCGTCACTATTGCCGTCCGACTATGACCTTCAAGAGAAGAGTGAATAAGTTGTTACTAAATTAGGGCGTACCATGTTTCGACCACATCACCACTTAACATCAGGTAGGATCGTGGCCAAGTGCTAGTTTATTCAATACAAAAAAGTTGCCTAAATTTTAAGATACAATATAAAGAGAGTTCCGGATCATCAACTAATTGGTTACCGCCTGAGGATCTAAATTTTGAACAGATTTCATTGGCAACGGACCACAGTTCCTCCTTAAGTTAAGTAGATTTCTAGTCGACTGACGGAACGCACTAGTTTAGCTCTGTATTCACGTTATAATTAGACGGGAATACTGACGCTGGAAACTTCTCCAACCCTTTGATGTACAAAGAAATAGAAAGAAAAGATAGATTGGAATAATTAAACATGTTACGTTATGTCATGTCATACTATTTGATTTCTTGAAATAAGTTATTATTCATATTACCCGACATTGCACTTAAACAGTTCAATCATTTAATAGTTCAAACTGCTCTTGATCACTTCAAGAGTTTCTTCAATGAAGTTCTTATTGAGCCTCCATCGAATGCTTTGGACTATTCTCGAACACTTTCAAACTTTTTATAGAATTATTTAATAGCCTCAATCCGATATACATATTTTATTGATATGCACTTTATTGTATTTTAATGTATACAACAAAGTTTAATGCACGAGTAAAAATGAATAAATACTCATAGATTTACTTACCTCCAGATAATGTGTTCCATACAAACAACATACAAATTCAACATTACAAAACGAAGCTCGATTTTCTTTAGTGGTGCAACATTATTTATGATAATTGATAATTCACTTTGTGTAATGTATGTTCGTGTACTTTTATTACCTCGAGTTTATCTTCACAGGATATCGCAGCACAAACTGACATTATTTTTAATTACAAGCACGGAGATTAGAGTTCGATGCCTGGGTAGGCACGGCTTATCGGCGATTATCTACTTCATTATTTTCTTTTGAATAAAATCGTTAAATGAAAAAATAACCTATTTCATGTTTTGAATTAGGATGGGAACACATTTTAATTAAATGACTGCACATAATACAATGTAATTATCTCGCTTCTAATATTTGCGCTGAAATCCCTATTAAGCGAGTACAATAGGGAACTAAATGAACGGCGTAAACTAAATTTTACGCCAGACTTTTCGGTGAACAAACACGATGTTATACGTGTAGGTTATTCAAACATTATTTATCTTGTTATTTCAGATCATTGTCTAAATGTTCTTCATTATTTTTATTAATTCCCGAGGGAAAAGAAAATACATAAAATCATAAAACCTTACTTTGCATTATCGGTTGCCATGGTAGTGTTACGTTTTGACAATAACAGCCTTTTGACACATGTTACCCATACTTTGAAGTAAGATCGATAAGATAAGAAGTTTTCGCCAAGGAAAATAATAAAAGATTGCATGCCAAGCCGCGGGCCAATAGCTAGTTAATAGTAAGCCGTCGCTAGCGAAGCACACGAATAATTACTCCTCCAGCCGTATCAAGTGTTAGAGTTTGTGCACTCGGCAATTAATTCGGAAATCGGTTCCCGCGCTCCAGTTGCTCCAGTTCTTAACGTACCATGTAATCTAGGTATGTTTTATATTATTATATTAACAATTTTTACAAGCTTTTTTATAATGTTGACAGCCGTTCTAATACATCATTATTTACTCTTAACTTTTAGAACATGGTTCTCGACCCACTGTTTATAAAATGGTCTGTCCGCACGATGTATGTTTATAAAAGTAGACAGTTACATTACTGTACTTATCCCTGCTCAGATGTCTTGTTGCAGATGCCTAAGTGTAGTGGTCAATTAATAGGGGAGGCGTCGCTTGCTCGGTTGCCACCTTCTGCTATAAAACATGTATATGTAGTGTTCCCTTTAAAGTCATTTTTAATATTAAATCCATAGTAGAAAACTAACATTGAGAAAAGTATTTTTCGGTGGTTCGGGCATGTTGAAAGAATGAATGGGGAGGGAGTGACAAGAGAAGTTTGTGTTGTATTGAGTGGCAGTGTAGGCGGGGGACATACTAAAAAAAGCGATATAAGGAGTACCTGTGACCGTCAAGTATGTATGTATAGATGTTTGGATTTAGAAGAGTGGTGCGACGGAATCGTTTCAAATGGCTCCGTATCCGCAATCTCTGCCTATCCCCCTACGTTATAGGCGCGAGTGCATATTTATTCGTGTATTTTAATCTTACTGTTATACTTTTTAATTAAAGGTGCATTTTATTACGACGCAATCTTTTAAATCAAATGCTCTCGTAAATTGAGTTTAATGATCGAGCCACTTCTGAGAATTAAGAGCTGGCTATTCAATAAAGAGCCATTAAGATTAGTGCAGGTGCTTGTTGATCAATTTGATATAAATCGAATAAAATGTTTTGTACCACGTCAGGAACGATCTCGGTAGTGGTTCTCTTTGGTGGTGGCAAGTATCATTTCGTTTCATCATAGCAGAAGAGAAGGATTTACTGCTAGAAATCACATGGAATAATCATAACAAGCTTAGTTAGATTACTTAGAAATAATCTAACATGAAATAGTTTAAAAAATTTGCTAAGAAAACATTTAAATCGTAAATATTTAATACCAAATAAATAAAGGAAATTTTGAACATTGGTTATTATATTATGTAATAGATTCATGGTTTTAACTTATGAATATAGTGCTAAGTATATATAGAATTACCATGTTGGTTGGCCCGCGGTCAACCTGTTGACGACCCCTGGTCTACAAGCTTATTATCCTACGATATATATGTCTTTGACAGAAGGGTACCGTATTACCTGTAAAAACTTTAATGATAACTTTGTACTTTAATACCACAATGTTCAATTCTAAGTTATTCTATAAAACTTTAATACAGTCAAGTCAAAAGTTTAAGTCAACTATCAACGATGGGTAACTGCATGGCGGAGTATTTTGTGACTTCGACAATTTTGCATCGTACATGCAACCCAATGGGTAATAAAATTTTATGGTATGCTCCGTTTCACTTAAAATTTCTAGGAACCTTTCATGATAAATTTGAATCTAAGCTGGGCTATTATATGATTTCAAAAATATAGATTTCTAAGTCTTTAAGTTGACAAGTAGATAGATATATAAATACAGGACAAGTTAAATAAACGCATTAATTCAAAAATTTGTAGGTACACACACTGGAATAAGACTTTAAAAAAAACCACTGGCTTGGGATACCCTGATAAATAAAATTTAATCCCAAACAAACAACTGCAAGACCCCAAGATATTGTGCTTCTGCTTAGACCGTAGTAGTAAAAAATAAGAAGGAGCTTCGCCAGCAATTTTGACATTGGGACGTCTGACACCTCAGCCCGTGTCCATAAGCGCTGTGAAGTACTCGAAACGTCGGGAACAAATAACGTAAAGTAATCGCAATTAAATCCGTAATATTAGTTGTATTCCAATTTGTAGGTGTACTTTTTGCTTTAACTGAAGACCTTTTTAACATCACGTCGCCTAATAATTTAATAGTAGAATATTAATATTTTTAATCTTATTTTTTTTTAGTTCTTGGTCGTACGTCTTGTGTATGTTGACCATTTTTTTCTTTCTTTATTGCTTTACATTACACTTTGAATTATATTAGTGTGATTTTGTATTTTAATCACATATAAATATGTAAATATTGCGATAAGTTCCAGTTAAAGGATAAAATTATGATCATACGACCGCACCGGATGAACGTCTCCGGGGCGTTTGCAACTAGGAACTGAAAGTAGCACAATATGCTATCTTTGTTGTTAAATACTGGGTGTATCTCGCTAAGGTCGGTTCCTCATGTTTGAGGACCGTGGCCAATATCAAGGTTGCATCTGGAGCGGATGATCTGCTTCCACCGGCTTCTGTCCATCGCGTCTCTTACGACCGTGTCGAATTCGAAGGTCGAAAGCTGGTCTTTAATTTGATTGGTCCACCTCGTTGTTGAGCGGTCGCGCGGTCTTTTGCCTTCAGTATTGCCTATCACAATTAGTTATTCCAAACTTTCGTCCCATCTGTACGTAGTTTGACCGAAGTACAGTTAAAATTCAACTTCGTTATAAATACGTTATAAACGATTTCCATTGTTTAATGTTTCATCTTTTCTTGGCGAAAGCAGGCAGCACTTAAACATTCAAAGGAAAGTTTATGAACCATAAAATCATTTTACATCATATAAGCGGTACGGAAGGGATTCATCCCACATTTTACATCTTTGCAATTTCATCTGAAGATGAATTTTCGGTTACATGTTTTATGGCGATCACTACATACTGCCGTGGGGTTTAGCTCTTACAAAAATATAAGGAATAATACTTTATTTCATTATGATTTCATTATCCTCCGCTGCAATTAGTCCTTATTGAAGTTTTAGCCTTTTAGAATTGACGCTGACAGAGACAGCAATCGGCATCTTAGTTTCTTACATTAATAAAAATATGATAGCAAGTCCCTAGCGACATTGAAGACACACGCCGACATCCAAGTAGACCCTAAAATAATTAATTGTTATTTCAAAAAACATTAGTTTACATGTTGTAATATGCATGAGGAGCAGTGGTGGCTCAGCGGTTTAGACCCCGACTTACGTACTGTAGGTTGCGGGTTCGAACCCAGGCAGGCGCTTTACTTTGTGTAAATTTATTTCATCACCACTGCTCCAAAAACTGTGAAGGAAAACATCGTGAGGAAACCGGCATGTACTTAGAACCATCAAATTCGAAGACATGTGACATCCACCAACCCGCACTGGGCCAGCGTGGTGGATTACGGCTCATTCGCTCTCTCGGAGAGGAGGCCTGTGTCCCTGCAGTGGGAAACATTCTAGAAAAGGCCGATTTATTATTATAATTGTATAATATGCATGCTGCATTAACATTTTTTGGATGCACTCATCATTTCAAATATTGAGTTTTTTTTAAACACACTATTTCGTGTCGATCGATATGAATCATCTAAATGAACTAAATAAAATATGACACAATTTTTCTCTTCATTAGAAATAGAATGCACGCTTTTATAAGTTCAGTTACAAAAATCCGTTTGTGCTTTCGTACCTAAGAATCCGTGTGTATATTGATAGGAAGCTTAAGATTAAAATAAAACCATTCACTTCCGTGACCCGAAGGATTAGACAAACATTTTCCTTTGAGTTCCTATTCGGTTCGGTCTTGGTTCACAATTTTCCCTACTTCCATATCTCTCGTTATATTGAATCACCCATATTCTTCAATCCTTGGCAGCTTGGCAGGATCATTAGCTTGCAGGAGTTCGCTGGATGATGGTGGAAGAGGATCCATCTTTGCGGGGATTAAAAAGAAGGAAGCGGGCGCGTGCACCGAAACATAACATTCACGTTTAATGCAACGCTTCCGGACACTGACATCTCACCCTTCCGCCTGCGCTATTATTTCTAGATTGAGGGACGAAGTTAGACGACGTTCGTTAGTCTCGATAATCTTTTATTGCACCGTACAAACTTGACTACGTGTTCTCATTAAGCGATATTCGACGATATAGTAATCGCTTCTTTCAACTGACTGTCTCTCTAGCGACTAGACGATATTCAGACTATTAATATTTATTTAAATTTATTAGATACCAGATTATTTTTAATCTAAGCAAATTTTATTTTAAATAAACAAACGTAAATAAATATTTTTTAAGAACTTGCAAATACGATAGCCGGTGAAGGTTTTTGAAGGAATGATTTCTTTATGAACTCTTGAAGAGTTTCAAGCTTCTCTGTTATTCTTATTGCATCTTGTAGACCTTACTTTAAAATATGAGTGCTTTCATTTTGTCACATTAATTCCTTTATTAGTAGTTTTTTTTTAATATGGAAAAAGGGCTTTGTCGCTGTGCGACCTCATCGCCCCATAAGTCCTAAAACTATTTAAAAAATATTTGCTTAAACGTATATCGGCCAACTTAAGCACTATCCTGGCCATGTCCAAAGATGGAACGGCAAGAATAGTATTTATTCGGCCTACTTCACAGCAACCCTTACAAGGGAAATTATCCCTAAACCGTTCGGTATGGACACGCTCAAGTATTACGTGTTGCACATCCTCAACCACACCACAGTCAATGCAATTAGGGGATCTTCATCAACAAAACAATTCCGTATTCATGATACAAATATCAGAATCAATACTAAGCTGAATGTTAAGGCCGAAAATATGGTCATCCAAGATTGCTGATCCACTTATGTTATCTTTCTTTTGATCCGTCGGTAAAGATCCTATACCAACCATTATATTCCGTTTTGATAAATTTTGTGCAAGTGCATTTAATGTTTTCGGTGTTATACGAGTATGTCCGCTTGACACGAGTAATTCCTGGAATGCAATCAAAAATGACCCCATACAAATTGATGTTACTAACCCAGGTGTCAAGAGTATATACATCTCCATTTGTTTCAGTAAACGTTCCGTTATTCCAGTGTATTAATTGGTAGCAAAGCTAGCAAGCAAACTTGCTTTCAACTGAGGTGATTTTTTCCTACCCAGTAAGGTAGACGTATAGTGTAGGCTCAATCTCGTATCACACAGATGGTAGCTTTACCCCCGTCTCCACTGCTTCAAAAACGTATAAAACTGTACGGAAAGAGGTGTGCCAGGACTGTGCCAAATGCTAATGCGTAATCTATACCTACCCATCTGGGTGACGGGTTTATATGCTTATTTATATATGATAAATTTTAAAATATTGTAATATAAGTTTCTTAAGAATTAACCTATCAAGAATTTATTTTAACAACCAAATATCGTAAAGCGTTCTTGAAATTTATGGCAAGATGATATTGCGAAAGTTTAAAGCGTAAGATGATTTCCTTGTGCTCGCGTTAAAGTTAAAATTCGATTTTATAGTTCATAAAATTTCTTATAAAAATTTGATCAGAGCCTGGTGTGAATTTAAGCTGCGACGATAAAATAATAAGAAAAGTAACACTAAATGTGATATTTTTTCTTAAATCACCACAACTTGAACTAAAGTCTCTAGATAGGGTGCGTCACGATAGCTCGTTCATAAATTTGATACTGCTTATATTATTATTTTCGACATATATAACCGATTAACCGCAGTAGAGTACGCAACAACATCTGTCGCACTGCAGGACCGGCTCGACCGGTGAAATAGCACGACCTCACAGAAGACAGACCTGAAGTAGAAGTATTCTTAGTTTCGTCTGATGTACCGGCCTAATTTCAGTTCCCTTCCCATCCTTTCCTAATAAGAATAGAATAGGAAGGTGAGGAGGATTGAACTGGGGACGGGATGGATGGGGAAAGGAAAATATTATTTTTCCCGTCTATCCCCTCTGTCCAAAGGTAGGCAACGCATGTTCGACTTATTTCCTTGTTACCGAGATGCCTTTAGGTTAGCGGGTCTCTTTATCAGATGACACACTTGCTCGTTTTTCACTTTGTGCAATAAAAAAAATACGAATGTCATAGGAAGCGTATGCTTAAAATTGTAAGAAGCAATGGATCTTAAAATATTCAACAAGGATGATTTTAAATTGCGGCCAACAACATTGGTCTCTATGATTATGTAATGTATAGTCGTTTTTATTAACAAATACAGCAAGCGAATAGGAAATCTTGCGTTCGGAATTAAAATTGAAGCACCTCCATTCAAAACATTTGCAGTTCTTTGTTAACAACACAAATGTAAACTTGTGAGAATCCATTTATCTTGAAGCATGCTACGTATTCTACTAGCTATGATCATTTGTTAGTAGTAGTTGATTTAGATAGCTTGTCAAGTATGTTCCTGAAAGAAAGTTCGCAAAAGAAAATGTTATCATGGCGATTACTTTTAATGCAAAGTTGAGGTAAGCACAAATTATCGCCTTTGTCTTTGCGTTGTTTGCTATATAGCGGTGTAAAAGCGGCGGTAAAGATGGTGAAGTAATCAACAACCTGAAACTGTAATTGAACAATATTTTAAAGACTTATAAAGTCTGTCGATCTGGACTTTGGACCGCTTGAAGGATTTTAGTTAATGTACATTTGAATTGGTTTACATTTGTACCATCTTTCACTTGATTCCTTTGATTGTTCATACCCCCAAATCTTTCGTTTGTTAATGAGAGTGTAAAGCGCCTATTGAAGTATACGTTAGATAGAAATGTCTTTTATATCTGTCTTATAATATTAAGAGGTTTTATGGGACATAAAGTCTGTGTTCAATGAATACGCGGAGTGTTCTTGCAGTTAAAATTTAACGTGCCTCTGTAGTAATAAACTTGTTCGTAGACATTGCTAAGGTTAGGGAAAAGTGTATCAATTGTACAATTTCAATATTTAATTTCTCTTTGTATGTATGTTCATTTTTATCGCCGAGCTGTCTGGATGATGATGAAAGCGAATGCAGTATTAAATATATTGTGCGCAATTTTCATGTTCAAATTAGTTTCACGTGGCACATCTTCACAAGTTGTACAGTGATTTTGATTTAAATTAAAATAAACCTGTACATTTATAGAAACTAGATTTAGTATCCAAGTCGTTTTATAAAAATACAAATATATTTGTATTACAGTTGAGTTTTATGCATTCAGGTATCAAAACGTTAAGTAAAATCGGCAAAAATGTAACTTATTTCATTATTGGAATATTTTATTTCAGTTCGTCGAAAATATTCGAAGGATTCGACGGCGTTGTCAAATATTGAGATTCACGAGCGACGGAATTTTATAAAACTATTATATTGAAATATTTTTCAATTAATTATTAGAAGAGTTGGAATGTTTTAACTAGTTCAGATTAAAAAGTATAATATTGCGGATAATTTTGTCGCACAGTTAGAGAACCTATCACCCCATCCCAAAGGGATTTTTTTTTATATTACAAAGTGGCAAACGAGCAAGCGGCCCCTGGAAATAAGTACCGCTACCCATAGGCATCCGCAACAAGCTAATGAGTTGCAGATGCGTTGCCTACCTTCATGGACGAAGGAGGGGACAAACAGAAAAAAGGATAATTCCATTCCCTGTCCATCCCCTCCTCATCAGTCAAATCCTCTTCCTCTTCCCATCCTTTCCTTATTAGAAAAGGGTAGGAGGGGGAAGAGGACTACGATTAGGACTCCGGCACGTCACTCATCAGACGAAACGCAGAATACTTCTACTTCACGCCTTTCTTCTGTGACGTCGTGGTATTTCACCGGTCGAGCCGGCCCATTCGTGCAAAAGATGTTGTTATTGCGGGCTCTACCACTGTTTATTTATTATTTCAAGTCTATTATTCAACAATTAGCTTAGTTTTATCCTAGTTTGTATAAAGTGCATAATATATGTTCGACTCAAGGTGATTAAATGGACATTATACATAAAATCCGTACCAAAACATGAGGGCGATATGACAATAACTATTAAAATACCCCAGAATATTATTTCTGCCATGTAACGAAATCTATGTAATATGTACAAGTGAACCCATAATTTTTTTGTTGTTCCATTGACTTTAAAATAATGTTCAGATTAGTTCTTTGGCTACATTAATTACCGACACAACAGCTTAACATCTTGTTCAAATAACCAAAAAGTTTCACATAAAACATATCGTTATCTCTCTTTTCGTCTTTGAAAAAACTGAGATGACAATACTTTTTATGTGAATGTATTCGGCAGTGTGAGAACGATGACTATATGAAGAAAATTTAGTTGGTTCACTTCTAATACACTCGAGACATATTCAAACAAAATTTATTTCGAAAAAAATCAAATTAAATATTCAAGACGTATTAGTCTTCGTTACGTATACTTGATACGTACAAATATGTTACCTTATTTGCCGAATAAATTAATTTAATAGATTACATTTGACTGTAGAAATCTTAACAAGCCAGCAATGATTTCGTGGAAAATTGTTTAGCCGCGTTAGACGATATTTGGTAAGGGAAAATCTTATAGGTTCGCGACAAAATCACACACAACATGAAACACGCGTCAACAACATGCTTATTGAAGTGAAGACATCTTTAGCCAAGTTGGACGATTTTCATTCGGTGGGGAGAATGGGGGGTATGGCTGTTGTTGTTGGTGGTGGTGTTTTCACTTCTTACGTCAGTCCGCAATGACTGCCAATGTATACATACATACATAGTACGGGTGGGCACCGAGGAGGAAGGAAGGTAAAAAATATGCAAAAAATGACTCAAGTAGTATGGCTACATTCCGTAATAAGTATACTTATATATTTCTCAAGCAATTTTAAAAATGCGGTCGTTCAAGAATGTCCACGAAGAAATATTTTTATTGATTTCACGCGGACGAAGTCGCGGGAACAGCTAGTATAACATATTTGGACATTAGTAGTCGTAAAGACTTTTATTTTATGTTATTAACTCCCAAAAACATTCCATGACAAAAAAACTTTTTTTTACAAAACTTCGCTAGGTTTAGGACGATACTTGACTGTCAACAGATGCAGTGAACATTTCGGACAATATATCTTGCGCAGCGAGATGGTGATACACTTAGTGGAGTGACGTGGCCTTTGTCTCCCACCGTTGTTACACTTCCCTTGTGACCTGGTTAGTGTGTCACAACATTTATTTATTTATACGAGCTGCTATAGTACCCAGCGCTTCTGAATTCGAATGAAAAATATTACATTTTTAAAAACAGAAACTTTGCGACAACAATTCTTATAAAATCTTAAGATATAATTTCGACTAACTTGTAACCGTCCGATCAACTTGCAAGTTGCAATAATCGATGACAATGCATTTATTTTTGCTTTGTTACAGTCCTGGTTAGGATTATTAGGATGAGGAAAGATAATTCCACTCTAAGATTTAGAATAACCACCTAGTAGTAGTAGTAGAAAATAAAATAACATTAGGCTCTTTACCTAAAGGGAACTTGGCATGTATTTTAAACGCAGTTTAATCAATGATGTAAATAAAATTCGTACCCCGTGAAGTTATTAACAAAACCATCTATTACATTTAATACTTTAAAACCACAAGCAGTCATATAGTCTGCCAATAGAAGTGAAAACTGAAAATAGGTGAGAAGAGGCGACAATAGTTCAAAAATAAATAAAAACCTATAAGATGTTCCCCTACCAAATATCGTCAAATGCGACTAAAGAAGTTTCCACTTCAAAAAATGTTAGAAACTTGGTTTCTAGCCAAAAAATTTTTTAGATTTCTATTTAATTTAGACGTATTTTCAATGTACGTACAAATATGAAGAGTAAGTTTGTCTAGATAAAAATATTTGTTCAATACTGTATAAGTATTGCAGCACGGAGCGATAGTTCAGATTTTCTTTATAAATCACGCAAGGTTGAATCGTTTGATTGCTTCTCTTCGTTTCTTATCGACTTATTTTAAAAACGCCTCGACGTGGCCGGAGATTTCAATTGCGATATCAACTGAGGACTTGTATTATTTTGTTGTACTGATATTTATTCCAGAAGCATAGGCGCTTGCTTAATAACACAATGAATTATGAAGATGGAAAAAGATTCAATATTATAATTATTATTAGATATTTAATACTAACTAAATATAAGACGAAAAGTCAAAGCAACAGATAACCCTGGATGGACCACCTGCATGGCATCAAGAAAGTGTACCTAGGAACATTGATTAGGCCCAGATATTTCTATAAAGACGCCATAGATATAGACCTACGCCAGATCAAAGCCCTCGACTGGCAGAGGTACGAGAGAGGCAGCACGAGACTGGCGGCGGTGGCGCTCACTTGTGTCACAGGCCAAGAAGCCTGTGAGTCGCTACAGAGGAGTACTGCCTAATACGGTGTAAGCTAGCTACCAATTCCAACAAACAAATATCAAAAAATCTGTACAGCTGTTACAGCACGACTTTGTTTTGTATTCGAAATACAAATTCTTCTCACTTTACCCTATAACATTAGCTATACATATTGTAAAATTAACTTTACTTTATCTATCGATATCCACAAAATTACAACATTTCCGACGAAATTATAAAAACTGTAGTGGCATATATGGTAAGTGACGTTTGCTTGCTTACAAAAAATCTACCTTGATGTGGAACACACACATACACATTGTTCCAGTTACGTGTATCTAGTTATATGCTAAGCTTTAAGCTAAGTATGTAAATATATTATGTTATGTTATGTTGTAAATTCATACAGGCATTCATGTTTTGGAGTTGGCTAGTTATCTGTACAGAAAGGCAAATCCTCCGTGCCCATAGCGCCGCCTCGTCCTCAATTGAAGAGGCATTTGATTTTTATAGCAAGAAGAAACGGTTCGCAAAGTTCGCAAATCGAATCAATTGAATCGAGAGGCAAATATTTTCCCGGACTTTCTTGGAAAATATTCCAGCTTCCTGATTTATACAAAGCATGAGATGCGCTCACAATTGGTATGTACCTTTCAGATTTCTTTATACAAAATTCGCTTTTGTATTATTTTTTTATAACAACCAACCGACTTTCTAGTCAAACGGATATCCACAGAATAAGCGCGACAAGGGACTGATATTTATGACGATGCTTTGAACAGTTAATATGGCCTTAAAATATGGGAATAAATTACCGCGGATACAATAGCAGGACTGCGCGGGGAAGCAGAAGACCACTTGCAGCTGATTACACGGGTGTTGTAGCGGGACCTGAAATCAGATCCGCCACTGGGAGCTAAGAAGGCAGGAATAACCATACTGTTTTCTAGCCCCCGTTGCATCGACGTGACGGATTCGGGGGAATCTTTTACTTACGAAAGTTCGTGTTGGTCGTGACGGCGCACCTCTTTGTAAGAAAATTAGGGATTCTTCTTTGGAGCTTTCTTCGCATTAAAAAGGGAAGTAAATAATAAAAAGGAGAGAGCACCCTACCTACACGACAAAACCTACGTATTTATACGTCTAATTTATGCAGTCATTCTGCGAGGTCGTGATACAGCGGTCCATTCGCGCAACAACTATTTTAACTGTCTCTGTCTTCATAGAATCGAGTAATTTTAATAAAGTAAAATTAAGCTTAAATTAAATTTACTTTATAGTAGAGTTAAAAATATAATTTGCACAGCGCCCGCTCGGAAGCAGCGGTTTTATGATTGACGCTAATTGCCTTCCTTACTTATCGCCACACATTGCTATTTTCAATTGCTCTAGTTACTATCTTGTAGCAAAAAAGTACTCTTTTTCGTTATAATGTACACGTTAACTGGTTTCTAATAATGTCTTGTTTACTCAAAAAACTAAAATGTTATTGATTTACTAATGCCTTATACATCTAATTGATGTAATACGTAAGGTATTAAAAGACTTACTCACCTTACCTACCTTACCTCAGGCGTATTTGAAGTATTTTGGCACTCTTGGCACTCGCTCAAAAATCTGGGAAAACTTACCATCATGGGCAAAATGGAGAGAAAGGGGCACAGAAGGCGCCACCTTTTACCTCCACCGCCTCGATAGGGTAATGTACAATGCCCCTAAGCGAACTGTACAGTATGGAAAAAGATCATAAAGATGTTAGGGTGCAAAGCCGATGCACAAATATTAAAAAAGGTACTAAAGTCTTACGTCGTAAGACCTGGTTCTGTTTTTAAATCACTTTTTTTTCTTTGTAAATCTATGAATACACCAACCAGACAGTATTTTTCAAGTTTCTTGAAATATTTTTCGATGCACGACAGTTGGTGTCTTATCCTGAATTTGAATAATGTTGCATTGGAATAACTAGAAAAGGGACGTCCCCCGTTGTTGTCGCAAGTCGAATCAGAAATGAAAATATTATTTCTCGAAACGTGTTTTGAAGAAAAACACTAAAATTTATTTCAAATCTAAATATAAAACAAAGTCCCCTAGTCTGTACGTATATAGTAAGTACCTACCGAACCCTCGAGCTTAGTTACTAATAACGAGATTAGGCTAAGTGCCTTCTGTGCTCTCGAGCCTGGTGTAGCAGAAGATGCCTCTTTGTGGCAAACAGTAGGAAGTCAGTCACAAATAAGTAAAATTCAAACGAATAAACGCATGAAATTTAGTTTATAATATGTCAAGGTCAAATTCAGGACAGTTATCTTGCATATTCAATATTTTCGTTAATTTCGTTCGTTGTTGAAATATTGGTAAATAGTTGTCGACCTTTCGCGTGCAATACAAAAGACGTTCTCTTACAGACCGTTGCTGGAGGAGTAAAATAATAAATAAAATATGTAATTTGATTATCCTGTATTCATTTTAGTACATATTATTAGACGCTTAGATATTGGTTTTGTATCCGTCATGCAATTCATATAATAGAGCTGTCACCCTGGCAGATGTTCGCAATTCAAATAAATCTAGTTGAAGAGCAAATATTTTCTCATATTTTATCGGAAAATTTTATGTTAGGCGCGCACCAGATGTCGCCGGTTTCGTGGTTTATAAATTATTGATGTTATAAGAATTTATGATTTATTTTGATGTGTGGTAAATTCCTGATAAGTTAGGAACGATAGTAGTGGACAAACGGCCACTGTTTAATGCCATCAGCCAACCTAACAGTATTCATGAAGTATTTATTGCTAATGTCGCGAAACCGATTGAGATAATATAAACGGACGTAACAGAATTCGCCACGTCTTGAGATCAAGGTTTGAAAATATTCAAAAATTTAATTTACAATTCCAAAGGACGGTCTACGGTTTGAAATAGTTTCCTAGAGTGAATATTTGCGTCTTACCTATTGACTTGTATCGTGAATCCTCGACATTACGCTTTGTTGAGGCCTGCCGGCAGCCATGTGGGTTTGGAGTTATATTTTGCATTTGGTATACTTTTTTTTTCACTGATTACAAAAAATATCACTTGAATTAAAGACTAATTCACTATTTTCAAGAAGAAAAAAAACAAAAGAGTCGTAACGTTAACACGCGCTTAATACATGAAAATCATACAAATGTCATTGTAAGAGCAAGATAA
Source organism: Papilio elwesi (assembly GCA_029849275.1). Taxonomy (NCBI): domain Eukaryota; kingdom Metazoa; phylum Arthropoda; class Insecta; order Lepidoptera; family Papilionidae; genus Papilio; species Papilio elwesi. Next base: position 3,294,318 of record CM056711.1, read on the forward strand.
CGCAAATAATTTTTCTACAAGTGCAACAGCTGCCGCCTGTACGACGGTGTGGTGCGCTATAAGACGCACCCATATGGGCGACGAGGCCCCTGAGCAGGGAGAACATGGTCCTGCTGCGACGTGCGCGCCGCGGCCTACGGCGGTAGCGCGGCGGGTCGGGGGACCTGTCGCGCTGAACGTGGCGGATGCCCCCCTTAAATTCAATGAGCGCAATCAACGTGCACATTCACTATAATTTTAATATGAACTTATTTACATTATTATCAACACAAAAAGTCTCGCTTCATATTTCATATTTACATAGTAAGGTATTCCGATATTTGCATATTTATCACTGAACGTCAAAAATAATAACGCGCTGATCCTAGTCGTTTCGTTTTAAAATCGAATAATCAATATTTTGAATTTCGGTTTTATTTTAAATCGCGCATTCGATTTTTTTATTAAAAGTCGTATACAGCCTATATACGACTTTATACTCTTTTCAAAGTTGTTGGAAGTTCGTATGTAAATACATGTTCGTCAATGATTTTTCTGTTTTGTTTACAATAAGCCACTTTAAGGCGTTTAAGGGTTGGGGTATTTTTATAATATGAAATTTTATTTTTAATTTTTTTAAGGGAGCCTCTCTCCCTTTTCCCGTATAACCTTCATCCGAATTTAAGATTTTTACCATAAGATTTGTTGAAGAGTCCACAAACTTGTTGTCCGCATGTTATTTTGCAGTTATCGGAGTTCATTATCAGAGTGTAGCTGATTAACATCGTGGGAGTCGTGTTAATCAGCTTTAGTACGCAAACCATTTCGCACAGCGCGAGCGCAACCCAGCAGGGCTGTTTGAATGTTTTTACGATCTCAGGTTAGGTGCGGTTCGGCCGCGCTGCGTCCCAGTTGAAAACACGAATGTGCGGCGATACGCTTCACCATTGATCTGACTTCCGAACCACGACCGACTTGAAGTTGCACCACTTGTCCAAACAAGGGCCAGGAAAAATACGGGAACGATACGGCTCCAACCGCCACCAAAGCCGGACCGTACCAATAAGACTGGCCATCTGGACAAGGTTTAGGGATTACACTAAATGAAAAGACAGGGACCAGTCTCTGTCGCGATTCTTGCGCTTTTCATCCGATAGTGAATCTGATACCGTATATTTTTTAATACATAATGGTCTTTTTTTGACATTTATACAAATTTCTGGAAATTGTTAACATAACCTCGGTATATAATACCGTAGTACGTTCAAATACAAAATTCGGATTTTTATCGGAGAATCTAATTTGAATTTTTAGTCACTTTTATTGATACTGTTTTCCACGTATACAATTTCATTTCGAATGCCGCGCCGAATGTCTGTCAAAGCACATAGTTGTAAGCACGTAGTACAAATGATTTTTATAGCAAATATTTTATTGCATTTTACGTATCCTTAGCTGATTTCAGTAAAGTTGTAGCAACATGTTTATAAATTTTAATTAGAAAAACCAATCTAAAATTTTACTAACGATGTTTTCTATTGTAACAGAGGTAACTTTAATTAAAGATTGACGGAATTACGAAAACTGCAATATCTACAGTACACCACGCTAGGGTGTGGTGCGCCATCTACTACAAGAAAAATACATTAATAATATTAGCATGTCAGTGACGGTGACTCATAAGATCCATAAAATATCGTATGACTCGCGAAAAACTGTTAATTCAAAAGGAAAATTGGATAACAAATGTACATTTTTTTGTAGGGATTATGTTCATGACAAACCAAGCAATACAGTTGCCTCCAGCCACGATCATTTCCAACGGAATTTTTTCTACATCTACCTACAATGTAAATAATGTTTATCCTAAAGAATATCTTTAAGGTAGTCCGGTTTGTCCAAATTAGCGTTATGGCATAAACATTAGCCATACAGCTAATTAATTTATAAAGAGAGAGATAGAGTGTTCAGATATATTAATGTGGTTGTAACTTATCCATATCTAGTTGCAACATTTCTAAATAATTGTTGGACTTGAATCGCTTGTATATGGAATGGAAATTCCGATGCCGCCTCACATCTTATGCTGACATTTCAATTTCTACATACTTCGTAGTACGGACTATTTTTCATACCAGTGTCAATTCGTTGGAGGCGACAACTTCGAATTATTGTATGCAATTGGTTGTCGAACGTCTGGTAAAGGAAAATGTTATTTTAATTTTTAAATTTTCTGTTTCTTTTTCATTTAGAAGTATGTTGATGGTTCTTGCCATTTATTACTTAGGAATGGGAAATTAATTATTGTTATTATATAGAGGCATATTTATCATATATAATAATAATAATAACAAATCAGCCTTTTCTAGAATATTCCCCACTGCAGGGACACAGGCCTCCTCTCCGAGAGAGGGAATCATATATCATACATACTTACGATATATACTTACGACCTAATATATGTTTTCTTGTCCTGTCAATTTCTATAGAACATGAATAAAATATGGCAACAAAAAAAGGGAACAACACGGAAGTCTCTTTATGCTATTTACCTTAATGCAACTTTATTCCAAATTAACATAGGGTTTTATGGATTTTTCTTAAGAATTTCCTTTCAAACACTTAAAATAAGCTCTCATGATGATTTATCTATCCTGTTATTTTTCCCTTATAACGTTATTTTTAATCCGATCATTTAAAGTCACGCTAAAGTCACTAACATACTTTTTAAGGATCGCATCTCATTATTTAACACTACTAACATGCTTTTCCTCCAAACCCAGTTCTCACTTCCATATATTAAAGTGGGGACTAGTACAGCATTGTGTATTGTCAGACTATCCTTATAGTCGACGATGAAATACAAGTTGACATTGTAGTTCTAATCGTCAGGCGTGTTCCTGGCCTAAAATGTAATTTGACAAACAAAACATTTTTTTATATAGGAAAAAGAAAATATAACGATTATACGAATTAGGTGTCTCCGAGTTTGTATCAGAAACGATATTATCTGCAACATAGCCTAATAAGTGAAACAATTTTACTGCAATCACACTTTTTTCATAGTTTTAACGTTCTCCTTTGTATTCCATCTTATCAAATTTACCATTTGGCTATTCATACAATTAAATCAATCAAATATATTAAGGATAAGATCCCGGGTGAGGTAAAAGTGTAAATCTTTCTCTATTTCAATTGTCATGCGGCAAAGGGCCTACCAAAAGGTAAGTGTGTAACATACGTTTGAACCCCGACATGGGTTGACCAATTCACCGCCAAAAGGTTTCAATAGACTGGCCTTCTCCTAAATCAATGTGATTAATGAACATATATATTGCCTGCTCAAGTAAAAATAGTTTACCTCTTAATTTTATATTATTTTGAATTAATATTTTAAAATGAGTAAATTATAAAATGCCTTTTTCTGTCAATCACCTATGTAGGTAGGCAGCGCATCTGTAACTCATTTACATCATGCTTGCTCGTTTCCCACCTTCTTCCATAAAAAATAAATGAAGAAAAGTGTTTGGTTGTATCAATAGGTTGCATATTCTGTTCATTGAAGTCTCTTTGAATATGCCAGGATAATAATAAGCAAAAAGACAATCAAAGCATTTTACATTAAAACCGGAAAAAATATTACAGATATTTTGGGCAACAAACCTTTGCCAAAGCCAATATCCTCGGAACGCTTCATCAAATTTTCATCACAATCTGATCAATGGTTTAGAAAAGGAGGACAAACATACATGTACACACATCGACTTTTTCCACTGTTTTATAAACAAACTTTTAAGCTAATAAATTAGGTAACCAACTTTTTATAAAACCTAACAGTTGTTTATAAAAATATAAAGAGTAGGGAACTGCGCCCTAACTAGTATCACTAAGGAAGAAAATGCAATTAGTGTCAATCATAAAACAGGTCCCGAGCGAGCGCGACGTACGTTACATTTATAACTTAGTTTCTCCTCATTAACTGACTTTATTAACTTCATTAGAGATACTAAGATATTTTTCATCCTTACACATCTAATATATTTTTTATATTAGAAGGATGCAAACTCTCAAGCGAATCTACGTATGTAGTGCTTTTTTGGAATTAAAGTTATTACGGCACGATAAGGAAATATACATGTTACGTTACGTACGGTTACATAATCTATTCTTGTATTCAATTTTGAATATTATTGTTAAAATACATGGGTTTATTTTTGGGGTTAGTGGGGTAATGGGAGACTGGAGGAGTGGGTTAATATCTCCACTTAATTCTAATTCTCTGGTAATCGGTTTAAAACATACTGATAAAGTTACACAGTTTGTACACAAATCTTTCACGAACATATACCATTAAACGTGTAGTGTCCAGCACAGTGAATCTCATGAAGGTTTTAATCGGTGTTAGTCCGGCGTAATTCGCTTTTGCCCACGCAAGGCGGATATGCGTAGGCATTTCGTCACTGGCGCTTGACAGTTGAGTGGTTTTCTGTACATATAATCTCCTAATCAAATAACAAATGAGGGTATAAATTTCTTTTATAGTCTCTTATACTTTAATATAAGAGAGCATTATATAAAATAAAAACTTCTATTATCTTGTAAATTTTACAAATTATATTTTTATGTCTTTTCACTTGCAGTAAAAAATAAAATGAGGGCCCTTAATAACTGTAAAAGATGGTCTATTCTCATCAGTACATTGTTCAGTTAAGATCAATACATGCAATTAGGAAACGGATTCTGCTGGATCCCGCTACAAAGGGGAATGCCAACCGTTAGTTTTCCAGCCATTTGTCAACGTGTCCTTTCACGTTTGTTGCCTCTTTTTTTAGTTGTGCTTTGAGTCGGAAAGTATCATTTACAAATAGAAAAGCGTTTGTCTCATTGTTTTTATTATTTGTAATGATTATGTTTTTACGTAAATACAATATGAATAGAAATGTTCAGTGGAACTTGTTTAATATTTTACCCCCTCTGACTTCGCATGGGTAGCGTAGATTTTCTAACGTGATGACACATCAGCCTAACGTATTCTAACAGTTGTTTATAAAAATATAAAGAGTAGGGAACTGCGCCCTAACTAGTATCACTAAGGAAGAAAATGCAATTAGTGTCAATCATAAAACAGGTCCCGAGCGAGCGCGACGTACGTTACATTTATAACTTAGTTTCTCCTCATTAACTGACTTTATTAACTTCATTAGAGATACTAAGATATTTTTCATCCTTACACATCTAATATATTTTTTATATTAGAAGGATGCAAACTCTCAAGCGAATCTACGTATGTAGTGCTTTTTTGGAATTAAAGTTATTACGGCACGATAAGGAAATATACATGTTACGTTACGTACGGTTACATAATCTATTCTTGTATTCAATTTTGAATATTATTGTTAAAATACATGGGTTTATTTTTGGGGTTAGTGGGGTAATGGGAGACTGGAGGAGTGGGTTAATATCTCCACTTAATTCTAATTCTCTGGTAATCGGTTTAAAACATACTGATAAAGTTACACAGTTTGTACACAAATCTTTCACGAACATATACCATTAAACGTGTAGTGTCCAGCACAGTGAATCTCATGAAGGTTTTAATCGGTGTTAGTCCGGCGTAATTCGCTTTTGCCCACGCAAGGCGGATATGCGTAGGCATTTCGTCACTGGCGCTTGACAGTTGAGTGGTTTTCTGTACATATAATCTCCTAATCAAATAACAAATGAGGGTATAAATTTCTTTTATAGTCTCTTATACTTTAATATAAGAGAGCATTATATAAAATAAAAACTTCTATTATCTTGTAAATTTTACAAATTATATTTTTATGTCTTTTCACTTGCAGTAAAAAATAAAATGAGGGCCCTTAATAACTGTAAAAGATGGTCTATTCTCATCAGTACATTGTTCAGTTAAGATCAATACATGCAATTAGGAAACGGATTCTGCTGGATCCCGCTACAAAGGGGAATGCCAACCGTTAGTTTTCCAGCCATTTGTCAACGTGTCCTTTCACGTTTGTTGCCTCTTTTTTTAGTTGTGCTTTGAGTCGGAAAGTATCATTTACAAATAGAAAAGCGTTTGTCTCATTGTTTTTATTATTTGTAATGATTATGTTTTTACGTAAATACAATATGAATAGAAATGTTCAGTGGAACTTGTTTAATATTTTACCCCCTCTGACTTCGCATGGGTAGCGTAGATTTTCTAACGTGATGACACATCAGCCTAACGTATTCTTCAATAATCGTCTGTCTGTTTGTTACGCGTTGCTTTTAAACTAATAAACCCATTAAAATGAAATTCGGTACGGGGATAGGGGATAGACGGGCCTGTTTGCGTGGTTTTTAAGGTACTTGCTTTTCACGCCGCAGGTCGTGGGTTCGATTCCCACCCAGGACAGACATTTGTGTGCATGAACATGTCTGTTTGCCCTGAGTCTGGGTGTAATTATCTATTTAAGTACCTATGTATTTACAAAAGAAAAGTAGTATATGTAGTATATCAGTTATCTGGTTGCCATAGCACAAGCTCTGCTTAGCTTGGGATCAGATGACCGTGTGTGAATATGTCCTAGGATATTATTATTATAGTCTAGAGCCTGAGAATGGATATAGCCTACTTTTTAATGCAAAAAATGGGATGAAAGTTTATGTCGAAGGTTCGTCATTTTTGAAGCTAGAAGCTTGAAACTTATTTCTTTGGCTATTGATGAGATTGAAATAAACATGACATTCAAATTTTGTAAGACATTCACCCTTAAGGGGGTGCAATAGGAGATGAAAGTTTGTATCGAAATATGTAATGATTATGTGAATGTTTCATAAATTTGCGACAAAATATTAGAGATAATTAAGGTAGGTTAATTAGTAAATAACATTTAAAAAATGTGAAACTTAAATGAACGAAAGTAAGAATCTTGCAAGTACCGCGCCGTACACAATAAGCGCTACGCCGCCGCACCGAGGTCACGGCGCGGCGCGGCGAATAGCTTATTTTAATTTATTTATTAATTATGATTAGCCTAAACAAATAAAAATGCTGCCCAAAGTCACCATTCCACGCGGACAGAGTCGCAGGTACAGCTAGTTATAAATATTAACCTTCCCCATTAGTCTCACATCTATTCGTAAAAACTGTATACTCACTGTGTACACACGCGTGAACTTTTCATAATATGTACCGAAAACAATTTTGTAGTTGCAAAACAATAAAACACTTACCGTCTTATTAATAAAAATGATCTACTCCTGCCTTAGTCCAAGCCGACTGTACACGGACTTATTACTCCCTGTCTATCTAAGGAGTAGCTGGGTGCTTGAAATATTATAAGCTCGGATTACCGGGACCAATGGCAACCCTTGCGTTTTGAAAGGAAAAGAATGAGTCGCAGGGCAATTTACAGACAGACTCAAAGAAGGTAACAGTTTTGAGGTGTTTTGATTTAATATGTTTGTCAATTTCATATGCGGTAATTTATTTGTGGTTGGATTCAACTGGCACAGTGAATATTTCAATTAACATAACCAAGATGATAATAAAAAGAGCTAAATCATTTAATCATATCACTTACAAAAATGACAGTGGCCCGGGAATACCTATACTTGTACTAATATGACTCTTCTTCTAGTTCAGTCCAGTGGATTGATCTCAGTTATCTGGTCATAACACAAGTCCATCCATAAGTCGGTTGTTAAACTAGGTGTCCTGCAGGTATGACCTCCGGGAGTAGAGTTGAATTAGCTTACTAATTTGTTACGCCGTGTTTATTAATATTGTAATTGGTTACTACCGATCTAACACTTAAAGTAAAGATACTCTTGCCTGAGTCCATGTTTATTAATAAGACTGAATAAAAGTAATACTAGCGCGTTTAAACTTCAACACTATCCCAATTTGCAGGAAGTATTCATGTCTCTAACTTTTATTTTTAAAATTATTCGAATTTCGACAGTAATACAAATACGGCCGGGCTACTTTGTATGAAATCAAGGTAAATACATTTTTCTGTCACCAGCAATCGTATGGATGTATGGATATTTTTTATTCTTTCACGCAAAAACTACTGAATGGATTTTAATGAAACTTTACAATACTACCGCTTATACATCACATCAACATATAGCCTAATTTTATAAAGATATTAAGTGAATTTACCAAAATTTAACTATGAGTGTCAGAGCTATTCTGCTATGCGCTGCAAAAACCGTTAGCATTACCCACATCTAATGTATAATGGAAATGGTTACCTTAAATAGTCCTTCAAAAATCCAGTTACAGCATATATTTTTATGTGTATGCCATTATCGCCAAAATAGTGAATCATCTATTAATGTAGGACGGAACGAAGTTTGCCGGGCCAGCTAGTTACTTATAAAAATAAAATGTAATTTTTATACGAATCGAAGATTTAAATATTATTCGTTCTTAATTTGAAATCCCACAGATATTCTCGGGAACGAAGTTACTCCGTCTTGAATATTCGTTATAGTTGATCGGTAATATATTTTTTTACTCACACATGACGGATCTAAAAGTGACGCACGGGCTTCGCCGGGAATGTAATCGGGCTCGGAGTCGTCCAGTATCACTTGATATGCAGTCACCCGTTCATTAAATTTATTTGAATACTTTCGGCACGATAGTCTTATGTTATCTTTTTTCGGATTCTGAAAAGCGAAGACATTGCATTCGTGATTATATTAAGGATTAAGACCTTAACAGACTGACTGTGGAAGCTAGAAACCAGAATCGACAGTTGGCTTATCTTGTTTTATGATTAATATTTTTTACGAGACCAAATTAATGTCGTTTTTAGTTAACATATTATATGTATATGTTAACGTACGGCGCTAACAGAAAAGCTTGTATAAGCTTCAAAAATTCAATTTTCTTTCCTCCCTACTCGGTACACAGAGCGGATTCTGGTAATTGGTTTCACGGCTTAAAATGTTGGCAAGTAAAAAAACTATACTATACGACTTACTTTAAAAATAAAGCGCAGATATTTAGAATAACGTTTAATGTCTCTACCCTAACAAACTTTCACTCTTTAACTAGGTGGCGTTTTTCTCAATCTAAAATGATTTTTTTTCTGTTCTCATCAACCTGGTTAGGTTCATTCATTAGGGCAGAATAGGTTTTCACCAGTTCTTAATGAATATTCAAAATGCAAATTTAATTGAACATCTTGAATTTAATATAAACTACATCGAAAGATGCCATTTCAGAAAACTAAAAAATAAAATGTAACAAATTCATATTAACGCTTTTATTTCATTTTTTATACACGTAATTCAGTGAGACTAATATCAAAGTTACATTTTATTTTTGTCAAGCCCTGCAGGCTTTTAAACTTGAGAAAGTAAAAGCTTTTACATCAGCAAGTTATACAAAAGTCAACCCTTCTAAAAGCTACTGGAATGAAAAGTTATGCCAGACGCAACAACATTGCAAAGGACATCACATCTGTAAACCTAATTTGCAATTTAATACACCAGCACCAGCTAGCACACTACACTTACGGGCAATTGTACAGAGCGTATTTCTCAAAAATATATATTGGAAATGTCATACGTTCAATTAACGATAAAGATCAGTCAAATGCCTGATTATTTGGTGAAGAATGTCAATAGAACGAAGTGTAGAGGATGTCAATAGCACGAAGTGTAGAGGATGTCAATAGCACGAAGTGAAACGATAATCCTCGCCACTAAGACTGTTTCCCCTCTCATATATAAATCAGTAGCTATTTTTCATTCATTGTTCTAGTCCGGTATTTGCGCACATTTCCCCAAAGCAACACCGGGTCACCGTGGTTCGTGCGCAACATCGATTTACACGTGGATTTAGAGCTGTCCACCATAGCTCAACACCTGAAGTTGGTTTCGCGCCGCTATTTCGACTTCGCCGCCGGTCGCACCAATTCTTTAGTTGTAGGTGCCGCCACCTAGAAACCCATCGCGCTCGGTATGTTCCGCCACGTCTATAGACGTCCTAGGCACGTCCTCGACTATGGAGACGATGCAATAACCATCGCTCAGGCTAGGATGAAACAACATCGCAAACAAATTACACACCGTCTTCGCCGGCGAGGACGGCTATTACCTTCCCGATACGGCCACATAGCCGGCAGAGTTTTTTCCCCTACTCATGATAGAAGCGTTGCTGGAGTTTCATCCGCCACTTCTTCTCCCAGCGCTAACGCTTTCCGAAGTGGTAGTAATGTTAGTTGTAATAATACTTGTAATCAGATAATGGCTACCGATCGAGCCGAGGCTCGGCCCTCTCGGGCACCCTCGAATCGGAATGCTAAACGCGTAATGAGTGACAGCCCAAGCCGAGTCCCCTCTCGGGGGCCCTTGAGCCGAGTCACTCCATGGAGCGTCCACCGAAGCGACCTAAGAGCTCGGTGGCCTCCCAATCCGGTAATAAAATTAAAGTAACGGCCCGAGCCGAGGTTCCTTCTACGGAGGGAGCCCTCGAGCTTAGTTACTCTTAAAGAGGCTTAGGCTAGGCGCCCTCTGCGCCCTGCCGCCTCGTGCCCGGTGTAGCTGTAAATGCCTTCTCAAGGCAAACAGTGACCTTTCAGTCACAAAAAAAAATCATGCATTGTCTGTCTCGATTTGTATGTCATTGTTATTGGTCACCAGTGTCATTTAGCTGGTAAGAACACGTCAGACCTGATATATCAGAATCACATTCTACAATGATTAGGTAAACTAAAGTTTTGTTGTATATTCTATAAAATGCACACTTTATTTTTTCATACGGAGGCAACGAAATTTAATTATTGTCTGTATAACTATTCTAACTCCAATATTCTTTCCTTTGATGTTTTGTAATACACATCAGAAAATATGCTACGATGCAAATCAAAGTATATGTATAATAAGGTAGATGGCACATTCGTGGATTAGCAAATAATTGTAGACCGAGGTATATTCTAAAATGTATGTATGTATGTGTATGATTATCATTATTTATTTCATCATACTACACACTTTGAAGAAGAACACGAATGTAATGGAACGGACATTCACATATAATACATATCTCTGAGTCGGTCAGGGTCAGTAGAAACTTGAATCTTACATTGGTGGAGTCAGCAGCTGTTACACGGTACGGTTCAATCGAAGTAAGTACCGCGTACCGTATCTCATACTACCAGCGCTAAGTACAGATACAGACTTAAATCCTTGGTCTCATGCTCTAGGTGACTGAATGGAATGCTCTTCTTCCCATTCCCACGTCTTCTTCCATAACCACCTATTTCTTTTGTGATGCATGAGCGCTGGCATCGCATTTGCAATTCTTGTGATTGTCACGGGTTAGCGAAGGTTACTTAAAATAAATTTATGTATGTGATATTTGTAGATTGTAAATAATTTATTAATACTTCTTTTAACATTCCCAAGCTTGTGCTTGTGCTAAGGACATGGTTCACGAAAACAGTCGAAAGATGGACGCGAACCCACGACCTCAAGTTTCGCAGTCCGGACCCTTAACTGTTTAATTTTTGGCTCTTCAAATTCGCTTTCACCGATAGAAACAATGTCTGATGCGTATTTATATAACCGCGGTCACTGAGACATAGTCCACAATTTCAATAAGTAAACTTTTATTTCGATACATCTATACGTGCATAGAGTTTTGAACATCGATGCATGAATAAAATAATATTAAAATTATAATAGTATAATAATACAATATAAGAATCCCGTTTATTTCAATGGTAAGTAATCAGGGAACTTACTTTTTCAATCTGCTCGGAACGGAGGTAATCTATCGAACGAAATGGATACATTCGTTTTCTTAAACCAATGGAAATTCAGGACGTTGAATGTAACCGCTGCGAAATTTATTCCTTAATCTTGTAGCAACAAAAAATATAGCTTTCATTGTTTTATTGTGAATTTTTTTTCGGTCTCCTTAATTTGTCGTTTCAGTTATTTTTTGTTTGTTTCTACAAATAGTTATCGATAATCCACTACATGAGGATGACGAGGAACCAGGAAAAGAAAGTAGGCAAAAGGAAAAATTAATATTTTTGGTTATTGTCCTGTGACCTGAGGACTAAGTCCGGCGGTCTATTTCTGCGGGCTGATGTTTTTTGAAGGGAAAACTTCTTCAGCCACGTTAGACGGTATTTGATAGAGGAAAATCTTATAGGTTCGCGTGAACATGCTCAACATGCGTCAACAACACGGGTCAGCAAAAGGCTTATTTAAATTTGGGACAGTCTCGACCAACTTTTTTTCATTTATTTTTACTTATATTCAACTTTGAATTTTACCGGGCTTATTCTTGTTAATTATTCATTTATTCTTGAACTATTGTCGTGCCTTCCTACCAGTTTTGAGTTCACAGATCTGTCGGCAGTCCGTTTTTGACTGCCTGGGTATTTTCATATAACTTCTTTTATTTTTACCTTAGTCATATAAAAATAATATACAAACATCTTACTTAATAGCAATAATTTAAACCTAACATCTTTTTTATAATCATCATAAATATCAATATTAAACATTACACTTAGGGCACAAATGAAAGAAAATATTTTCTTATTATGATAATATTAATGTGTATGTTTTTTTTTGTAAATACTGTCGATCCTCGTTCAATGTGCCTGTTAAAGAGTAATACGTATTCGAGGGCGCATCCGCCCTCAAATTGTCTCGTGAAAAACTGAAGGCATCTCGGTAAATTGTCTTTGATAAATCTTATGGTGCTTTGTGTTGGTTTTATTTCTCACAGGAATTTTATATTGCGTAAGTTTTTCAGCGGTGAAAAAATATTTTAAGGACAATGTCTGGTGATATTGTATCTAACCATTACCACCCACACCATTAGCACTATTAGCCTGTCAATCACCAACACTACTAGCACTATTAGCTTGGCAATCAGCAACACTATTAGCACTATTAGTCTCTCAATCAGAAACACTATTAGCACTATAATCATGTCAATCGCCAATACTATTGGCACTATAAGCATGACAATCACCAACACTATTAACACTATTAGCCTGTCAATCACCAACACCATTAGCATCTTACGTAAACGTCTTTTAAGAACAGCAGTGGCTAAAAGGTAAAGGAATGAAATACGGGATACACATTTGTATGAGAAAATTAGCATAGGATAGTTTTATGTTAAACTACTTTGAGTAGCGTTTATTTTCCTTTGCATCTATGGCTTTCACTGCTTTAACACCTCGTAGAAACATTTCTCAGTCAACTCGAATAAAGTTTGTACTAAAAAATTACTTTGGTTTACTTTATTATGCTTGTGAACTGAATTTTGTTACCTAAAATCCTTTTAGATCTCATGGGACAAAAGTTAGTCTCAAGCTCTAAACTTAAAAGTTCATTTTGCATTCTTAAGTACTCATTTTAAAGGTTGATTGGGAGTTAAATATTAAATCTATGAATTATATATGCAGTAAATTGGAAACAGACAATGGAACTGGCATTAAATAGTTTCATTTCTGATTTTAAGAAATCTATTATATTTCTTACAAAAAGTATAAAATAATATAAAATTTCCCATCCCCATAAACATCCCTTATCCTGTTAAGTCTTGTTTAATTTCAGAAACACTTTTATATTTTGAAACCCTGGACTTTTAACTTTTTATTGAATGAAATTTAATTTTTAGTACGTATATATTCACGGTTTCCAAAAATCTATTATTTTCCTTCGTTAATATATCATAAGTTGTTCTCTAAAAGAGCATCAACCTTTATTAAAATGTATTACAGTAAATAATGAACAATTATAAAATTGAAACATAAAAATGTATCTAACTCGTGTGCACATAAATGAATATAGGGGACAGAAAACGAATGGTCAAATAAAAGTCCCGCTATCTACGCTGCAGGCTAATTCAATATATCACTCGGTTCCGAGTACGTACAGTAACATCGGCACACAGAGGGAAATCAAATATGTCCTGAAAGCCGATAAAATGCGGCGTGTAGGTAATATTTAATAGGCTTATCCTAACCATCGTAACGTTTGAATAAAATAACGCCGCAAAAGTATATTTAATAATAAACTAAAATGTGGCGATGAAGTCACAAACATTGACATAATAGTACACGGCTTGTTATTCCCCGTAAGTAACAATGTTACCTACATTGTTACTTACTTCGCAACTACATAAGCCAGTCAGTGAAAGTAGCAGTGTAATAGTTTACTTCTCAAGCCTTATTCCTTTCCTTTTATCGCGTACCACTTTAAAGGCAATAATTTTTAACCTATAAAAGAGTTTGTTTGAACGCGTTAATCTCAGGAACTGCTAATCTAATTCAAAAAATACTTTTTGCTTTTGACATTCCAATTATTGAATAAGGTTACAAGCTATTTAACATCACGCTACGACCCTTAAAAGCCATGACTGTGGTAAAAAATAACACACAGCGAGAATGTCAAAACTCGGGCGAGCGAAGCGTACCGCGGGCGAGTAAAACCGCGGAGTCTGCTAGAAAAAAATAAAGGTTGCGCGTGTATTTACTTTCGAGGTTAATAGTTACCGTTTCTCCTCCTCCAGAGAGAGCTTACGTAAACTAAAATATCAACACACTAAAACTGTAATAATATTTCTATTGTATTTTACATTACATACCATAGAACACAATAAAAACGGCGCCAAAATATTTTTATTTTCTTGTAAATGTCCTCAGGCCGCTTAATATTCGTCTCGTAGGATACTAGAAAGCGAGAGCATGCGATATGTACGTAATGCGACTTCTTGTCACACAGATATTTAGTTTAATGGAAACGTCAAAACTACAAAATAAAATAAAATGTACATGTTAATTTTGAACAGATTAAAAGTTATAGGCATCCATGAAAGGCAGACAAAGCATCAGCAACAAATTATCTTGTTGCAGATGCCTATAGCGGTCACTCAATACCAGGTGAACTGCTAGCTCGTTGGCCACCTTCTTCTAAAAAAAGACCGCCTGTCAAATGTAGAGAAAATGGTAAACCCTCTCCAATAGTTTCTTGTGGTAGGTGCCTCGAATAATAGTCGTATTTTGGATATTAGTTATTGCATATCCATGTATTGTGCATAAAATTAGAACATAATGCAAATTTAATGTATTAAAAATATTTGGTCTCATTTCCATAAGCTCTATTCCTGCGTCTTAAAATGCGGACACAATATGAAGACATGAAACGCGGTTAATCAAATTCTTGCCGTCATGTAGTCTTGTTATTAAAATTGGCCTTGTTTTTATTTGTTAAAGTCAATATCAATAAAACTCATTTGTAATAGATTTCTATTTTGCATGGTACATATTTCACGTTTTATTACATCCCCATATCAACGCATCAATTGCTATAGATATTGGTATTTTTAAAACGTCATCAATCTGTAATCCGATAAAAGCTACCGATCGAGCCGAGACTCGGCCCTCTCGGGCAACCTTGAATCGGAATGCTAAACGCGTAATGAGTGATAGCCCAAGCCGAGGTCCCCTCTCGGGGGCCCTTGAGCCGAGTCACTCCATGGAGCATCCACCGAAGCGACCTAAGAGCTCGGCGGCCTCCCAATCCGGTAGTAAGTAATAATAAAGTAACAGCCCGAGCCGAGGTTCCCTCTACAGAGGGAGCCCTCGAGCTTAATTACTGTTAAAGAGTCTTAGGCTAGGCGGCCTCTGCGCCCTGCCGCCTCGTGCCTGTTGTAGCTGTAAATGCCACCTCAAGGCCACAAAAAAAACGCCATCAATCTATTATGTTAGGGCACGTTGGTAGATGTCTTCTTTTGACAAATAATTCCTCCTTGTCTATCGTTGTTCATTCATCTCTTTAATACTTAAGAACAACTGTTGCACATTTGATGTGATTCTATTAACAATCTCCTTTTTAAGACAGTTTTCACGAATCAAAATATTATTTCAGTAATTGAGTAACATTACTTAATTACATATACCTTGTTTCACAGCAAGATGTTAAAATTCGTATATAAAAGGATAAGGATATATGTGTGCTGTGCTACATCTTTGTCATATCATTGACGATATTATTATACATACAAATATAATTGTCTTGAAAAGTTTATAATAATTTATTATATCTAGGTATATAAAACTAAGTCCAAATGTTGAACTATCCTCATTAACCACCGTGCAACTAGCATTTCAGAAAACTTAATTGGTAGAAACTTTATAATAAAGTTTCCTGCTAAAATATTCTCGCAGCGTACATGGACGGAGCTCAAAGGAATACGGAGTAGACCGTATAAAACTTAGTAAGTGGCCACGTAACCAACCAAATGAGGTGTTATTTAATAAGACTAAAAGCGTTTAAGCATACTGTCACAAATTTAATACGTATTTTAGAAAAATTCAGACCTCTAAAAAGTTTAAGTGAGAAGAAGAAACTGTTTAAACTCACCTTACCTATTTGGACTAACACAATGTTTTGTATCGTGCAGTGTAAGTTCATCATTAAGGTCTCCTACTAACATTTACAGTGTTCATATAAACATTTTAACATAGTACTATTTTATGGTTTTACGTATTTTAATGTGAAAAATCTATTGGAGCGCATTGGTAGTAAAATGTCGTGACATGAAACGGCATGACGCCCTGTAATGACGTGGCAGACAATTTATTTTAAAACGATATTTTTTAACAATAACTATAAAATAAGGCCTATTACCGTATACGTAGATGCGTGTTTTAGATAACTCTTTTAAAAATATGCTTCAACTTAATTGAAAATTAAACGTCAAAGATGCCTCAGCTTAAAAAGAGTTGAGAAAACTTTATATAAAAGATAAAAATCTAACAAAGTTGAAGAAGTGAAACAAAATAAACGAGTGTAGTCATCCAACTAACCAGGTCACATGGAAACTGCGAAAGCAATGGGAGACAACGGCGTCATCTCACTAAATGTATCGCTTTGTAGTAACAGCTCTCGCAGCATTTAACTTGTCCAACCCCGACCCCCGCCGAGTGACAAATGAAATATGTTCAACTTGTTTGCACTGTTTTTAACAGAAACTTTTAAAGATTTCTTTTCTTAATGCAAGTTCGATTCGTAGTTGAATTCAATGTATGTTGCCAAACATATGTACAACATTTATAAAATATACACTACAAGCGGAATATAATAAATATAAGTTGAAGAAGTAGGCGAAGTTATAGGCCCTCATTTTGTTCGATCGCTTAAAACTTTCCGCATTATGCATATGTGGCATTTGGACAAATGTATGTATATGTATTATTTTATCAATTGTATGTTATTATAATAGTTGTACTGAACTTAGTTAATTTTTTTATTCAATTCCCATAAAGATGGGGGTCCTTGATAAGTACGCTAGAAGTGATTTTAAATCATATGATTAGAAAAAGCTTTGTAAGATAAAAGTGTGGTTTAAAAGAGATCGTTGTATCTTACATTTGAAATTTGGTTTGACAGATCAGTATATTGAAAAGATGAATAAGTGTCACAAGCAAAATTTATGTTGCAGAAGTGTGACGCATTTTGATACAGGACATCCTAGACAAACTTGTATCGACTAGCTGATTGTTGACATTATGGCCAATATTATAAACGCCTTCACACCTTGACAACTCAACCGATCATCATGTATTTTGCAAACACACTGTCAGAAATACAAAAAAGGATATAAAATTATCCCAAAAAAAAATGGAAAGAAAAGTGTAACCACAGTTTATTTGCCATGGTAATGTTATAAGATAATATATTTACCTATAATATCAAGTTATTATACGAGGTATTAAGTTACAAAAATTTCCATGTGCGAAGCTTCGAGGAACAGTTTGTAATAAATAAAGAGAATATTAAGAGTACCCGTAACCAGCGAGCATGCAAGTATGCGTAGTTGTGTATATGAGCATTATGGGCCTGGGCATACTGTCGCCATATATTTCTTATAAATATAATTGCCATCTTTTGTAATGTCAATGAAACATATCTTCACGTTAGTTAATATAAAAAGCTGTGCACTGTATAGTAAGCCCGTAAAATCATCGTATTAATTTTACTAAATCGATGAAATACCTTAAATACTGCTTGCAGTCTGTCTTTAGAACACTTGTGACCGGTGATTTAGTATGAGTATAAAAATATAATTGCTTAATAAATAACGTAAAGCTAGATTAATTTGATAACAAGTGGCAGTACCATTCGTGTCTAGTTAACATAAAATTTTATTTATATTTTATTAGATAACCATGTCCTAAAACCTCTCAGAAGACAGGCGTGAAGTAGAGTATTCTGCGTTTCATCCTTTGCTCATAAGAAAAGAATGGAAATGTTGAAGAGGACTTGACGGTGGAGAGATACTAGGAAAGGGAAATAACAATTTTTTGGTCTCCTCATCTGTCCATTAAACAAACGCATCTGCAACTCATTAGCTTGTTGCAGGTATCTATGGTGATAGCTTGATATTGGCTGAACCGCTTGCTCATACCACCATCTACAATAAAATGCTCAATAATTAAAAGTAAGCTATTTGAATGTTATTGAGAATTATATAATTTTTTTACTAAAAAACGTTATATTGTATTAGTGATGTTGTTATGACGGAATGAATAACGATAAACAGTTGATTGTAATTTGTTCGGTCACTATTGTAAAGAGAAACTTTGCCCTAACTATAAAACTATAAAAGCTGAAGAATAACACGAAGAAGCTGAATAACAGCGCTTATAGTTTTGTTCTCTGTTAAAGTGTTTATATTCTGAAGTTTACGATCGTGCCTCTAATATTTATGCATATAGAAGAAATCAGCAATGTGCACGTTCCCCTCTGAGTTTCGATACTTATGCGCTTATTCTATTTATCTTATAATTTCATTTCACCGCTGTGTATTTCTGCTCATTAAAATAAATATGCAGACATTCTGCTTCCTTTTTGACTGACGTAAAATTGTTGAAATAAAAAAAAATCATTTGTCATGGCCGGTTGGGTAGGCCAACCTCCCTTGGGTAGGAGAGATTATGTATTTTTATTTATTACATGCAAGTTGTGCGACACCTACATATGTCGCTTTTTGATATTCAATAAATTGCAAATTTGTTGGCGATTGAAATAGATTCTTACAACTTTCATTTATGTTGTTTTTTGCTGTTTGTTGTACTGTAATTATTTAATTACGATAAAATCTGTATTCCCTTATTATCGATTAGTGAAACAGACTTTTTATTATAAGTTTAATCAAATGGAACGTTATCTAAGCCGCAGGCATCTTCTATATACATTAGCGTTAATTTTCATAAAGTTGCGCCGGTCGCCGGTCGCAGGTCGCCGGTCGCAGAAAACTTTCGATAATCATACATTACGAACCTGCACCTTAGTCTCGTAATTATTAAGATCAACGAGAGTATGTGTGATATTATTAAAATTTCTACAGACACACTGCTGTCATCAAGGCTATGAAACCACTTTAACAGTGCTAGAGCCAGCAACAGTGACATCTCAGCGGTAAGTATTCAAGTACTGGTTGAATCAAGTGCACAATCAATAACTCCGACTTCTTAACTCACAATCTTAATAGATATCTTTATTGCTTGGATCAATCTAAGCCTATCTAGATATTTTGAGATATTATTGGAAAAACACATCTTGTTAAAGGTAATTATAATTAAGTGATTAGAATTGAGAAAGGTATGCTTCGGTGGTTCGGGAAAGGATGAATGAAGAGAGAGTAACGAAACAGATTTATGTTGCAAAAGTGAGCGGCAGCGTTGGCAGGGGACGCCTAAGGAGAACTTATATCGACCAGATTAGTGATATACTAAAAGAGGGCGATATACGGAGTACTCGTAACCGACGAGCATGTATGCGTAGACGTATGGATGTAGAAGAAGCGACAGAGGTATGCCAGGATCGCGTCAAATGGAAATCCATTATCTCTACCTACCCCTCTGGGTTACGGGCGTGAGTGCATATTTATTAATTTATTTATTTCATTAAGTGATTGTTTTATAATTTCGATGAGTTGTCAAAGTATTAATTATTATCAATCTTATTCCTTTTTTAACCTTTATTTATTTGGCTTTCGTCTGAAATAATTAATATTGTGATATTTGCAACTATTATCATTTTCACTGTATCTGGTGTTTCTTCTTCTTAAAACAGATTTTAATATTTAGGTTTATCAATAGATATATGAATTATATAATACACAAGTTGTATAGTAGAGAAATGGAATTCACAAATCAGTATTCGTATTTGTTGAACAATAGGCCCATTGTTTTGCTATATCAATTGTAGGCTCGCCCTCGGGCGATGCCCAATTCTATAAAGGTTATGATCGTAATTAAAACCTTAAAAGCTTTGCAGGTTTTTCATTATGAGTTTGAATAATCATTTATTTTTAATAAATTTACCATTTCAACCCTAAGCCCTATGGCCTATGCAGAGCCAGAAGTAGCAACAGCTGAATGGGCTAACGAACAGCTGATGAACACCTCAAGGGGACGAACCACGACCTCACAGAATACAGGTGTCAAGAAGTTCTACTTCTATTTCGTGCGAGTAATGAGCTGCTGCAGGCCTTTTAACAACTCCTCCTTCTCAACTTTTCGTTACTTCTTCGTAAGCATTTGACAGATTTTTTATAGACTTTTTCTATTTTTTATAGAATTCTTCTGACGGTGGCTTTACCGAACCTCTACCTTTTAGAGGAGAGGATCTAGAGACTTCTACTTCATGCCTGATTTCTGTGCGGTCGTGGTATTTCACCGGTAGAGCCGGTTCTTGCAACAGATGTTCATATTGCGGGCTCTACCACTATTAAATTGATTAATTAATGACATATTAAAGAAAGACGGTCTTAAGAATTCTGCCTGACCAAGAAGATGATGACTGCTGATTTATTACTTTATTTATATACTCTGAAATTATAAAAATACGCCACACGCAGTACGATGCCAAGCCGACGACATTTATTTAGCCGACATGCTAAATATTGTCGTGATATAGCAACGTCCGCGCAACATGACCCACACTGGGCCTAACAGCACAATTTGTAAAGTAGAAAACAACACATATTTTTTTAAATGTGGAATAGCAAATTCACAAATTTAATTAAGCTGAGCTTAAGTTTGCGCTATAGAACGATAATAGTCGACTAGCGGATTCAAACTCACGATCTCATCTTTCACCTGCCGCGTTCCTATTGTGATCGACACAGCACGTTTCCCTTTACCATGTCTTTCTAACAATAATCATCACAGTAGTCCTTTCATAAAAAATAATAACAGAAAATATTTTTCGATGTCTTTCGTGTTATCTAAAGTATGAATGCTGGTAAACCTAATTTATAAAAGAAATTAATAAATAAGTTAGCAGTTATTTAAGCAGAACAAGGTAAGTTCGCGTCAATATGGTTACCATATCCACCCTTGAAGTTGAGAAAAATATTGACAAAGTGATTCAGGCTCCAGGCTCGACTCAACACACGAAATAGCCATTAAAAAAGTATGTAACCTTTTTTGTGTTAACTCCTTGATTAAAAAATACATCAAACGACATAAAAAGTAGGAAAAGGTAAAATTTCCGATACCACAAAATTTCATTTTACCGTCACCATTCCGCTGTGCAAATTGAATAAAAAACAAAGCGTGTTAGCGTATAGGCCGCAAAAGCGCATGTGGCGAGCGGCGGCATTTTTCAGTATATTCGAACGGACGTCCCTCGTAGCTCCTGAATTATTACCCACGACGTTACAAGCAAAGCAAGGATGGATATAGCAAAGGAAAAACATGTTCCGTTAAAATGAAGTGTCCATGTTCTACGTTTTAAAACGTTCATTGAAAATACTTTGACTATCAAGTTTAAAACGTACCAAACGTGGAATTAATGAAAAAAGGCAGCAAACGAGCAACTGTTTCTAATATTATGTGTACGCTGCCTTGCCCACCTTGAATAGATAGAGGAGAGGATAAAGAGAAAAAATAATATTTCCTTATCTTCTCCATCCCCTCCCCGTCCGTCAAATACTATTCGCCTTTCCATTCTTTCCGCATTCAAAAAGTATAGAATTATCTTCGCCACCTCACTCATGAAAAAAACACAGAAAATTTCTACTTCACGCCTGTCCTCTGTAAGGTCGCGGTTTTCACCGGTCGAGCCAGCCAATTCGTGCAACAGATGTTGTTGCGGGCTCTACCACTGTTACTGGCTCTACGGGTTATTAATCACACGCTCAGATAATTTGAATTAATTCTAAGAGAATGTGGCACTATTCAATAAAATGTTGAACATACAAATCCATAGAATGAACAGCAGCAACGGTTGTTGCAGGAATTGGCCGACTTTGTAGAGGAAAGCTCGATGTCTGTGATCCAATCCCCTGCTCAGGCTCTCGTCCTTTTATTATTCTTATCTACCCGTCCTTTCTATCCTACATTAAAGCTGGTAATGGTTGAAACATAGGTTGGTCAAATGGTTATAGCGGTGGTTGTTATAATTAGGTTAAGACGTTTGTCCCTTACTTCCATTAAAAGATCAGGTGCATCTTTGCCGTGCTATTTTTTATAAGCCTTTTAAAAAATTTATAACACCAAAAAATATAATAAATATAGAATCTATTGGAACGTTATTGCCAAAATAGAAAGCAACAAATAAATATTCCGTATGGGCTTTGAAACTGCGTGTTGATAAAAAAGATATTTCACTTCTATGTATTTTTTATTACGAACCGACGGGCTTGCTAAATTACTATTTTTTCCACAAAAAACCATAAGGTTTGTACATTTTAGAAATATCGTCTAAATAACGCTAGAATTATTGCTCTTTCCATTGCTCTTTAAGCGACTTGAGATTTCTTGACAGAGGGCATGTCTCTAATAAAGCCAAATCAACCTAAAACTATCTGAAGCTTTAAAAACAAAACACTTTTAACAAAAACCAATCTTGAAAAGTGGGTCAAGGAAACTCTAAAGTCGCTGAGAATGGCTTCAACGTCATACTGGTTGCAGCACTTGAGTCAGCACTGACAAATACTTGTTGCCTTGTATTTGTCGCGCGAAACTCGCTCAGGTATTAACGAAAGGCAAATTGTTAGACGTCACGCGACCCTTTAACGGCACCTGCAGCAAACACAAACGACGGACTCTGTCCATATTGTCTCGTGAATTCTTTTAGCTTTAACGTTTGGTTTGCAATTCTTTTTTATCTGATGTTTGATTGGGGTTATAATACAATTCGAGTGTATGAGCTCCGTTGTCACATTTAAACTTTTTTTTCGTAAAAATCAAATTACATATAATTTTAGATCGTTGTCTGCCATTGGATAATTTCTGTTGAAATGTTTTGATAATAGAAATCCTAATATAATTGCTCGCACAGATTTTTATGAAGATAAAGCAATTTTTTATTTTTTTAATTATACTGTTTGAGGGTAGCAGAGAATTATTAATTGAGGTGATCAGAAGATTACTACTGGGGATGTTTGTAATTATGATTGTCGACTTCTCCACGAGATGTTGCATGACAACATACTTACAAGTGTACCTTACACTAACATTTCATCATAGCTGGAGACTTGGATGACGTTTTAATGCGGAAAACACTTATACTATCATTTTATTACCAACTCGCCTGAAAAATTCTATCGCCTATTTTCATCAGGAATAATGTAAGATTCTAATGGTGAAAGAATTTCTCAAGAACAAGCAAACAATCAGCATACCTCACTGACCATGAATAGAACACAAGTCTACTTATAGTAGTTTTGTCATGTCTGCTAACTATGAATAACCCTTGCTGTAGGTTATGCAACATATTTATTTCTTCCATTTTGTCGCCGACTGAACAAGGGAGCTGGTAGTTTTCAGCGTTCGCGAGCTGAGTGCAATTCATGAGTCGAGAGAAGACTGCTCCCCACTCGGCTCTGACCTACTTGCCCCAGATTTAATTTTTATTTCTATTATTTTGTTGCCTTTTGTATAACAAAGAGCATTGTTTGAAATTATACTATACATGTGCGTACGTACAACCAGGACCGTAATTAAGCTCACAGCATTTTTCCACGAATACTATAGTTCAGCCGGTGAAGTATCAAAATCTCACATAATACGGTAAAATAAAGGTAACGCATGCTTCTGCGTTTTAATTTCTTTTTTTATTTCTCCAGACTTTTAATAAAAAAGCTAGCAACGTGACTATTGTCTTGCGGATGACAAAGGGTTACGGGCGTCTTATATATCATTAGGTGAGCCATATGATTTTTTTATGCCCAGGAGAACTTATATCGATCATATTAGTGGCATGCTAAAGAATGGTGATATAAGGAGCAAGTATGCGTCGTGTATGGACGTAGAATTAGCGAGGAAGGTGTGCCAGGATCGCGCCAAATGGAAAAAAGTGCATGTTCATTTTTATTAAATGCGTATAATGTAACTCACTCAAAAGAATTTGCATTTGTGGTTCTCGAAAAACGTGTTTTGTGATATTTTTGAGGCGACCGACAACCGCCCGTTTAAAAAAACGCAAAAAATGTCTCCGAACTTCTCGTACGCATTTTCTGCCTATGTATTTCGTTTGTTTCATTGGTTTGGTAATTTTTGGCATATTCCATTATTTAAAAAGGTTTATAATAAAGGTTGAAATCTCGTTTAATAAGTTTCACACATACATCAATATAAACTCATTTAACATTACATTCAACAAGTTCGGGGTAGTTACAGTAAAGGTTCTTGTTGTCCCAATAAAGATTGCTCGGACATTTGAACTTATGTGGTATAAATTTACCGCTGGGATGTACTGTGCATATAAAGAACGAAGTGCAGTCCGTAGGATCTGCAGTGGGTCCTTCAGATTTACAGACATTCGATGATGGAGTCACGCCTCCTGTATTTGGAGCTGAAAATAATAAAACATGAAAGTAAAGCGATGTACGTTAATCCGGGTGTGACCTGGGCATATTCGCGAACTGCTTTGCATAAATGAACCGGTTAGACCGATGAAATGCTATGACCTCACAAAAAGGCATACATTCTGCCCAACATAAAAGTTGAAAGTTCACTAGGACACAAAATATTGTGTAAAAACGATTTTTAAACAAGTAGTAGTTAAAACTCGACAACTGTATCGCTTTGACACTCGGGGGAAGAATGCGAATGTAATGACATTTCACTCTTCAAAATCAGATCAGGATACAGGTGCACAAGGGAACGGATAAACAAACAAACGAGCTACCCGTCTTTCTGGCTTAGTCGGGTAAAACGAAAACAATTATAAATACCTTTCGTTGTAGTCGGGAAAGATGTCGTTGTCGTAGTTCCAGAAGTTGTAGTAGTTCTAGGAGTTGTCGCAGTTGTTGTAGTGATTGCACCAGTAGTGGTGGTAGTTGTCTTAATTTTTCCTAAAGCGTTGTTAATAGCATTTAGCAATGGAAACTTCCCCTTGCCACAAACGTTACGAAAATCATCGGTTTCGATGCTCCATACCATAACACCGCCGATATTTTTACTTAAACCATATTCGACCTTTGCTGTTAGTGAGCTAGCGTTGTCGTATGAAACCCAGTTCCTATTTTGTACCGCGTAAGGAACCTTCGCTAGACTGTCGTACCGAACATTCCAAGTCTCTTTTTGTAATTTGATGCAAAACTGTAAAAAATAGATATATTTAACCGTAGGAATTAAAGTATCCTTATTAATTATAGGTATTCTGACTAAGTCACTGATAATTTGGTCATAAATAAACGAACATAGTTTTAAAGCCTTTAAAAATAGCGAATTTCACGCATTTGTCGTATTTTTTCAAAGTTGTCCGATGTACCTCATTGTACCCGATGATGCCGTTAGTGGAGGTGTAAGGGCCTGCGATTCCTGCGCCGCTAGAGGGCGCACGCACACCGCTGACATTTGCATTGCTCAATGTGAATGTGTGCCCGTAGAGAGGTAGACCGAGGACCAGCTTTTCTGGCGGGCATCCTGTAAGAGGAAATATTTCTTTAAGTGAGAAACATATTTGTGGAATCTTCTTAGCGCTTTTCAATATTATGTCGATGGATACTAAAATAAGTTTTAGATCAACGTTCTTTACGACTTTGTATTTTATAGATAAATGAATATGCACTTGCGCCCGTAACTCAGAGACAACATCCACAGAAATACATAGAGGACAAACAAACAAACATTGATTTTTTATTTATATAAAGATATGAATTATTCAGATATATCACGGGAATAAGCAATTAATTTAATTTGAACTTACCATTTTTGATCCAATAATCTAGAGCTACATCGACTGTATACAATTGTTCTTTAGGAATGTTCCCATCATTTTCTCCTTTATGAAGTGGCGAGTTATGCCCCGTTACCGGATCCCAAGGGCCGTACAAATCGTAAGTCATTAAACCGACACGATCCAAATATCTGTCAACACATGATGAAAGAGAGATATAACAGGCTGGTTTGATGTTATCTTCTTTACCGTTACAGTCTTGACAGGCTGTGGTTATCACGTAATCGCAGTAAGTAAGGGAAGAACGGTACCAACATCGTAACTGATGCAAATGTTAGCCTCACCTGAACGCGTCCTACGACGGGGAAATACATTCTGGTATTTGCTTCCTGCTATACAACAGACAAGGCAATAGCAACCGATATAAGAGGGGGCTACTTCAAGCCTCGCATGACAGTCATTATGTACACAGAAATTGATACACCGAGACCCGCGTAGGCGGCGCCATACTTTGTTTGGAGGTTTGTTACTTTGGATGGCGGACCGATCAGATACATTATGTGGCGTGTATGTGCAAAATCGGAGCACAGCGATTGTTGCCAAAAGAAACTATTATTCAAAAGATTACCCACTTGCTAATACCAGGTATGTCGTAAGACTGTATTGCTACTTCCTCCACAGCAGCGACGGCCGCGCTCAACTCAAACCCGTGTAGATCAAACTCTGCTCTCAATTCTTTAAGCAATTGCACGAAGTTCTGTTTATCAGCTGGCCCGTTGACCGTATCCCGTCTGTTCGGGTACTCCCAGTCCAGGTTTAAGCCATTGAAACCATAAACTTGCATCATCTTAATGGCGCTTGTTATAAAGTTCCTTCGTAATATCGAGCTGGCCGCCATCTAGGGTAAATAAACTCTCAAGTTATTATCCTTAATAGGATATATTAACCAACGTTAATTATTAACCTTACAAGGGTGAATAAAATCTCGTTATTTATTAACTTTACTCAGGTGAATTAACTCTCGAGTTACTTAATACCCTTACCAGGGTAGACAGAAAGCCACTTTCCTGTCACAGTGTTACTTGCCATACTCCTCCGAAACGGCTTAACCGATTTCAATTAAATTTTGCATATACATTCGGTAGGTCTGAGAATAGGTTTTTATCTATCTATCATATTATAATTGTGAATTAAAGTTTGTTTGTTACGCTTTCACGAGAAAACTACTCAACCGATCATCATGAAGCTTTGTACACATATTCTTGGAGGTATTAGAAGTAAAATAGGATAATTTTTAATGAAAAAAATATATATAAAAATCGAAGTATGTCTGTTCCCTATAGAATCTGAAACGGCTGGACCGATTTCGATGAAATTTACAGGGATTGTCCAGATTGGCACATTCCTGTGTTTGGTAGCGACCGGATCGACATATGTAATTAGTGATACCCGGGCGAAGCCGGGGCGGGTCACTAGTCTACATATAAATATTGATAAGTATGTCAATTTCCGTCTTTCTTTCAGCTATAATATTAGAAATATAGCATTACACTTACTCGTGAATATTTCGACGACCCCTCGTTCCATCCTCCAACAGCCAAAAGGGTTTTGAGATTGGGTCTGCCAACTTTTAATGCGTTGAATTTGGCAAAATTGTCTGTTATTATATAAATTTATTATTACAACATGGAACATATTATTAAATATGTCCCCCCTCCCCCCGTTCAATTATTCTTAATCTCCACTCTTATGAAGTTCCAAGTTATTGTACCCCTTGTCCATTTTCCTCTCTGCCTAGGCTTTACTCATACTAATTATCCAATCTAGTACAGAGTTGAAAACTAAAAAGTTTTCAGTAGTTCCTTTTATATCTTCAAATTATTTCTAGTTTCTTCTTTATCTTGGAATTTATTTAGAGATTAAAATAATCTCAATAAAAGTGTACTGGCCTATGATTTATGATTATCACACTTTGACCATCATCACTCAACTTCAGGCGGGATTGTGGTGAAGTACTCATTTTTATTCATCATTTGGGTGGTGATGAATAATGACAGCCACGTACGTCAGTCAGTCAGTCGACGCAGCGTCGGTAGGCGTCCCACAATATGTTGGTCAATGTTCAATCTAAGTAGCGACCAATGGCTCCCCCATTCAGCCTACGTCCTGCATTGGACGAATATCGACTGTAACGACGGCGTTTAGTAGTCTAGTTTAATCAATGGAAGTCAATTTCTGCTTTAGATGTATGTAATGAAGTCTAATGATATTTAATTGCCACTTACCCCTGCCCCAATTATCGGGTAAATCTAAGTATGGGTCTAAAGATATGACTGTCCCTTGCGTATTGATCCCAGCGAATGAGTAAACCAAATGCGTGCATAGGTCAGGGTCTATATGTTCCACATCAAATTTACCCAAGCTCGGACGATACGTGGCCCACGTACCGTAGTAACATAGTAGAACGTCTGAAAATAGTTTACTTTGAATATACTGTTCCAATCATATGGGCCTTTTTTTAAAGATTTTTTTAATACGCACAATTCAGTACATTATTTTGCTTGCTACGCTTAGTACCGTTTGGAATGTAAGCGCACAAAAATGTTTTTTACGAAATCACACTACAAATCTTTGAAATTCTTTGCTTTTCTGTACTAAAATATCTTGTATAATACTTATTAAACTTCTTTTAAATTCGGTCCATCTATGAAAACGCGTTAAAATCCGTTGCGTAGTTTGAAACATTTAAGCGGGAACAGACAACGAATGCGAGTATGTTGTATCCTATGTACAGAAGTGCAATAGAACAAAATAATTATTGGTATAAAAACTTACTATCACTGGCTCTAACGACATTAAAAGTCAAAGCTAATAATGTAAATGCTAAAAAGCACTTTGAATACATTATAATAATACGCAACACTTGTAAATAAACCGATACTTTGACACTCACTGAAAGGTATCAAAGCAGCAGCCTATATAAAGACATGTTATCATAATCAAGTACCATCGTCCTTTCTATTGTTCATCACCGCAAATGCTAATGACACATGTATGAAGAGGACACATGAGTGTGGATTGTACGTTTAAAACAAGTGTTTAAACGGAACTATGCAAGCATGATAACATGGCACTCGCGCGAAATGCGACGCACACACCCTTAGCTCATTTCCCAGCGCGCGTCCTTGTACGTACATTGAACAAAAAAGCTGTGCCAATTTCGTTAGTCTCGCTTCATTATTCCATGGCTGTTTTTTACGCTATACAAGCACGTCGCTGTGGCATAATTTCAGGTATAATTTTATAGAGCAAGTAGTTATTGCAAGCTTTGTACCAATTATTGGTGTGAAGTGTAAGGTCACTCTGGTATTGTGGATGATGGCTGTCAGTGATCACTTAACCCGCTCCTCGTCTGCCCCTATAAAAAGAAAAGAGTATATAAGAAAGATTGTGTGGGGGAAGAGATGTGACGGATGTGGTTCCACGGCAACACATTCACCTGATTTATCAAAGCTTTGATGCCGAAGTTTACTTAATTCCGGTATTCTGTAAGGTCGTAATGGGTCTCCCGACTTAGGCCTATTAATTTAACAGCTGTTACCGTCTATCACACTGGTCTTAGTTTTAGAACATACCGTGACTCAAAACTTTATTGTTTTATTTTATTATTGCGCTACTACGCTGATTTCTCGAGCGATAATAATATTGTTATTGTCATATCAAGTGGGATAAGACCAAGAGTACACAAGTAATGCACATATATTTACAGAAGTAGTGATAAGATAAATAGAGATTAGTTAATAAAGCAAAATCACCGCTACCTAACTCGACTTTTCTAATGCCCGCCATGTTGACCGACTGATCTGGTTCTAACCGGATTTTAACGGTCTAGAGCTAAGTGTACCAATTTGTTTATTTATTATACAAAATTCAAAGCTCATAAATGTTATATCCCGATTTATGATATTATAATTAAAAAATGTAGTACAAGATATAATTGGACCATCATTGATGGAGACATTAAAGATTAACATATTTATTCCATTATATTATTTATTTTACAATTAGCTTACTAATTAATAACATTGATCAAGTGTTTGTATCATTGTTTGTTCGCTTATTAGATTTTGTGAGAATCGGTCAACGGGACCAAAAGATTAAAACGTTTACCACGTCAGCCTCCAACAAAATGGATTGACAATCTGGTCAAGGCTGTAGATGAAATTGACAAGGGATGAGGGAGGGCCTGATTATGACGTAAAACTAAATTAAACTATATTCCCTTCTTTGGAAATATATATAACAATAACAGTTAAACGATATGAAATATTTTATTTAAAAATCATTGAAGCTTAGGAAAGAGCACACAAAACACGGCAACGCAATAAGTAACGTTCATTTATCCATTTGTTTTACAAACGACATAACTCCGCTACGCACATTCTGTCTACAAATGAGTTACTACGTCACGAGGTTTAGATGTATGAACAAAATGTTATTTGACATTTTTATGAGCTGTCCCGTATGATGGAATGATTTATAAAACAATATCATGTTGCCCGTCAAGTAAAAATGTTATAAATTATTTTTTACTGTGAGTCAATTTATTTTGTAATGGAAGAAGTTGTCAAACAAGCAAGCCAAATGGACAGTTCCGCTGTCATATTATTTTTGTCGTTTGAATAGCCAAAAGTATAATTATAATACTGTAAATAAATAGTTTACGTATCTACCTAAAATATATAAGCTATCGTACTATTACACAATCTTACAAAGAATACATATAACGTTTTATTACTTTCAATTTTATATTCAAATGACACATCTAGTAGGTTACGTGTTTTATGACTGCAGACCGGGACTGTAGTTAATATGGCTCTGTTTTATGCGTCGGGACAAATATGTGTGGAGTTGCTAGATTTTTATGAACTTCCTCGCAGACTGTTTATTAACTTTCACTTAGTTTAAAAATGCATAGGATTTGTCCAATATCTTCTACTGGCGCTGGTACCGGTGGGCGATCATAACTAAAAGTAATCGAAGTATTCAATTGTTTAGTTTAGCCGATAAAAGTCGATAACAATCCATGTTAGTAGATTACAATCGATGTTAGTAGATTACAATCGATGTTAGTCGATAGCAATCGATGTTAGTCGATAACAATCGATGTTAGTCGTTCACAATCGATGTTAGTCGTTCACAATCGATGTTAGTCGATAACAATCGATATTAGTCCGTCACAATCGATGTTAGTCGATAACAGTCGATGTTAGTCGATAACAATCGACACAGTTAAGGCTGACAACGGAAGTGGGTGGCTTCCAATTTTTTTGCTTGCCGATATTGATAGCGGTATAACATCAGATGAACTTATTCATTCGCTTGGTAGGACCTATAAAAACGTTGTAGATTTTATTTCCATCGACCGTAACTATCGAATGCAAAAGCAGAGAAAATGTTGTTGTCGAGAACGTATAAAAATTTCGTTCGTAATTGGGACCTGTGAAAAATGGTGAGATATTTTAAGCCTCCAATCTGATACAAGCGAAGCTAACAAACTACTACTACTATTGTTTGTCGATTCGAAATCATTTCGAGTTGTTTTTATCACTTGTTGTATGTACCACAATACGGATAGCTTCTTCCTCATTCCTTTGTTTCAAAAGAAAATCTAAATCCTGTTAATAATTGTAATCAGGATATTTGTACTGTTGCATTTCAATGTGAATGTGGTAGTGGAAACCTTGTTATTTAGAAATCCAGCAATTACAGTTTTTTACCAACCTTTTGCACGACTAAATGTCTGCAACCTATTTGGTTGTCTTCAATGAATGAAGATCATAAATTGAATAAACCACTGAATTCTTATTATTTTCTCCCGTTTAAATTAGCTACCTAACTACAATGGCACCAGCATAATCATAAGCCAAAAATAGATGACCTAAAAATCGTTACCGATTGCCGTAGTACGGGATGTTGTTGAAAATTGTTTGGCTTAACGATCGCCCTAACAAGTGGACATGGCAGTGCTTCAATACTATTGCATTTTTTATCTGTGGTCGACGCATATTGAATTTTAAAGCGATTTCTCGGTGAGAGTTTTTACCAGCGGCGCTAAAATTTGGGTCCGCATCGGCTCGAATGTAAATTAAACTTGTCATTGTTGTAATAATCAAATGCAATGGTTCCTAAAGTTTCTAACAAAAAAATCAATATTAACACCCACCTCCTGGCTGTTTGAGAAAAATTGCTTGCTGTAGCCACAAAGTAAAATTTCCTAACGACAACACAGCCGTCAGACCGTCAGTCATTGACCTTTCGGTTGTTACCTAAACAAGTAATGTTTCCATTTTAGGGTCCACTCAATATTCGCTCGCGATACATACCTTAAGAATTCGATATCATTTTGTATATTAATTTTTATGCAGAAGGTGCCAAATGCTGTCACACAATCAAGAAACTTATGGCTACGTACTCGTACGTTGCGAGCTTTTGTGTAAAATGTAGAGGAAACCCGCAAGAAAAGCGGAAGAGAAGGGAGCATCCGTCTTTAAGGCCTGTCGGTACCATAGCTGCTGCCTCGACTCTACTTTTCATGTTTAAGGACATTTACCCAATCGAAAATATTAGTAATCCATAAAAAAGAAAAGTTTTACGTTTATTAACGTAAATAAGCGAAACCATATTACCGAGGAGAGTTGGCGTCAGGCGCGCGGCCTGCCGTAAAAATTATAGTCAAGACAGTGTAGACTACGTTCATACTCTGCCGACCACACATAACGTAGGGCAGACAGATGATGACGAAAAACAAAACCTTATTTGTATTTATCACAAAAAAGCGTTGTTTAAAGAAAATACGTTAGAATAAAAATGCGACAAAAAAGTCAGTAATGAGGATTCTCGCCAGCTAAATTTTTAAGCCAATGTTTTTTAACAATGAGTCCTTTGTTACATAAATGTTTAACATGGCCTTGTGGCATCTCCCGGATCCCTAAAAGGTTATTTTCGTTTATAAAATGAGAAGATTTTCGAGTTAAAACAATTATTTGAAGGAAATATATATTATTTAAGCATTTCTTTATTTGTTTATATTAATTAAACCTCGCTTACGCTATATCCTACTAATAGTGCGAAAGTTTAAGAAGGCATGGATTTGTGGATGTATGTAATTCTTTCTTCTTATAATGCGTAATGCAAAAACTACTGAATGGGTTTTAATGATACTTTACAATAATATAGGTAATACGTCAAAATAACATATAGGCTATCCCTACTAATATTATAAATGTGAATGTAAGTTTGTTTGTTACGCTTTCACGCGAAAACTACTCATTTGATCATCATGAAACTTTGTTGTATGTATTAGAAGTAACATAGGGTACTTTTTATGAAAAAAAAATATGATATAAAAAACGAAGTATGTATCTTCCTTATAGACCTATATATAAACGGCTGGACCGATTTCTATGAAATTTACAGGGATTATCCAGATTAGCACATTCCTGTGTTCGTTAGCGATCGGATCAACATAATTAGGCTCGCCCCGGCCCGGGTAGGGCGAAGCCGGGGCCGGTCATTAGTAATTTATAAAGATATTGTGTCAATTGTCCAAAATATAACGATAAGTGTCAAACGAGGAGGAAAATATTCCGTCATATGTGAGATATACTGGTGTGCGCTGCAAAAACCCTTAGATTTACAGGTATATAATACATAATGGACATGTTAACAGTAAAAAAGTAGTCCTACATAAAATCCCGGGACAGCATATTTTATGTGTAAGCCATTAATGATTGGCTGGAGCGAAATTTGCCAAGGGCTAGCTAGTTTGATATGTTTTACTATACATACCTAAAATAATTATGCAAAATTTAACCGTCCATTTTTTTTATAATGCAAGAGAGCAAACAAATAGCTGGTTGTATGCCAACCATGAAGACCGTGTTGTTGGTATGAGGCTTGTTAGTCGGCCCGTGACCACGGCGCATGCAGCTCTGCCGAAATATCGGGAGTTCAAAGAAGCTAATCGTCGTAAGAATTCCGTCTCTTACAAATCTTATATTAGTACACATTTATAGGTGTGGGTGGTAGTTGGAGCTCATGTTAAGCGATGGCAGAACTCAGCGGCAGGAATTGTTCCAAGCCATGGTCATAAACTTCCACGTCTAGAATATAAGCAGGATTATTAATTACAAAATGATGTACCAAATATAATTTTTAATTACTTTATTAGTAATGTAGAATGAGCATTACAGCAAAAGTTATGGAATATACTAAGAATATAATTTTATCAAACACCTCGGCTACTTCGCGTCTTGCATTGAACTCTATATTGTCGGATTGCATTTCTTCAACGTTTCCCAACCTCGGCGCTAGTCCGACCCCTGAGTCACAATCTTCCTCCGCCGTCAGGTTACTCTCCCCAAGGGTTTCATAGATTCTACATAACTGAAAAATAAATAAGGCACAAAATAAACATTGACGTGTATATTAAACTCGTGTATGTACACAATCCCACTTGATGTTAGGAGACGGTGTAATCAGGAACGTTATATATACACTACGGTGGATTAGCATAAACTCTGAGGAGACTGACATCAGCTATGCGTTTTAGTTCATCACTGAGCGTATTATGAACGAAGAAAAGAGAACCTATTATATGATTCTCTGAAATTCACCGATTCATTCAATAATAAGAAATGGGTGGGAAGGGGAAGAGGATTAACAGGGAAGAGGACGGGTGGGAATGGGAAATATTCTTTTTTCTGTTTAACCCGTCCTCTGAACGCAGCAACTCTTTAGATTTTTGCAGAAGCCTATGGTTGGAGCTCACGTATCATCGAGTGAAGTATTTGTTACTTTCTTTTGTATAGGAAACCACTCAAAAATAAGAGAGGACGATAGTTTAACATAAAGAAGGTACCTTTACTTCAGGTAGACAGAATAATGCTCTTAGGCATCGTTGAAGTAAAATAGAACTTATGAATGGCTTCTTGCATATTCTGTCCGCCATTTCAGTCATCAAAAACACGTGCACGATTAGTGCTATCAGTGCGCCGATAAGTACAGTCGTGTACAGAACCACTGAAAAGAAAACAATTTAAAAAAATATATAGTTTTAAAAAACACGCATAGGTCTAGTCAAGATTTTTTTTATTGGTGGTGTTGCACTCAATCTCAATATTTTTTTCTATTTTTTATTCATAATGCAATCGTAACCTTGTTTTTCTGACGACGTTATGATTTTTTTTGTCTTCGGTCGTCGATACGATTGTTAATTCTTAAGTTAATCGGACGTCTTCAATATGGTTTGAAAGATTCTGATAAGTGCGGAAGTTAGAGACATAATTGATGCGTATATGCAACACATACTAATAAGGACTTAGTTATGATGATAATATAATTATACAGACATGAGAGGCATTTGATAGAAGCCCAGATGGATGTTGTTACATCGACATGTTATTATCTACCTATATATACATAAACTCACTTTAGTTTACTTACATATTGAAGGTATAGTGTGACAAGGTACTAAATAGTCTATATAACAAAGTCCCATGCAAACGACGATTGTGCTTCCCGCGTAAAACCAAACTCGATCCATTTTCAATGGCTCCGACCAAAATGACATCAACACGAATGCTACAAGCACTGGAATCACAAAGTAAAACAATTTGATACGGAATTTCTATCCATTAGCACTCTAATAAACATAAACATTTAAAAGAATCTCGATGTGCCTTATTGGGAGTAGTACGAAATCGGAAAATGAACTCTCTTTGGCCTTTGTAAATGCACTGCTGAATATCAGCCTTTATCAACAGAAGTTATCCCTAGAACTAAATGCTCCCTGGGTTAAGCAGTATACCAAAAACAATTAAAAATTTCTCACCTAGTAGAGGAGTGTAAAAGACGATGTTATAGGATGACGCCCGCCTCTTCAGATTCATCTTAATCAACAACCTGTCACCTGTCGTCATGCTGTCATTTGTTTCAGGACCAAGGTTACTCCACGCGGCCGCCGACATAACATATTGTCGCATATCGATTTCCCACTCGTTTTGTATCACATCGTCTATATCTGTGAACTGTTTTAATATATGATTTAATAATAAAGTTATACACTACACACTCAACTTAAGTCTCTATCCTACGTGCATGTGTGAGTGTGCACTCCCCAAGGGAAACTTATTTACTTACACCTTCCGTATCTTCTTTCTTTGGAACGCTAAGGAATATTTGTTCGTACGTTTCCCACGGCTGGATCACTATAGAGCAATTATATTCATCTCGAGGCCACCTGGAATACAGTCAAAATGTCAGTGCCCCACTTTTTCCCAGGTTTAATTTATTTATTACTAGTTGGCCTGGCAAACTTCGTTCGGCCTTACAGTAAATTTATGTAGATATTATTGATTTTGCATTAGTTGCCACATGCGTTGTACTCGGGTCGATTCCCTTGATTGAAGTCCCTCGATATATACGGCCTTTTTCATTTTATTATATAAGCCTGGACGTACAGTTACATACTCTTTGTAGTTTCATGTCATTTCATCAGAGACAATGTCGCATTAAAAAAAATAGATCTTTTTGTGTAATTTTTTATAATTTTATTACTTGTTTTACTTTTCGGGGTGGAGATAAATACAACAGTTCCAAAAATCTGTGCAGTTTGATTCTGGATTTATAAATGGTGTAACTAACACGATTTTTGATATGTACATTTAAAAGTGATAGTTGTATAGATTTTACGTACCTATTTAAATTGGTTGAATAATCCACACACCATGTATAAATCGTTGTTTGAAAATGAAATACAGCTTCACCGCTGTATACCATCCATATTAAATCAGGATTTCTTGTGTCCAGCATACCCAAGTCATCAGAACTGAAAACAATCTGTGATGAGGAGCATGCAAAATATAAAAGTTACCTACTAGTGAGTCTCATAAGGTGATGTAAATAACAAAAAGTTTAACATGACAACAACAGCTGGCGCTGTTAATGTAAATGTCATGCGTGGATCGTGATGTTAAAGATTTTTTTCGAAATTAATTACTTTTTAAACTCTCTAAATGTAAATAATTATGTTCAGTCAACATATGTAAAAAGTAAATTAAATCAAAACAGTTTACTTGAAAACGAAGAAAGTCGGCCTCCAGATTTGTCCCTGACGAAATGTCAAACTTGTAGTACCATTAAACTTGCTCGGATTCCAAGCCATGCTGTCATCCGTCCAACTCTGTATATCACGACGTAATTATATTTCTTTTGTAGTTAGAACAATAGTAAAATATTGGAATAAAATTAATTCTAGCGATTCTACGGAAACACGGAACAAAATGCAGACTTTTTGAAATTTGCAATCGGTTCCGCATTAGGGAAGATGGCTAGGTAACTACCACCTGCTTGGTATCCCAGTAATAAATAAATTTGAATCCCAAACCAAGCATACAACGTCAAATACTTCATTTCCCATCCCCTTGACCATGAGCGCTGTAAAGTACTTACTCTAAACGTCGGGAACATAAAACGTAAAATAAATGCGATAAAAGCCGTTAAACTAGTAAATATTCGCGTAAATACAAGAAATCAGTATAATAATAAAATACTTTATTTTAACTTAAATGCATAATAATTTTCACATCCATTTCAATTACAGTAATTGCAAATAGATGAAAGAATGATTTATAACAGTATTGAAATGCGGATTAGAATCTACAGATATGTTTTGTAGACCGTACCATTAGATTATTAGGAATTTAGTTGTTATGTTTAGTTGTATGAATGTACAAGCAAATCGTACCATGAAAACAGCTAATCCTGTTGTCAATTTACCATCTAACGCGTTGTACAGCAAGCTCGTCACTTTAATGCCAAGCTTAACGTTCATTTGCTGAGTCGGGGGCAGGTGTGGCATTCGACCCATCAGTAGCGTTGTCTTCAAACTGTCGGAGTTGGTTTCTTTGCGCTCTACAGCTTCTGAATTAGGTGTTGCAGCTAAAAAACAATGTCCCATAATTATTGTAATGTTGTCAATTACTATGTAGTCTTCTAAGAAAATAAAAAACACACAGCTTGTTCTAGTGCCTAATATACTTAGTTAACATCATCAATAAATACTCTATACCTATATCAAGAATCAAGAAATAGCTACTTATATATTAAAAGGAAAAGAAAGAACAGGTCGCCGTCAGAAGCTTAACCTTTACCCCAGCTATTACCACATTAGCAATGTGTTATCGAGTCTGAAAGGGTGGGAAGTGGGCGAAGCGACTTTTTTCCATTTCACTAGAAACTGGACATTGACTGCGGAAGACAGATCCATCAAGTAGTTTAATAATGACTTCTAGATTTAGATATAGAGTAAGCTTAGTGCCCAGAACAAACGCGGTCGCCTAATGCATTTCTGTCATAGGAAAAAGATTACTGTCTCGCATCTTTTGTAAAATTTATATGACATCCAGCAGCACAATCAGTCTGTCTAAAACTTAAGAGAATCACCTGTATCATTACTCCCTGGAGATGGACAATCATATAAGAATTTAGCCTCGACGCCGTTCCAAGCAGCGAAACTGAAGTACTTAATGTTGAGAGGACTAACATCAAAATAACTTAAAACCGGCAACGTTTCACCCTCTTTCCCGAATTCTATTAAGCCATCTGTGAACAATTATTATTATCAAATGAAGCTGTTTAACATATCAGCTTAGATTATATTATATTATATCAAAGCACAATAATTTTAACCCATGGAATATGTGAATGTGAGGACCACAAACCTACTTAATGTTTAGTGGGATGTGGTTGAGAGACACTGGACCTCATACTTGGACGTAGACACTGACACTAGCAAGTAAAGTAGAAATAATTCGCT
The DNA here is from genome assembly GCA_029849275.1 of Papilio elwesi. Classification (NCBI taxonomy): domain Eukaryota; kingdom Metazoa; phylum Arthropoda; class Insecta; order Lepidoptera; family Papilionidae; genus Papilio; species Papilio elwesi. The sequence continues at coordinate 3,333,358 of CM056711.1, forward strand.
TTCGAGGAAAATTTATTTTTTCCTTATTTAATGCTTGGTAGAAATAATGTTACCTTTGTAAATCTTTATGTAAAACGCTCGAAACTCGATGGATGATAGAATGCCGACAGTCTTTGAGGACGCCCGAGCATTTCTTCTCAGATTGCGACGAAGTTCTGTGAATCTGTTTCCTCCTCCTCCGATAACTGTGATTAAATATAAAATTACATAGAAAATACACTCTTGGTTATTACGAGCAAAATTAATTTTGCTCGTAATAAATAATATGCAAAAGTTCGGGAAGCTCAAATGTTACAAATGTCGTCTTGGACATTTGTTGGACTTATTCTATAACCCCCTGGATTTTTAACACGCTTCTCAAATCTGCAACGAGTTAATGAGATGCAGATCCTTCTACCAGCATTTATGTTTATCTCCTTACCTATTTCATAGACGGGATCATTAGTGGAGGGCTGCGGTACAGTCGACAACATAATATGCCCGTTGCTCCCTGCCAGTATCGCCAGATGCATCTCGAAGGTCAATTCGGCTTCGGATTTCATGTTTCGACGATCTGCTGAGTCTACTCGGTAGTAAGTTTCGTAGACGTACCCATGTCGGCATATATGTTCCTTGCAGCGCATAGCCACTGTAATTATAAAAAACACACATACAACTATGTAACTATATACCTATGTATGTATTAGGTTTTTTATGGAACAAGGCGGCAAACAAGCAAGCGTTTCAATTGATATTAAGTGACTGCAACCCATAGGTGAGTGAGTGATGAGTTCCAAATTCGTTGCCTAGCTTTAATGTATGGAAACCAAAAAAAACGTTATATTGTTTTTTTTGTTTATCCTGCTTGGTCAAATCCTCTTCCCCTTCCCATGCTTTAGCTGGTAGATAATGTAGGTCCTTCTTTGACTGGAATTAATGTGCCTGCAGCACCTGTCTCATCGGGTAAATGTAGAATACTTCTACTTCACACTTGTCTTCTGTGAGGTCGTGGTATTTCGTCGGTCTAGCCGGCCCATTTGTGCAACAGATGTTGATGTTGCTTCTATCTCTGTTTTCTCCACCCTAACACTTACTAGAACACGCCACTGATGTGTTGAAACCAAATTTAAATAGTCAGAAGTGTAAACTCTTAGATCCACAATTATATTTGAATAAACTCTTACAACTGAAAGGATTTTACATATATTACATAAAATATATTATTCTTTGTCTTTTCAGCGGATATTTCACTGCTGGAGGTAGGCCTATGAAGTAATAATTACCATGTACCCTTAGAAAGCTAAACTTTATTTAGAAGTAACATAAATATTTATATTATTAAAATGCACTATAAAATTGATTGTTTTTATGAAGAGGGAAGAATGGCACGTGACAAGGCGAGTTTTAAATATGAATGTGGATGTAATGTTGGTAGGGGTAGGCTAAGGGAAGATCGATGGATTACTGTGAAAGATGAGTATTGAGTTGACGGATGATAAAAAAGACGTGGAAGAAGGTGTTGTGGACCCCACTTAAAGTGGGAACAGGGCAAGCTGTTGATATGATTATGAAATTCCCTCAAGAATCGTTTAAATCAGTTTAAAATATGAACAGAAAAATGCTTACAGTTATATGTAAATGTATAATTAGCACACACTAAACTGATGTTAAACCAAACATAAATCACTAATATCACAATTTTTTCTTTCATTTTACAATAAATTAAATACAAAATCCTTCATAAAGTTATTTTGTGATCTAACTTATTTAATCGACAACTAAAAGTGGAAGTTTCCCAGTGAACTGACAATAAAAATACAAATTACATACGAGTGACGGTTGTGCGTCAAGTCGGCAACACTACTGGGCAATAAAATTATCGCGAAGTACTTGGAGAGGATTTGATTGGTCAGTAATAGTTTTAACTCGTATTTTTTGTATCTGAGTCTCGAAGAGACCAACAAATACTACTTATCGTTGCAGATTTAACCCTAAACATCTAAGTAATGTTTACTTTAAATCTTTCATCATTTCAACACATCATCCCCGAATGGACTATTAGCTTTAAATAGTTGATTAAAGAAACTAGAGTATTTTTTATTCCACGTTTTACTGATTATTATTATTTTGGGGAATAGTGATTGTATTGTAATATTTTTTAATACATCATGCATCAAAGAAATGTGAAATGTACTTTAAAATAAATATACGCTCACGCCCGTAAATCAGAGGATATGTAGGTAGGTGGAGATTACGGATTTCCATTTGGCGCGACCCTGGCACACCTCTCTCGCTTCTTCTACATCCATATATATATGCACACAAACTCATTGGTTTCGGGTTCTTCTTATCCGAGTAAGTAATGTCCTGGACTATAATTATACTTGTATTTCACTGCATCTCGCTAAAAAAAGGGATACACAAGTTATTCCGCAGCATATAATACACCGCGCAGGGTTTTTAACTTTAATATTTTTGTCACAAACATTTGCCAGCGATATCACCACGTTGACACACACATTCATAACGGAAACTCTTTTATACTTATCATAGCGGACACCACCGGGATGTTATCTCAGCCGGTGGCCGTATCGGCGGTATCAGCGCCCTCGCTAAATATCCTATTTGTTCTGCAGGATAAATTATATTTATTTACAGACATGCATGCACCGGAATCCATACGGATTCCGGTGCAATATCTGTAAATATTGGTAACACGTGAAGCGTAAACTTCGAGAATATTTTAAAGAATATTTATACAAATAACAAACATACTAAATGAAATAAAATTAATTATTCCTTGATTACTAGACTTTTACAAAAGAAAGTAAGTCAATGAATGGTAGAATATCGACCACTGGTCGGTTAATAATACAAATGATAGTCATAAAACAGTGAGCATTGTTTATTAAACTTACTAACTCTATGTTGCAAAAGTGAATGGCAGTGGTGCTACGAGACACCCTAGACCATCCTCCGTCGATCAAATTAGTGACTAGAAAAGCGATATTAAGATTACCGTAATCGAAGATCGAGCATACTTAACGGAGGAACCTATAACGCAAATTCCTCAAACAGGAATGCCGTCTTCTGTAGGCGCTTCTTTCTCTACCCCTAGATTATTTATTAGTTCTTTTCTTTTGTGACTTCTAATGACATGAACGAGCACAACATTTTCCTGCTTTTGATGGTGTTCATGTTGTTTCTTTTATATATATACTAGGGGCAAAAGTAATTACAAAGGCTAACTCAAACTATTGTTAGTAAACGTGTACATTTCTTAGCCGGAAAAGGTGGCTACAAGCTGGACTTGGTAACAAAGAACACGGCGATATATTAAACGAAGTGACGGTACGGCCATTGTTCGTGGCTGCTCTTCCAACTTCCGCCTGACCTGGTTAGTTCGACAACGCAACACTAGTTTATTAATGCGCCCCGCTCCACTCGCTTGACTCTCATTATTTACAGCGTCTATTATCGCCCTCATTCATATGCTAACTAAACATTACAATGTGTTCTCATTCAATTAAAACTGGTAATTTAGCAGACAGGATATTCGAAACACTATCAGATCTAAAGGCTAGCTTACCGTATTTAAAGTTAAGTTAAGTCGCCTAAGATACAAGTAATTACCGACGCCCATAAACATCCGCAACATCAGAGGAACTGCAGACACGTCGCCGGCCTTTAATGAAGGAGTACGCTCGCTTCTTAAAGGACCCTAAGTCGTATTCGTTTGTGGCGACAGAAAGATCATTCCACAACGCGGTTGTGCGAGGCAGGAAATTTCGTGAAATCAATTAAGATGGTGTGGTCATACTAGACTAAAAGGAGGAAAGTAATCTGAGAATTTTCGATAATCATTTGACCACTCTTAGCCGGTTGTTGATCACACTCAAATTGGAAGGCTCGTTATAGAGGACGCCACTTCTGTCGTTGCGCGATAGTAAGACGGGACGTCTTGTTGCTGTCCTTGTCTCTTACTGTCTATAAACAATCACGACATACTCTTGCAATAGGTTTTTTCTTTCTATTTCAATTTCAATGACATTTTATAAAAAAAAACAGGTACCATGACATTTTATCACAAATTTGAGTATCAAATATGCGTTGTCAAAATAAAATTTGTCGTGAGTCGGCCGCTAAAATGGTATAAAAAATCAACGGCTTTGCATTAATTTGTCTTCAGTTAAATGTTAAATGAAAACGTCAATCAGTAACGCGAGACTTCCAGATTATTAAAATTCAGCAACTTAACATTATTTGTATTTATTTTAACTGTCGTATCTCTTATAAGCTATGAGTGCAACAGCTGACAATTTACGACGTGCTTAGCTTGGACTCGCTGAAGATTTTATTTTATGAGAGGAACATGAAATGTGAAAAACCTTTCGTCTTAAAATAAAATAAATAATAAGTTATAGTAAGTAAGATTCTTATTAAAAAATAGTCTGACATATACTAATTTAAGTTGCAAATAAAAATGCTGGTAAAATAGAAACGAAATTGTTACATCTTCACACGACTTTATAAATGAATGTTTCTAAAAGCTGCTGTCATTTATAATATCAACGCTTTTATTCTCAGCATTGTGTGTTTGATCGTATTATTTACAATTATTTTTATGTGTACATATGTAAAAGTAATATTCGAGTTAAAAGAGAAGTTAAAAGTTAAAGTAAAAGCCTATGTCCACTAGTGTACAATCGTTGACTGAAAAGTGTATACGCCTTTGCTGAAAAAGTAGCATATTAATATTTTACTAATATGTTACTTTATATATGTTAAAATAATGTTTTTGGTAAATTGAAATGTATCAAGGAATGTAATATGATACTCTGAAGAAAAAGAATTTCTCGACCTAATAAAGACATAGTCAAGGGACAAGTGGAATAGTAATGAAATTAGGAGCGATTGGGCAGAGGGCGAGCCGACTGTGCCGAACGTTTGTCATCCATTCACGTGGAAGTAGCTGATAACTGAACAGCTCTTGTGATTTTAAGCACGAAGTTATGCCGTCATCGCGAAACGAATATAAAGATTTAACCAATCGTACATCGTTTACTGTACTGAAGCAACCAAATATTTAATTACATTAAAATTTTACAAGAATATTTTTTATTTAATAAGGTCGATTATTAATCTTTTGTCTTTGTTTAAATATGAAATCAAACAGGAAATCACATTTCAGCCAACAATCTATACAATAAAGTATAACCAACGCGGTTTCTTTCCTTTCTTCCGTGTGACCTGGTTAGTGGGACGTCGGTACACTATATTATTAATACAGGTCGCCTCTTCGCACAGTTTCAACACTCGACTGTGTAATTAAACTTACGTCCAGTTTCTGAACGGCTGATCAACGGAAAAATAACCTGGACAGCTGTCAAGAGTCCAATCAAATATCATTAGAATTGCTAGAACCATGATCATCAACCTTTATTTCGGTTAACAAACTTGCCAAGTCGCTGTTGAACTGTAATCGAGTGCTTAAACAAATATTCTTCATCCAAACAAATTCGGGATGAATTTTTCTTAGGTATTTTACCTGTTTACTATTTAAAAAACTTGAATTACAATTAGGAAGATTTTTCTGTACAATTTTTGTTAAATAAGGTTGTAAATAAAATTCAAACATGGAACCATTTTTAAAAATGCAAATAACGATTCATTGTTCCACGTCCTCGACAAACCCAATTTATATCGAGTTGGTAAACACAGTATCCACATTAATGAAAAAATGCTAGCATTATAAAAAAAAAGCGCGTGTATCAGTGTTGCACGCGGAAATTTTCTGCGCTTTCATAGATTTGTAAAATTGCCTATGATAAAGTTAAAAGTGATGAGCTATGGGCAACCTTGGCTGCGTTTGGATTGAACAGTGATCTTTAATGACAAAGGTCTCTTTATAAAGATTCTACTGCTTGTGCTAACGCATGTGATTAACGGAGCCCAAACTGGTTTTGCATCAATAAAGGTGTAAGACAGGGCTGTGTGGCATCCCCGTGGCTGTTCAATCTCTTTATGGATGACTGTTTGAAAGCTTCTTGTTTGTTGATTAAGGCTGAGTGAGCCAGTTATAAAACGACAGTAACAACAACAAGACCCAAACTCGGACGAAGTGATTTGAACCTTCGTTCAATGTGCGCACGACAATTTGTTTCCGTGTATCGGACCGCGCATATCGGAATGAAATAAATTGTCCGCGTCAATGTTGTCATGCAAATCTCACGTTGGTACTTTAAAAAGAAGAGTAAATAGGCTGATGCTTAACTAACGCGTACCGCCTTCACGTGACAGATCTGCCATCAGATGGGATTGTGACCAAGTACTAGTTTATACAATACATTTTCTTGTTGCGGATGTCTATGGATAGCGCACTTAAAATCAGGTGATCCACCCGCTGGTTTGCCAACTTCTTCCATTAAAAAAATGTTGCTAGCATCGCCAGATTTTTCAAACCTTTGTAAAATAAGCGAAAGTCATTTGACATAGACACTAGGAATCTCTCGAATTGCAAATTAAAATTTAGAAAATAATGATTATGCGTAATCAATAGTACGTTATGTAAGCGTACGCTTTGACATGTCTCCAACATAGAGTAATTAAATAGCAATTTAGATGTAATTAATCAAGAGATGAGCCGGTGGAAAGTATTTTGTACCGGGTGCTGAATGGCGGCGTATCACGCGATTACATGAACGAAACCACTCAACACAACTGCGATATCTCCCAACACAAAGCGCACGAGATTTCAATGAGCTAGTAAATTTTTGTTGTAATAATCATGACGGGAATATTTTGCGGAATAACTTGTGACGACTTTAAAATGCAAGCAGGGTCTTACCTACATAAACACAGAGAGTGAACATTAATTAGGCAGTACTCAAAAACCGGCGACAAACGTGTAAACTTAACTTTATAATAGCAGTAATTTTATTATATTCTAATTAATTGTACAATCCAAATATAAAGTTATTGTTATTATCCTAACCAAAGAGACATTTATTGTAAACAAACAAAAAAAACTTTAACTGCAACCTAGAGTCATTACAGCAGATAGTTACTACTACCGCCATCTATATATTACAATAAAAACATACTGTTAACATACTTTGGTGACACAAACTCTCATTTTACAAATCAAACATGTAATCTGAAGAAAAATTATGCAGCATTAGCTGATGCTGTTACTTTTGTATTTTGACTGACTGACAAAATATCGAAAGAAAATGACGAGCAGTTGATTGACACAGCATTGATCACAAGTATCGTAATAATGATAATTTTGTTACCTCCAGATCCCTATCGCCGCCTCATACAAGGACAAAATTAATATTACAGTATTAAACTGCTTAAAGCTTTTTAACCGCAATCGTTCCAGTTGCAATACCCTAAACCGCACCAGGGTTAATCGAGATGATTGCTTCGTGGTGACCTGAATTGCTTAGGGTATCTGTGGCAAAGGACACGGTACATGCGTCGTTATTACTAGTAATTAGGAGGCTAAACGTTCTGTTACTTCGGTAGCATATTCTTGTAATATTGAAATCGTTTCGTTTTTATTAGAAATTGACAATACATTTTTCATTTGCAATGAGAACATTTATATAGTGTATGTGTGTGTGATTGATTTTATAGGTTTGGGTAAATGAATGAATAATTGCAAACCTTAAGTGACAATAGGCCGGATACATTGCGCGCAGAACGGAGGGTCGGTCGCTAGGTCGATGCAGTGTAGGAAGCAGGAACTTACTGGATGATGGTGGCAGAAAACATTCGAAAGGAAATCCTTGTGGCGATCAATGAGACAGGGGAAAAGTCTTTGATAGTGGTAGAGTCAGCAGTAGCAATAGCTCTTAGATAGTTAGCACTTGGAATGAGTGAGGTGCCGAGGGCCTTCTTTCGTGTCCATCCCTACCTCCAATTCCTTCCTCACCCATCCCCATTTTTGTTAAAACAAGCCCAACAATCCTTACGCAACTCGCGTAATTGATGCGTATATTTGATTTTGTGAATGTGTGATCCATTTGCTAGTTTATATCTTTACTTGTAACCTAGCTATGAGAGCACCTCACTAGGCTAGAAGTATCTGCGAAGAAGTTTGTTATTTAATTCCGTCAGCATATTTGTTATTTTCTAACCCTTAAAAAACCTCAAGCTTATAAATAATTTGAGCAAGTTGGAAATCTCATGAACTAAATTCCTGGCTTGCTTGCCCTCCGTACACTTCTCAAGTTTTATGATTGACGCTAATTGCGTCTCCCACTTAGCATCTCGGAGAAGATTTAATATTTTCACCATATTCATTAAATATACTGCCAACTTAGAATACTTAAAGGTATAAAGTTGTATAACACTTCACAGAAATATATCTATTATTATAAACAGGGCTGCGACGTAGTACAGGGTTAAGCTCCCAAAACTTTGTGAACTAAGTAACGAAATAAAATATTATTTGAGCGTAGTAGTCCCTATCAAGTATTCTAGTGTCACTCAATAATGTACTTAGCCGACATATAATTACAAACAACTACATTAGGATATAGTAGAAATGATTGACAATGGTATGCGACGATAGACTATGTATTGCTACTGGCAATCGTTTCTTTAACGTTTACCCTTGTGTTGCCGGTCGAGGCAATAAGATATTCGCTCTGAACGATCTGTACTGATTCCCATAACAGCTGGTACTACTACTGACCCTACCATTGTTCTGCTCGTAGTTCAAGGACATATCCCGGTTCAATTCTCACAAGCCATACTTTTTCTGAACCTCAAAACTCAAAGTCTCTTATACTTCTTAACAACAATAAAAAATAGTATCAAAAATCATTTTAGTTGTTCGCTATTACCAACACATGTTGGACCCCTCTAAACAAGGTAACTGATAGTGTACATAAGCTTTTATGTTATACACTAATTGCACCTCGCACTTAGTATCTCAGAAGATTGAACCGTAAACTTTGTCCGTGATTAAAGCTATAAAAATGTTGTAAAGGAAAGTGAAGTAAAACTGAACTTTAATGATCACACTGGCAACATTAACTTTTTGTGTGGAAAAATAAAGATCGTGATTAAAAGAACGTCCGATCGCTTAATTGAAAATATGTATTTTAGTATTTTTATAGATGAGCCGAACTTTTACATAAGAACAAAAATACCGTAACAGCAGTATTACGGTATTTTTATACACGATTTACCAAAGAAAGACGTATGGTAGAGGTTTATTCTTCTATATCTCCTCTTTCCATCTCCTCAGGAGAGATGAACTTAGTGGCAAAGAAGGCGAAGGACTTGCAACGCATTAGTAAGGCCAGACGCGCATTAGGCACTACGAAGTTTTTGCGCGTGGCGAGACAATCTACGGCATTATGACAATAGTTAAAATATCAATGTTACAAAAAAATATCAACCGCCGCAGCACGAACAATATGTGACGTTACAGATGATTCGCCCCTGCGGTAATTTTGTCGCTCGTTTGCGTAATACCATAGATAAATTACTAACTACTTACTAATCTGAAGTTTTTCGTTAGTGCACGCCTGGTCTTTTTTCCCGATTGTTGTGTGTTAAGGTGCGGAGCATTTTGAGAGATCATGGTGAGTGAGAGAAGTGAACCACCTTCACACCGTCCCATTCATTATCGGGTTATCACTAAATTTTATTTTATTTACTTCTAATCCTATAAACCAAAATTCATGCCGACGATATCTTGTATGTATAAAACAAACACTGACTGACTATGTCAACGCACAGCCCAAAGTGTAAAGCCCAGAGACAAGAAAATTTGCTCAGAGATTTCTTTTATTCTGTATAGCACTAAGAAAGGATTTTTCTAAATTCACCCCTAAAGGCCTAAAATAGGGGACGAAAGTTTGTACGGAGAAACTACTAGAATAGCTAAACTTATGATAGAAAAATCAATTCTTTGCTAGCATCATTTTATAGTTAGAGATTTGGAGAGCTATTAAGTTATCGGCTGTTTCCACATCAATGGATAACAAGCGCGCGGGACAACCTTAGGCCCCCTCGCCATTTGCCCCATCTACAATTTGTTACTATTCCAATATTCCATTCCCTCTCGTGTTCCTATTCATTGTGGAAAACTATTTCTTTGACGTTATAATATACATTTTATGTCCACTCGAATCCGTCATTGGACGAAACGATAAATAATCTTTACTTTGGGTCTTTTATCTGCGCGCTTGTGGTCCTATGAGGTCAAGCTGGTCCAGTCGTCCATTAGCTGTTTTACTGCTTTCAATGTCACTGTTAAAAATCTCAGTGAAAGCTTAAAATCCTCTATAAAAAATCGTTACATAAGTATTCATGCCCGTAACCTAGAGATTGCAGATTTCCGTTTGATACCGCTCCCGCTTCATGTACATCCTACATACATGCTCATCGGTTGCTGGTTCTCCTTGCATCACCTTTTATGTCACTCATTTGATCGATATGAAATTTTTCTACGACGGACCAACCAACACTGCCACTCTGCAGCATAGAATTGTCTTGTCGCTCTCTCTCAGTTCATCCTTCAACATGACCGAACCGAAAATGAATATAAAAATATACCAAAAATACTTCTTTCCTTGTTTACTTACAAGCCATAAGGTTAAATAAAAAGAATAATATAAATTGTTTGATGTTTACTGAAGGCGGTCAAATGTTGCCATGGGCATCTTTACAAAGCTCGATTATTGCTTTAACAAAGACCACGACTTTGCCTCGCAAACACACCGAACAATTAAATTCATTCGAGAAATGAAATTCCCTTTTTAGTACGGTTTATTGGACACAACAATATGTTACTTTTGTTTTAAATATATCCCTTTTCCGTCTTCAAAACTTTACTTCCCTTGTGTTATTCATTCATCAGTCACCTTCCAGAAATTCACTGCACGACTTTCTAATAGAATTGTTAAGATTTCTTAAACATTACTGCATTTGGTCTCTAATGAAAATAGGAAAATAATTATTTGTTGACTTTGCCCTAAGGTCTGCTGTCTACTGTTCAAGAATCTTTTGGGGTGAACAGCATTACAGCATTACACTAAATCTTAACAGAAAACGTTGCCCAGGGATCGTGAAATACACCTGTTATCTGGGTTCTCCAAATTTATAGATAGTCTCTGCAACCGCTAAGCGAATTCAGCACACATATCGTAATAACATAAATCAATACAAAATTGATATAGAAGAGCGTATGCTAATATTAACTCAAGTATAATTGCCGACACAAGTCTTGTTTGATCTTCAAAACACACACGAAACCGTGCTCGGAGGCGTTAGTGTTAGAACTCACGTAAATCGCTTGTATTTGTGCGGAATATCCAATTTTGTTTACACTTCCGAGGATGTTTCATTTGTAAATTGTATCAGATTTGTAAATAAAACTTGTTTTACGCAACTGTACAGATTCCGACAATGAAACATGATGACAAATAAAATCAGGCATGAGTCAAACATTTAGTAGCGTTATAAGGTAAATTCGGTTTTCTTTCTGCGCAATCGCCTTTCTGTCTACTGGTGACGTTGTATTGCTAAATTATATTTTGCGTTTTGTCTGATGTACTCATCAATAATATATGTAATATGATTTAATTACTTATAAAGTCATTCTTTAGCTTAAATAGCTTACGTCGCCCCTGTACTCCAAAAACTGCGACTAAGTGTTGTAGGATTGGGCCAGCTCGAACACAGAGCAAGACCAGTAGCCGCCTTATGCCATAAAAAAACTAAGCACTTACTACTTTTTTAAATTCTCCACTGAATTACAAGCAAATCTTGTTTAGATTCCACATTACCTTATTTCATTCCCATCTCTTTATCATGCTAATCTCAACAGTTCACAAAGCCTCTGTAAATCCTCTTATTTTTACGGATTGATTACGAATAATCTGTTTTCAGGGGCATGGTCAAATCAATACTACTTCAGTAAGCCTTCCCAAATGGCCGGCAGCCCATCTGCGATTCCTCTTGTGTTGTAATCACTGAACATTACGCGGCTCGCTGCTCGTGTTTCCATATCCTATGAATGTCTTTCGATAGCAGATTAAATAAAATAAAAAAAATATGTTACTGCAAGGTGGTAAATTCATATGAAGTGGATTTATACGAATTTATTTAATTATACGTAATTTTATAACATAATTCCTTTGATTAAACAGTTCTATTTAATGTTGAACTATAATAATGAAAACGGTCGGACAAGTTCCGGTAAAACCAGACCTCCATTGAGGAGGACTCGGACGGATTAACTTTGAATATAAAAGTACGTTCTTATCTATGTTATCTGAACTCGACTGTTTAATGCGGACCTGAGAGAGATTAGCGTCGAGGGGTCATCGGTACGAGGATCTTGAGGTAAAGATTACTTCGAATTTATTTATTAAGTGTACTTCAACATTTATTTTTTTGCGTAGCGTATGCTAAAGATAGAACGGTCACATATGTACATTATATATTTAAATAATCCTAACTAATATTATAAATGCGAAAGTTTCTAAGTATGGATTTATGGATATTTGTTTCACGCAAAACGGCCGAACGGATCTGGATGAAAGTTCACAATTTTTTTTGTTTTTTTTTATGCGGATATGTTCCAAAACGGCTACCCGGGTGGATCACTCGTAAATATACAAACTTTAGAGTTTATTTATAGACGTTATACGAGTATGTAACATTAATGCATTCATTTATCATTTCTAAATAATTCATCTTTACTCTGAGTAAACTTTTTCTTCACCCTGCCCTCTTCCCACTTTTTTGAGTGTCGGCATAGTATAAACGTCGTCCACACAGGTTTTGGCTAAACTTGTAGATTTTATTGCCTGCCTGACGTCAACTTTCGTCGGGCATGTATATGCTTAAACTTGATTGAAAATGGTTCATGACCATGTTTTGCATGTTTCGCAGTCCGTACCCCCTTAACTGTTAGGCTAGTGTCGCTTTACTCTAAGTAAACTGATATGGTGTTACATGATGTAACTATTTACAATAAGATATTAATTAAGTACTCAAACCCATAATCCAGAAAGGTTGGCAATGATTTCGGGTTTCAGAGTCCCGGCACAGTTCCCTTGCTTGTTTTACATCTAGCCATTTAAGCCCGTTGGTTACAGGTCACAGGTTATAATTTTTTTTTGATACCGTGTATTCATTAGAATTCAAATTTTAACAGTGGTAGAGCCCGCAACACCAACATCTTTGGCTCGAATTGGCCGGCTATTATTAATTAGTTAGGATTATAACTTAATTTAGTATTAAGTCAATATCAAGGTCTATGATAACTTTAAATTAACTTACGTTGTAGAATACAGACCGCATTTACATTTCAGTCTCAAACAGAACGTTGTCACTTGTGAATGATATACGAGGCGCTGAAGTCGCTCTCAAGTGTCGACCACTCGCTTTAGTTTGCCCCACTAACAAATCCAGATCAAACTTCTCTCTATTGAATTAATTAAATGAAAATATAAAATGTATATTATAAAGTTTCCAGTTCTTAGACGTAGTGTTGACGATTACAATAAAACTTTATCCATCCTTCCTTCCTCCCATATCACTATATTTGTGAAAACAATTCAGAAGCATATAAAATGAAATTTAAAAAATATATATAAATACACATGTATAACTGTGTAAGAATTTTTTTTGTGTCGAACTAAATGACTGAAAACAATGATATTGTAGCACAAAAAGTAGCATATATACCATTAGCGGTCGAAAAGTGAAGACCCGAAAGCGTCCTAACTAGGACTCTTTTTCTGTAGCCTACGTCATTACATTTACGCTTAAGTGACAAACACTAGCTGTCATCTTTTTTCTTATTATTATAACGGTATCCTTTATACACCGTTTTGCATGTGTGAATGTTGCTGTCACTGGTGTCACTTACTATGAAACACTTTTGATCTGCAAATTTCTTTGAATAGAACATATCTGTATTATAAAATAATGAAACTGACTGTAAACGTCAAAGTTAGTCATACAGGCCGAACCTTTTGCCCCATCGATCGTCCGCGTTCTAAGAGCAATGTGTCAGGATCATTGCTACTTTTTTGAGGGTAAAATACACATACATCAGCTTTCCCAAGTTGGCGTTGAATGCCCTATTCCGTAAAGCTCTGTCTTGAATCGTGTTTGCAGGAAAAAGGGTACACGATGAATGATAACTCAAATGTGTCAAATACAGCAAAACTTGGCGCTCCCAGAATAGTCGAGCACGATTGTACTACTTTTGGAATAGATTTAACTTGAGTTACTATCAGTATATAAGAAAGAAAACTACAACAAAAAAAATGTTGGCATATAAAAAGTTCTACACAAAGTCCACAATCTAGATATGAAGCTCATCTCGTTATATTTTACTTGACACTCTTATCATAATATTCTAACATGGACCATTAATCATCTCCCACTAACAATCCTAAACGTGGCTTCAAAGTTCAGCCGAGACGCGGCAAGTTGTTCAACTAATCCCAACCGTTTACTGCAACTTAATACGTACTATGAATAACTAAAGTCATTATAAAACATTTTGTCAGTAGGTACTAAACAACTAACTAACAAGTTACTATGATACTTAGAAAGAGTTGGTACTTTTATTACCGAAAGATATTTTTGAACTCGACTATAATTTAGCACTGCGCCCGCTTTACTGGACGGTAGCAACAGCTTTTGTATGAAAGGGTTGTTTCCACTGTGGACCGTGATACTACGACCCAATACAAATATAGAAAGAGGAATTTTTGCCAGACTTACAATAGGGTAATATTTTTCGCGGGTCTATTTGGTAGGGGAAAATTATATTTTCCTTTGAACAAAAGCAAATGCGTCAGCGACATTTATTTTTCTTGTATTAATAATAATTATTCTCAGTACGTATGTATGTCTGTTCTATTGTGACCTTGTAGCCTGAACGGCATGTTGGTATACTTCTGCGTTTGGTATGCTGCAGCTAGCTCTGACTCTATTCTAGTAGTGTCTACATAACATACGCGGATCTATAGATTCACAAAACAAAGAGTATATGAACAACACACAAGAAATTCATTAAGCAAATTGAAATTACGACAGCCGAGAAAATGAAATGTTTACTCCAGTATTAATACGACAAACACGAATCTCGGCTCGGATGCTCTCCGGCCCAAATAATTATATTGTGCTACCATTTCCTGATTGTTTAAGGGCTTGTCTAAATTCTGTTTGGATTGAATATTAAATTCTGTTTACACTAATTTTCAACCTTTTATGCGTTTTATAAACCCTACCACGTTTATATAATGCCCTCAAGCAGTGGCGGATTATGGTTTTCAATCCGTTTTGGGTTTTACCAAGGTAAAAACTAAGCACGCAACATTTTATAAGGTTTGAATCAGAAAAAGGTATTGGTGAAAAGGCAAAAAAATCGCAAAGTAATTTTGATGACTTTGGGGGGGAGGGGGGCCTTGGCCTACTACAACTTACTTCTGCTTTCTACTACATACTTCTAGTTCACGCCTGCCTTCTGTGAGTTATTTCACCGGATCGATCCGGACCATTTATTACAATTGACTACGTTCATTTATACAAAAAATGCCCAAATATTTGCTTCAAATGAATGAATGAATACCGAATATTGACTCCGTAAACACATTTCGGTCATAAATTCATATTCCTTATCTAATTTAAAACTCTGTAATATATATATATATATATATATATATATACATATATATAAATTGGTTGAAATATTGGGATAACTGTAAAGACTGTTACAACATTACAACTGAAAAAAAGTTGATGCCGACCCAAGCGAAGCCGGAGAGAGTCGCTAGTGAAATATATAATTAAAAAGAAACCGTGTGTTCTACAGCATACAGCATCATGTCATATGATGCTTCCCAAGGTGAGAACTATTACCCAACTTAAGTTACTTTTCAAGCTGACTTGCCATTTATGAAGCGTTTAGTTTCAGCAAAAAGATTCAAGCTAGCAGCGCGTCTTCGATTCAACGTGAACGCGATAAAAAGATTTAATAGCATGAACTTCGCCGTAAGTTGTGCTTAGTTTAGAATAACTTACACAAGCTGTTAGCACTTACATTTTTATACTTTGACTGGCGACTTAACGTCACTTGGAACTGATCATTTTAAGTGTAAAAGTATCTAAAATGTACTCTTTTCTTTGCCAAAATTATTAAAAACATAACAACAAAAACTAAAATATACGTCATGTTTTATAATGTCTCGTATATTGCTAATTATACGTTAACAAAATTCTTCAACTTTACCCTTATGCGGAGGAATTTTAACCGCGCGTCACGACCTGATTAGTAACGCTGGATAGAATTTAAAGCATCTTCTCTTTGATACATATTCAGTTACGTAACTTTTATTAAAAGGAGGCAGGCAGATTTCCTGACTACCCCCGTACATTGTTAATGCTCCTGGCTGTCATGTTCGTGACGTAATTGGCGAGGTTGCATAGAAAAAGTTTCCTGTCTATTCCCTGCCCTGTCCATTAAAAGCAGGCAACGCATCTGCAACTCATTAGTTTGCTGCGGATGATATGGGTACCGGTTACTTAATATCAGGTGACCTGCTTGCTCGTTTGCCGCCTTCTTTTATACAAATGAATTAAATTCTCTATTATTTAGTTAGCTATATATTTAGTTACGGATCGGTTACGGAAGGTTCCAGCGCATTATCAACTTGCGGGAGTAATACACCTCCGTACTTTTGTCCACCACGTATCTTTACAAATATTATTTTCACGAAAGTAAGCATTATATTAATCACGGCATTTCTATTTTTAAAATGTAAATGACAATTTTATCAAAACATCGTTCAACGAATAAACTTTCAGAGGGTTTTCATTAAAGCCCTTTCAAAGCTTTTATTTTTGTGTTTAATAGAATCGGCTCGTTTGATGTCCTTCCTTTTGAATACCTTTTTTATTATAAAAATATCAACTTGAGTAATATATTTTTAATATTTATTACATTCATAATTATAAACATTTGTATTGAAATTTAATTGTAAATGGTATTCAATAATATGCTGATAAAATAATCTGTAATTACTAGGACTTAATCGAATCGAGTTTGTACGGGTCGCAGAGCACATACGGCATACAAGATATTTTTCTAGTGTGATTATTTAACCATTAGCGGTAAAAAATGACGAGGGAACTTTGTTTTATAATTAGAAGTAATCCGCATATTTATACTCTTCTTTGTCCGTTTGTGTGTCGGTGTTAATGTACTTGAACTAAAAACTATACCAAAAGAATAAAGAGGACAATACGAAAAATGTACTCCTTATTCCGATTGAAATATAATGTAGATTTCCTATATGTTTCAAGTACAAAATTAGTCATTAATCATCCTCTCTTTCGACAAGTAAGGTGCTACCAGAGGCTTTGTTATCCAACAAACGAAAAGGAAATTAGGTTAAGTCCCCATCAATCAACATGGACGTTTATAAGTCAACGCCAATATCTACTTACAGTTTTTGTGTTTTGAATCATTTATTACAACGAATAAAAAAACATGCTTACCCGTAAGAGACGTGAAACTTCTTAAGAAGTAAAGAATTAGACACTCCATTCAGTGTATTTAGCCTGATTGGCGAGAGGGGATGAATGAGAATAGGAAATATCGTTTTTCTGTCTATCACTTCCTCTATGCATAAAAGGTGGGCAAAGTCTATACTCTCGTATCTCATCTTATTAGCTTCCTGCATATCTCCGGGTAGCGGTCACTTAATATCAGGTGAACCGCTTGCCCGTTTGCACATTATCTTATTCTATCGTTTCATAGTACTCGCCTACGTCATTTACGTCAGCTTAGATGTAATAGCTTTAACTGTCTAATGATTTTTAAGATAGATTTTGCTTTTATTAATTTCAAAAGGTTCTAGAATGGCCGCCACAGATAGACGCAGCGGAAGTAGGACTCTGGTCAATGTTGCGGGAGTTAACTGTATGAGGGCGGAAAGGGCGATCTTTGTGGCGATCAATGAGGAGGCCAACAGTGGACAAGCGCCGACTAAGAAGGCGTCGACTACTACACAAATCTTTTATACACTGGAATGGAATGAGTAATGTATCTTGCTACTTAGTCTATAGTTCGTTGATACTCGTATAAAAAAGTCACGCACTACAAATTTGTCCCTCACAAAGTGCTCGGATTTACGCAATTTAGAACTCGAAGACAAGACAACACACGCATTTGTGTGCCTTTGTTGAGGACCTACGAAAATATACCGCGTAGTGTTTTAACATGGACTTAACGAACCGCAAGGATGACAGAAGATTTGTTTCTAGATAGATCTCTTTTGTTTCTGGTATTGCCTTTGTTTTTTCCCAAATAAATATTAATTCGTTTTCTTAAATAAATATATTTTTCATTATTAAATAATAATAACCATTAATCGTAAATAGTCTCAGAACCAAAATAGGTTTTAGTTGCGTATATAAAAAAGATGCCATTAAACTTTAGGCGACACTAGTAGCGTATATACTTACTGTACGTAGTTTATATAACTTGTTCCAAATCAAAATGGAACGTTTATAAATAAACAAATACGTGGCGGCCATTACACTTTATATTTTCATCGGAAATGTTGTAATTTTGTAGAAATCGTGAGATAAAGTCGAATTATATAATATGGATAAACACAAATGTTAGAATAACAACTAAGGTGTACTCTTTCTTTAACATTCTCTGGTTAAAACTTTGAAACGCCCCATGTAATGATTAATTAGAAATTATTCTAATGATCAAGACTAAAAATGATTCTTTTTAACGACTTACTCATAATTAAAAAGATTGTTGACTGAGTAAACTTTACAAAGTATAAAATCCAATAGAAATTAAAACAAAGCCCTTCAAAAAAAAACTCAAACAATTCGTTGGTACGAACCCTAAAAAACCAATTTGCGCAAGGGTTGTTGACCAAAGTCGGTTTAATGAAAAAGCCTTCGGAAGCAACATTCTTGTCTCGCCATTTTATAAAATCAACGTGAATGAGAAAAAAAGAGATTGACTTTTTAATTACTTCTGTGATGAAGGCTCGTCCACCTGAATACTTAACCTCTAAAAAAAACTTGTACTGTGATTTTTGTCCAAAGCATTCAATTAGAGGAACAAAGTACATAGACTTGAATCTTGAGACTCTTGAGTCGTAATGCAATCGGAACATATGCAAAAAAAAACAACTTAAATATAATTTCGGTTTAACAGCTAAGATGACCTCACTCTGCTCTTGTACAAGAAGAAATGGTTCCAGTATCACGTTTAAAATAATGCCAACACTTATTTGAAATAAGATGTATGGTTTTATAGAATTTGATTTGGAAAAGCCTGAATTTGATTTTTAAGGAGGTCAATCTTGTATACAAAAGTACTAATTTGATTTTCTTAAAACCGAACTTGATTTGCAGACAGCGTTGTGAATTAAATAACAATGTGAACGTCTTCTTTACATTGCTTACTTACCTTTTATCCCGAAAATTAAACTATTCCCGATGTACATAAAACCTTCATTATAATGTTATGTCGGTTGATACATGTTACCTATAATTCGAAGTTATGACACGCGGAAAATGAAAAACGAATGCGTGCTGTGGACAACAGTTAGTGAGTAATAAACATTGATCGCAGATGGTCGATGGGGACTTAATATTTTAGCAGGGCGGTTATTAACGACACAGTGTAGTAAGGCCTTCCAAAAGAGGAACCGACGACCTGGTAAAGATTGCGGGAGTTCACTGGACAAGATTATACTTAACATAGAACCTTCATAATATCTTCCGAAAGGTATGACACTCACTTTTCATTCAGGATTATAGTAAACATAAACAGACCCAATGGTAGCCTTTTTAACCAAAATAAATACCGAAGTTGACTTACGCCGATATATTTTTTTAATACTAAAATATAATAGCCGGCCACAACAATTCGCTTTTACCGGGTAAACGAATTCATTCGGATTTATCACCAAATAGATAAATGGATACCAATTTTAACCAATAACTCATTGCAATTGATTTATAAGCGACTTTTTTAAAGATAAATTGTTGTGTTTTTATTAGTCTTCATTGTTATGCGGTTTTGTTTATTTATTACTAGCACTCCGCCCCGGCCTCGCTCGGTTAGCACTAGTTATATGGATCCATCGCTAACAAATGACACAGGAACTACCCTCTAGGCCAATTTAAGCATTTCCTGAAAATGGCATCGAAATTGGTCGTACCGTTTCGGGGCCTATATGGAGCTTAAATACAATCATAGGACTTGGTGACACTCGTGTTTTTTTAAATAAATACGGACTTTTTTCAGAAAAAAAAATGACTTCACCTCCGGTTTATTTTCAGAGCCGAAATTTTTAATAAAAAGTGTTAAGTTAGGACAGTCAAATAATTAATGGGCTTTTGGAAATAATAAACGGAATCTTCATCGAGCCAATGAAATTGAAGCTATAGCAAAAAGTGTAAAGCAAGATCACAAACGCTACTCAAAACATAAGTACATGAAGAAAATTACAGATAACCCCTTGTAAGAGTTAATTTTCTGAGACTGAGAGACTGTCACATGCACACGGGCGACATTGTATATAGATAGATTAAACCAATAAGAGTTAAAGTACAATTTTTTTATAAGTAACAGATAGTTCGTTTATTACAAAATGGTTTTTATAGAACTGACGTATTTTTACGAGATGTTAGGCCCAAAGTAACAATATGCTACCGATCTTTGAGCCGATTCATGACGAACCGCTACGTACAGCACAAGACGGACGTATGGTCTAAAGACGATCACATTTTTAGATTTAGAATTTGCTTTCTTCCATTACCAACGCTTTCTTTAAACTATGTCACAATACGGCTCTGTGGCTCGAATCTTGCTCAAAAATTGTGTTTTTAATACGAACGCACCTTACTTACAAAGTTAGGTTAAAAAGAAAGAAGATTTTGCCCTGTTCAAGCTATGCCAGCTGATAGACGTGATAAAGGTATTGAGTCGTCGTCGCCTCCAGTGAAGGAAACACTCGAAAAGTGAAGAACACAACATGTCTGCTAACCGCTGCTGCTTTCTTAAAGAGAAGATAGACAGAAACCTTTTTTTGAAACAACACGATCTTACCTCAGTAGAAACCCACGGTAAAAGTGGAACTGATGCAGACTGCAGATATGCACACGAAAAAGAATCTGTAGTCTTAGTCCTTATTATTTACCCAATTTTGTCGAAACCTTTGAACTTTGCACAAATTTGTGTTAGGTTTCAAGTTTTATTTCGAAGACAGAGCCACCATCTAAAATGATTTTTTTTTGAGAACATTTAAACAAAACATTGCCATCGTTCGAAAGGCGAATCCATACAGAAGTAATTCAATTATAATTTGTTACCCAATATTCAGCCAGCTGAAATGTCAAAGCTCGCGACGATTCATTTTTGTAGGCTTTTTCCTGAATTCGGCCATTAATGTTTTTCAAATACCTCGAGTATAATACTGAAGTATTTACAAAAAAATATTTGCTTAACTTATTTTTTGATTGTTAATTTATCTGTTCTATTCATCTCTCACATAGTGGCAACGTAAATGAAAAAATGTACGTGTCCCCAATGAAATTTGCGATTACAATATTCCAGTTAGGATAGGATAGGGAAAATAGGTATCCAAGAAAAAAATTTGCAAAGATTATACAGACAGTTACAAAAACTGAATAGATAATTTTTCATGACCTGTTAATTTGTAAACAAATTCATTCACAAAACGTGTCGTTCCTTGGTATAAATACGCAGTTAAAAAGAAAAAATACTATTGTTATCTCCGGGGTTTGAAAATGTTTTCCATATGTAACTATTATTCGTCTATATTATTCTGGAACGTTCTGTATGTAATAATTTTATAAATAGAAAAAATACCCAGTGAAATAGGTGTTTGCAGCTAGTTTAAAATAAAAACCTAAAACAGATTCGCTTCTAACATAAAAATTAATATTAAAAAAGGCTTAAACATTTTTCAAAAGCAAATTCCACAAAAGCTGAGTTCGATATAAAAGATAACGGGTCTCGTAAAGCAAATGCGAACAAAAACCAAAGTATTTGTTTCTCTGCGCACGTATGTTTCTATTTATTTTCATACGACTGCAAACAACAGTACTAATTTATCTAAAAACAAAAAATACGCATTTAAAACAAGTGATAACAATAAATACAGCTCGAGCACAATATCATGAATACTGAGACGGATGACGTCACAACGGCATCGCTGTACATGTTACAAAAAAATCACGTGGAAGGTTTCATGGAAAGCGAATGCCTAAAACTCTTGAACTATATGTATCCAAGGATTCACGTGATAGTCACTTATGGGTAGACTTCATACTACTGGTTTAATTCTAAGCTTGTGAAGGAACAAAGTTAGTAAACATACATTAATAAAAATATATCGACGAGGATGGGATTCGAACCCACGCGTGCACAGCACATTGGATTAGCAGTCCAACGCCTTAACCTCTCGGCCACCTCGTCGTCTATATGTACGTATAAATTTACATATATACATCATCTGTTATTTACTCGGGACCTATATTTTATGTTACTTAATATATACATTTATAAATCACAAGTGGCTGGCCGAGGTACTTCTAGGGCTCACCATAAGCCTTAAATATAATTCGATCTAATTGTTCTATTCTTCGTTACCACTTCGTTCCATCAGACCTCATTCGGTATGAACAAAACCCAATTATACCTAAGTAGATACGAGAGAGAACTAACGTAGGACCATTCGCGCAACCCACGCACACAAATGCATAATTTGTCGTCGAGTTTTAGATTGAGCAAATCCTATAAGCACTTGTGAGGGACAAATTTCCACTACGTGACTCTTTTATATCAACTAACCGTAGACAGAGTGGCACGATACATGTCTCATCCCTTTCCATTCTGACAAAGAATTTGTCCCCGAAATTTGTTAACTTGACACTCAAGCAAAATACGATGCGAAACTAAGTTAAAGAAATGTTGCTACGTGTCAACTACTGACGCACGTAGTAAATTGAAATAAAACTCTTCAGTGAGTTTTTAAGTTTTTTAAGATTAAGTTAAAAAGGGCATAAAAATAATAATCTTCCAAACAAATAAGAGTGAAAAAATTACACAGACTTCTTTAAAAGTTTTATTTCGTTGCATGAATGAGCCGGTTCGACCAGTGAAATAGCATGATCTCACAGAAGGCAGGCGTGAAATAGAAGTATGATTGATTCTGCGTTTCGTCTGATGAGTGAAGTGCCAGAAACCCAATTTCAGTCATTTTTCCCTTCCCATTCCTTCCTACGATAGGTTAGGGAAGAAGATTGTACGTACGTTGATGAATAGGAACAGGCAACATCATTTTTTTATATATATAGGCATTAAAATTAGTTCGGGCATGTTGAAAGGATGAATGAAGAGAGAATAACATAACAAATTTATGTTGCAAAAGTGAGTGGCAGTGTTGGTAGGGGACGCCCTAGGAGAACTTATATCGATCAGATTAATGACTTACTAAAAAGGGCGATATAAGGAGCACCCATAACCGACGAGCATGCATGCGTAGTGTATGAATGTGGAATAAGCGAGAGAGGTGTGCCAGGATCGCGCCAAATGGAAATCCATGATCTCTGCCTACCCCTCTGGGTTACGGGCTTGAGCGCATATGTATATAAAGTTAAAGGCAACGCATCTGCGACTCATTAGCTTGTCGCGGATGCCTAGCGGTTACCTAACATCACCTTCTTCCAAAAAATGGTTAAAACTGAAGGTAAAGTAGAAAATACTTTTTTGTCAAAAGTGAAGAAGGAGCAAAAGTTTTTGTTTATAATTTATTTTCTAACAAATTTATGGTGAACGTGCACGACGATTACCGGAGATAGAATTTATCCAAAATAATTTATTCACGTCCTAATTTACTAACTTTATATTACCTGTGAAGTAATCTATGTTATCTATGAAGAATCTAGTTCGTTTTACGATGCAGAAATAAACTTTTATCAGAACTAACTTGAAAAAGAAATATCAGTAGCTTCTCTAAAATATTCAAGAAAATTGCAAGATATTTTTTGTGGGAAGCATTTTTACTTTTTTATGTTTCCGAAGAGAAAAGAGATCGGTTGCCGAACAAACAACCTCTTGCTTATTATTACCGTTCATTGAGTAAGTTTAATTTTACGTGCACATACTGGTACTAAAATACTTTCACTGCGTAGTACATGAAAAACTTTCACTATACGCAGAAATTTCTCATTACATTAGTTTAGACCAATAATACATTTTGTATAACTTTTTCCTAATATCTGATCCTGATCATGACAATAAAATATATACGCAATTGGCTATATTTATAGGAGGCCTATTATTTATAGGAATATGAAAAGGAATGTGACTGATATATCAACGCACAGACAAATTTTGCTCAAAGATTTCTGTTATTACGTAGAGCACCGAAAACGGGAAACTTTGTGATGAAAAGTTTGTATGGAGAAATATGAGAAATATAAAACGATAAAAAACTAATAGTAACATTTACTCTCTGTTATTTTGGATTTTAAATGCCTTTCTAGCAAAAAAATTTACAGTTGGTTTACTTTATAGTAACTACGCTTGCGGTTGTTTAGCGCCGTAGCTAACTTTTTCAACCTTTTGTTTTAAATAATAGTTTACAGAAAATTCTTTTACGAAAAATTTTTCGTTTGCCATAAAAACTATAGAATATTTTTCTGTATCGAACCATAATGACCCACCCCGGTTTCGCTCGGGTGGCATTAATTTTGTTCATACGATCGCAACCAAACTTCACATGAACATCCGCTAGACCAATCTGAACGCTTCCTGAAAATTTCATTAATATCGGTCGAGCCGTTTCGAAGTCTAAAGGTGATGTTTGATGTTCCCTATACATACACATTTAGTCCGCAATAAACTTAAAAAGTACTGAACGTATTTACGTACGATTCTCATCAATAGAGATTATAAAGGATGTCAGATGTATAAACAATTGGGGTTTTGTGTAAATTTACTATAATATGACAATAATTGTTTAATAAGATGTAAAAGGCTTTTACAATGTTAGAATTGAGGAAAAAATCTGCACTATTACAAGATTAAAGCCGGGGCGGGTCGCAATGGTTCATGTCATAATGCTTAGAAGGTTAGGAGACTACGAGTTTTTCCTGTCGTCGAGCTATACTGTGGAAACATTACCACGTCCAGGTTTGAAGATTAAGTTATAGTCCTTTCAAGGCGTAGAACGTCGCCTTTGCGCGAAACGTATGATTTACGTAATTTAATTTTTAATCTTAACATAAATTAAATTAGACTCGTTTGCGTCTACTAGTAAAAAGTAACTTCTTATCACGCTGTATAGTTCGCAAACAAAATATTCAAATATAAATTCAAATTATGTATTCCCATAGAATACATTTCGAATGCATTTATTCCCCAGCGTCCCGTTCTAGTAATTAATGAGAAGCGGTCTTCATTCGGACAAACGGTAAAGCGGTGAGTTGCTCGGACATTGGTGTCGGTAACAGCACGCCAAAGTAATATTAAATTCCTGAAAGCAGCTATATGATAAAACATTTGAAACTCAAAACATATGTACACACTGACCACGAGCGCTGTAACGTACTCGAAGCGTGTGGAACATAAGTCTTCACCGCATGTTTTTCATTAATAGATTATTTCATGAGGAAAGTTCAGGTTTACAACTCTAAGATTTTGTGTAAATTTGGTAAATTGGTTATTGAAGAACTGGAGGAAAGTGTTTTGGTGTTTCCGTACAATTATTATGTGAGTACCTTCGACAAGAGAGTAAGTGAGCTGTTGCTATACTAGAGCGATCTTTCGACAACGACCACATTACCCCTTAACACCAGGTCGGATTGTGGTCATGTACTAGTTTATTAATTAAAAAACGTCTTATCTGTTACAAGCATGGGATCGCGATCTCACGTCGTGCTGTTTTTCAGTCACCCCTTACGTATTATATTTTTAATAATACATTTATAACAATAATAATTTTATTTTCAATTCAGCTTGCACCTAATTTACCACAGATCTTGCAACTTGCAGACGGCATAAACTATTTCAAAGTATAAAATACCTCTCACCAATCGCTCTATTTGAATATATGAATTTGAAACGCGTATAAATATTTTTATGGCGTTTTGAATTTGAATAAATATCATTGAAATTTACATAAAATAAATTGACGGTAGTATCTTTAAAAATAATTTGCTTATAATACGTATTGAAGGTTGTTAGATATCCGATTGCACGTTATTCTTATTTGTCATCAAATTGAAAACATCGTTAAATTAATCTCACAAGCAATATTATAAGCTGTCGAAAAATTGTGAACTCATGTCTAGCCTTGCGTTATGAAGGCAAAGTACAAGTAGACTACGGTGAAGATGATAATTTTGGGTATATAGAAATATGTTAGTATTGAATAGTATTAAAAAGGAAAAAACACGCTCAAGTTCCGCGATACAAGTAGTATCCATTGTTATTTAGTTTTAACACCTAGATAGCGTCATTCTTAATCTTAAACCACAAATCCTGAAGGTCATAGCAAGGATAATGAGACCAAATATGATTGCATTCTAATCGGTCCTTGATGAGTGCGCAATGTTTCAAATTAATAAATCACGTGCAATAATTCCATAACATACATACATAGACAGAATGCTAATCAAAGTATATTAAAAAGATGTGTTAAATAGGTCTTTTTTACGGTTAATTCGTTCAGTTCACAATTTGCTGACAGTTTATAATATACTTAAACCGGTTATAAATTGACGATCACAATCGGTCGGTGACAAATGAAAAAACTAAAACCACCTACGTATTTCATCTTCCAGTGTAATCTTAGATTTTACGTATGCCTAGAAGTGTTTTGAGTATTACTAAAGGCATATGTATCACCTTATATACATTAAGCATTACTCCATTCCCTTTTCGTCCTCGGCAATAACATAAAAGCGTCACGTCCGCCGATTTGTCTCCCATCGACTGTTTAAAAAGATACTGTAGAAAACGAATGGCCTAATAAAAAAGACATCTGCAAAGCGTAGCAATTTGAGCACGAATTTGCACTAATAATACAAACTTAAGCCCCCTAGCCCTCCATCCTTCCCTGATTCGCCAATACCTAGGAGTAATTTCAATTGAAGTATTATTTAGCTAATCTGCAGGACCAGTCATACAAAATCATTTAGGCTAGCTTCATAAAACATCTGTTTTTTTATAACGATTCACATTTCTGTCTAACCCTTAAAAGACCACTAAGACGTGAGAACCTACTTAAGTTCTCCTGGGGCGTTCTCTGCATCACTGTACACTTGCGTATACGTACACTTACACTTCGTCAATCAGATTAGTAACATGCATGTACACGGAGTACCCGTAACCGACGAGCATGTATGTGTAGAGTCGTAGATGTGTATGGATATAGGTGTGCTGGGATCGCACCAAATTGTAACCATGTCATCTATGCCTACTCCTAGGTGTTACGGCGTGAGCGCTGATTTATATATTAATCTAAAACATATGATTATGTGTCTCGACATCAATGCAAAAGAAGTTTTTTATTCAAGTTAAATAGTAAGTTATTAAAAACATTTGCTTCCATAAATAAGGGATCCTTTTGATTTGTTTTTACAAATTAACAAAAGAATTGATGAAAACCCCTGTGGCCTAATGGATAAGGCATCGGCCTCCTAAGCCGGGGATTGTGGGTTCGAGTCCCATCAGGGGTACATAATTGATTTTAATTTGTTTTATTTAAGTCTATTATTAAATTCTCTCCGCATACTGAGGGAATTTATTGAGCGACAGAAATGAAAAAAAACAATAAAACAATTTTGCGATTTCTACTGATAACACTAATCCGAAAACTCATTTGCACCCTCCTTTACTTTTCTTCATATCCTGCTGCTCCCCATTATTAATCATTTAGATGTTTGCAAATGTTTATGGCTGGTAATTTTCGATTAACTCTAGTTTGCCACAACTCCCCATAAGAAAATCCGCATGTATATATGAAATTGGCAGGCGTAATACAAGATTTTATTTTCATATTTCAGTTTTAAAAATCACTTTTCTTAGGTTAATACCATAGTTTTTTTATTTAGGAAGCAAACAGTCGCTTACAGAGTAGTAAAAAAACTAACGTATATTATATATGGACTTACAGTTCCATTAATTTGTTAAAATACTTTTAAATGTGCCAAAAATAATAAAAAAAGGTTAAATTAAATTAAATCCACGATTATTATCTTCTTATATATTTCTAAATTGTTACTAAAAATATCGATATCTACAAAAAAATATTATATATACATCAACACTACGCTTATATAAATTATTACAACTAAATACTGATTTATACAAAGGAATTACAAATAAACTTTTACTGCGAGAGCTGTGCTTGGTTATTTTAAATTTAATCCGTCCTAAGATGTAGCGGGAGTCTAAATAATTATTTAAAATTTTATAAAGACGGATGAGTGATCTATTGTATGATATATAGGTTGTTATTGCGGTATTCAAGACATTTTATAAACTTCTTTTGCATTTTCTCGATGCTAGTCTTATGACATTGAAAAACCGGATTCCAGATTATAGAAGCGAAATCTAAGATTGATCGAACATAACTATAATATAAAACTTTTAAGGAGTGTGCTTTTTTAAATGGTTTCGAAATTCTTAAAATAAAACCTAGTAGTCGAAACGCTTTCTTAATAATTATGTTTATATGATTACTATATGACAGCTTTGAGTCCATTGTTATACCCAAATCACGTACTGAGTTCACCCTATTAAGGGACTGGTCGTTAATTTTATAATCGAATAAAATAGGATTTCGGTTGCGGGTAGATGTAATAATAGAACACTTGTCAAGATTTAGAAAAAGCTGGTTTGCTGAGCAATATTCCAATATTCTATTAAGATCGTGTTGTAACACTAAACAATCATTTTCTTCTGATATAACTTTAAAAAATTCAGCATCATCTGCGTACATTAGGAAGTTTGTATTGTCAATAAATTTGCCAATATCGTTAACATAGAGGATAAAAAGTAACGGCTCTAAATGTGATCCTTGGGGAATACCCGATGGAATCTCCAGGATTCTCGATATATATCCTTGAGTCGAAACTGCCTGGGACCGGTTTCTGAGGTAGGAGTTTGTCCAGCGGAGTAAGTCGCCATGTATTCCGATTGACCATAATTTTGAAATTAGCAAATCATGATTTATTTTATCAAAGGCTTTTGAGAAATCAGAGTATACTATATCCACTTGAAGTTGTTTATCCATAGCATCCACTAAATGTTTGGTAAATGTAAGCATATTTGTTTCGACAGAACGTCTTTTACAGAAACCGTGTTGATTAGGACTTATGTGATTTTTTAAGCATTGCTCATTTGTTGGGTTATTATTTTTTCAAACAGTTTACCAAACAAATTAGTTTTTGAAATGGGTCTGTATTGAGATACATCATATATTTTGTCATTTTTGGGTATTGGTGTAATTAGAGCTTGTTTCCAAATAATCCGTCCTTCAATGATTTTTAAATATTATTTATAAAGGTAATGCTAATTGACCAGAACAATTACGAATAAATAATGGATGTATGCCATCGTAACCAGTATCTTTATGGATGTCAATGGTTTTTAATTCATGAAGGATAGAATTTTCGGTGATTGATACAGTACCGAAATCGACGGGGAAGTCTTGTGGTGGGCAATCAAAATCATAGGCAAAAAGGCGTGGCGGTGTCTTAACGAACACTGAATAAAAATTGATAATGAATTATGATTGATATCTTCCACAATGACGGGACTTGTACTGAACAAGCCGTGACAGAGCAATTTCGGTTACAAAATATTAAATCGAGTATTCTATTATTACCATTAAAAGAAGAATTGTATTGTTTCAGATTTGATAGACTCATAAAATCGGTCGTTAATTGAACTAACCTGTTAGTACTTGAACGTGTTATCATAGATAGATCTATATCCGGATACCAGTCCGCATGAGTCACATTAAACTCACCCGTGATAAGAAAGACGTCACTGGAGTATCGTTCTATTATGTGGTAGATATATTCAAAAGTTGTACTCAATTCTTGTTCGTGACATGTGCTATGAGGTATATACCAGGTATACCGGTATGAAGTGAGCGTCAAGATACAAATGTCTGGAACATTTGTTTAGAACGAGCCTTTATTTTTTTTTGTTTGTTTGCTATGACATCTGTGAAACATATTTAGTCTACATCAAGTCATTGAACAGACAACATCATATTTTTCATCGTGTTAAAAATGTCGAATTTTGTACCAGAAAGTGATGATTTGCAGAAAGCATTATTTTTTTGTTTTCATTTGAAGAAAAGTGCTGCAGAGTCGCATCGAATGCTTGTCGAGGCATATGGTGATCATGCTCTATCAGAAACAACATGCAAAAGATGGTTTCAACGGTTCAGTAATAATGATTTTGATGTGAGAAATGAAGAACGTGGAAGACCACCAAAAAAGTTTGAAGACGCCGAATTGCAAACGATATTGGATGGAGATGACATTTTGAATCAAAAGGAAATGGCAGAAACGTTAAATGTTGCACAACAAACAATTTCTGACCGTTTAAAAGCTATGGGAAAGATCCAAAAGTGTAGAAAATGGATGCCACATGAATTGAATGAAAGACAGATGGAAAACCGAAAAAACACTTGTGAAATTTTGCTTCAAAGACACGAAAGAAAATCGGTTTTGCATCGGATTGTTACTGGCGATGAAAAATGGATTTATTTTAAAATCCTAATCGGAAACAATCATGGGTTAATCCGGGACAACCATCAACATCGACTGCAAAACCAGATCGATTCGGCAAGAAGACAATGCTGTGTGTTTGGTGGGACCAGAAAGGTGTGGTGTACCACGAGCTCCTAAAACCTTGTGAAACCGTTAATACTGATCGCTACCGACAACAAATGATCAATTTGAACCATACATTGATCGAGAAACGACCAGAATGGGCCAGAAGACACGGCAAGGTAATTTTGCTCCATGACAATGCACCTGCACACAAAGCAAAATCGGTTCAGGATACAATCAAAACACTTGGCTGGGAGCTGCTACCCCACCCGCCGTATTCACCAGACTTGGCTCCTTCCGACTACCATTTGTTTTCATCGATGGGGCACGCATTGGCTGAGCAGCACTTTGATTCCTACGAGGAGGTCGAAAATTGGGTGTCTGGTTGGTTTGCTTTAAAAGACGAACAATTTTATTGGCGTGGTATCCACAAATTGCCAGAAAGGTGGTCAAAATGTGTAGAAAACATTTTTTTATACGAGATAGTAGCCGTCCGGATGTGAGGTCAGCAGAAGTTCCAACAGGGAAGGTGTATGATCTTCCACATTTGGAATTCGGGTGGACGATGTAACCAGTTGCGTCAGATCATAAGACAAGGCAAAGTCATGGACAGATCTCCCCGCGTGATCGGTGGTACGTGAGCCAACAATGGCCAATACTTTTAATGAAATGTTTTTTACTTTCCCATTAATAATTAGTGTTTTATTTTCACAAAATAACGCTCATTTCATACCGGTATACCTAATAAAGGCAGCAGATATGTAGATGCACCGGTTCAGCGGCCGCGCCTGTAGTATTTGCCGATCGGAGCGGGATACTTGCCCATAAGAGATTAGAAGACGCAGACACGTTCCATTCCTCGCGCGGAATGGGTTTTAATACACGACGTACTGCTATTGAAACGCCACCGCCCCTATGTGCACCGGTTAATGCTATATCCTTATCTCCACGAAAGACAACATACCTGTCGTCAAAATATTCTGAACTATGAAATTTATCATTAAGCCACGACTCAGTTATGGAGTAAATATCGTAATTATTTAAAAGAATATTTGATAAAAAAAAAGAGTGAGACTTGGTCCGTAATCCCCTTACATTTTGATAGTAAATTGTTTAATTATAGTTAAGAGCCATTTAAATGAGCAATAATAATAAAAAGAAAAGTGAATATAGGTGCATAAGGTAGAATAACTTTGCATAAAAGTATAGTTTGGGAAGCACAGCTTCGTAAGAAGTAGCACACAAAATAAAATAAAATGAAAGAAGTAGCATAACACAAAAGGGTAAAGATGTAGTATAGGTACGTAATGAGTAACATTTGAACCAAAATAAAACAGAAGAAGGTAAAAAAAATAAAGCATAGCTTCCGAAAGACTAACACACGAAATAAATAAAATGAAATAAAAAAAAACAAATCGCTAAAAGGCAAAAAAAAACAAATCGCACAGCTTCGCATAAAAAAGTAACATTCAAAATAAAATAAAATTATAAGATAAAGAGCAAAAAAAAAGAGCTTGGCAAAAAGTAATACATGAAATATAGTAAAATGAAAGAAAGAAATGAAAAGAAAAAAATCAGCAAATCTTAGAATAAAGTAATACGTGAAATAAAATAAATTAAAAATGGTATTAATTAGCAGAAATAATCTTGGATTAATTATCATATTGTGAATTTTTAGTCAATTAATGTTAGCCAAATCAAGGTCTGCTGAAATGCGTTTAATCTTGGATGAATCTGACTTTCGCATAAAATTTTGCATCATGCATCAATTGCAGTATTTTCTAGTGACAGACCGACTTTGGAGTAAATTTGATTAATAATGGTGTTCAGATCCTCGCCTTTTTTAAATGGAACACCAGAGATTTCTACATTGTTCAATCTCAGGTGCTGCTCTTGTTCATCGTAGTCGCGTCGTAGTGCTATGTGTTCGAAACGCGAATCCTTCATTATATTATTAGAGTGGTCGACTTGTTTTTGGAGTAAGCTAAGCTGTGAGCTAACATACTTTACACTATCGAGACGCTCCTCCATAGCATCAAGGCGCGTGTTTATGTCGCACCATTGTACTGCGATATTTTGCACCGTAACTGAATGTTAATTATTAATGACTTACGTCAGTTTTAATTTCCTCGAAACCACGACGGAGATCACGTATTTCTTTTAAGACATCAGCTATACTGGGTGTTCCTGAGTTACGACAAATCAAGCAACGCCTGGTGTCCTTTTTTTCAGCACGCATTTTCCGGTACTCATTCTCTGATATACCTGAATAATCTCTGATATACGAGAAATGAAAGTAATCCTTGCACTGCGTGCATAACACCCCAGTTTTGGCAAGATCAGAGTACTTTGCACAATTCATACTTCAATAAATTTGTAATTAATAATCTCTTGGGTTAATGGCGTTTCCTTATAGATTTTGCCAATGTCAAGTGAAATACATGCTAAGAAATAAATTAATTAAAAATCATTTTTTCTATAAAATAAATAATAACAATTAGAATTATACACAATAGTCAAATTTGTAATTATAAATTTATTGAAATAAAAGACGTGTGTCATTTATGACACTTGACACTTTATTTTTTATTATCATAGTTAGGGGTAGGCCTAAGAAAAGATGGATTGCGTGAAAGATAACATAACATGAGAAGGGAGTGACGACTGAAATGACGGATGATAGATTGACATGGAAGTCGAAAACTAATGCCGACCCCACATAAAGCGGGAAAAGGATGATGATGATGATGATGAGTTATTCCTCAATAAAAATTCCTATGCTAAATAAAAAAGTACGCTTTTTTATGGATGATGGATGGATAATTGTGGTAGTATACTTATACGGTTAGTCTATGATTTAATTAATTATCATTTAATGTGTCAAAGTTACAAAATCAGAGATAAGCGGTAGTCATGCTTTTTTATTTTAGAAATATGTTTACATAATAGCCTTTTTTTAATTAAATTAAATATAGTCGGCGCTACAAATCCTAAAGTTTTAACAGTTAAATTAAAGGAGTGAAAGAGAAAGAAACTAAATGCAATGTCAAGAATATGTCAGTGTCACTTCCTTTACTGTCATCAGTCATATTGACGTTTCCAAATCCAAAACTGGTAACTGGCTAATGCTAATGTATATAAGTGTATTTGATTATCTCCCTGAATAAATTAGATTTATTTATAATACTCTATAATGGCATCAACCTCCAAAGATTATTTATCAAGTAATGTTACCCATCAGGAAAATATCGATGCTGATTTGGAACCAGGGGCTTGCCCAGAAAGTATTCTCAATCCGACTGATTCTTTCGAAGAGATCGAGTCAGAAATGAGCACAAATCCTGAAGATAGGCATGGGAAACTTACTTCTAAGAGCAGTACAATTAGTGAAATACAAAGCGAAATTGGTGAATCTTCTAAAGATTTAAAAACAGTGAAATCATGCGATGATTTGAAAGGCGTGAGTGTTACCACTACTTTTTTAATTTAAATATAAGATGATTTATTGATTGTAATCCATTGACTAGTCTTTAACTTACAAAACTTTGCTTTTAAATTTTACCAAACCATCCATCCATCCACCTCAATAGGTGTTCCACAAATTCAACAACCTGTTGTGCTAGGCAGGAATTTGTGTGTGAATCTTTCCTCAGCGGTATTTCCAACCCACTAAGACGTAAGATCCTTTCAGCAGGACAATGTACTACTTCCAATGCATCTGTGGTTCGTTTTGTATTGCAAATGTTGGGCGTCATGTGTGTGGTTGATTGGGCCGCCTTATCATAGGAATAATAAAATTATCAACACCTTGTTACTCTAAATTAGAGCTGTTGACAGAAAAAATTACCAATAAAGCATTCACTTTTTTAACTAAACACTTCAGTTTCTTCTACCACCCATAACATACATTTCCAGAAGCTTTATGAAAATTCTTATATCCATTTATTTTTTTATGTAAGACAGTGGCAGAAAAGCAAGCAGTTCACCTGATGTTAAGTTACCTCTACCCATAGGCTACCATTGCATTGGTATATGTAATGGTCTTTGAGGGAATTTAGTTTTAATTCAGTCATCAGTAATAACTTGTAATAAATAGTATATTTAACAATCTGTAAAAATGTTGTTTGTCATCAACCGCCATCACCATGGTCATCAGTCTCTTCAGTTCTAGAGTCCTTAAGCCTTGACCCACATATTCAAGAATGTTTCTGTTGAACATTCTGGTAGACATTTTAATGTCATTTATGACATGCTCTGTACACAGGTGACTAGTGACAATGATCTGCAAAATGAAAAAAATAATAATGTTTATTTCATTTCAGGAAAGCATAGCATCTTCACCTAGTAATTCAAACATAATGGAACAGAACAGTGAAGAGGGTGATACTGACAAAGACGAATATTTACAATCACCAGAATTGGTGAATAAGGAAAAGCATGTATTTATTTTAAGCTCTGCAGGAAAACCAATATATTCAAGGTGTGTAGTCTTTTGTACTTTGTGAGTTCATCTCTTTGATGAATCTGCATACATACACACATATATAAAGACTAATGTCATCAGTATTTCCAGTATAAGTAAATTCTGACATATTGCTAATCACAAATAAGACAGGTTGTTAACTTATCAGCATATACCAGACATCAATTTGATTTGCACTAATTTTCTCTTGCTTTCTCCAGTATGCCATCTATGAGAAATTGTTTGTAAACCTGGCTAATCAATGGTATTATGGAAATATGGTTTACTAACACTGGTGTTTCAAACAACTTTTTTTTACAAAGTTTATTTACAAATGGCCAAGCATTTTATTGTAATGACATTATGTATTATAAAAAACATACAAACAAACATACTTCATGTGACTGGAACAACAAGCATGTTTCTTCATTAATTCTGCAATTTTACAGATATGGTAATGAAGACAAATTAGCCGGTTTGTGTGGAGTGATACAAGCACTTGTTAGTGTAGTTGAAGATCATGACCAAGATATCTTAAGATCTATCTGTACGAAAGATTGTAAAGCAGTGTTCTTAGTGAAGGGTCCACTCATACTAGTTGCAGTGTCCAAATCAAATGAGAGTGAAACACAATTGGTAATGCAATTGACGTAAGTAATTTATTAATATAGTAATCTCCTCTCCAGAGTTTTGGAATGTGTAATCATACAACTCGAACAGATTATTGGGCTTAAATCAAAATTACTTTTTACATGTTTTTCCAGGTATGCCTTCAATCAAATAGTATCTGTCCTTACGTTGACTCAACTTAATAGGATATTCGAACAGAGACGAAATTACGATTTAAGAAGACTTCTAGCGGGAGCAGAAAGGTTGATAGACAATTTGCTAATATTCATGGAGAAGGATCCGGCTTTTTTACTTGGAGCTGTAAGATGTTTGCCTCTACCAGAAAAAGCGCGAGAAAATATCACAAACGCAATTATATCCACTTGCAATAAAATCAGAGATTTGGTATTCGCAATACTGATAGCCGGCAACCAATTAATCACATTGGTAAGAATGAAGAAATATACACTGCATCCGTCCGATATACATTTGCTGTTCAATTTGGTGAGGAGTTCTGAATCTTTTAAGACAGCGGAAAGCTGGACGCCTGTTTGTTTGCCAAAATTTGATGCCACGTAAGTTTTGAATAGTAAAAAAAATATCTTAATATAGCTTTTGACAACCCTGCACCCAACTATACTTAAATTCCGACTGCAGCTTCGCTGAACTTATTATTCCCTTCTTACTTGTCCTCCTATATCACTCTCATAGGCATGTTCAATAAGCATTTAATAGTACGGGGTTGTTAGCCATAATCATAGCCAAAACAGTATGGACTACAATCTTACTGTGCCGACCTCACATGAAGGGCAGAGAGATGATGAAATATTGAACATTAATTTTCCAGGGGATTCCTACACGGACATGTTTCCTACATCTCTGAGGACTGCCAAGCTTGCCTACTTCTACTTACAGTACAAAGAGACGCATTCTATCCTCTATCGCAAGCTAAACACACAATAGCAGAAAAATTGGAGAAGATGAAATGTATAGGAGCAATAAACGACGCCCTAAACAGAAACAAAGACTTGCCTACGACAAATCCTCTAAAACACATTGGAATACCAATAATAAGGCACTTCATGTATAAATGTAAATCGACAGCTCAACTTTTCACATCAGATCCCATCAGCCTGGACAGATTACAGGACTACAGGCTTATGCATAAAGAAGGTGGAGATATAATGGTGAAGAAGATAGAAAAGCTATCAGATATAGATTATGTGAAGAATTATAGAAGGTTCTGTAACCAAATACATTGCGCGACTGTACCTGCTAAGTTTATTTTCCGGTCTAATTCGGAAGACACAGTATTAGCATGGGTGAGTGTTTTTTTTTTATAATACCAGGTGGCAAACGAGCAAGCGGTTCACCCAATGTCAAGTGATCGCTACCCATAGACATCTGCAATTAACTAATGAGTTGCAGATGCATTGCCAACCTTTAATGGACAGTGGAGGGGACAAACAGAAAATGGTTATTTCCAATTCCTATACATCCCCTCCAGCATCAAGTTCTCTTTCCTTTTCCATACTTTCCTCATAAGAAAAGGGTGGGAAGGGAGAGAGAACTACTCACTCCGACACCTCACTCATCAGACAAAACGCAAAATATTCTACTTCACGCCTGTCTTCTGTGAGATTGTGGTATTTCATCGGTTGAGCCGGCCAATTCGTGCAACAGATATTGTTGTTGCGGGCTTTACCACTGTCTGTGATTTGTTTTTATTGCTGCTTTGTTTATTGTAATATTTTAATGTTGATTAATTTCATAAACAGATTTTGTAGAGCTCAAAAGATTGAAATTCGATCTCATATATAATAAAAATGTACAAATTAAACATTGTACATACAACAGG
Source organism: Papilio elwesi (assembly GCA_029849275.1). Classification (NCBI taxonomy): domain Eukaryota; kingdom Metazoa; phylum Arthropoda; class Insecta; order Lepidoptera; family Papilionidae; genus Papilio; species Papilio elwesi. The sequence continues at coordinate 3,371,178 of CM056711.1, forward strand.
TAAATACCTTACAGATCACCAACGGGTTTGAACTTTACGTAACCTTCGATGCCTTAGTAGAAAAGGAGCAGACAAAGAAGGCGGTAGATCATCTGCTGCAATGGATCAAAAAAGAGGAAAACAGAATATTCATTATGAACGCGCCGACCTTCTAGCACAAGCTCAGTGTTACACTCAGTGACAGTATAAAGAACTCCATAACGCGTAACTCCAGCGTTGAAGTAGTCTTACAAACACTTATGAAACTTATGTGATACAAAGTGATTTATTTATTTTAAAGTGTTTTATGTTGTGTGAATCTTTTTTAAAACATATCTATTTATGGTGTGCTGATGATTGGCTATGGAAGTAAAAGAATATATAAATGTATGATTTTATCATGTCAAGTTTAAAGAATCGTCCTTTCCTAAGAACAGGATGGGAAAGAGAAGAGGATTGGAAGGGGACGGGATAGATGGGGAAAAGGAAATATCCTTTGTCCACTCTATCCTCCATTAAAGGTATCTATCCTATCAATAGTGGTCCCTCAATATCAGATGATCCATCTGCTTGTTTGCCACCTTGTACAATAAAAATAATTCTTGGAGTTGTACTTGATCTTGAGATTTACTTTAATTAACTTATTAATTATTACACTATTAAAAATAAACTTAAAACTTAACTAAAATTATAATGTATTTTTTTAAATTATGTATGTATATATATCATTACAATAGACATGTCAGTATTTTTGAATAAAATACCAATGCAACAAAGCAATGAAATAAATTACAATTTCGTATTATTACATTATTATTAATAATTATGGCGTTGCTCAAAATGGACAATATTTTATAGTATGTAATAAATGAATTGGTATTCTTTTTATTGTAAAGATCTTTGCTTGTCATAATCTGAATGTGACCTATAAAATGCTTACGATTCTTTAGTCAACAACTTTTTAAAACTATTAACATGTATAAGTGATATGTTATATTGAAATAATCTGTTTGTGGATCCCACCTCAATATAAATCCATAATCCAGTGTGTATGACAGGAGTTGGCGAGTAATTTTGGGTGGGAACCGCATACCGGTGAAATTATTTATTGAGGTCCACAAAAAAAACAAGACTTTCAAAAAGAAAATTACAATATAGATATATAATAATATTTAGAATATTTAAAAATACGCTCGCAGTAGTCTTGACCTGTGGCGGTCCGTGTGTTGCTGACCTCTGATGTATGAAAATAACTGATAAAAACAACTGATTACTTACTTTCATTAAAAAATATAAGAAGGGAAAAGTGAAAGCTTTTAGACAACTGTTGGTGTTAATGATAGAACACCAGCAACAATATAATAAATATTGTTAGGTCCAACTTTTAATTTTGGATGAATACTGGTCAAACATATTGTTCTTTAAGGAAAAGACACAATTGAATAATATTCTTGCATCTTTTATGAGGTTAGAGAAGCTTGCAGTTGCATTATAAATAAATTAAATCATTTGCATATTTTATGTTATAAAAATTTCGTCTTAACTTTAGTAAAGTGTAAATAGCTAATTAACAGGGTTAATTGGTAACTAGAAACTGTGTGAATGAACGTGCGTTTATTAATAAATAAATTATCAGCCAATTAAATCATTTCTATAAAATATTTTTTATAAAAGTGTCGATGTCATGAATCTGTATTTATTTTTATATTTTAGTGTAACTTATGATAAATACTCTATAAATTAGGAACATAAATAAATGTATTGTAAATCGATGGTTTCAATACAATTGCATAACCTATTAACGAATATTAACATTTTCAGATTTTTCTTTACCAATCATTGAACTAAATCAACATTTTTAGAAAACATGTCTGGCTACAAAGATGTTATATAGACCTCCAGATAGAGTTTTCAGGGGCTGTCACTTGTTTCCCGCCACACGAATACAAAATCTCCGTATTTGTTAATAAAAATGGTTTGTGCTATGAAATTGTGTAAGGTATAGTACCTCAAAGAAAGATAAATGTAGTAGTAGTAGGGGGCTACTTTACCACAGCTCCACGACTAGCGCGTATTTTGCGTGTGGGCGGGACATGGATCATTCCAGCCAGCCCAACTCCCCGAAGAATCCCAGCAACCCCAAAAAAAAATATAGAAAGATAAATGTGATGATGTATCCTGAATATTTATATACGATTAAATATAAAATTTTAACAATAAAAATGCGACGCCATAACATGTTTGTGTTGTTACCTACACTACATTACACAATTATATTTACCCTAAAAATACAATGAAATATAAAGGATGTAATTTAATTTCGATTAACATTTGTATTTTAGTAGGTATACCTATTAAAGGCAGCTGATAATTGTTTGAAATTTAAAGTGATTAATAATATTTTCGAAAACTCTAGTGTTTGTTTTAGAACGTCAAGCATATTCCCCATTTCATTACGTCGATAAGCGGGTAAGCATTCGCGGCAAAAACGAACTTCATATTTGAATGTGGAATTTGTACGGAACGAAGTATCTGGAAGTATATAAATCTATGGTCTGGGCATTATATCTGTTCTTTTTGATGATAGACGAGTTTTCACCAAATTCTATTCCTGACACCATTGAAATGTATATAATGTTTAAAGTATTTAAGTTATGATTATTCCATTATAGTTTATAAACAAATAATAACCTCAAGGATAAAGATGCTATATAATGTTTAATCATTGTAAAATTATATTGCTAATATTAGTCAAAATACATTGATTTTTGATGGCCTTCTCCATTAGATGTTACTTAAACATTAAAATGTATATTTAGATTAGATTATTGCTTATTTCAATGATCACAAAATGTTATCCGAAGGCCTTTTAACTTTGTAATTAGTAAATTAATTTGAATTGACTGTGGATTTGAAAATTGATCAACAAAATAAAGGAACAATGCAATAGATACCAAAGATTTAGATATATATTTAAATCTTTGGTATCTATAGCATTGCTATTAATGTTGTTAATATTTTTTAAATGAAATGTTTACTGAAAACACTATGCTAATTATTTTTTTTACAATTCTCACCTTATATATTGAAATGATCAAGGAAAAGCTATACTAATTTCGTGTGACCACAATCAGTATTTGTTTTCAAGATGGAATGACTTCCCCAAGTGATAATGATAAGTAAAATACGAGATAATACCAGTTTTTTGGTAGCTGACTCACACTAAGAGTGATCCAATCAATGTATTTAACCTAGGATGCCCTCAAAATTTAAACACTAGCAATAATTTGTAAACAAACAGCATGGGACAAACAAGCAAGCGGGTCGCTGGTTTTTATGGTCCTCAAAGAAAATTATGATTTTGCTAGGGGTCTTTGATGAACTGGGCTCGCTGGAGATTCATATCCCGACCACACGCAAACTACCACTATAGTACTGTTTTTCACTAGCTGCACACTGGATTGTCAACGTGGAAGCTGAGGAGAAAGTATTTCGCTCTCTACTACTACTACTCATGGGTCTGATGCACGAGAGGTTCATTGCCATTATGACTCATTCGTTTTTATCTATAACGGAATTGCGATATATGCCCCACAGAACATGAATGGTTTGTACTTTTCATGTTGCCTATTCTTTTTCATACCATTTTTATTTAAAATGAAACACATAAATATAATATTTCATTTAATATCTTATATCACTAATATCTACCACCACGTCTCCTATCTCCTTCATGTCTATCTCTGTCTCGTCTGTCTTTTTCCCTTTCCCTGTCGCGCTCTCGTAATCGATCTCTTTCCTTTTCCCTTTCTCGTTCTCTCTCCTTCTCTCTTTCTTTTTCTCTTTCCCTTTCTCTCTCCTTTTCTCTTTCCCTCTCCTTTTCTCTTTCTCGCCTACGATCGCGCTCTCTACTTCTTGAGCGTTCACGTTTTCGATCTTTATCCCTCCTGTCTCGATCTCTGGATCTAAAATGTTATAAAACTATAGATTAATATTTCTCAATGAGATATAAAGCAGTTATAGCAAAGTACACAAAATGTGGATTTTAAATAAAGTTCCCATCATAATTTTTACTAACTGCAAAAATTCATAAGGAATTCAATTCTCATCTGCAATAAACTATCTAAGACTAATTTATTTTTTAAACATACAAACATAATTCCTGATAGGACTATTGTATAAAAGTCATTGAGATATAACATGACCTAAATATATTGATTGAACTTAGTCTTATACATAGTATGTAATTGTAATGGTTAGGTTAGCACATGATAAACGCTTTAGGAGCTTATGTAGAGATATGCTTTATAAAGTAGATAGAAGCTAAATATAAATAATTTGTAATAATGGTTTATTTTTCTGCCTTTTTCCCACCTATGTGGGGTCTCCATAGTAAGTACTTCCTTTCCATATCCTGCTATCAGCCATACACCCTTACATATGTATTATCATTTATCACACAATCGATTGATATTGTCTTTGGTTTTCACTACACTAAGCTCTTGCTCCTCAATTTCTCTGTCACTGGTGGAACTTTCTGACTGGCCCTTCATCTTAATATTTGCATCCTGGCCACATGCAATCTCCTTTCATCCAAACCCTTGGTGGCCCAATACTCAGCTCCATCCAATATGACAGACACAACCAACAAACAACAACATCTGTTGCCGAATTGGCCGGTTCGACCGGTGAAATACCACGACCTCACAGAAAACAGGTGTGAAGTAGAAGTACTCTACGTTTCGTCTGATGAGTGAGGTGCCGGAGGCCTAATTTCAGTCCTCTTCCTCTTCCCACCCTTTCCTCATAAGTATAGGACGGGAAACTGAAGAGGATTGGACGAGGAGGGGGTTGGCAGGGAAAGGGAAATGTCCTTTTTCCTGTCTGTCTAAAGGAGGGCTCCTTTATCCATTAAAGGTAGGCTACGCATCTGCAATACATTTGACTGTTACAGATGTCTATGGGCAGCGCTCACTTAACATCAGGTGATCCGTTTGCTCATTTGCCACTTTATCATATAAAAAAAAAAGACACAACCAACTTGTAGATCAATCGCTTAAGGTTAAGGGGCATTTGTGGGTCACAAGTTGTTTCAGTAGACTGTCACCATTTCATCTAATATTTTTTTTGGCTTTTCACATTTATCAATATTTCAGCACATAATTATTTTTAAGTATTTAAGAATACAGCTATGAAATAATGGTTAAAATATGCCATTTTATGGACTGACCATTTTCAGTGAAAATAAAGAGCTTCTATGACTTATGGAGTAGGGTAGAAAGATACTATGTTTTAACTAAACATAGGAGACCCTGATCACGAAAGGAATCTACTTATGTGATTGACCAACCAGAACTTAAAATAAATGTGTTCATCTATTGTGATTTCATAAAAACTCTTACAAATATTGCTGGCTTTGCAAGAAAACAACTGTTCACCTTTGACCTTGATAATACAGATTTATGTTTAGCTTACCTATCTCTGCGCCTATCTCTATCACGCCTATCCTTCTCCCTTCGGTTTTCTTTGGCTTCTATATCAATGTTCTCATCCTCTGATGGCATATCTTCATCTAGATCATCATCCAGGGCCGATATTTTAGGTTCCAATTCATTATTCTCTTCTAGAATATGTCTTTTCTGTATCCTCGGTAAAATAACATCACATAAGCGCTCTTCTCTTAGTAATTCATCAATGAACTCGTCCATATGTACTATCTCGAATTGCCCCTGACGATTCTGGCGCCTAAGTTTTCTGTTATCGTTATAAAGTGGCTCTAAATACTTATAACAATCAACAGAGGTCCCTGTGAGCCTCATATAGAATGCACCTAACGCACGGACATATTTAAACTCTTCGTTCTTTATAAATTCAACTACAATGTCTTTTTCAGGTTGTATCTGTAACATTTTCAAAACTAAACACAAAAATGGAGTGGGGTAAATGAAGCCGCCGTGAACACCGCCGACGTATCGTAATTCCATCGCCTTGTCGACAAGTAATTCCGCTGTTAAGGCAAAACATTCTTCCTTCCAATATTTAGAATCGTATATGCGGGATCTAATGATCTTTTCAACTAGATATTGAGGGTTAGTTCCACGAATAGATTTCGCGTCTTTAACCGTTCTGTTCGCCATATTTTTCTTAGCGGCACGCGGGCCGCGCGCTTTACAGAGTTTGTTGTTTACGTCATGTCAAACGTCAGTTGATCGAGACGCTATGACTTGGCTTTGGCTATAGCTATGCCCATTGCTTGTGCCCTATGACTATTAACGTACAAAGTACAAAGAGTATATAAGACCCAAAGAGAATATATAATACCCTATGACAAAAATAGTGTCGCTCGTAGAGAGGAAATGCAAAACTGACATTTTCGATTACCGGCCGGAGAATACAGATTTTCATAACTACAAATATAATACGGTGCGAACCTACAGTTACAAAAGTTTTAATGATATGTATTTATACATTTGGATTTGGTATCAACACATAGTTGAGGCCAGTGGCGGATAAGTATAATGTCGTTGCCTTTTTCCCACTTATGTGGGGTCGGCAGAGTATGCCCGTATTCCATTCTGTATAACTAAATAGAGAGGCGCCCAATGTGGGCCTTGATCTCCGTAAGACGTTCGACTTACATCGATTCTGCACCATCTCTTGAACCTGAAGCTCTAGCAAGTCCTTTTCAGACGCATCTTTCCAGCGATGCCAGGGACAGACGTCGGCCGTCCCAAGAACGCATGCCTTACATTCCTTTCATCATCCATTCTTTCCAGGTGTACGAACAAACGGAGTCTTTGGCCGTTAATCTCTCAACTCTGTTAGCTCGGCCACTAGTTCCTCAATTTCTACATTTTCCTTTATTCTCCAAGTTCCGTCTACCACTGTTAAACTTAGTTGCCCTCAACTAACTTTGTCCCGCACATCAAACAAACTTCTTTTAATTACTTCTTAAAGTTTCAGTTTCTTGAATAACTTCAGACACCATTACGCGATTCCTAACACTAAAGACTGGGATCGATGTGCCTGTCCAAGGTATTAAGTAAAATAGATTATTGTTATTTTTTTTTATTTAGTCTTAAACGAGTAGTTGACAGCGTAAGATATTTAAGATCCTCATGCATAGTCTGAAGGAATGAGCAATACTTTTATCTAGACTATCTAGAAAGCCCTCGAACTTAGTTACACTTAAATAGGTTTAGGCTAGGCCTCAAGAAACACGCTACTAAGTCGCAAAACGTACATTACCTTTCATAGTAGATGTTAAATGTTCTTAAATAAATAAAAACTAATTTTGGTACATGACTTATTTTGTTTGTGGTACATAATATAAATTATTTAGCCAGTATTACACTAACTATTAATTTGATAAACTATTAATTATTATTATCAATAATAATATAAAATATTAAACTACATTACATAATATAATAATAACATAATTAAAAAAAAAACAATTTGTAATGTTATTCAGTGAACATATTAAAAATAAAAAATTGAGACACTTGTCTTTACAAAATCTAAAATAAAAAACAGTTTACTACATGTCAGTGAAAATAATCAAAATTAAAAATTAAGATACTTTGCTTTTGACAATCTAGTTTTACATCAAAATAAAAAAAGTACAATAATAACACTGGTATAGGCCCCGCCTAAATTAACTCTGCGTTTTGTAACCAAAAGATCTGGGTCCAAATCCCAGTCCGGACTGACCGAATTATTTTTTTGATTAACGAAAATTATCATCATATATCATATAAGTAGACACCTACTTATATGATATATGATGATAATTTTCGTTTTTTTTCCCTTTCCCTTATTCCTTTCTTTTTAAACGAAGAGTTAGTATAAAAATATCACAACAAAGCACCCTCCACACTTTTAGAATAGTGACATTAATTTTCTCATCAGTATTTTTTTTGTTTTATATGCTAAGAATTATTTTTTATTTTATTGCTAAAAGCGTGTTTTTTATTTTTTTAAACTATAATATATTTTTCGCTCAGTTCGATTTGCTTTAAAACAATTTTCACAGGTAGCGTCAACTAAAAAACAAAGAATAAGAAAAGAGATCAAAGTGTGCAAAGTTTGATGCAAAATTCTGATCGTTTAAAGTGGGGAAAAACCACGTTCAAATATTCGATTATATTCATGCTGGTGAAACTAATATAAGCGTGTTAAAAATAGTTTTTGTTGATCCCATTAAGACTTAATTCGTAAATATTTACGAAAAGATATACCAAAAATTACCTGTCTACATAACTTTAAACTTTCATGGTTTTTACTAATATAACAGGGCTGACCATGGCGTATTTTTTATGACTCATATCGCGGAAGCTGGAGATGTGCAGGGATTGGAAGAAGGTATTCCTGTTTCCTCCCAACACCACTTCCATTGAAAGGAAACAAAGTTCCAAATAAAATTAAAAATAAACATAACGTCTTTATTTCGAACGCCTTCGATTCGCTTTTAGGATCGTGTGGTCGATTGTGTGTATGTTCATACTAAAACACAAATGTATGTTTTGCATTGGTAAAGCAATGTGAAACGCACCCTTTTTTTTCAATTATTCATTAAAATTGCTTAACAATAAAAGTCAAGTCAACATTTCTTACATTGTTATTAATTAATAACAATTTTGCAATAAAACCAATAAGTGAAACCCTGGCAGTTAAAACTCAATGATTTTTAAAAATCTACTTGTGCATCTTGTAGGCGTAAATGACGCCAATAATGACCAATAGCAGCACAGATGCCTTGTAAAACATATTACAAAGCACCCTGTTCTGTCCTCCGACAGAGTTTACAATCAGGTTGTTCATCAGGAATACTTGGTTGCTCTCTTCAATGAATGCATCCTGTTCGTCCTTCGACATCCGTTCAGCAATCTCATTCATGGCGCTGCGGAATTCCTTCTTCAGTTCATTGATGTCTACATCATTGAAATCTGTCACTTTATCAGCATAGACATTCTCAGGTGTGCCCTCTGAAAGTTACATATAGGTATTTGTATTTGCGTGTATCTATTTTCTAATAAAATGCCTACTTCTGTTCCTCCTTCCCTCACCGTCTTTTTCCAACAAGCAAGGAATGGGAAGGGAAAAATATTATATAATAATTTATAAGAATTCTTAAGATAATATATGAGAATTCTTTGCAAGTTACTCTCCCTTTTCTCTTAATGCTTGGCTAACTGGCATCCCTTGCCAAGTGAATTCAGTCTGGTGGGGATTTATTTATTTGTGTATTTACATGTTTTATATATTTATTGATATATCTTTTTTGTGGCTGTGGCTATTACAGGTCATGTTAATTTTAACGAGCACTTGTACAATATGAGTAGCACCAAAAGCCTTCTATGTTATCTATGATAAACATTACCCTTTCTCCTTTTCTGTACTCCTAACAACGTATATGCTAGCCAGACTAACATATATTCACATTTATAATATAAATTTTTGAATAAAAAATAATGTTTTCATTTACTTAAGTTTTTAAAGTAAAAATTGGTACAATTGATCCAACTGTACTGTTATAATGGTAATTTAAATAAAATATAAATATAAAAAATAAAATACATGCTTTCACCAAACATTTTCCTCTTCTTTACCAGTATCTGGCCTCCACTCAGCAGTCCCAGATACAAATGATATACATATGCCATCAGTAGTTTTGGATGCTCAGCTTCAAGATTCTGCAGATGCTCAATGTAATTCTCTAGAGCTGCTGATTTCGGAGTTGATTGCCAATTTTGTCCAAGATAATGAGCAAGGTCTTCTTCAAAAGCTTTTTTCCTGTAATTGACAATTTTCATGTTTTTATATCCAAGGTAATTTCATATTACCTTATAACAGTACCTATCTATATAAGACAATTTCCCTTTACATTATCTCATGATTTATGAAAGCATCAAGCAAATGAGATTTGATTATTTCATGCCAAAATCAAATAATAGAACTATCCATCTTTATTCATGTCTCAAAGTCCCCATCTTCTTTCTTTAATTTAAATATTCCCCTTTATAATGTGAGTGTGTTATATATAGTATATAATAAACAACCTACCTGTATAAAATTTTATTGACAAATAGCTTATTGAAATCTAACATGTTAAGTCGCTCTTTGGCATCTTCAAGGAAGGCAAAGATGTGATAAAATACAAACAAGCCACCACCCCAAACTGCTTCATCTCTTAGAGCTGAAACATTTAAATTAAAAAGGGTGCACTTTACAATTTGGGAGCAGGAATTTGAAGTTTCAAATTTTTTACTAAAGTAAAAAATGTTTGGACTATGCAAAACTATCACAACCACATTATGTTAGCAAGGTGCAACTAAGGGAAGCTTCTTGTGTCTACCCTATAAAGCATTAATGTCTGCTTATTCTGTATTAAATGTAACAGAGAGTTTTTTGATTATAATGAGTAGTGTTACATTAAGTATAATGAGTAGTGTTACATTAGACATACCTGTTATATAAACACATTTTTACTAATCTTTGTGGTTGATAAAATCACCTATGAATGATGCAACAGTAAGTTGAAACATATTCATATTATTTTAATTATCTTCTCTTCGTCTACATATGGTATAAAATACTAAGACTATAAGAATATTGCACTAAATTAATCATTTTTATTCTTAAAATAAGTCGCCACTTTGTCCCAAGTATAAGGAATTATATCTAATTACTCTTCTTAGATAAATCTTAAACCTTATCACCGCACTGAATATTAGCGTAAACTATCTCTCTTATTTATTATTTTTATATTTATACCATTGCAAGGCACAAAAGCTATTGTGTTATAGTATCAAGTACACTTTTTGTGCTACGTTGTTTTGTGTTGTTTTATGCAATTCACATTATTATCAAGAAACGAAATAATGCGTTGTACAGCATATTTACTTTTTTATCGAGTTTTACAAGATTAGTATCAAAAATAATAAAAAAACTCACATATAGCAAATTTCGCATTGACTAACGCATCGCTCACTGAATGAATTTTTCGCGTTGCTTTTCTCATACGCGTGGTATATAGATCATAATTTTCCGACATTTTCCCAAACGATATAATGTAAAATAGTTTTTTGATATTTCTATAATCTTCTAATACTGGTAGCAACGCAACGACGTTCGCGGTTCGACCCTTGTCTTGTCATTTGTCTGATTGTCTGTCAGCCAGCTTAGGTGTCAGGTGTAGTGACAGTGAATGCCAGCCAGAGGAGATTGTCAACACGGAAATTTATTGAATTTGGAATTATATACGGGAATTTTGTTGTCTATCATTTGGAGGCTTTTTTGTGACTGTTTTTTTAACGTAATTATATATAACATTTATTTTCTTATTCTTTCGGGCCATTATATTCTTGGTATTTGTCTGGAGGAGGCATCTACAGTTACATCAAACGGCGGAGGACAGAATGACTCTTTAAGAGTAACTTGGGCTACCACTACCACTCATTACGCGTTTAGCACTCCGATTCGAAGGTGCCCGAATGGGCCGGTCGTCGGCGCGATCGGTAGCTGATATCTGAATGCGAATACAACTTCGGAATAGGATCCAACTTTTTAGTAGCAGAAAAAAACCCAGCAATACTTCTATCATTAACAGAATAGAATATCCTGCGATGGGTCCCAGACTTCCCTGGTTAACCAGAGCGAATGTTTTATAGGTAGCGGAATGCATTGGGGTGGCCGGCAGAGTCGAAATAGCAGGCACATATTTTGTGTGCATGTGTCTGTGTGATGGCGTATTATTTAATATACCAAAGCAGGGACTTTTGAATGTAAAAACACTTGATGTAGTATTAACTATAAGATTTATTATAGTTTTTAAGTAGTACACTTTAATTACCTAGCTTACAGCGATATATATCACATATTTGTACTCAATCCCAAATAACGAATGGCCGGGCATACACCTGAATGCCCGCCGTTTTTACCTTTTTTTGCCGCGCCAAAATACTAGCTTATGATTGGTCGTTGAAGATTGCCAGTATCTCGACCCATCCATAAGAAGTACTTTTAGTATAAAACTTTATAAAATATATAGAGATATATAATATATATTGCCAACATTAAAATATTAATCGGTGTATTTAAATATTTATAACAGCTCGGCCATCCGTTTTTCAACGAGTCCCTCGTTGTTATACATGTAGTTTTATACATGGAAAACAAAAACAAAAAAAAATCATCATTAAGTACTCTAACTATTTGTAAGCGAACAAGCACTCCATTTTGGGATATTGCAACCGCAAAGAGAAACCATACATTTTATTTTGTTAATTTACAATAATAGTCTTAAGATATTTAGTTCCTAACTGAAATCAAACTAATCACACATTATTATTAACATAACTCATTAGCTTAAGTTCATTACATTTAATATCTTATTAAAACCCAAATACCAATACTTATTAATCCATTGCCTCAATTAGTAAATCCTTATAACCTTTAGGGGTGTCGGTTACAGTGCAGTATATTTATTGGTCCATTACCTTGACCAGTAGATATATTACTGTACTAATTGCTAAAATGCGAGGAGTCCGTTACCTGACGCCTCACACCGATTCATCAGTACATGACCCTAACCAATGAATCAGTATTTACCGGTCCATGACGTTGACCAATAGATATTTTAGCATCCCATATACTTAAGCTAATTACGATGATACATGACACTAATCATCGATACTTGAAATTACGATCTAATTGCTTTTTAATGACAACATTTTCTTATTTTTACTTAAGGCATATATATTAGAAATACTCTGTGTAACTAAAGACATGCAATTTTATTATAGTGTCTATTAGTATAAGTCTATTAACTACAATAACCTTTAGTAAATCTGTTTATTTCAGCCAGTGTACAATATATATCTTCATTTGTATGAATAACTTAATTATACGTCAATTTACAAGTCACGTTCAGATTCGCTATCATTACGCTCGGATTCACAATCGGTTGATACGGGTTCGTTGAAGCATACCCATGGAAATATTTTGTCAATAGCTACTATAGCCTCGTACTTCTTACCAGACTTTGTGAGAGGCGTGTCCTCGACCACGAACCTATCGTTGGGGAGCACCTTCTTAATTCTGTAAGGACCTTTACATTTAGGTTCGAGTTTCTTTGACTGTCCTTCTATTCCTGTCGCAGCTCTTACTACTCTAACCAAGTCGCCTTCTTTATAACTCATTCCCATTTTCCTGTACTTATTGTACCGTTTCTTGTCCTTCTCTTGTTGTGTCCTAATAAGATCACCTGCACTAGCCCTAATATCATCTAGGCTCTCCCCGACTTCAGGCGTAACTTCGTTTATTACATCATTTAGCAAGCCCTCAGATGGGCTGGTTAAATTGCGACCAAAAAGAAGCTCCGCTGGAGTCTTCTTTGTGGTAGCGTGCACCGTGGAATTGATACCTAACTGTATGTCTGGTAAATTTTCATCCCATAAGCAATTTGGTCTGTCGTGGTTCATTGCCCCGAGTGCTGCCAAAATGGTACGGTTGTACCGTTCAACTTGGCCATTTGCTCGGGGTGTGGCCACAGCATTAAGCACGTGCTTAATACCGCATGATTGAATAAACGTTTTAAATTTCCTACTAGTGAAGCTTGTCCCTTGGTCGGTAATTAAGCGAGTTGGCGCGCCAAAATAACTAAAATGCTCTCTGAATACTCTAATGCTTGTAACTGACTGTGTATTACGTACAGGTGTGATGTCAACAAATTTAGTAAACGCGTCTACTATAAGAAGGATGTATGTGTTGCCACGCTTGGTGCGGATAAAGGGACCAAGATGATCCGCATGTATGGTATGAAATGGTACGATAGCTTTGGGGATGGGGTGTAATTCGCCGGACTTGGCACCACTCGGTATCTTGTAATGTGCGCACTTAAGGCAAGCTGAGACGTATTTTTTTACAAACCGTCTCATCTTTGGGAACCAATAAGTAGCTTGGAGGCGCGCTAAAGTTTTGTCAAACCCGAAGTGTCCTACGTCATCGTGGTTGGCTTTCAATAATTGCCATCTGGTGCCACTTGGAACAACCCAACGAATAGTATTTTCGTCCACTATACGATATACCCGCCCATTTACTAGCTTATAATTTTTGAAAATGTCGACAGCATCTTTACATTTAGAATCACCTAAGATATCAGCGATATTTTTAATATCCTCATCCGTCTGCTGGACGGTTGCAAGCCAATTGTCAGTACCGACTAAAAGAACATCTAACACGTGATCGACGTTAGGCTTACCCTCTATAGCGCCCCTACTCAGGGCGTCAACGTGCGCCATTTTATCCCCAGGGCGATATTCTATGGAACAGTCGTATTCCAAGAACTGCAACCACCAGCGAGCAATTCGTGGGATTAAGTCGCGTTTACTCAAAGTGGTACGCAAGGCGTTGCAGTCTGTCACTATAGTGAATCTGATACCCAGTAAGTAGTGCCTGAACCTATTCAATGAAGCAATAATAGCGAGGGTTTCTAATTCGAAAGAGTGGAGTTTTTGCTCATCGGAACTAGTTTGCCTGCTATAATATGCTATGGGTTTTAGTACTCCAGACGTATCTTGTTGCATTAAAATGCCGGCTACCCCGTACTTGCTCGCGTCGGTGTGGAGTTGGGTTTGTGCGCTGGGGTTATAAAGTCCTAGGACAGGCCTTTCTACTAAAATCTGCTTGAGTTTCTCAAATGACTCTATTTCATCACTGCCCCACTTCCAAGGAGAGTCCTTCCTTAACAGACTTGTCAAGGGGCGTGCTGTTACAGCGAACCCCGCAACAAACCTCCTGAAGAAGCTAGCAAGTCCTATAAATCTTCTAACTTCATGAACGTTTGTTGGGGCAGCAAATCTGGATATTGCTTCTGTTTTGAGAGATCCTGGTCTCACACCTTGTGAACTAACTTCGTACCCCAGGTAGTCAATTTTGTCATAAAAGAAATTGCATTTACTCATTTTGAGCGTTAGACCACTTTTTGCCAGCAATCGCAACACTTCCTCCAAGCGCGCCATCCCCTCATCAAATGACTGAGCAGGAATCAAAATGTCGTCCATGTACACCAATGCATAAGACGAAGCAGACGAATTGTGTATGATCTTATTCATTGTACGCTGAAATACTGATGGAGCGTTTACTAGACCAAAAGGCATCCTAGTGTACTCAAATTGTCCCTGAGGGGTTACGAAAGCAGTCTTATCACGAGAACCTTCGGCTATTGGGATCTGATAGTACCCAGATGCTAAGTCAAGGGTAATAAAAAGAGAATTCCCTGATAATAAATCTAGCTGGTCCTCGATACGAGGGAGAGGATAGTGCTCTTTCTTTGTCTTACGATTTAGAGCACGATAGTCCACACACAACCTCTTCTCACCAGACTTTTTGTTTACTAAAACTATAGGACTCGCATAAGGACTATTAGATTCCCTTATAATGCCGCTGTCTAACATTTCCTTGATCATATCCTGAACTATTTGGCGTTCGGTAAAGGATAACCGGTAGACAACAGGATTGGGGTCATCCAGTTGAATCACCATTTCAGTTTCCGTTGTAAATCCAAGATCTTTTAACCCATTCGAAAAGCAAGATTTATATTTATACAATAACACTTTTAAAGACTCTTTTTGCTGCTCTGTTAAATTTTCCCCGCAACTGATTGACGATTCATCTACAAATGACTGATTATTAATGTTTAATTTTTGAACTTGTAGGCTGTCAGTTAAAGTGTGGCTCCGAGTTATAAGGCTACCCTTTTCTATAACCAGATCATTGTTGCTAATATTCTGAATAAGAATTCTACCAGTACCTTGTGTTAATTGATACTCGCCGGGTAATAAGTAATGTTCATGACCTACAATCTTGCGCACAGTTCCATTCACATAAATCTTACCCGTAAAAGAATTACGCGAGCTAACCGGGATCGCCCCTAACTTGCTGAATCCTATGCGCGTATCCTGTACGCATAAGAGTGGGCAAATTAAAACCGATTCCTCACTAACCCGCTGAAAAATAACATCCGATTCTGTCTTTATTATTTTGACCGTAGGTCTTTCCGTAAAAGTGTGGCCTAGTAGTATCGGACAATTGATTAAATAGTCATCTACTACCAATATCTCTACGTGATTTTCTACTACACCCTGCACTTCGATCTTCACGTTAGCTTTACCAAGCGGGCTATATGGTACGTTACCTATTCCTTTTAATAAGGGTACTTTTCCTACCTTCCAGTCTAATGCTAAACGTTGAGCTTCACTGAGACGGACCAAAGTGCCCTCGCTTCCTAAATCAACTAGACACTCGGACAATAATTCATTTATTTTAACAGGCATTCTATACTTGGCGCTTGAATCACCGGTGTTTTCTACTTTCAAAACTGCTTTTGTTTTGTCATTCGTATTTTGTTTTGTATTAGGGCACTCAGTATCCTTATGTCCCGAAAGATTACATTTAGAACATTGAACCCTCGGTTTTGGGCATCTAAAGAATGGGTGACCGTTTTCTTTACAATTGTAGCAGACTATGCCGGATCCACCTTGTTTCTGAGAATTAAGACCTACTTTGTTATTTGTAAATGTTTTATTTTGTAAATACCTATCCTTACCCTTGAGCTGCTCGTTTGTGGATCTATCTTGACCTACTTTTACTGTCTTCAAAAACTTGAGGACCTGTTCCGTTTCTGTGAATTCTGCTCCTTGTGCTCCTAATCTAATACCACGATCTTCTATACCTGCTATAATACAGTCAACTGCGCGTTTTCCTGATATTTCGCATCTATTTAAGAGATTCATTTTAGCATAGTAATATAACTCTAATGACTCGCCATAGCGCACCTTTTTGTTGAGCATTTCCGTTAGTAAATCAGCGTAATTATCCTTAGTTGGAAAAGATTCCTTTAACTTTAATTTCCACTCTGACCATGAATATAAAAGTGAAGGCAGACCCTGATACCAAGTTTTCGCTACACCTGATAATTTTGGTAAAGCGTAGTGGACTATTTGTTTATCGCTCCAACCATAGATCTGTGCCGTTTCGTCAACTTTATGAAGCCACGTATCAACCGTTTGTTCTTTACATAAAGGGTCAAAATCAGGGATTACGTTATTTAAGACCGGAAACCTATCGCGATCGCCTATATTATGCAAACCCTGAAGAGCACTAATGAATTTCTCTATGAACAAATTGTTATTTGACTCACGATCACAATGACGTGTTGCTGCGTAGGACGGTGAGCGAAGGCGCGAAGCTTTGCGCTTAAATGAATGCCTCGATTCCACGCAGCGTGTCTCGTGGCACCTTGGAGTACGTGACCGTGTCCTACAGCACCTATCACGACCATATTGCAAGCTTGTCCTTCTTGAATCGCGTGACCGGGAGCGGGACCGACTAATCGTCAGTCGCGATCGCCTCCCTTTCGACCGTCTGGAACGTGACCGGTGGTTGCGACTGCCACGACTTTCTTCAGGCGAACGCGTACGCCTGCGACCACGGCTACGGCTTCGTGTTGCATCACAGTATCTTAGTGGAGGCGTCAGCGTTCCACGAGAAGTCCTTCGTTCATCCATATACTCCCAGCCTCAATATATATTAAAGAGAAAAAAAAACCTGAATTAATAAATCCTGTTTCACTTATCTACAGGGTCATTATTTTAACTAAACAGTTTACTATGTGATAAGAGCTAAACCCTCACCAACTTGTGTCAACACATCTAATAAATGCTTACACTCATCTGTTTTTACAATAATGCTTAATATTACTACGTGAAGCGGGGAGTTTGTACCCCTTTTTTTTTTAATTGCAAGGACGGAGCAGTATGAATTTTCTCACACGTATAGTTTATATAGGATAGGAGTGCAGGATGGTATATATTTTTAATGTATGAAAATACATTAATTACATTATATACATTACCATGTTTTTGACACACAAACGCATATATACTCTTTTGTTTTGTGTTCAAGTGGTCAAATTGAAAATAGATTAATATTGTTTGTCCTTAGACTTACTGAATGTCAGACATAACCATAATAAATTCATTATTTAATTAAAAAAAAATATATAAATTAAATTATGCACATTCCTTACAACGGATGCACGAGAGTACGTTATCATAATTAAATAAATTTATTAAATAGCACTTACGTTTTCTACGTATGTTCCCCAAATACTTATGCGTATCCAATCTAATGTGGGCACTGAGATGCTAATCCCACTTTCTGAGTTGTGATGGCGTATTATTTAATATACCAAAGCAGGGACTTTTGAATGTAAAAACACTTGATGTAGTATTAACTATAAGATTTATTATAGTTTTTAAGTAGTACACTTTAATTACCTAGCTTACAGCGATATATATCACATATTTGTACTCAATCCCAAATAACGAATGGCCGGGCATACACCTGAATGCCCGCCGTTTTTACCTTTTTTTGCCGCGCCAAAATACTAGCTTATGATTGGTCGTTGAAGATTGCCAGTATCTCGACCCATCCATAAGAAGTACTTTTAGTATAAAACTTTATAAAATATATAGAGATATATAATATATATTGCCAACATTAAAATATTAATCGGTGTATTTAAATATTTATAACATCTGTTTGTCCAGAGTCTAACTATCTATTTATGTATGTATTTCCTAAAGAAAAGTGGTAAATGTAGTGTATCAGTTATCTGGTTTTCAAAGTACAATCTCCTAAGTTTGGGATCAGAGGTGGTGTGTGAATAATATCCCAGAATTTATTATATTATTTGCTGGCAGCACTAATCGAGATAACAGCGAGCAAGACGAGACTATGAGCGAGCCGAGACGCTGTCCTGTCAACAGTCAGTGCACAAGATAAGTTTGACTATATTTGGATAAGGACTATACTTTATAAGTTTGTTCGACTATACTATATAAATTTTTTATAATATTGTTACAGTTTTTATGTGAATACATACACACATTAGCAGTTGTCTTGCGCTTTATTGTTTATCTTTATTTACGTCTATTCCAATGGAAAACACGAAGAAAATTAAGGTTACACAGTCAATTATTTTCCTATATTTATTTTATACTTTAGATCAATAACGAATATAGCAGGTCGAGTTAAAATTATATATTAAATAATTTTTTCTAAAGCTAAAAAAATATATTTTTTATCTTAACATTTTATATTATAAGTTGTTCAACTGACATGTTTATAAATTGATACGCGTTATCATCGTGTCATCCTTTCCTATGTTATCTAATTCTTTTTTATAACCTCCGTAATCCATGACAAAATTTCGTAATTTTAAATCTTACCATGGCATATGATCTGCAAAAAGAGGAAGACGTAAAAATATATATTGAGAACTTGGGGATCGAATATCGATTCGGCTGTTACCATGAAAAGAAATCTGAAGTGTGTCATCTCTTAGGCGATTACCTAGAAGCAATAAAAAAGGATTATAAAAAAGCCGCTACTGTCTATAAAACCAATTGTATGTACTACAATTATGGCAAATCATGCACTAAATACGGCAACTATGCATTAATCGGGCGTGGACGAGACACACCTGACTCTAAAGAAGCATTGCAATATTTTGAAAAGGGATGTGAATTAAATGATTCTACGTCATGCCTTCATGCCGGCGTTCTGCTTACTGCCACTGGACCAGGAGTAACTGTGCAAACGGATGTTCCTAAAGGTAAAAAATCTAAGCAAATTTTTATAACATTGCATAACCTAACCCTGTTTTTTTATCACTGAAATAATTGTCACATAAATAATTTCAGACTTGTTTAAAAAAATGTTGATACCATTGAAACTAATCAATGTAATTTACTTTTTTGTGATGGTGACCAAATATTATGTGTTAAATTTTTTATAAACACACATATTATCTATCATCTTATTTATTTGCTGTACATTCATTATTTATAACAGATAATAGTAGAGGTTAATTTAGGGTAGCGAACCTTTTTGTATCAATATGCAATTTTTTAAAAAGTAATTTTCAATAAGGTGATAGATATGTGGTTAATTGATTTTGGTTACATGAATATTGGGAAAATAATAATGCTAAATACCATCAATGCAAATCTCTTTAGGCTCTTTACTTTGAGTAATTTATTTCATCAGCATGTCGTAGAATCACCAAATTCTAACACATGTGACATCCACCAACTTCTGACTCCCTCTCTCGGACAGGAGGCCTATGTCCTTGCAGTGGGGAAACATACTAAAAAGGCTAATTATTATTATAACATTAGTGTGGCTTCTGTTTTTGTAGATTACATGCATAATAACATAGAGTTGTACTTTCAGTAGAATGCATGGTGAGGTGGACCAATAGAATTTGGACAAGTTTTGTTTCTCAGTACCTCTGACAAAGTTTTTTGAAAATAGCCATGGCTTATCTAACATGAAAAATTTAAAAAATATGTAAATTGAACCCTTTAAGGAATGAAGTAATGCTTCATTCAGCATATATCATATTCATATGAGAATGTCTTACATTTAAGTCTCATCTGAATGGAAAATTAAATTACATTAAATGGGCCTGGCCGAATGGGCTTTCTTTTTCAATAAAATTATTTTCTTATTTCTTTGAAATATAGTATAGAAATAATTTTATTTCATTAATTCAGTATTTTTTTAAGGTTACAACTATTTAAAGAAAAGCTGTGATGCTAGAGACGATATGGCATGCCATTACTTGTCGGGGATGTATCTGATTGGTGTACCGAAGAATGTTGCAGATTTCAACCCACATAATCCAGAGAAAAATAAAAACATCGACTTTTTAATAAAACCCGATCCAAAACAAGCATTTGAATTAGCCATGAAAGCTTGTGAATATGGTAGTATATATGCCTGCGCTAATGTAAGCTTGATGTATAAAAAGGGTGATGGAATTGAAAAGGACTTGGATAAGTCAAAGAAATTCTTCCTACTGGCTCAAAGTTTGAAGAATGCACATGAGACGACTAAAGAAATCAAGTTTCAGCAAGGATTAGATGATGACAAGAAATAGATTTGCTCTAAAACAAAATGGTGGCATTTAAACTTGTGTGTCAGTCGCAATATGATAGGCCCATTCGATTATCCGTCAGTGAATTGTTTAAATTTGCTAATAAACTCAATTTACATTAGAAATATTTTTTTTATATAATGTTGATTTTACGGATCAGTTTTAAGTTAATTAATTTTATATTTCAAGGTTTGTTGCAATGATGGTTTCTTTTCTTAGTTGTCATAATGGGCCGAACATATTGTGGTATATTTCGATGTTTAGTAGATGCAGTTGTTTAAAAATTGAAATATAACTGTTTAAAAAGATGCAGTTTTTTGTTTTTTTTTTCTCATAGCTTAAAACTCTATTGTCGATGTTATTGTATAGAAGAGGCGGGAACAATCGAAGACAATTATAACTTAACACATTGTTGTTATGAAGTATTTTTTATAAATCTAAATGTATGAATGAATGTGTAATAAGACAACTATCTCAACATGGTAAATGTTGACTAGTGATAGACATGTAATTTTTTTACTAGTTCTGTTACTCTGCCTTCGACTTATTTACTGTATTTTAAAATTAGTTTGCTTATATATATTTTATACATATATTTTATGCATTTTTAAATATTTTTTTCATTTAAATGAAAAACTTTATTGAGATGGTTCACTACAATAGTTGAATGAAGGAGAGCATACTAATAAAAAAAAACTACCAAAACTCTTCAGATCGGAATCATCGGCGGGTCGGGTTTCGACGATCCCAATTTGTTCGAGAATCCCGTAGAACTGGACGTGAGCACGCCGTTCGGGAAGCCTTCTGACGTCCTGCTCGCGGGACATATTACGGGCGTGCCTTGTGTCCTGCTAGCGAGGCATGGCAGGAAACATCAGTATCAGCCAAGGTAAAGGTTTAAGGACTTATAAACAAGAAAACCGCACCCCGGGATATAAAAGAAAGGAGGTTTGCCCTCCACTCCTAACTTCCCCCTTTTTTTATCATCTCGCGATGCGCAAAACTTGCTATCAGACTGATGGTTAATGTAAGTTTAACTGTGTAAATTCCTACCATAGAATTGTCTTTTGGATTTAAAAAACAACACAATCTCACCATAAGCTACGCGCGCGAAGCCGGGGCGGATCACTAATCTTTCATACTTCTCATTGTAGTTTTTTACATCTACTAATCAATAGAGTATATTTGCTCCTTATATAATTGTTTCCAGTGACGTGAACTACCGCGCCAACATTTGGGCGCTGAAGGAGGCCGGGTGTACGCACGTGCTGGCCACCACAGCAACCGGGTCGCTCGTAGAGGACTACCAGCCGGGAGATCTTGTTATATTGGACGACTTCATTGATCGGTACAGTATCTAGTTACTTGATGTGTTTTGTTATATGTTTTTACTAATATTAAATTCTCTAATCTAAACCTTACATAGTCTAAAAAGCGAAGGCCATTAGACTCTCATCGGAAATGTAATTTTGTGAAAACTGCGAGATAAAGCGAATTGATATTGTATATGAATAGTTAATGTGGGAAAAAGTTGTTTTTTAAATATTCTGGAATTTACAAAAGTGCAATAGATGACGTGTTACCTACCCCTTGTTTACAAACTTGCCATCTTGATTTGGAACAAACTATACATATTAACTTGATATTTTCAGCACGTGGGGTAGAAAGTGCACATTTTACGACCGCACGGAAGGTGGACCTAAGGGTGTGTGCCACCTGCCGATGCACCCCGCCTTCTGCAGCCGCTCCCGCCGCGCGCTGTCCGACGCCGCCAGGCTGAGAGGATATAAATACCACGAGAATGGTACAGCTGTTGTTATACAAGGACCTAGGTGGGTATTTCTTCTATGGTGATCAATAAACAATTAATTTTAATTTACATTTCATTATAAAAAAATGTTAACTAAATAATTTAAAAATGGCTACGCAATTCGTCCGAAATTAGTTGGTACCAACACAGAACTATCTGAAAGGGGTTTTAGCTGCTTTAAATTAAAAGTTTATTTATATTTGAGCTACTTAACACTATTGAATCGAACTGATGAGCTAACACGAAGTCGGAGGTGACATCTAGCGTGTAGTAAATAACAATGTTTCACGATCGGGTGCCACACTAATGTTGCTCCCACAATGTTGTTAAAAATGTTTATGAACATTTTCTAAATAAATATTTAATCTCAATGTTAGTAAATATTTATAAAAACAAATTGTAACAAAATAAAACTTTTGTTATCGTTTAATTTTATTGCTACCAGTTGCCAAAAAATAACGTTTTGCTAATGTTTTCGTAATAATTATAGAATTTTCTAAAGTTAGAGTTCTGTTTATATATTTTCGTCTTTATTAAATAGGAGCCGATGTCATGTTTTCCAATCTCCCTATCCTGTAAACATTCTCCATCGGTGCGGGAGCACTCAAAACATCTAACACAATTCCTAACATTTGATAGTGAATGATGTATTAGTCCACAATAAATCATTGATTTATTTATATATATATATATATATATATATATAACATTGCTCATAGGTTTTCGAGTCGCGCAGAGAGCCTCATGCATCGGCAGTGGGGCGGCCATCTTGTCAACATGACCACTTTCCCAGAGGTAATACTTAAAACATAGTCCTTGTCTATGATAACAGAAAATACGTCGAGTCTTAGTTTGTTCTATTCATGCTTATTGAAAACAGTATGGGAAATACATACATGTACGAATTCATGACTGACGTAAGTGCATTGTAATCGACAGGTTATCTTAGCTAAGGAAGCTGGCCTGAGCTACGCCGCAGTTGCCTTGGTCACCGACTACGATTGCTGGAGAAAGGATGAAAAATCCGTAAGTTATGCAAACTCGCCTATAGTTGGTCTCAACTTACCTTTTACGCTAAAATTTGTAAATACTAAAATATCTTCGGAAACCAACTTTGTCTCGCATTACCTTATTATAATATCTAGCTTATTTAGCTATATTAGCTGTCCATAGTTCTACAATTTCACTCCAGATTATCTCGAAATTTCAACAAAATTACATTTCCGATTAAATTATAAAAATGGCCGCCATGTTTTGTAAATGACGTTTGTTTAGCGTCTTGAGTTGGACCAAACTAGACTTTTTATATTTTAATTTGTATTAAATTTATTAATTATAAAAAATATTAGCGAAGTAATGAAATAAACAAGGAACAATTTCTTAAATCATTTCAATAATTTTCCAATTTGTGTTTTTAAATCCGTTCGTGATGCTGTCCACCCCACTGATTCGCGGGCGTGAAAACACTATATTAATAATAGACTATATTACCAGGTATCCGTGAGCGAGGTGCTTGCCACGTTCGCTAAGAATGTCAAGAAAGCAGCCGATATCATATTGGACGCTGTACAGATGCTGGCCGCGGACACTGACTTAGAATATTTGAATGCACACGAGGTATAAATTTATATTATTTTTTATGAAAATAGGTCGCAAAGGAGCCCGATGTTAAGTGAACGCTACCCATAGATATCCGCAACAAGCAAATGTGTTGCAGATGGTTGCTTACCTTAGATGGATACCTGGAATAGAAGAAAAAGGATATTTCCTTTTTCCCGTCCAAACGGGAAGAGGCCGTTCCCATCCCTTCCCTTACGAAGAAAGGGTGGGAAGAGAAAGAGGATTAAAATTAGGCCTCCAGCACATTCGTCAGGCGAATCGCAGAGTACTTCTACTTCACGCTTGTCTTGTGACGTCGTGGTATTCCACCGGTCGAGCCGGCCCATTCGTGCAACAGATGTTGTTGTTGCGGGCTCTACCATTGTTTATAACTCAGTAGTTATCAAAGCGCTAATTATATTCATCCGATCTCGAAAAACCCAGCCGTATGATTGATTAAGATTTACAATTTTTTTCATTGAAATCTTTTGGCCGACAACACTTCTTGACGCAGTGTAGATTGCACCTAAAGCAGCAGTAGATGTATATAAACTTACCCCGTGCTTCTGTTCCAGGACATGGTAGCATCTGCAATTATGTTAAAGGAGTGAAGTGTTAATATTTAAGTGACAATACTGTTATAACAAATCAATAAAACAATGTTAATACAATACATTGTTTATTTATTTATCAACCTTATTACATATGACATATAAAATGATCAAATTACGCTATTATATAATGTAAAACTCTCACACGATTTTATTCTCCGACACATTATCCCTAAGCCACTTTACCGCTTACCCTATACTTTATTTACGTATTTATTTATTGTTGTGCAATATATTTATGACAAATTAATTATTTTTTTAAACAAAGGTATCCAGTTCTAGCAACTTCTATTAAGTCGTCACGATATAATAAGCCCATTTCGATATCCAATAAAGATTCAATCCTGCCAAATCCAATCGCAGCTGTCAGTTACTACGGCCCTATTATGTTATGACGACTTCATTTGATTTGACATACAAGTGATCCAACTGGGCTTTTTATGTTCATTTTAGTTTTAAGATCGTGTTAATTATAAAAGTATATACGATTTATGATACATACAATTTTACTTTTGTTGAAATATGACAATATGCAAGATAAAGCTATCTTGTGAATACTAACGGTCGTTACGTATATACCAGTGTTCATGTGCGTGATAATACTTTGCTATATCATTTAAATTATTAAAGTAAAACTGGAATAGAGCTGAGTTAGAAGTTTTTTTTTAATCATTTTTTAATCTATTTGTTTACGTATTTTTACAGTGAACAAGTTATAGAAGATTGCCAGAACATACCGTACGAAAAACGTAAAATGTATTAACTACCTTCAATGTCTATCTAGCTTATTACTTAAAACTCAAATACCTTAACCTAATTCTTCAATTTCTTCTCTGTATTTTCGCATCTGAAAATTAAATGAAGCTCAAATTAATTTGATATTTATTTTGTCTTCTTATATTTATTCTATAAAAAAATTGATCAGGACCTGGATTATAATGTACATTGTCAAATCACAAGTGGACTAAATCTGTGACAAACACTATTAAATCGGAAAACGTTGAACCCTTGCGTAACTCGCCGTTAATAAATAAAATATACGCTCACGCCTGTAACCCAGACGGGTAGGCAGAGATCATGGATTTCCATTTGGTGCTATCCTGGTGCACCTCTCTCGATTCTTCTACATTCATAAATGTACGCATTAAAGCTCGTCAGTTACGGGTACACTTTATATCGCCATTCTTAAGTATAGGCAACCATTTAAAGTAACATTTTCATATTTATTAACGATCTCGGCTGTTAAAGCTGTAAACAAAAATTCGTAGTAAAAAATTATAATTAAATGGACCATTTAATAAATACTGAGCAGTGAAATAACTGAGTGGGCAGTTGACAAATCGGAATAAGTCCGTCCGTAGAAATCTTATTCTTCATAAACAGATGTGGTAAAAATGTAAAACAATGCAACTGAGCTCACTATAATGTGTTGCACATTTTTACACTCAATTATGTTTAGTAAAAATCAAATTAAAATTGAGGATAAAACTGAATACACACCCCGTCGGGAGGGTCTACGTACTCCTGAGTGGAAAGCTAAAAAGAAACCTAACTGCCCATTCCATCATTTTTACTGGCCATTTATTTATAAGTCTGCTTACGCATTTTTAATACTGACATAAGAAGAAATAACCGGCAAATTGTTGTTTTATTACTGTCTATGTTTTATCGTCGCACAAATTTTACAAACGCCGTTAAAAATAGCTGCTCATTATCTTTTTCAACTGATCATAATAAACCTCTTGAATATTTAAATAACAGTTTATTGAATTAGTTCCCTTAAGTAACTACTGGCCCACCATCGGCCATAATGAAAAGTATACATGATTTTGAAGTTAACACAACAAAAAACCAAATTTTGCCTGCTTAAAGTTTTGTAGTAAGGCGCGAAGCTGATTTTGCTTTGAGGTTACATCTTAATTTGAACCGCCGATTATAGAATGGTTTAATTTGGCTCTATTGCGATGCAACTAATTTCCCTTCCCGTTTAACAAACTAGGTAATAATTAAACCGCTCGTAGACATCCGTGTGTGGAGCGGCACAGCAGCACACGATTACAGAGAGAATTATTTAATTTAGGATTATTAATAGATAATAGACTGATATATTAAATTGATAAAATCAACTATTCTGTAAAAGGGATCGTTGGAATTTTGTAAAGAGGGCGTTAACCCATGATTATTATATATTACCTTTGTTCTAGCGATACTCCGTGCATGCTCCCTCTTTTTGAGTCTTCTAATGGTGCTCATAGTGCGAGGTGACAGTTTATATGTACCTGATCTCGTCTAGTTCTTGGTCCACGGATTGCGGCCGTGCTGTCCCGGTATCATGTCGAGCAGGTACTGGCGCTGCGCCTCCGCCACACGCTGCATCTCCGCCATGGCGGCCGCGCCCGCGCCCCCGCCGCCGCCGCTCCCGCCGCCCTTGCCCGCTGTGCACACACATACACACGTAAGCAGATATGATGTTCGTATGATAGATGACACATGAAATCCATATGGCTGACGAGAGAATATAACAGATTACTTCTGAATAAAATCCACATCACAAACATGACTGCTTGCCTTTAGGAGGCATGAACAGAGGGCGCTCAACTTAAACCTTTTAAAGTGCAACTAAGCTAGCGTGTTCCCTCGGCAACCTTAGCTCGGGCTTACTGTGTAAAATAATTCCAAGTAGATGCTGTAGCCAACATGTTTTCAATTTCTTTACTTAACTATGAATTATTATTAAAGTAACAGTAAATATTGGATACATTTTATTTCACTAGACACACGTGTATGCTACATGTGCTACATGATTAACTTATTCCATACCAAGAAGTCACTTGGGTCTAGGACCCTAAGAGAAGAGACCGTTCAACATTCCGACTACCGAGAGAGCACTTTGGCATAATCTTTAACTACTATCGGTATACATGAGCTATGAGGGAGTGATACATGGGTAGTATATAATGGAATGCGTGATGAATACGTACACCTCTTACCTAGCGCTGAGGCCTGCGCCATGGCCAGCTGGTACGTGTACAGCAGCGGTGAGAACTGCATCATGGCCGCCGCGGCCGCCGCAGACATACCACCGCCGCCCGCCGCGCCGCTTAGACCTGATAATTAAATATTATACGAACTAAGAAATAAAAGCTCCACACAAGAACATCATTGGAGATATGAAAGCACACAGACGGCACTCGCTGGAAAAATGGATGGTACTTGAGACGACCGAATGGCCTAAGCCCAGTCCGTCGTCCCAGGTACCGCTGAAAATGAGACTGAGAAGGACTTGCGTGAGCTTCTGGTGCAAGACTGGCGAGAGATGGCACAGGATCGAGGAAAGTCGAGGCTGTTGATGTCGGAGACCAAAGCTCACTTTGGGTCACTGCGCCACCCTAGTCAGTTAGTTATTTACTAAAATCTGAGTATGACAAAAGCGACATTATTATATTGATTTATGACCCATAATCACATCAATTATTTTTACCCTATATACATATATTGTAAGTACCTCTGAGCAGTTGATGTTGCAGGGCCTGCATGGCGGCGGCGCTGTGCTGCTCAAACGCCATCTGCGCGGCCGCCGCTGCCGCAAGTTGCTGTAAACGAGAGAATTACAATTTACATTACAACAGATAATTAAATAAAGTCTATCATTAATCCGACATCTAATGTTATAAATACTGGACCCGGTTATAACTTAAGACTACGACCATTACGGTCTGGTAACACGGCGTAAGAAATGAATACACTGATCTGATTTGACCAGGACCTTGATTGATTATGTTAGATCAAATGTATGTAGATAAATCACAAGTGAGTAGCCGAGCTGAATATAGGCCAACTATATTATCAAATCATAAAAAAACAGATGAGGATATTAATCTCTTGTATCGTATCTTATACTATTATAATAAGAAAGTAAACGCTGGCTATGAAATGGCAGAAGATAGATTTTTTACAGAAAAAAATAGCTGATTGTGGATAATTTACTAATATTTCTTTAAACCATTCGTAAAAGGCTTATTTGTAGGCCATGGTTTGCGACAATAGTTGAATGGCGAATTTACTACTAACCACCTCGTGATTCGCAGTCAGTACTCGTAATCCATTGCTATTTGCGCTTTCAGATTTCCGATTAGTGTTCAGATTCTCTAATTTATTGTCTCCAAGTGTAAAATTACTAAGGATTACTTATTGAGTTATAAATATACCTGATGCTGTTTACTGGAACTGCTGCCCTGACTGGCAGCGCTCGAAGATGATCCTTCAACAGAGAACATTGTATTAAAACGGGTATTTTTAAGCCAATAATAAGGAGACAACAACTGTTCTCCCTTATCATAGTAACTTAACGTAACGAACATGAATATTGTGTAGAAACTCACGCCCTTTTTCTTTGTCTCCATGTTGTCTGATGAGTTATTATGACATATATTTGTGTCAAAACAAGCTGAGGTGTTACAACAACAAGGCGTTTCTATTTATGTTTGACTAGCACACTACACGGTTGCACTCGTCCGCGTTAATACATCCTTCACGCTTAGCATACCTACGCATTATTTGTCCTTCTGGGCTTCCAAGGCTTCTAGCGGGATGTTAGATCGCCTGTAACCTTCCGTAATAATTGAGCTGTCGAAGTCACAAAGAATTTTTCGAGTCGTAGTTTCTGAGATTGACAAACTACTTCTTCACCTCAAGAATAATATAAACGTTACCTCTTCATATAATTAGTACAGATTATTATAAATAGTCTCATCTCAAAACTTGAAACCAACTGCCGCTTTGCTCAGGATAGATAAAAAAGTTACAGCCTAGTTTAATCGCTGAAGATATTTCTAACAGTGAAATATTTTGTAAGATCAGTTTATTCATTTTTGAGTTTATCTGTTCTAATAATAATATTTCTATACATAAGGAAGAAAACAGATTGTTTTTGGCTTTAACTGAAAAAGAAGTTATAAATGTATAAAAGATAAAAAAATGGTTGATACATGCTGCGTTACCTTTACCTTTCTTGGCGGGCACGTCAGGCTCGCGCGAGCGCTCCGAGTGGTGGCTGCGGGGCATCGCCTCCGCCGACCCGCTAGCCGAACGGCTACTGAAATGGTAACGAAATTATATAGCTATTATGTACTTTATATTACACAATTTAATTAATGGTCTAATTATTGGTTACCTGTTAGATGGCTGCGGCGGTTTGGTGGTGGCGGGCGGCGGTGCGGGCGCGGCGGGCGTCGCCGGCGCTGGCGTGCGGCTCGAGGACCGCGACACTGACATCTGACATTGACACAAAACAACTGATTAAATGATGCACCCTTAATTCTTCTTTAAATGAAGACTGGTAACAGAAGTATAAGTAAAAAAATGTATATTCAGTGTACATACAGGTTGGAGTAAACAAAGGATCTGCACCTTAAAGTCGACAATTGCTAGCAATAAAGACACTGACACTATGATAATTAAATAGAACATGTTTGATTCCAACCTCATATTGACTAGGTGTTTACTATTTTGAACTTTGTTGACATATAAGTAGGTTTATTTTTATGTGCATATAAGAGCCATTGACTTGATCAAACTGGTAGTTCCTGAGATTAACGCGGTCAAAAAACAAACGCTTCAGCTATGTTATATAGATATATCAAGTGTACGTGTATGTATGTACCTGTTGTGCGCGATGCGTGTGGGATGCGTGCGCAGAGTGGGCGGTGTGCGCGTGCGCGGGAGCGGCTGCGTGTGCCGGCGGCGGCGCGGGCGGCGGGGAAGGCGCAGGCGCGGCCAGCCGCCGCTCGATCTCCTGCTCCTGCTGCAGCGCGCGCACGAACGCCGTCTTGAGGCGCGCAGTGTGCTCCGCCTGGGATCACCAAAAACAATTAAACAGACTTACCTTTTTCATTTTTGCTCGACTTCTAAGGATCGTAGCGTGGTGGTAAAAACTTAATTAAGTAGACTGTCAAATGTATATATTATAAATATAGATTGTATACATGTTGATTATGTCCATGGTATCCAGTAATCATATAACACTAACCGCAAGTCATTTTGTATCATATCACGGCCCTCGAGTTGTAAGGGTAGGGGGAGGGTGATTTGTGATGGGCCAGACTTTTGTTGTAGATGACTAGAGTAATGTGTTGTATGTGTCCAGTAGTTGGGTACGTGTGGCGTACCTTGAGCGCACGCTTAACGTTGCCGGAGACGCATAGCTCGCAAAGCCGGCGTGCAGAGGGCGCGCAGCTGAAGGTGGCGTCCTGGCGGCGTGCGGCAGGCGCAGGAGCGCGCTCCCAGCGCCACACCGCCGTAAAGTCGCAACCGCACTGCGCGCAAACCGCCGGCACGCTTGAACGTGGCATGCTGCAACAGTAGCAACCAAATTAGTATTTATAAACATGCATTGAATTTTTCACTCCCGCAACTTTGACAGATCGTCGGTCCCTTTAGTGGGAAGCCTACCTTCGCTGCATCGAACGCCAAGAATCTCCAAAAAAGTTGAAATTAATCCGAAATATGAGGGAACCCTATTATGGGGGTAATTTGTCAATGAGATTAGCTATACTTCACGGCTTTCAAATATTGGTAACCAAACACAATATATAATTTTAAAATTAAATAAGAATAATAAGATGAAGAAAAAATGTACAATATTTTATGACTCACTCGTTTTTATCGATAACGGCGTTGTGCCCGCGCGACGTAGCTCCACTGTGACTTACGAGGCAGTGTGCGAGTGAAAACAAGTACTATAACAAGTATTGCGACATGCTTAAATGTGAGGTACTGAGTACTGACCGCTCCTCGTTGGTGAGGTAGTCGACGACGTGCTCGAGGCCGACGAGGTACACGAAGTCCGTGTTGCTCGGCGACGGGATGAAATTCATTTCCGGCGGCGGCGGCTTGGGCGGCGGGATCTGTACAATAAGTACTAATATTAATATTTTACGGTATTAAAAAAGACCTATGCCTTAACTGTTGTACTCACTTTAATTGAATATCGATACATTACATTGAACTAGAATCTGCACTATCCCGGTCCGCTAAGAGTAATAGATGTTGAAACAAATCAAAGTACTAGACTCGCGACACACCTCGGCTGTGCAAGGGTAGTTTCTCCATACTAACTTTCATCCCGTTGACATCCCTTAGATCTTCCAGGAATGAAGACTAATCCTTTTTAGTGCTCACTTACGTAATAACAGACATCTGTACAAAATTCAAATCGCAAGGCCCAGTAGTTTGGGCTGTGCTATATCAAGTCGGTCAGTTTCTTCTTTTATGTATATAGATGTAAATTTTTGATTTTTAATGTAATGTAACTATTGCATTGAATATTAAATTTAATAATATTTAATTGAAATACTATTTAACTCTCTCTTGGCTTATTATTGAAGCTATTCGATGTTCCCAATGCCCACAAGTAGATAATTCCGTGTGTAGTGCTTATTGATAGGTCAACTCAAATTGATGTGCAACTTGCATTATGTACACATACTATAATACTGCTAATTGTAGTATTTATGGAATATTCAGGACCGTATCTCTATAGCATACAGTATATTTAAAAAATAGTTGTTTAAAAACTATATAAATGTAAAGTTTAAAATACAAACCTGAAGCAAGGTCTTCTCGAGCTGTTTGCGCAGCGCCAGCTTAGCGGCGGCCTGGCGCTGCGCCGGCGTCTGTGTGTCATCGGAACTGCGCGAGCTCGCCTGCAAATTGTATTAACTCCTCCTCTAAGAATTTAAGAAACTAACAAGTAGTTGTAACTAGAGACTTTGCAGGAAGGAATAGATATTGCTATAATATACACCGTCGCATAATGAGCAACAAATAATGTTGAAAAAATATTAATAATAAATGATTTATTGCCATCGAAAACAGATTTACATAGAAAAAAAAGTAAAATTACACTGTTTCAAATTATGGCAATAGGGGGCGATTCAGCTTTGTCCACACGGAATAAAGATCCCGTGTCACGCTGGTTTTCAGCCACCCCCTTCCCTTAGATGTTGCGGGAATCAAGAAGTCAGAGGGGTTTAAAGAGATTAAACAGATGATTGTCCCCATAAGATATTAGACAATACATTTGCCATCAACTGCTATAAAATATGTATATATTGCCAGTATCTCAGCACTGATTGCATATTTTTCAAAGATAATAAAGTTTATTAGCATAAAATTGACACAATATTTTGTACTATGCCTAACATAATTATAGAGCTGAACTTAAAACTACATACACATATAAGCGCCGACATCCATTTTCACAAATCGGTTTGAAATTGGGCATTTTAACACTTTTTTTTTTCTCACCCCAGGTAAGTTGTTGATATGTAAACGTATCGTGTATGTGTGTTGTATCGGAGCGAGGGTTTCTGTTTCATACATGTAATCAGTATTTATACCAATATGAAGATGTCTTCGTCTTAACCTTAAACCACATTAAATACGTATTATATTTTAGCTCTTTCCACTCGTCTAAATATAATGTTCCCGGTGGAGAGTATATAACCATTATATATAATGTGATATAGATAAAGTGACATCACTTCTCCATACTCACTGCATCACTTGTGCTACTGGTAACAGACGAGTTGTCCTGAGCGGGCTTGGAATCAAATTTAAGTACTTATTTACCATTTGTAAAGATTACCAAAAAATATTTTTATACAATAATAGGTCTCAATTGAAATCGGTTAAGTATTGCTTTAACAATGTTCCATTTCTGACTAAATATTACTATATAAAGCAACATGAATCTGTAAGCATATTTTCTATATTATTTACTTAATTTTAATTTAATTAAAAATATTATTTAACCTAACCTAACCTAACCCTTACCCCCGCAATTATTAGCGAACCATAACACATTATATGAGCATAATAATCGTATGTATGATCTATAAGAGATCAACTCTAGTTTCTTTAAACCTGTTTTTATGTATTCTTTATTTTATTGTCACTAAGCTCTTTCATGGTAATTTGTTTGTCAAATCTAAACTTAATAAAAAAAGACAATTTGTTAAGCAAATAATACCTTTGGCTGTGTATGCTGTGTGGCCGGCGGGGGCGCCGGGGTTATGGTAACCGACGGAGTGATACTTGCGCCGCCGCTCGCTGAACTCTGCGACATTCATACAATAATTATAAGAAGACCGTCGTACGTGCCTGCTTTGGCTAGTTCTTACTGCCGACCGCCTGCCTGATGCCAAGTCGCCTTTGTAATAATTGATTGTACTGCGTCTCATTTTAACAGTGTGATCAAAGACGACGAAGGTGGGACGAGACCGCTAGAGTTTATGCACACAAGTGTGTCCCAAGTGGGAATCGAACTTGCAACGTAAGAGGCAGCTATCTTACTAACCACTCCAACAGCCCGTCAAAATAATAAATAACAATCAAAATAAATAAATAACGTAATAAAATATCATTTTTGTCTCTTCACAATTGGAGCTCTAGTTGTTTTGTTACCTGAGTGCGATAAGGTCCGGGAGTGAGTGTCGCTCCGCCGGGCAGACTGGAAGGCCGACGGGCGGACGACGCTAGGTTATTGCCCGTGGCGCCCGTTGTGTTCGCTCGCTGAAAACATGTACAACGGTTGTATCTACAAATATATTGTATTCCTGATTGAAAGGAGCAAACGTTTCCCCTGATATGAAGTGACCGCGCAACAAGGTCACTAGTTGCAGATTTGATGCCTGCCTATTAACGGAGAGAGAAAAATGTAAACAGAAAAAAGCATATTTCCTTTTCCTAATTCACCCCCTCCCCCGTTACATTCCCTTCTCATCTCTGCCATATTTGAAAAAAAATAGTAAGGAGATAAAGACTTGAATTAGGCTTTCGGCACATCAGTCATCAGATGAGACACAGAAAAGTTTTATTTGATGGCTGTCTTCGGCGAGGTCGTGGTATTTCACAATTTATGTAATACATGTTGCTGTTGCGGGCTTATTAAATTCCGATCTACGCTTTGTCCTTATTTATTGTAAAATAACGTTATAAGGGAAAAGTGCGGCTGTAAACTGAGTCCTGTGACTAGGATTGAGTAAAAGTATGCTTTGGGCATATTGAAAGATACAACAGTGATTGGACTGACGATGAATATTTTAGACAAATATTGGTGTATGCGTGCTGCTTATTTATTGCACATGTATAATTTTTAGCTTTCATCACTTGAATGAAACAGTTAATATACCAGAATATAGTACAATGATGTTACAACGTACAACATTTTTCTATTGCTGCGTGTAAATATAATAGTGAATTTGAATTAAGAAATATAATACAAACTTAAAATATGTCAAATAGCAGACGCCCGCGTTCGCCAAATAATATCGAAAATGTTTCTGAAGCATTCCCTTCACGTATTTATATTCTTTGTTAAATATTGTGGGACAAATATGTAAAAATAGTGTAGCGCACCCTACACACGACTGTCCGAAAACAATCTTCCGTTTACACGTTCCTAATTGTCTTGTCTACCACAAACACGGTGAGGTTTCGTGCCTAGATCAGACAAAATTCTTGTCGTGTACATGATAAATTTGTCCTGTCAAACAGACACGTTGAAATTACTTATCGTGTAAAGCACCGTTACAGCGACTCCCACAAGTTATACATACCTTGTTTTGCTGGTGCGCAGGCGGTGGCGCCGGGGTGACGGTGACGCCGGGCGGCACTACGCAGCCGCTACCCGCTAGGGCAGTGCCCGTCGTTGTGTCCTGCAATAATAACAAATCGGCCTTTTTATAGAATTTTCCCCACTACAGGGACACAGGCCTCCTCACCGAGAGAGGGAGGGGGGTGTAATTCACCACACTGACCCGGTGCATGTTGGTGAATGTCACATGTCTTCGAATTTAGTGATTCTAAGACATGCCGCTTTCCTCACGATGTTTTCCTTCGTCTTTTTTGGATCAGTGGTGATGAAATAAATTACACCAAGTAAAGCGACTGCCTGGTTTCGAATCCGCGAACTACAGTAAGTCGATGCCTAAACCACTAAGCCACCACTGCTTCACATTATACATAATCATGAAATACAATAGAACATTATAATTACATATAACTAGCAACCCTCCCGGCTACGCCGAAGCCGGGAATGGAAGCTAATTATTAAATAATCCACTAACAGTTACTAGTATTTATTATGAAAACGGACATCTAGTCCCTGACCTTGGCCGGTGGTATTCCAGTGCTCTGTTGTGACTGACGCAGTTTCCTCAGCAGGACCAGGCGAGTTTCCTCGGAGCGCAGTTTTTCTCTCAACGCTCTGAGCCGTCTCTCCCGCTCCCATATCTCAGCACTCGACAATTCCTGCAGTACACAACATTCTTACACTTTCCTATTTATTTCCCAAATATATAACAGTTACTGTTAAACTTTTTTATTCGAGAATAATGCACAAATCGAGTTGCGGTACTTTCCCGATGGCATTGGTTCAGTTGTGGGGTGGCTAACATTTTGTTGACAAATTTATTATGGTCGAGCTATGGCTAGCTAGCTCAAATTTAATTCGAGTCTAACATTATGTTGTACGTCAACACAAACTTGACCCTTAAAATCGCTTATGGCAAGTTACACAAGGGTTTAACTTAATTTAGTTTTTATGATTGAACCATGTTGGCCCCAGATTTAGTTCGGAACCCACCACACTGTCGTGGGTGATTAATCAATAAACATATTATAATAATAAGCCAATTTCTTTCTAATCTTAAATTACTATTTCATGCTTTTTTATTTTTTTCTTCACCATTGATTGACCCCTTCTTCTGTGTAGGCCTCCTCCAGCTTGTTCCAAGCCTCTCTGTCTGTTGCTATCTTTCTTCATTCGTTGCTATCGCGTATATATCTTATATCC
This sequence comes from Papilio elwesi, assembly GCA_029849275.1. Taxonomy (NCBI): domain Eukaryota; kingdom Metazoa; phylum Arthropoda; class Insecta; order Lepidoptera; family Papilionidae; genus Papilio; species Papilio elwesi. Next base: position 3,408,041 of record CM056711.1, read on the forward strand.
ACCTTTTTCTCTAACGTCCTCTTCTCCTTTTTCCTATTTGCCTTTTCCATTTAGTTGTCTCTATTGTCCACCTTTTGTCTATGCATCTCGCTATGTGTCCCGCTCACCGCCACTTCTGCTTTAGTGCATAATATAATCCATAACTTTCGTGTTCCGTCTTATCTGTTTACTTTTTGTATCTTTCTTATTTTTAGTTCGCTCCTATCCTATTTGCCTTTTCCATTTAGTTGTGTCCATCTTTTGTCTATGCATCTCGTTATGTGTCCCGCCCACCGCGACTTCTGCTTTAGTGCATAATATAATCTATAACTTTCGTGTTCCGTCTTATCTGTTTACTTTTTGTATCTTTCTTATTTTTAGTTCGCTGCTATCCTATTTGGCTTTTCGTCAATATTTACGTTTTACTCTCGTTGCTTTTGAGGACCAGTTTTTCGCTTTCTATGTTCAGATGTTTTATCATACACACCATTGTGAACAGTTTGGGTGAGAGGGGATCCTTGCCGCATAGGATCGTTATCAAGTCCACGTTTCACTTATTTGACTTGGGTTACGCTGTACTTATAGATGTTTTTCCGAGTTGTAATATATTTTTCATCAATGTGTCATTTCTTCAAAGCTTCCCAAATAGCATCATGAGATATGGTGTCAAATGCTTTGACGTAATCGATGGAAGCAATAGCGACCTCTTTAACTCCCTATATTTTCCTATTATTTGTTGCATTACTTATATGTGGTGGAAAATCCGGAACGAAACCCCGCTTGCTCTATCCGTTGGAGCTTATCAATTTTTGGACTCAATGTAGAATAGATGTGAACAGTTTATAGAGACTCGAAAGAAGACTTATAGGGCGATAATTTGGGTCGGTAAAGAAGGGATTCTTGTAAAGAAGTATTATGTCGGATCATTAACATTGTTCCGGCTGTGTTGAGAGCCTTGTTGAAAAGTATGCAGGTGGGTGAGCTAGAAAGGCATATATTATGTTGCTATAATTTTTGTCATTACAAAGTAAAAAGAATACAAACTCACAGCTTGTCCCTCAAGGGGTAGCGGCGGATCGTTCTCGTCGTCTTCGGAGTCTTCATCCTCGCGCGGCTCCCGGGGCGACTCCGGCGCCACTAGCGGCAAACTGCTCGGAGTTATGGACACGTTCACATTGGAGTTCAACTTGCTGCTAACATCTGAAAACATAAACAAGTTTTCTGTTGATGTTAATTAAGCACCGCTAGCCTTAAACAGCAAACATATGAGTGCAGATGTTTTATGGTGGACAGAAAAGATGGGAAAAGAAGAGCCAACAAGACTTCTTCCAGCACGACGGACAAACAGACAAAACGCAGAAGCCTGCTGTGTCCGACTTTGTGTAACTATTCATCAATTAAACTAATAATAATAAATCAGCCTTTTTTTTAATGTTCCCCACTGCAGGGACACAGGCCTCCTCTCCGAGAGAGGGGAATGAGCCGTAAACCGCCACGCTGGCTCAGTGCGGGTTGGTGGACATACATGTCTACGAATTTGGTAGTTCTAAGAAGATGCCGGTTTCCTCACGATGTTTACCTCCACCGTTTTTGGAGCAGTGGTGAAATAAATTTCACAGAGTAAAGCGCCTGCCTGGGTCCGAATCCGCGACCTACAGTACGTAAGTCGGGGCCTAAACCGCTGAGCCACCACTGCTCATCCATCCATTAGAATAGTTAATTTATTTCCAGCTTTTGTATTGAAACGAGGAAGATGAATGATAAAGAAGGGAATAGATAGAATACAAAATGGCAGATGGAGGAGTTGTAAACTGGATATAAACTTGTAATTCGGTATTTGATTTCGACTTGGATTTATTTAATTTCGAATAAATCTTAATTTCAGCATAGTACAGAACTATAAACCGCCACTTCCCGGTTATTTTTCTAGATCATGGAACTTCCCCAGTCCAACAGAACAATTCCTGCCACAGCTGCTGATGACTTTACTACTGTTTTCTCCCACAAGACAACCTTGTTCACTGGATAAGGGTGGAAGGGGACCAATCTTTGTGGCAACTCCAGCAGTGTACGACTGTGGGCAGAAAAAACTACCTATGATGGGTATTAGGTTACCTGAAAAGGGTGCGGGCGCTGGGAGATTGGGTTTGCGGTGCGGCGGCGCGGCAGGTAGCAGAACGATGTCCGGACTCTCCGCATAGCTTCTCTGTTCTGAGCGCGGTCGCAGCACGCGCTTACCACTGGCGCCCTGCAGATAATATAATATCTTCAAACTTATAAGTCACTGATAGAGGTTGTAGAGATTATAAATTTCCATTTTGCTAGGACATCGCGTATTCAACACCTACATGTTACAATCAATGTAGTTATATTCTATAGTCTCTACATTATAAGATATATTATTTAAATATTAGGGTAAAAAACGCAATAATTGTAATATATGTATATATATGTTGTTCCCTTAATGAAATTAGATATCGCGGATGCGCATTTAATAAAGATTAATACAAATATGTTTGAATTAGTAATATTACATTTAAAAAAAATATAGCGCTAAAACAAACACTGAAACAAATATTACTTAGTAGTAGAGTGGCAATTTACCGCAACAACACGACGTAGTTATACTCATGTCGATACACACAGCTGCCAGTATGTGAAACCGTATCTATTGTTCTCACTGATATTTCTCAATTGATATTTCCTAAGATATTTTAAGAGACATAATTCTTCTTTAAAGATTTACTAAAACCGAAACAGCATAATAATACGAACAAAATAGAATATTATCCTCAAACACTTGTGTGAAAAAACACTCACTATGTCAATATTATAACGGATACACAAACATGCACGGATGACGTGTCCTTGTTAGTTATAATTTATGTTGGTGATAACAGAGTAAACAACTTGTGTCCTAAATAACAAACAAATAATTGAAGGTTAGGCAGTTTTACACTGATAAGCGCTATTCTAATTACTTTTTATTATAAAACAACAAAATATAAGAGTTCAAAGCATCAAAATAAATAATAATAGTACAGTCTCCGTCAGGCCGGCGTCGCTCAGGTGATTTACCTTCGGGATTCAGATAGGTTGTATGTGCTTTCTGGATGTATGGAATGTAGTTTTATTTTTGAAATTATTATTTAAATAATTTTAGTTGTTTTGCAGTTTACTTTATACAAACAAAATAAATTTCCTCATTATAAGCAGGCAAATAAACAAGCAGTAGTAGCTTTTTAATGTATTTATTGATGAATAGGTATTTGAAAATGCTATGTTATGTGGAGTAGGGACGGTTTAAGACATCCACAATGAGCTATCAACAATAATTCATCACTCCCTTCTTAATCATGTCACCTTTTATGCAATTCAAGGTGGATGGATTCTTAGTTTTACCTAAGACCTACCTAACACATTCCTACACATTTATATCTTACCTTGTTTCACAACAAGATATGATTTTTGTAAATTCCAAAATATTTTTGAAAAACAATTTTTTCTTAGTTTATGTACCTTAGCTATCAAATTAACATAATTTCACTTTATCTCATGATTTCCACAAAATTACAACATTTCTGATGAAAGTACAAAAAGTGTAAAGGCCGCCATGTATGGTAAATGACGTTTGTTTCTTTACAACAATCATATCTTGCTATGAAACAACGTAAAAATATACAAGCCTCTACTATATGCCATTTTTCCCCTTCATAAGAGGCCCATGCCACGCTAACCTTTTGCTCCTTCATTTGAAAATGCTATAATTATTGAAAAATGTGGTACTTACTATTACTTTTTCGATCTTGTGATATGATTGAAAAAAAAACAAATATCATATTATTACTATAAAACTTAACTACACCATTGGGTCCAAAACCAGATGTCAAAAGCTACGATAGTAATAGGACCGGTATCTCTCAATTTTAAATCTTTAAATGAGGCATGTTCACGCCCGTAACCCAGAGGGTAGGCAGAGATCATGGATTTCCATTTGGCGCGATCCTGGCACACCTCTCGCTTCTTCAACATTCATACATCTATGCATACATGCTCGTCGACTATGGGTGCTCCTTATATCGCCCTTTTTTAATAAGTCACTAATCTGCGTTTTTCAACCTTTCAACATGCCTGAACCAAAGAAGCACACCTTTCTCAATACCACTCACAACATCCCCTGTCAATGAAAGCCACGCCTAACATACTTCTTAGGATCGCATCTCAATGGCGTTAACTCTACTAGCATGGTTTCCCTGCTAAACCCAGCTCTCACTTAGATACATTAAAGTGGAGACTAGTACAGCATTGTGTATTGCCAGAGGAGCCTTCATAGACACATTCTGACTCCTCACTACTGTACCTATAGCCCCATTCATTTCATTTCCCACATTCACTTGTTGTTCAAAATCTATACACCCCAATTACACAAACTCTTCCTGGTCCACAAACACCATTACTTTTGTCTTATATTATCTTGATGCCTTTACCTTCTAATGAATCATTTACTACATTCAGCATAAGCTGGACGTCCTTCGGCGATGACGCAAACGCAACCTGGTCAACGGCGTACAAGAGACATTTTACAACTAACTGAACCCATTCTTTCAAACAATCATCCATAAAGAGATTGTACAGCCATGGGGAAGCTAGACAGCCCTGTCTTCAACCTTTAATGATGCTAAACCAGTCTTAGTAGGCCCTGTTAATCCAAAGTAGAATCTTTATAATGAGACTAACATTCAACATGTTGCCTCATATTCAGAAAATCAAGCAAGCTATACTTGTATTTGTACATATAATCATGATTGTTAGTCAAATACATTTTATTTTTAGTTGTAACAAAAATAAATTGTGTATATTTTAAAATATATCACACTTAGCACCCTTCATACTTAAAAATAACCATAAAATGCTATATTTCTTTAACAAACTTACATGTGGTGGCGGTTGAGCTGGAGTTATAGTTAGCCCACTTGCAGTGAGAGCTCGCAATTCACTCAATTCAGGAGGCAATGATCTGCAATTTTTAAGTATATAAATAATAATAGGAACACTTCGAAGTTTATGGCTGTAGGGGAATATATTTAATTCTGAATAACATCTTCTAGGTGATTTTAATGTACAAACCATTGCTAGTGAAAGATGGCATAGTTAAATATACTTTAATACTGCTAGTATTATTAAAGAATATGCATCGTACATTGTACCCCATATCATCATTTACTTGTTGATAAATATTAATATCAAGAAGTATATCACCTATAATTTATATAAGCATAACTTCATTTTGCCTCACCTACATGAATAGAATTTGCATTATGCTAAAAGAATAATGATGTAATTTCTCATATACATTTACTTGTTTTAGGGAAGACTGAGATGGGGAATTATAAGTGATGTCCCAGATTTTTATAATGTATATCAGCGGAGACGCACCATTAATTTCTAGATTTGTTCATAACTAGGACAGTCACTACCTACCCTAATACCCATTTTCGGCTCGACTTTGATTTTTGGGACACCTGATATAGCACCTCACTACAATAAAAGTTTAGATATTTAGTTTGCAATACATATTTTATAAATGTGGCAAATTTACAATAAATAATAAATGTCATTTAAATCATTTTTTTAAGTTCATGATTTTAAGGTTGTTTTCGTTTTAAGTTTGTGCTTGTCACCAAAGTTATTAGGTTCAAACTGCAAAAAGGCCCTTATTAATATACACTGGGCATAATCATTATTTGCAACAATCAGATATACAGAAAATCATAGGTCAAGCTTGCCAAGATTGGAACCCCCTATTGGTTACATAGTAAATCAAAGTTTTAGGTGCTGATCTATTATTGCTCACTTCTTAACATGCAGAAATATGTGATAAATATAATAAAATTGTAAATTTAATTAGTGCTTGGCTGTGATTCACAAATATACTAGAAAATATTATCACTGTTAGAGTAGATATTTACGAGAATAGTAGTTATAACATGATATGAATTAGCATGTTGAAAGGATGAATGAAGAGATAATAGCAAAACAAATTTATGTTGCAAAAGTGAGTGGCAGTGTTGGTAGGGGACGCCCTGGCAGAACTTATATCGATCAGATATAGCGGCTTACTAAAAATGGGCGATATAAGGAGCACCCATAACCGACGAACATGTATGCGTAAGTGTATGAATGTAGGAGCGAAAGGGTATGCCAGGATCGCGCCAAATGGAAATCCATGATCTCTGTCTACCCCTTTAGGTTACAGGCGTGACACATATTTATTTAGTTACAGCATATGGTAATTATGATAGTATATTGTTATAAACGATTTTAATAATGTTTATATTTATGAAATAATCTTTTCATCAAATAAACGAATTAACAAAGTTACTAGTATTACGAGTACATAAGATATTATTAAGATATTACCTGACACTGAGATCGACCGCCGAATCGTCAACGTCCATTGTGGTCCGCCGTACTCAAACAATTATGGCATCAATTAGACAATCATTCGCATCTAAAAATCAATAAGTAATTAGGTTTGGATTGTTTAGTTATCGCATGATTAATAAATATGTGTGAACGAAAAAGATCTGTTTATGTTATTTTAAGTCAATCAATCAATTATTAATCAAGAACAACGTCTATTTTGCAACCTGCTACATTTTTTTGAGAATGTATTATATATGAATATTGAATACACTACAACCGGGTGACAGACAACTGACAATGGCCTGGCTATCAATTTGGAAAAACTATTTAAGATGACAATTTTATACATTATTAATAATTAAATAATAACACATACGTTTTCTACTTTACCTATTAAAACCATCTATGCAATTGTTATTATTATAAATAAACAAATCGTTATAAAACTATAAAGAAACGATGCACACGTACATACACATCAAGAACAACAGATTATAATCACAGACTAATACAGATGCTGCGCATGGATTATAATAACAAACAAGAAACAAGATTGAATATAAATTATATGGCATTATTATTAACTGACTTCGAAAAGGTTATCAATTCGACTCGTATTTTTTTTCTTGTAGAACTATTTAAGGTAAACATCATTTCCATTATACATTATTATGCATTACATAACTGTAGCTCTAATGGTTTTGCAGCGCATGCCAGAATAGCTCTCATATGGCGGATTTTTTTCTTTTTTATTTGACACTCACTGTGATATTTTGGAGAATTCACACAATATCTTAATATGAAATATTGCAGATACTACATAATCAGACAATTATATGTTTGCTTAAGTTTATTATTTTGACCAGTTTTGTCTTATATATTCTTTGTATCTTCATCAAAGTAAATATTAAATGTCACACTACTGCAGATGTCAACTATATGATTATGACATACGAAACGAATTACCAGAATAAATATAATCTCATACCAATAACAAATAGCCAAAATAGCTACAAATAATGCAATAATTTATCTAAAAAAACATATTTGAGTAACATTTTAATAATTTGGCCTAATTAGCATTAAATATTGAAAAAGAAGTAAATTGCAATTTAATTTGGAAGATTAAACGAAGTGTGGTACAAATATGCCAGGACCAGATTTACTCTCGAGTCAAGGTTTGCGTTTAGACGGGAGGCGGCCAAACGAACTCCGTCGTATAAGATGTAAACTTGGAGTATTTACTCAGCCAGACGGGAGTGCTTACTTAGAACAAGGCAATACCAAAGTTTTAGCAGCTGTGTATGGTCCACATCAGGTAAAAAACAAAAATTTAGATCAGAATCTTGTCATTTCCTTTTTATAGTACCTGTACCTTTAAACTTTATATATACATGTTATTAACAAGCCACATCATTTCCCTCTGTTGTTCCCGCTTTATGGGGGGTTAGCATACATTAAAGTGTTTATGTCTTCCAAGTCGCTCTATCATCAATCATACTTTGTAAAATTAACTAAAATTGTGTATGAATAACTAATTAATTTGTGAGTGGGAATAGTTTCTAGTCAACCTTGGACCAACCCTACTCACCCTGGTGAAGGAACTCCAACAGGTTCAAAACTAGTATGTTCACTGGACTACCTGGACTTGAGATTACCTTTTTAATAATGATATTTTTGTGTTTTTTTTACTGGAAAGTCTTAAAGGGCATTTGCTAAAAGACTACATGATAATCATTTATTGTATTCATGTAACCTTGTATTGTATTAGTTTAGTGTAGCAATGATGCAGTAAACTTGTCTTCTTTTTTTAATGCAACAACTACCGGAAAGTAAATGACATAATTATTTCAGCAACATAAAAACTATGGTAGCTTTTTCTCCTTGCACACTTGGTCATAAAACATGGGATTAATAAATAAATAAATAAGTAAGTAAAGTAAGCTGCCCATTATTGCTATCAAAAAGCAGTATTGACATTGTACAAATATAATACAGATATAGTACAAAGAAAATATGAATAAAAATAATGTATATATAAAAATAAAATGAAAATCAAAAGCAATACTATGTTATCAAAAGTAATAATTAGGTTCAACATTTTAGTATATCCTGAGGAGACTTAGCGTCGGGCAGGTAGGCCATAAAAATTGTAACCAATAGCTATACAATATGGACTACAATCATACTGTGCCGACTGCATGTGGGAAAAGGGAAGGGAGATGAAGTACAATATTTTAGTACACAACTAGTTAATAGAATATAAAGGGTCATATAAAATTTAAAACTGCACTAAACTTCTATTTGGAATAGTAGGTGTGTGTATGAGGTCACATCTTTATGATAAGGGATAACATGCCTTACTATAATTTTTGACGAAATGTGCAAGCAGAAATTAACTGTACGATAGTAGGATCCCTCAATATCATTTTGGTACATTAATCTCTTCAAGTATGCTACTTTTTTTAAGGTCTTTACTTCGCTATAGACTTTAGGTGCAATAAAAAAAATATTGTACCATATAGCATCAGCTAGCAGTTCATACATTCATTTCTGCAACAAAATTTACAAAACAAAACTTCTTGCAACAAAATTTTTGCAGTTTATACATTTATGTCTGTAACAATAACTACACAGCTTAGGTGAATATTTTATTGAACACATGTATATGTTTATTTTAGGCGAGCAAGTCGAAAACTTCAACAGAAGGTGTTGTTGTTAACTGTCAGTATAGCATGGCAACATTTTCCACAGGTAATGCCAAATCAAGACAATAAACTGAAATATCATCACTATCATATCACTAACTACACAAATTTAAGACTCATACTTCTGATTCTATTCGAAACAATAAAATACGTAGATTTTAAACACCTATTTCTTTTAATACTACTAGTAGTGATCCGCCCCGGCTTCGCACGGGTAGCACAATTTATGTTGATCCGATTGCTACCAAACTTCACAGGATCGCCCTAGGAAGGTTTCCTGAAAATTTTTCAAAATCGGTCCAACCGTTTTGGACTCTATAGCGAATATACATACATACAAACATACGTCACCCTACTGAAGTTGATTTTATTACTTCTTATGTTTCAGGTGAACGAAAGAACCGACCGAGAGGCGATCGGAAGTCACAGGAGATGTCATTACATTTGCGACAGTCATTCACAGCAGCAATCAAAACAGAACTCTATCCTCGTTCACAGATTGATATTTATATAGAAGTTTTACAGGTAGTTTAATTTATAGTGTATTTTAATATTTCTTTTTACTCATGAAAATCATTTCTTATCAGTATAAAAAATATATATTTTGATTTGTTTTCCAGGCAGATGGCGGTGCTTACTGTGCATCTGTGAACGCAGGCACGCTGGCACTGATTGACGCTGGTATACCGCTGAAGGCGTACGTGTGCGCCTGCACCGCCTCCATGGCGTGGCAGGGAAGCGAGCCCGAGCCTCTGGTTGACGTGGGGCATGTGGAGGAGGCGGCCGGCGGGGTCTGTCTTACTGTCTCCAGTCTGCCATCCACTGGTTAGTAGTAAACGAGTTAACATCGAATTTCACCTCCTTAGATTTTCATTAATAACTTCTGCTCCTCTTGGGATGTAAATGAAAAGGTGAGATTGGTGGATGATTGGCAAATTTTTTCTTTGTCTACGTAAGATGCGCATTGCACGGCATTTTGTTATTGCATAAATTAACAGTACATACAATTTTATAATTAAAACAAAATCGAGCAAGCAAAATTGTTTTTGCATGAAAAATTTCAAATTTAATTATTTTTCTAAACAAAATTATAATTTGCCGATTTAAACGTTACCCGCGCAGGAATAATGATACGACTGTAAACGATATCTATGGTTCAGGTAACGTAGCCCTACTGGAGCTGTCGCACAAGTTGCACATGGACTACTACGACATAGTGATGAGCAGAGCGATGCAGGGCTGCAGGGATATTGAGGTACAGTATTTTAATGCTATCAAGAATATCATCTATAGATGGAATTCTTCGGTCTATGGTCCTTCCAGGTTATCTCTGAACTAATTGGCGTCGCCACTGTCGCTTTAGTGTTGCCAATTATATTAAATATGCACAAAATTGAGAGAGTAAAAGCATTGTAACAATAATTGAAAAAGTAATCTGTTTTTACTGCACAAAAACTAAGTGGAAGTGGAAGAAGCGAGAGAGCTGTGCCAGGATCGCGCCAAATGGAAATCCATGATCTCTGCCTACACCTCTGGGTTACGGGCGTGAGCGCATATTTATTTATTTAAAAACCTAAAACTGTTTTGTTAGGTTTTTGAGCAACAAAAGCTTACATCTTAGTAAAATACTAATTTTATAATTCATTATTTTGGGTAAATTTATATTAATGCGTTAGAACGGACGAACCTGAACTGTCAGCAAACACTGACAATTGTTTGACATTGTCTACAGTAACATTGGTAGAGCTTGCAACACTATCTGCTGCGCGAATGAGCCGGCTCGACCGGTGAAATACCACGACCTCACAGAAAACAGGCGTGAAATACTCTGAGTTTCGCCTGATGAGTAAGGTGCCAAAGAACTAATTCCAGTCGTCTTTCCCTTTCTCTCTGTCTTTAAACAGTAAATGATGGATTTGACGGGGGGAGGGTATGAATACAAAGAGGAAGTATCCTTTTTTTCTGTTTATTCCCTACTCTATCCATTTAAAGCATATTATATAACTTGACTAACATAACTTAGTCGGTCTATAGTCACGTCAGTGTATATTATGCTTAAATACCTATTTTGGACTGTTGTGGATTGAAGTGGTAGATATATACTCCACTATTTTCTTTGTCCTGTCTTTAAGCATGCTTTTTCTGTTTTCTTCTCTTTGAAAACGATTAAACATTAGAACCTACAAGTGATAGTATTTTTTTTAAATAAGTTTTATTGGTATTAAAGCCTATGGTACATCTAATCCAGGAGTGGTTGGCGATTCCTAGATTTGGAAAGTAGATCAGTCAATTAGATAATACTGTTTATTTTTCATTTCAGGTAATTTTGGATCGCGCTGTGAGGGACCACCTGGCGGAAGGATGGACAAAGCAAGATACAATAACAATATAAAAACAAATAAATGTTTTTGCTTTTTTAATAATTTTAAAAATTAGTATGTAGTCCTTTCGATTACAAATAGCTCTCCCCCATTTTGAATACATGTCCTTAATCGACGCGGCCAGTCTTCGACGGCAGCACGCACCACATTCATATCTATTTCTGCCGCTGCTTTAACCAGATGCGCTCGAAGTGATCCTGATAAGGTTTAGCGCAGATATTCTCCTCCAAATGTTGCCATACCTTGTAGTCCAGTGAGTTAAAATCGGGACTAGAAGAGGGCCAGTCTTCATGCTCCATAAAAATGATTCCATGGGCGGGGTCAATCAGTTTTGCGTGCTTCGTGCCCTATGAATTGCACAAGTGCAGAGTCCTGTTTTTGTTTCCCAATTTGTTTTCAAATATTGTTCGAGACATAGTGTTATGTTGGTTAGACCGGTATACAAAAACACCAAGGCACTGATTTTAACACTTTTTTCACAAAAAAGCACCTCAGTTAAGCCTGAATATGAGACTCCAAGCCAAACTATGAGTGACGAGGGGTAATGCCCTCGTTGAACCCTTAGAATTCGTGAGCTTGCTTCTTCACTGCTGTAGATATATATCTGATCATTTTGTTTATTGTATCTTTCTTCGATGGTAGAATTTTTTTCATCCGAAAACAACATTTCGCGGTTTAACTTATATCCCCATCTGAAGAGCTAAGACTTATTTATGAACAGGTTTTTTCAGAATTGCGCCTTCACTGCTTTAGTAATGGCTAGTGTCCTAACTGAATCTTCAGTGTATGACAGAACTTGCACGACGAACTGCAGACGCGTTTCCGTCCTAAGAACGACTACGCTCTCTTCTTGAATGTGAGACTATCAACGTCGGCCCCATTATATTTAATGGAAGTAGACAAATGAGAAAGCAGTCCACCTGATGTTGAGTGACTACTGCTACTCGTTAAATCAACACGTAAATTATCGAAAGTTGGACTGGTTGTATGAAAATAAATGAAATATACTATTACAGTTTAAACTCGATCAATTGCAATCGATGAACAAAATTATTCTGTAAGAGCACCAACCGAGCGGAAGCGGAAGGCGTGTTGGTTGTCGCGGGTAGCATTGCAGATGACAGCTGCGCGTGTATGCACCGCACCAGAATCCGCGCAGTGCGTGTAGCCCACCGCGCTACGAAAACCCGCGATCGTTTGACGTCTACGTCTACTGTATCCGTTGCCGCTGTATATACCTAGCAAGATATGATTGTTGTAAACAAACTTCATTTACCATACATGGCGGCCGTCGCGCTTTTTATACTTTCAACGGAAATTTTGTAATTGTGCGGTAATCTTGAAATAAAGTGAAGTGAAATTGTGTAATATAGATTATGTTATAAGGCAATATGAGAAATAGTAGTTTTTCCTTTTCCAAAACCTTTATTTACAAAAATTACATCTTGCTGTGGAACAAAGTATAGTTACGCTACGAAAACAGTTTTTTTTCATACATATGATTGCGTATCACGGTTCCATTCCTCGTATGTTCAACTTAGTAAAGCTGGTAAGGTGGTGTTAAGGGCCTTTGCACACGTTTTGCGTAGACAACGCGCGGTTTTGATTCGCGCATCCTTTGTGCGTTTGTGGTAATACAAAGTCAACGCGTCGACACGTCAACGACTTGCGTTGGCTAGGTGTACTAATCGCGTGACACATCCTGGCTACACGCCGTTTTTATGCAACAGCCTTTACTTTGTTGCTCTGTTGAAAAATTGGTGAACGTGACGACTTTGAGATTGGTAGGGCAGGAGTATAAAAGAAACATAGTTATATAGACTTACATATTTATTAGAGATCTGAACAAAATAAGAAATTAAATTATATGTACAGTCTATGTTAAAATTTAACTAAATTAGAGGTAAGTTAATAGGTACACACTGTTTTCATTACATAGCTTAAGGTATTGTAAGAAAACTTAACCTTTAGAAAGTTTTATCTATGGCAAAAGTAAAGTGACCAAAGCGCATTAGTAGAGCGAATTATGCACAGGCAATAACAATACGTGAGATAGGGAGAAACGAATAAAAAAAATGAAAAACATATCGAACGTTAAATTCAGTCCACGCGTTCCGTGTGAATGCGCGCACTTGCAATAAAACAAAATATAAATAAATATATCGTTCAAATAAATAAAAGTTACTATATTGTACTTCTTTCGAATTTGTAAAAAAATAAATAAATATTGCTTCAATTATGCCTTTAAAATAGGTTATTAAAATAGTAAAAATATTGCAACGGCTTATAATCACAACTTACCAACATCCGCCTATCGCATGATAAGCCATTCGTAGACAAACCTAGTACTCGCGTTCATTGTTTTGGGAGCAAACAAGCTATCTGCTCACCTGTAAAGGTGATACTATCCCTACGAGTTAAATCCAACTCCTATAAGGAAATGAGTCACAGACGTAGTTTTAATGACAACTTCACTACAATCTATAGAGCTTGCCAAGAATATATACGGTATTGCCATAAACATCATCATCCTGTCCTTTTTCCATCTTTGTGGTGTCGGCACAGTAGATATAGTTATACACAATAAAAATAAATCTGGCCATTCTAAAATAAAAGATTTTCAAGATTTAAGTGTCAAAAACTGACGCTTTCAAATATAACCACAGAGTATAGTTGTTCATAAAAGGACTATATGTCGTATTACCAGTATACGAATATACAATATCAGCCCTATGAATGGCTAATAGGCTCCAATTTATGAGAAAAAGTTTATACATGACAGAATATAATGCATACTTATTTTTCAATGCTACGATAACTCCATGCAGGCTCTATAGATTTTAGACTTAGTTAATACTACCAGCAATCGTCTGTGAAACATCCCAGCCGTGGCCATACGCCACAATCCAACAAAACATCTTCACCACTCGACCCCGCACAAAAAGTGTTTACATATAAAAAGTTATATCTCATTATATTGAGTCGCTAAGGCACTCACTAGAATTATCATCTATTTATGTATATAAAGATTTACGCGTAAAGCAAATTAAACAATGGGAGAGGGGTAGTAACAAAAAAATAATAATGTAAACATGTTTTGACTCGTTCAGATAATGCATGCAAAATAAAATATCATTCAATTCCAAACACTTAACCTAGAGTGTATAATACGAATAAATGTTTTGTTACATTCGTATGGCGTTGTCGGCGATTCTAACGACACGCGGTACAAAAGTGTAAATCGGGAGTGGGGAGGGGATGTGAGGGGGGGGGGGGTGCAATTAGTTGATTGTCATCCTGTCGAGCGCTGCCTCCATTTGACTAATGTCACCCGCAGACACATCTGGAACAATATTGTTTAAATAAATAACCCTATCACGCCCGTCACACCGAGGGCACCGAGGGTTAATTCCCCTTCTCGCTTCTTAATTCCGTGCACATGCGCATTGGTTACGGATACATTTAATAATACTTGATTTTGTTATATTAAACATGTTTCATAAATAAATGCACAATGCTGGCCTATATCCTGTTATTTTATAATAAAATCCATGTATTTCCTTAAGTTTGTCGTAAATCTTTACTTACCAGAATTCATTCCCTTTTAGCAATATTAAATGATGCAGTTTTAGTTCTCATAAGTCGGACCCGAATACTTTTAGCTATTCCCGTGGTTTCGGATCTGGCCGAACACGCCCGCAATGAAATGTTCAATCTGTATATGCTACTAATATTAAAATGAACAAATAAACTTGCTACAAATGTTCATAATAAATAGTTTGAGGTACTTAGGTTTTACGTTGCTATAGCCGTCGTAATAAAGTCATCATCAAATTTATGACCTTAATATATAAACACTTCTGACTGCTGGATGTAGAAATGGGCTAATTACACTTACCATTGCTGGTCTTGTTAGGGGAGTTTTGTGGAGAACTCTTTTGTGAATCACTAGTGCTCCCTTCAGCTTCACCCGTCTCTCCCGCAGAAGAAGTTGGCTGCAAATCAAATATTTTTTTTAAAATAAACAACTTTGTTACTTACAAACATATATTACTTTCTAAAAATAGCGTGTGTCAGCTTCGTCGCACGACTGGAGTCTACTCCTTACGAACGATTATAAAACATAGATTAGTAGATGAAGGTAAATAAATGTATTTTTATATTTTATTTAATTATATATTAATTATAGAATATAACGAATTCGACCAAATACATGTATGTGAAGTATGTGAAGTCATGGAACTTCATGTAGTTTTATTTCTTTTTTACTGTTTTATTTATATTACAAAGTGGCAAACGAGCAAGCGGCCCCTAGAAAAAAGTACCGCTACCCATAGGCATCCGCAACAAGCTAATGAGTTGCAGATGCGTTGCTTACCTTCATGGACGAAGGAGGGGACAAACAGAAAAAAGGATAATTCCATTCCCTGTCCATCCCCTACTCATCCGTCAAATCCTCTTCCTCTTCCCATCCTTTCCTTATTAGAAAAGGGTAGGAGGGGGAAGAGGACTACAATTAGGACTCCGGCACGTCACTCTTCAGACGAAACGCAGAATACTTCTACTTCACGCCTGTCTTCTGTGACGTCGTGGTATTTCACCGGTTGAGCCGGCCCATTCGTGCAAAAGATGTTGTTATTGCGGGCTCTACCACTGTTAAAGTCTACTGTTACTGTCTACCGTCTATGAGGATTGATGAAAAATAAGTTGACACATTAAAATGTCACAGGAATTTAAAATTTAGTTAACATTATAGTATTCAAGCTAAGAATATTAGCTATGGTGGAATAATAGCATTAATGTTGTTTCTCTTTTTAGGTAAATTATTTCAGATGTAAATTTTTATAAATATTTGTCAAGCCTATTAGTATTTGTAAATAATTAACATATCTTTTTAGAGCAACACAATTTTTTATTTCGTTACTCGGATTTCGGATTTACAATATTACTGAATATATTAAATTTTATTATCATCGGAACTACAAGTGTGTATCTAGCAATTGTCAGATCAACTTGTCAACGGGAAGGGGTTCAAATTCCAATTGGTAAATTTAAGATGGACGTAACGCTTGATTTGATTTTACCCCACATACATTTTCATATTCCCATGGCTTATACATGAAAATCTGACTTAGTTTCTAAAAGGGATATACATATATAACAAAGGTATTGGTGCTTTATACATAATGTGTAGTACCTTTATGTTGTTGTAATGCAAGGCCACATACTCACTCTATTTCTGTTGGATAATCTCGGCTTGAGCCCTTTGGGTTCTTTGGCGGGATCAAAGTGACAGTCAAAGATTTCTATGAGATCCTTTATGTCCTTTTCTTTAGCCGACACCGACAGCGAAGCTAATTGTTTCTCTAAACCTACAATTAGAACATATACAATATTACAACAATTTATTTCAAAGACAATTATGGAAGAAAAAGTTATGGAGGATAAGATTTCTATATATATAAGATAAAAAATACAAATTTAATGAAGCCATTAACGATTGTGAAGCCATTGGCATATTATAATGACAAAATTGTGCGAGTACAATTTTACGGAGCCGCACAGGGTTTTCTTAAAGACTTTTGATCCTGAACACTCATGAAATGTAAGATTTTGATATTAAAGTCTTAACAAATATGGTTGGAATGGTCGTTTTTAAATTGGTTTATAAACCATTCCAACTAAGATTGTGTTAGGATATTGGCACCAAGGTCAAACGAGGAATTCTAAAATTAAGTTTTTAATTTCGTAACCTAAACTGTCATTCGCACGACTGCTTTTTCAACAGGTGTGAAAATTCACACGAAAGCGGTTTTGACGGGGACGTACCTGATATGATTTTATTTTCCTTTTCCGCCTTCTGGCTACACAAATAGCTGTTGCAAATATTTTTTGATTAAAATCCATGATTCACGTAAAGTAAACACACACCGGAACGACTACTGTTAACAATGATTTTAACCGTTCATATGTCATAACACAAATATTGTAAACTAGCGCCGAGGTCGGGTTTTAACGGACGACGCTTTAACTCTAGGGTAGCTGATTGAGACTTCTAGTATTGTAACTGACCAGTGAGTTTGCACTCCTGCCAGGCATCGCGCAGCTGGTCATAGAGGATGCCCGCCTCGGCCAGGATACGCCGGAGCTGTGTCACGCGCGCGCGCTCCGGTCGCGCGGCGCGCAGTAGGGGCGCAAACACCGGCCGGAACGTGTTCTGCCTACAATACATATATACACTGACTTTTAAAGACAAAACATATTTAGAATGGATCCACCTTAGATATTTGATTCGGTGCCATAGACTTTCATTCATTAAGATTTTTTTATAGAAGCAGCAAGCGAACACGAACTCCATGAGAAGTTACGTCACCGCCGCTATACATGAAAATAGTAAAAGGGGAAAGGTTAATCACGACTTAGGCTGTAAACTTCCTCGAAAAAAGAACAGCTCTCATAAGTAAATTGAAGTATGAACTTATGTATCACTTACTGTCAGTGGGTCACACTAGTACTTGGTGATAAAATGTGAATACTTTTCAGGACACAAAAGTCAGTGCTATCATATTATATATATATATATATTAACGCCGTTTCTAACCTTTCGAGCAAACTCTTGAGGTCGACTAATGCATCAAGTTCAGTCTGAACGGGTCTGGCCCAGACCCTGGCAGTCTCCACCATGTCTTTGCTGGCCGATGCACCCTCGCCTCCAGCACCTACCTCTTGCTGTTCACCTGCAAAATAAATATATAAATAAATGATTTTGAATGAAAAGGGACTTCGTAAAGGTAATGAGCGCCGATTGATATTACTTATTATGACTCAAAATAATCTATATACAGTTTTATTTTCGTGTTTATTTCATCCAAATAGTAACTGATAGTGGTAGAGCCGGCAATAACATCTGTTGGATAAATGGTAAAATTTAACAGTGGTAGAGTCCGCAACAACAACATCCGTTGCATGAATTGGCCGGCTCGACTGGTGAAATACCACGACCTCACAGAAAACAGGCGTGAAGTAGAAGTACTCTGCGTTTCGTCTGATGAGCGAGGTGCCGGAGGACTAATTTCAGTCCTTTTCCCCTTCCCACCCGTTCCTCATAAGGGGGATAGGATGGGAAAGGGAAGAGGATTGGAAAGGGAGGGGGTTCCTACTCTGTCCATTAAAGGTAGGCAACGCATCTGCAACACATTTGCTTGTTGCGGATGTCTATGGGTAGAGCTCACTTTACATCAGGTGACCCCCTTGCTCGTTTGCCACCATCTCACATAAAAAAAAATGGGCTGGCTGGACCGTTGAAATACCACATGCATCCAGAAGACAGGCGTCAAGTAGAAGTAATCTGCGGTCCATCTGATGATTGAGCCTAATTTTGGTCCTCTTCCCCGTCCTATCCTTTTCTAACAAGGAAAGGGTGTGAGGGCAAAGATAATTTGACGGGGTAGGAGGAGGGAGGATAGGAATAAAAAATATTTTTTTATCCCTTCCTCTATTCATTAATGTTTAGTATTATCATTAGTAGTTAACTGCAACATATATTACCAAATCTCTGACTCATAGCCCATTTACATCTCTTCAATTTAATTGTGTTACCTTGAGTGAATATTAAGATATATATTTGGTTTGTTAAAACAAACCTAAACTTTTACGCTAAAATTAGTAAATTTCAAAATATTTTTTAAAAACATAAGCTATCCATACAATTTCGCGTCACTTTATTGCATGATTTCAACAAAATTACAACAATTCCGATGCAAGTATGTAGTGTTATAGCCACTTTGTACATATATGTTAAGTGACGTTTGTCTATAAAATTTCCATCTCGATTTGGAACTCTAAGCATCACAGTGTATTCCTGTTCTTTTTTAATGAGAGAAACTAGCAAATGAGCATGCGGGTCACCTGATATTAAGTGACCGCTACCCATAGATATCAATAATAACCAAACGCGCGCAGATGCGTTGCCTAGCTGTAATTGACAGAGGATGGAAGGAAGGGAAAAGGATGTTTCCTTTTCATATCCATCCCCTCCCCGTCCAATCCTTTTCCCCTTCCCATTCGAACCTTATTAGGAAAGACTCTAACTCATGCTCACTGTATTAACAAACAAAGTTTCCGAATTGTAATATTATCTAATCATAGATTATGTAATAATTGCTGGGTTTTTGTGTCCTTTATTATAATTTGTTATGAATATCAATATATCCCTTTTGGTACAAACAACAGATCAACAAAGCACCTGCCATTCATTACAGGTAACTGTTCGAAAGTAATAGAAATTTCAAGTATTATATATCATTATCAAACTTATATATATTTCTCTTTTAAGCGCTGTACAAGTCAATCTCTTACACCAGTATCAAAACAAGAAGGCAGACAACAAAAACAGCCGCGCATTGTGTCATTTTATAGGTTTTGGATAAATTTATTGTTAAAATCAATACAGTTTTAGAGGAATTGGAGAATAATTTAGATTCAATAAGAATCAACTGTTGTGTTGTGAATGAAATCGAATCCTGCAAGGAATACTTTACATCATATCATAATTTTAGACTACTCACCCTGAACATAAGAAGTATACAAAAAAACTTTGACGCATTTCTTATAGCACTCACGTATGGAGGTAACTTACGATGTGCTCATCTTGACGGAATGTTGGTTAAATGAGACAGTAATTATCCCACAAATTCCAGGCTACGATTCGTTCAAAACCGAGAGAAATACAAATCAGAACAGTGGAGTTGTGGTCTACGTAAAAGATGCCTGGAAACCGTCAGTTTCAGAGCCTATCATTGACGATGCAAACTGTTTGGCTATTAACATCCAAAAAGTAGTCAATATAATTGCTATCTACCGGTCACCGTCATGCAGTAGCGTAGATAATTTTTTATCATCTATAGGAAATATTGTCAAAAATACTTGTGGATCACCTCTGATATTGGCCGGTGACATAAATATTAATATACTGGATTCATCCAATTCTAGATCTCTAGAATATCAATGCTTTATGGCAGAGCACGGGCTCGAACCGGCCATTACAAAACCAACGAGAGGAGCTTCGTGTCTTGACCACATATATCTTACCATCTCGCAACGTAGCCCGGCCCCAGTCGGTATTGTTTGCCAGTCCGACATTACTGATCATTTCCCTGTTATTATTGGTCTAAGCTTAAATAAAACAATACAAATTCGAAAAACCCGGACGATACTTAAGAGAGACTTAAGTGGAATCAAAAAAGATCTTCTAGAAAAAGACTGGAGTTTAGTTACTTCTAACACTAATGTAAATGAGGCAGCTAAAATGTTTACTGATGTATTGAATGATAGTTTAAAAAGACATACGCGTGAAGTCCGACTTAGTAGAACTAAATACAACCTTAAGCCATGGATAACGCCCGGGCTTATGCGTTGTATGAGACATCGAGATCGTCTTCATCACCGTGCAAAACTAGAAACTAATAATAAAATACTGCAAGTTTCTTATAAAAGACATCATAACTTCCTAGTTGGTCTCTTGCGTAAACTACGTATAGAATATGAACGGGATGAAATTAGCAAAATCAAGAGTAATCCCAAGAAGTTATGGCGTTCAATTAAAACCATGTGCAACATAGATGACAAAAAACACGAGCCCACCGAACTGCTATTAAATAAGGAAAGTGATAACACTCGGATGCCACTTGACTTATACAATAACTACTTCTCAACTCTGGGGAAATGTCAAGCAAATAAAATTCTCACAGATATGAATTTAACAGAAGCTGATCTTGTCAAAAAAGTTCAGAATAAAAGTACACCATCAAATTCATTCTTTATGTCACCTACAGATAACGAAGAAGTGGATAGATTAACTATGTCCTTTCGAAATGGCAATTCTTCTGGCATTGATGGTTGGTCTAATTCTCTGGTTAAACATGTTAAGGATGCTATTCTCGTGCCTCTAACTTACATCTTTAATCAGAGTATGTCCAGCGGAATCTTTCCATCCATCTGGAAATGTGCAGCCGTTATTCCCGTTTACAAAAATGGAGACAAAACTCAAATTGAAAATTACAGGCCAATCTCATTACTAAGCACCTTTTCAAAATTGCTCGAAAAGCTTGTTAACAATAGACTTAGTAATTTCCTGAGCATGCAAAATGTAATTGCAACAAGACAATTTGGCTTCCAAAGAGGAAAAAGTACTGAAGACGCAGTATCTCTTTTGACATCCATCGTATCTTCAAAACTAGATAATAAAAAATTCTGTGTGGCTGTGTTTTTGGATGTAGCTAAAGCTTTCGACACTGTCTCAGCGCCAATCCTCTTACAAAAATTATTTAATATTGGTATAAGGGGCGTTGCTTTTGATTGGTTCATGAGCTATCTCTCAGACAGGAAGCAATGTGTTAGGATCGGCCAATGTTTGAGTAGTTCACAAAATGTTAATTTTGGGGTTCCGCAGGGAAGTATCTTGGGGCCCACCCTGTTCACAGTCTATATTAACGACATCCATGATACTCAAATTGGAAATTCTGATATCATATGTTATGCAGATGATACTGTTATAATATTTGATGGGCATACGTGGCGTGAAGCTTTACAAAATGCTGAGCTGGGTATGTCTCAGGTTCTTATCTGGCTCCAAAGTAACCTTTTGACCCTTAATGTTAAGAAGAGCTTCTACATATGCTTTCACAAAACAGCAGCTTCAGCACCAGACACAAATTTTGTTATAAGATTACATAACTCTTCTTGTGATACTGATTTTTGCGACTGCCAAACACTGATCAGAGCAAGTGTGGTTAAATATTTAGGAATTTTCATAGATGAAAAATTGTCCTTTAGAAACCATATTGCTTCGCTTTCATTGAGGGTGCGCAGAATTATAGGTATCATGAGGAAACTGCGAGATGTGACCAGTTTTGATGTCCTAAAAAGCGTATACTTTGCATTGTGTCAGCCCCTTTTGACATATTGCATTTCTTGTTGGGGTGCTGCTAACAGTACTACTATGATTCAAGTTGAAAGAGCGCAACGTTCCGTCTTAAAAGTTATGATGAAGAAGCCGTTCCGATACCCTACTATGAACTTACATAACGAAACGGGAATTCTTAGTATAAGGCAATTGTATATATTTAAAACATTCTTGTCTGTTCACAAGTCTGTGCTGGAATCTGCTGATTACAAAGCTATGTTAGCTCGTAGAGTTTACTGTTTACCCACGCCACTAGTTAACACATACTTTGCCCAACGCACTGGCTCATTCATTCGGATACATATTTATAATACTGTGGTAAAATTCTGTGATATAAAAGAAAAAACCTTACCTCAAGCCAGATCCACATTACTAAAATTGTTGTTCACACTGAACTACAATGAAACAGAAAACCTCCTGAAAATAAAATCGTAACACTTCTACACTACACCACTCAGTGCACTATTTATTAATACTTTCTAATTGCTATTTATAATTGCTTTCATTTCTGTAGATATTAACCACTCCCTCCCTTATTTATATATATGTGTATATATATATATATATATGTATATATGTGTGTGTATATGTATATATGCGTGTGTGTGTATATGTATGGATATATTATTTTTATTTTAATATTTTACTTATTTCTATTTATATATCTTCTATGTATATGTCATATATATCAATATTGTGAAACTCCTAGATTTTTGTACTGACCTCGGTGCCCACGTTACAGGCATTGCCTAGTGTGGGCATCACTAGCATAACCTAACACTGAGATTGCCGCTGCACAAATTCAATAATCAACTCAACTCTGTAATATCGCAGGCTATGTGTTTTTTTTTTATTGCAAATAAAACTTATTTTAATGGTAAAAGGAGGAGGACTGAAATTGGGCCTCTGGCACTTCAGTAATGTTGTCGTTCTTCATCTTCAATTTGGTTGTATTACCTTGAGCGAGGTGTTCAACAATACGGTATGCGGCGGTAGCTTTGTCTAGCGCGCTGTCCACGGACAGCGAGTCCGCATCCAGCAGAACCCGCGAGAGCACCCGCAGCGAGAGAGACTTGACAGTCGTCTTGCACTTGTCAGCAGTTAACGCGTAGCTGTCCGTGAACCCGGCAACAATCGACTTGAAACGGTCCAGTAGCTTGTAGCTGAAATGGCATTTTATGAATTCTTTTGGCGTCGGCGAAACCATGATACATAATAATGTAAATTAATATTGTGTCAATTTGTGATACAGGCCTACGACAAATTTATAAAAAGCTTAAAATTTACATTTTTTGAAGATAAAAAAAACCTGGGACATAGTATATCAAGAAATAATATGCACTAGGGATCTTCTTACATGGGTGTCACCATATATCGAAAGTTATTATGGACTTAACACAGTTGTAATGTGTTGTGCTAAAAAAATGAATACCAATGTAATTTATTTACCGTATGAGTGCTTCAAGTAACATGATTGGGCTGAGACGTCTCGGTTCATGGTAGATCAAGATCACTTTGCTTTCACTATCACCATTCTCTTTCTCCAGCCAGTCTAGGAAATCTGTTAGCGCCGATATTTCCGATTTTGTTTTTAATATCTATAACAACATCATCATATATCCATCTTACACTTATGACGAAAGTTATTAACATTGGTTGTAATAACAATATTTTGTGCCGTCGTTGTTGTTTCAGCCGATATTCGTCCACTGCTGAACGTAGGTCTGCCGCATTGACCACCACAAAGACCAGGTCCATCATCCATGTTTTGTGTACTTTGCGCCAGTCTTGCGTGGCTAGAGAACTAGAGATTTTTGACATTTTAATGTCATATTAGTTAAGAGTTACCACATTATTAAATTCCGTTGGAAACTCTTGGGAGTGGAATGTGCAAAGATTAAAATGAATTGCAGGATGCTTCCAAACCTATTCATGTTGCTTGTTTGCATATTGTTAGTTTAAATGTCCACATAAACTTGACCCTTAGGGGTCGCGCTTCTCAGCCCAATTTGGTTTTAACGATTTAACAGTGTTGGCCGCGGATTTAGCTCGGCAACCCACTTATGTACATATTATCTAAAATATAATCGAGGTCCTGACCAAACAAATGAGAGTATACATTCCTTATACCAGATCTTGTTATAATGCTGCAGATGACATTTCGACATTTAAAAATCAGATATTTAAAGCTCTGGTAATGTAAAACTAAAATAATCTTACACCTCAAATTGCATAATTGTCCAACAGGGGTCAATAATTATCAGGAGGTCATTTAAAAAATAAAGGGTTTCAAACATATTAAAATAGAGCAGTTTAATAAAAAGGTTTTTTTAATTAATGTATATTAACAATATTTGGCGGTCCGAGTTCCGTATCCTGACCTTGATCTGCCTGTTGTTGACCCCTGTTGTATCACTCATACCATACTATGAATATGGTATATAAGTTAGCATGATTAATTACGTAATATTCGTGCTAGCCTGTGCTATGATTAACATAGACATAGCTTTGCTAAGGTAATATAAACAATCTTGTTTCACAGCAAGATGTGATTTTTGTAAACAAAGGTTTTTACGTTATAATTCCAGATTATTTTTACTGAAATTTACATAAACTTTTTCTCATATTCCCTTATAACATTAGCTATCCATATAGCACAATTTCACTTCGCTTTTTCCCAAGATTTCCCAAAATTACAACATTTCCGATGAAAGTATAAAAAGTGTAATGGCCGCCATGTATGGTAAATGACATTTGTTTGTTTATAACAATAATATCTTGCAATGAAACTAGGTAAAATTTACAATACATCTACTGCACAAATGAAAGATATATGATTTTTTTATAATGTAATCAAAACGCCGTCCATGAACATCCAGAACAAAAGAGGAGTCTTTGTTACCGAAAGAGCAATTTTTTTTTTAATGGACACTTAAGTCATAAATAAAAAAATACCAGCGGTACAATGGTAAAACAAAGTTATTTATGGTACAATAAATAAAATAAGAAGTGCCAGCTTATAAGCTTGTTACCTTGTGAGTGATTGTATCTTTAAGCATCCGATACCGACCGACTGTGACGACTCGGATGTTGTGGCGTCGGCGCGCGCCCGGGTTCAGATCTCTGTAGGGCATTATGTACTGCGTGTACGTTTGCTTGGGCGTGAACGCGGCTATCTGGCATATCTTAAAAATAAAGCTGCATTCAAAACTTCAAAAATATATTGATGTATTATTAAAATCTACACTATAATACAGTTTGTTCAAATCAAGGTTGAAGTTTAAGTAGTAAGTCTAAAATTCAAAAGTAGTAAATTTTTTTTTAGGAATCAACTTTTTCTTACTATCCACATCGAAATTATTACACAATTACAACACTTCCATTGTAAGAATAAAAAGTGTAATGGCCAGCCATGAATTGACCTTTGTTTGTTTATAAACTTTACAAATAGATTTGGAAAAAACTATAATAATTTATTTAAAAGATCATTGCAATACTTCTTTGTTAATGCTACCAGTAAGTTGTGAGATGCTTAGCCCTATATATGGTTGCTGTTAGGCAAAGAAGTATAACATGAGATACCATTTCCTTACATATGATACTCACTTCGTCAATAAGCCTCCGTCCAGTGGTATCCATATCCCATCCAACAAGCGAGTACTTTCCCGGAGGCAGTCCCAGAGGTTTTTCAGCGAGTGCTGGCAGCAGCTCGGTCACAGGAGCCTCCATATCACCACCATTAACTTTTGCCTCTGACACCATTGCCATATGCCCCAGTTACAGCTTACTGTAAGAAATTGTATATGTTAAGAATAGTTCTACATAACTACATAATATGTAGCTTTTTATTTACTTATTGATATATAATTATAATATTAGCATTTTAAATTTTCGCCAAACTTCCTATGTATTATAATAATTTTATAGTGCAAGACTAAGCTAAAAGCTTACCTAGATATCTCCTGGAGGAGAATCACTCACAAAATACACCCAAGACTTTTAAGAAAAACTAACTGAATTTCTAAAATATTTCACTAGTTTAGCACACCACTAAAGATATTCATTGTTGTTACTTTTAAACCATTTTTCCAAATAACTTAGTGTAAAAATAATGTTTCTATTTAGAACCTAAATCAATTAAGTAACTTATTTAAACTAGTCATATATCTTCATTTGAATGTAACAATGTAACCATTTCACTGCACTGCTAACCCATATAGCTTTCATTAGATGCAGATAATTATAGATTTTTGAATGAACATTTTTATTTTGAATAATTTACGCTATATATTTATTATAGCTGCGATAAGCTTAACTATTCTAGCTTTGTGTTATTTTGACACCTATAAGCTAACCTATATTATTACATGTTTCATAAAAATCCTGCGAGTAGTTTTTCTTTAGGTTTTTCACTTCACCTTCACTTTTTAACTTAAAATATATTACTGTGATGAAATATTGTTAACAATATCACCAATAACTTAGTCATCCAATTAACAAAATGTTACAACAGTTACCAACCACTATACACGCAAAATACGCGCTAGTCATGGAGTTACGGTAAAGTAGCCCCCTACTACCAACCACTATTCAAAAATATTTATACTAACTGCGCCCTGCGGTTTCACCCTGCTTATATCTAAACGAAATTATATTACCTACTTAATCTACCCTAAACTAATCATCATCTCCCTGCCCTTTTCCTGTATATGTGGGGTTGACGACTCAGTATGACTGTAGCACACCCACCCCGAGAATAATAAGCTAACTAGCTTACCTATCTTAACAAAACATTCATAAGAATACATCTTCCAGGTACAGATAGCAATCAGTTACATTTTTATTATATGTATAGATACAGACGTTATTTTTATGCTGTATCATATCAGTATGCCATTAAAAAGCTCTTAAATTGGTGATATAATAAATAGATTCCTAATAATTACTGGTTCTGCTAAACTGGAATTTAATAAGTTCAATAAGAAAGTCTTTACTATGCAGTTTTAAGAATTTAACAGATACATTTATCTCATAATATTAAAACAATATATCAAGTTAATAACAACCATTTGAGCCATCAAATAAAAGATTATGCCACTAAAGTATATATATATAACTTAAATTTCCCTAGAAGCTAAGTTTCTTTTTTTTCATGCTCTTTTTCTAAACAACATCATTTAAACGGTAAATTTCTACCCCAGTCAAAACAAATCTAGATATGAAATGGTACAAACATATATTACTAATTTAAAATGTGTAGAGGGCTTATCGGTATTACTGATTGCACATTATTAATAGTAAATCACTTTATTTGGATCTACCTTCACAGTTACAGAGATCATCAACAAAAATTTGAATATACCCTTGGTTCCAAGCTTTTATATTTAATAGCTATTCATTTTAGAGTTTTTATGTATTGATATTTCCATAATTGTATGAGTATACCTGAATTATGTAAAAAAGAAAGAATGATCCTTGTATATTGATATAAAATTATAAAAAGTCTTTAGGTACGCTACTGCATAGTTGTATGGAAATTACTCACACCAAACATAGTTTTAGATGATAGCCTAATGAGCCAATAAGCTCTTGAAATACAAGGACATAGCAATGGAGCACTGGGTACTTCAAACCAATTATGTTTTATGTAGGTGATGTTTGCTTTTGTTCTATAAATAAATTATTGAAAACAAATAGAAAGGGGTATTTATTGTTTGAGATGGAAATAATGTTCAAGGAAAAGTGGAAGAGAAATATTTAAGTATATCTATTTATACATAAGATCTTATCTTCAGTTATTAATGAAAACATCATTTTTATTTAAATTGTTCTTTTTATTGCAGGTTGATCGGACGTAATATATGTTTGTTTATTATAAATAGGTAGGCTATCTTCATTACAACTGATTAAAATGCTTCTATGAAGTGAACTATGTTTCTAGGTTATGTATAGGTAATGTTAAACGTGATACCTAGATTTACTAGATAAGATTGATAACAAAGGTTTTATGACCTCTGTATAATAAATATATCAGAAATTACCTTTTGACGTTTTCAAGACTTTTGTTATAATGTTTTCGTTACATGTATGATTAATTACCGGCGGCACATATTCGGTAAAAAAAGGAGTAAAGTATTTGTTTTATATAATTCGATTTTTTTTTCAATTTCATATACTATATAAACCATAAAAAATATAATTCTGAAATTATCGATTCCGTGTACACTAACTACAAAAGAAGTGTATATATGAGAAATAAAATGACACATTTGACAAACATTTTAAAAAGGGGGTATTATAAAAATGATAGCATATTAAAAAAATAACAGGAAAATAAATAGGACACGTGGCGGTCTTTTTCTAGTCATTTGCCCCACCCCACCATATCAAAATAAAATAAAGATGAACTCACTAATCAAAAATGCTGCCGTTGATCTGATGTTATTAAATAGTATTCCTCAACAAGCAATGCTTTAGGTCGCTATACAAGTTTTGTAAAGTGGAATAATTGTGTAAAAAATATCACAAAATCTCAGCACGTGTGCGGCAATCGGCAAAACGCAGTAGTGATTGCGTTTGGGTAGTATGGTGGTTATAATCGGTTACCGGTAATTACATCGAAAGCGAAATAGAAATAAAATTGTTATAATAATTACTACGGTAATCAAAGTATTAATATTTTATATTCTTTAAACAATACTGTAATAATAAGAATCTGATTTTTTTTAACTTTTGTAAATAATTTGGTTCATATTTGACAACATTAATTTGAACGTCTCCCCACGAAATACGTCATTAGTTTAAAAAGCAATTAAATTTTTTTAAATTTGTAAATGCGATTGAGTAACTTCATTTTTGGATGAGCTTACATTAATATTTAAGCTCAGAAGGTTATGAGCATAGAAGTGTAATATTTATATATTACTTGGTGTGGTACATGTTATTAGTTACTAAATACAATGGCTGTTTGGTGTATATCACATCAGTTTAACTTGAATTAATCTGAAAACAATACTCACAAATGCTTTAACAGCTATTTTCAAGAAAAATATACGAAACGCTATAAGTTAACAACTTTTAAAGATGAAAGATATAGTAAACGAAATTGAAATTTAAGTCTCGAGTACAAGCTACAACAAGATGACTGACTTTGACAAAAAGAAGAAATTCCTTTTTTAAATTTCAAGGCATTTATCACATAATAATGACAGACATAAAATATAACAACAAAATGTATTCTTCTTTCATGGCCAGGAAAAATGGATAAAAGGATGAGTTAATGAAACTAAAACCGAGTAAAGATCGAATAAATCGGATGCCGTGATCTGGATCTGTCTACCCCTTTACGTCACGCCAATACGCGTTAGTGTTTTACCTTTTTTTATTAATACTTTTGTTTAATCTGTGGTATATTTACAAGCTTTGGTTGGAACTTGGATTCTGAGCTGACAGCTGACAGCATGCATTACATCAATCGTCTATGCTACAATACTCTATGGTTTCTGTTCTTGGTCTCCTTGGTTCTTGTTTACAAAAATCAAAAGCAATACTTAATTTGTATTTATATTCCATTTTATTCCTTATGTCCCTTATTATGTCGGAGAATTTAGATTATTACATGAAACAAATAGTTGCAGCTCGAACTGAAATAAAAAATTTGAGGTCTGTCCACCAACACACATACTTAATTTTTTTAACTTTAATAAATAATAATTAATAAGTTACCTGACCTTTCCAGGCAACGGCTGAGTTCGTTGAAACACGAGCATATTACAGAAATAAAGAATATTAAAGCTACCTTAAATGGACTTCGTTGTGCTAATTGTGCGGCAAAAGGTAACTTATTGCCTAATTTCCCGCGGTGATACTTAAGTAGCTATGCTTTAGTAAAGTTATGTTGAATATCATTAATCGCATAGAAATATAGCTATTAACTATTATGCTTATCTAGTACACTAAGTGGATTTAGGACTATAATAAACAAAAGAGTGATTAAGGCATATCCATAATTCAAACCATGACCTGTAGTTTTTTTTTCATGCAAAAGTCTAATAGAATACATTTAAAAGGAGAAAAGATTGGCCCCTTTTAACCCAATCAAGGAAGATAGAATTATCAATCAATTTAATTTTAATTCCTTCAAATCCATTTTGATTGAATACCCATAAGTGATGTTTTGATGTTTGTGATTCTTGACATATGGTTTAAAGTTATTTTTCTAACCAGTTACATGATAAACTTTTTATTAAAATGGCTTTACTCACCTTCGCGTTTTATCTTTCGGTATTTCATACCGACAAGTTTTGGAAATCTCTTTTTGATCACTTTTAAAAAATACTTGTTACATTGTAGAATGATTGTGAAATTTAAAACACAAGACATATTGCTCCCATAAAGTATGACTAATGGGATGGAAAGGTTCTAGAATGGCAGTCACATATAAGTCAATGCAGAGTGTACATGTAATCTGGTCAATGTTGCTCACCGGATGAGGGCTGCGGTGACCCATGTTTGTAGTTATCAATGGGGGAAGCAAATGTCCAGCTGTGGATGACCATCGGTTGAAACCAAGACACTGACTATTTGGTTCTCTACTTTTATTTAGCATTTTATACAAGAAGCTGCTTGCCCATTTGCCACAAAATACCAATAAAAGAATGCTGAATAAAGTAGAAATTGTTAGTTGTTATGTTTTTTCAATACAACATATATGTGCATATATTTATAATTTCAGCCACTACAATCCTTATTAATCACAGTGAAGGCCAACCATCAACTTCAGACACGAACAATTCAATTTTATTCCAGCCAATTGGCTACATTGAGTCATCATTTGAAAATAAGCGTGGTGTACCAAGACAGCCCTCAATCCTGTCCAATGCAAGAGGTGTAATTATCATTCACACAAATGTCTTCACCAATCCGGAGCATGCAATGAGTGGTTTGGAAGAATTTTCTCATATATGGTATGATTGGTGTTGTTTTTTTTTGCCTGCAATAATTGTCTTATCTATACAAGGTTATTGAAATGAGCTTACATCAGTTTGTTTTGATTTTGCTTCTTTTAAGGTCATCAGTTTATGCAATAGACCCGTGAGATAGGCAATAATTTGTTAAAACACAAATATTTTTCTTATGAAGATTAAAATTAGAGCATAGTCATTCTTTAAAAACAGCACATGACAAGTGCTGGCTGGGCTAGGCTTAAGTTTATGGTGTTTAACATTAGGCAGCCCGATTCAGCACTTAAAAAAAAAAATGGTTCAAATTTTTGTACATAATTTTAATCATAGCATTGTTTTATCTATGATAAAAACTGTTATAATTATTTTAAGTGTTTAAATTATTAAGCTAACTATATGCAGCTAGTTTTTTTATAAGTATAAAAAACTCAAAACAATATATATTTAATGTGTTCTTTTTTATTATTTTGAAGTAACGATAGATGGCGCTGATACCAAATAGTAGACACAAATGATGTATTGAAATATGCGTCGATAGATAGCGCTCATAATCATTCAAGATAACTAAGTCGCGATGTAGAGAATCATTCAAAGCGAATGACCCTCGCGACTCGTCTTACACAATTCATACTTACCTGGCGTAGGGGCTACCGTGATCAAGAAGGCGGTTCCCCCAGGGCGAGGCCCCTCCATTGCACTGCGGTTGGGTTGACCCCTGCGATTATCCCTAATGCGGATAACTCGGACGCGTTATTTTTGGTAGTGGGGACTGCGTACGCGCCGTCCCCCCATAAAACCTAAACCTTAACATTGTCCTTCATAGTAGTCTGTTGCATAATCGGACACGTAAAAGTGCGCATTGTACTGTAATTATCGACTACTCTACCGATCATCATGAAACTTTGTACACATATTCTTGGAGGTATTAGAATTAACATAGGATACTTATTATGAGAAAAATAGTAAAAAGCGAAGTATGTATGTTACCTATAGACTTATATACTCTGAAAAGGCTGAACCGATTTCGATGAAATTTACAGGGATTGTCCAGATTAGCACAGCGGGTGTTCCTATGTTTGGTAGCGATCGCATCAACATAATTAGTAAAAAACCGGGCAAAGTCGGCTCACTAGTTAATCTTATAAAAACTTCGCTAAGACCATTTTTATTAGAACTCCAAAACACCTATCAGAAACCTGTCTATTAACGTAAAATTAAAATTACAAAGAAGGAATAATCTTATTTAACTCACCGATAGGCGAACTCTTTTGCATCGATTAACAATTAGACGGACTATTTTGCTTATAACTCCTTCGTATTTAAAACAGGATATGTATTAATTTAAAAAGCTAAAATAGTTTATTGGTTCGTAATTAAAAAATGGCACAAGTAACGCGACATGTGACAGTAGAAAAACTTAGTATTTTATCATTCACAGAGAAAATTTCACACTAGACGAATTATTGCATCGGGGCTCGGAAGTATGTACTCATACATACATAAACATGCTCGCCCGTTACGAGTACTTGTAATTATTAAGAAATCAAATTAGATTTTTTTTACTTTCAGGATAATATTCCATTTCCACAAGACGGGGAGTACAAGTGTACCAGCTAAGGTGACACCGCCGCGCCTGAGCGGAGAGCGGCGAGGAGTGCTGGCCACCAGGTCACCGCACCGGCCCTGCCCTATTGGACTGTCTCTTGTCAAAATATCCAATATTGAAGGTATCTAATATAAGACATGAAGAAGTCAAACCAGCAACACCCAATATTCAAACCAATATTAAGTTATCTTCTTAGAAATGATTTTTCTCAATTTATACCTAAAGGTTTAAAGTAGGGAGTGAAAGTTTGTATGGAGAAATATTAATTAATAGGGTTCAGCTTAGGCTGGACCAGTCAGTTAAATTAAATTGCACGGCGGGTGAAGACGCGGGGCTCTGCTTGTGTATAGGTAATAATATATAATAGAATTATATAGCATTTGTAAAAAAGTGTTTAATTCCAGGTAACAAAATATACTTCGATGGTGTGGACATGGTGAATGGCACACCGGTGCTCGACATCAAGCCGTACATTCCGCAGTACGACTGCGCCACCGCAGTGCGGCCCCCCACAGAAGGCGTCAGTGATGCAGTCGATAGCTTTGCCCCACTCCAGGTGTTGCAGGACAACTTTGAACATATGAGGTATGGTTACAAAAATTGTAGTAACTGTAAAATAGACACATTGGTGAACACTGTCTTGTTGATGTAGATTTGCATCGTTTATTGGTGAAAATTGAATTAGATTCTTTGTTTGATTGTTGTAGCCTTGATGAATGGTTAAGTGATTGGTGGGAGGGGGGGGGGGGTGAATTACGTGAAGACAGTACTGAGAATGAATGAGTATGGTTATAAGATATGGAAGAGCAGTGCGTAGCGTGCCGTGCCCACGTAGATAGAAGGGTATGAAGATGATATTATAAAGCAAATTTCAAATTTTATAGCTCTATGATTAAATATGCTTTCTATATGTGATTAAATAAATACATCTAAAAGAGACGTGTATTAATAACAAAAATCGTTGTTTCGTTACAATGTTTGTTACAAAGTGATATTACAAATGTCAAATATACGAATTTGTTGTTTACTTACTTTTACTAGGATTAAGTTGGACTTTTAGTATAACATGGGATTATTGGTCCCAGACAACATATTACGTCATGGAACTATATTGAACTATACTATATTGGGGTCTGAAAATAGTTTTAAGTAAGACACAGTTGTAAAAAAAATATTGAGGTCCGTATTTTTTCTTATAGAGGTCCAAAAAAACATACGGGAGTTTAAACCTATCAAAATAGGGCTAGTAGCTAGTAAACTTTTTATGTAACGGCTTTACTCACGTTCGCGTTTTTCTCGGTGTTTTGTACCGACAAGTTTCGGACCTGTCGGAGGTCCTTCTTCAGGGCGAGCGGTATTAATTCGCGGTCTCGGCCGCCTCGCACTGCACGCGCGATAGTTTTAATAATTTTATAGTAGCTAGTAGTTATATGAAAATATTATTTAACAATAATAGTCCGAGCTTAGAACTTCCGAGGTCAATATGGACTAACTGGTGGCGACCTCTGCACTAGTAGCTCTTAAGTTAAATAAATAAATATGCGCTCACGCCCGTAACCCAGAGGGGTAGGCAGAGATAATGGATTTCCATTTGGCGCGATCCTGGCACACCTCTCTCGCTTCTTCCACATTCATACATCTACGCATACAAGCGCGTCGGTTATGGGTGCTCCTTATATCGCCCTTTTTTAGTAAGTCATTAATCTGATCGATATAAGTTCTCCTAGGGCGACCCCTACCAACACTGCCACTCACTTTTGCAACATAAATTTGCTTTGTTATTCTCTTCATCCTTTCAACATGCCCGAACCACCGAAGCATACCTTTCTCAATTCTAGTCACAACGTCCACTTTTAAGTCACACTTAAGTTAAATGGTGACCAATCAAATGATGGTACGCCCTATTTTTACCTTCCTTCTAATATCAGAAAATAAACTGAAATGTTATCGCTGTAGTCTTAATTATCTTTTTTTTTCAGTTTAAGTCCACGTCTGATGAATCCACTCGGATTAGATGCCGAAAGTTCTGAACATTCTCCATACGATGATGAATTGTCTCCGGATCAGCACAGCAATGTTATGACTGCCATGTCGCCATCTCCAGATTCACAATCGAGTACAGATGGAAACTTACAGAACAGATCTCTGCTAAGAAGATCTGATGAAAGAGGAGCTCCCGATGGACAAGAAAGGTGTACACCGCCACAGTATGGTGTGAGGGTTGCATCTTGGATCTCCAATCCCCCCTCACAGACATACGAAGTCAAGTTTACTGATGATGCACTGGACAGACTTAATGATCTGATCGGGGACCGAGCCCAGTCTTTCAAGAGCAATATTGAGAGTCTTCTCTCTGAAGACCCGAGGTCCCTTTATGTGAAGAGTAGGTACCCGGACCACGAGTATAGCTGTGTCCTAGAAGATTTATCTATAAGTTGCATATTTGATTCTGCATCTGCTTCATGTACAATCTTGGCGGTGAGAAGTGCTGACGAGTTACAACAGACCTAGTCCCCAGTTTCTGTGTGTGTTTGCTTCAAGTGTTCGTTTAATAATTTATTTCGGCAAGTGTAATTAAATGTTTTAAACTTTATAAGTGTGATTTTATTGAAAGTTACTTAATGAAACTAGTTGGTTTTTAAGATTTACCGCCAGAGTAAGTTAAATTATTAAAAAGTCAAATTGTGATATTTGATCTTTGCTAAAATGGATCATGGTACATAAATTAGAAGCAATATTTGTAATTTTTTTATTATCATTGAATCGCCCCATTAAAGTTGAATAAATTCTGTGACACTATCATTTTCAAATAATACTTAGAAATATTAAATTGGTAAATGTAAATATTCCTATAAAAAAATTATATACAGCTTTACAATGATTGATGAATTTAAACAGTTAATTATATATTTATCATATTTTTTCATAAAACCGTATTTGTTTTTCAGATCCAAAACCTCCGACGCTGTTTAAAATGATCAGTTCAAAATATCTCAGTTCAGCACCCTCCAGGTTTATTGTTTTAATATAGGCGTCTCGTACAAACGCAATGGGCTTCGATAACGGACACCAATCTTTACCATCAATCGAAAATCTATATTGAATCATTAGAAATGTTCCATTCCCTGCATCATCTCGAGGTGTGTATTCAAATTTTTCTAAACTATGTACATCCCCCAAATCGAAAGTTAGTTTTAAATTCTCTGTCAAGTTACATTTCTGTACAGGTTTGTGCCAATGGGTGTGCCACAAGGACCTAAGATCACCATCGGTCAAATTGCATATCTCCTGACATGGCTGACAAGGAACGTTACATTTCACTTTAACTCCTTTAACAACATTTATGTACGGATCTTCCAACGTTTTAACTTTAATAGGATCACTCCATTGCGATACTCCATCATTCTCGACCGCACGAATTCTGAATAAATGTTCCGTGTTGTATTTAAAACCTTTGAATGTAAAGTTTGTCCCTCTTATATTGCTGAAAATAATACCGTCTCTTTCAATTTCGTAATAAACTTGTTCTTTGAGTGAGGACCATTGTAAAGTAATAGTGGTAGGTGTTACTTCATGAGCCACTTCGAAAGTATTGGGTGCATTCAAATTATTATTAACATTAACATTCTGACCAAAAACTTTACTTATGTTGGCATAATCCTTCACTTTTATTTGTACATAATATGACGTAACATCTAATTCACCAACTTTTATCAACAAAACTGCTTGCGGTATATTATTAAATTTAGTCAAATAAGGATTCATTTCGAAATCTCGTTTGAAGAAAAATGCATTTTCGGATTTTTTGAAATCGTCAAAACTATTTGCCTTCAATATTAGTAGTGGCTGACCATTGATAGCTGCTTTGACATGATCAACATCTTGTGAAGCCATTATCTGTAGTAACGTCGTTCTCTCTTTCATCATCCCTTCGTAATTACCTTTAGTCTTTTCTATACTTATGAGGAGATCTCCTTGTTCATTCGACGCAGGTCCGTTAACAGTTATTTCGGTCGTAGCAAATTGCCCCTTCAAATAATAACTCGATATACCATCATCTTCGTAAACGTTAAACTTTGAGTCTTTGTTTGGATATACGGTAAAAATTCGAATGCTTCTGTCTATTTCATTAGGGTTATTATTAGGCCTTGTCATTGGTATTATAGCTCCATCTTTTATAAATACCGGAATTTTCCAAAGAGGCATATTCAGATTATTAATTATTTTTCCACCTTGTACTTTTTCTCCAGTAAAGAAATCTATCCATACTTGATGTTTGTCAGGTAGATAAACACCATCACGATTAGAACCTTCTTCATATATCGGCGCTACTAAAATATTAGGTCCCCACATGAACTGATATTGACAGTCGTTGGTGTATCCAAGGCTTTCATTCGGGAATTCCAGGAACATCGCTCTAATCATTGGAAGGCCTCTAATTGATTCGTGGCCTATCGTGTAGTTGTATGGGAGAAGCATCGATTTTAGTTTCAGATATGCTCTGTTTATACTGATAGCTTCATCATCGAAGCTGAAAGGTGTCTTTGGAATGTGTCCCCATCCGTCCATATTCAATTGCAAAGGTGTGAAAGTCTTCCATTGATAATCGCGGATATTCACCTCCCTCTCTTTTCCGCCGTATATCCCATCCATATCGGAACCTATTAAAGGTTGACCCGAGAGTCCTGACCCGATATAAGTCGGTATATGGAAACGTATGTATTCCCACTGTCCGCCAGTTTGATCTCCGCTCCAAATACCTGAGTAGCGTTGAGTGCCAGCCCATCCGTCAACCATTATGATCATCGGTCTTACGTTAGTTTTCGAGACAAATATTTTCGTCACATCGTCGACTGCATTTAGTCCAAATGAGTATCCGTATCCTATCCAAGCCACGTCGCATTTTAATGCAACCACCTTAGCCACACTCAGTTCTTTACCCAAATCTCTTTCTCCTTTTTTGGGATGTAAGGGATCGGCGGGGTGTAAGTTAGATTCAGTCCATAGTGCTACTTCAACTCCTTTTTCTCTTGCATAATCGGCAAACTCTTTTAAATTCTCAATATCTCCATCTAACGAATCTGTTTGTCCGTACCCGGATCCGTAGCCATCGTTTGGTATGAACCACCCTAGCGGCATATCGTGTCTTCTGTACCGATCGATCATTGCGCGTGCAGAAAACTGATAGTTGTTCTTTTCTCCGTTTAATGATTCCAGTATACCTTTTTTATTTCCTACTTCATTCGGCTTGTAACTTTTGTAGTAGTTCCCATCTTCGAATAAAACTGCACCGGGCGTTCCTGGCGTGGTTTTGACCCAATAATCCCTATTGAATGCATTCAAATGCGCCTCGTAAAATGCATATTCCGGCATGAAGACCGGTTGTCCTGTTAATTCGTAATAATCGCAAAGTATATCACGTGGTTCAGAGTTTATGAAGTAAAATGCATCGAAATGGTCAGTTTTGTGCGTGGTTGTTACGACGTCGAGAGATTCTGATCCGAAATCGTAGACACCGGCTTGCCAAGTATGTCTCAATACTCCATATCCGTACGATGACCAGTAAAACGGACAAGGCGAAGTTACACCACCGTCCACCCAGTTATTTGTATTAACTATATGTATTACATTTCCTTTGTGAGTAAATCTTCCATTTTGCATGCCGCCTCCAAAGAAATACTCGTCCTTATTTTGACATAGCTCTTGTACAGTGATGTCATCATCATATGACAAAGGGCTCAATTCCTTCATTACCTCTTTGTTAATTCTCTTATCGTGCACGGTTATTGTTCCATTTAACTTATCTAATCGTATTTGAACTTTATTTATGTCAATTTCGTAATATTTATCAAAGTCTAGAAGCCTTGATCTCATAAATGAATCTTTTTTGTAATCGGATATATCTTTGACAGTGATTTTTGCATTATCATCAGGATTGTTTGGTATTGGATAGTCTATAAATTCTCCATTAGGCGACATATAATATCTGAAGACATGACTATTTAAAATGTATACTTTAGCTGTTTCCCCTGTCTTGTATATGATTAAGTAATCGCCGTCCCTTTTTGTGATGTCTTCGATGCCTCCTATGGTTTTCATTGTGGTCTAAGTGTGTGCAATCGATATTGTTATATGTAACCTGGAAATGTAAAATGCTTTAATTAGTGTAAAATTCTCTAATTAGTGTACAATACACAAATAAGTGTAATAATCTCGTACTAATACACGACGTTCCTATAATCTACTACAAAGTTAGAAAGTTCCTACGGTAACTACACTTAATTCCTGGCTAGCCAATATGTACCAAATGTACAAGTTCTAGGATGTAAGTACCTAGACCTTCTCGTAACTTTGTCATGTAAAATATTTATCCGACATCACTTTTCGCCAATATACCTTACTAGCTGTGCCCCGCGGTTGCACCGGCCCTGCCTTTTAATTTAAACGACATCACATTGCTTAATTCGAAGCATCCTATTTCAGAATAGAAAATACTTTTTGTCACATTTTTCTGTAGTATTAGTGTGACTATGGTCAGTAACATTTCACTGACGCGGTAGCTTCGCATCGCACCTCTCCCTCGCCCTGTCTTTCCTAGCTTAACGTTCGTTTTCTTTTTGCGGCGCTTAAGGGTTAAATAGCCTATAATTTTGCCTAATAATTGGGCTGTCAAATGGGATTATACTTTCTCAAAGTAGATTGTTAGTCCCTGAGACTAGCGCGTTCATATTAAAGTCTTCAGCTTTATTATTATATTAAAATATAGATGTAGGTGATTATCTTAATGTATTAGTAAAAATCGACATGGCTTTTAACACAAACGCGTAATAATAATGTCAATAGTTTTAGATTATTATCATGCGTCCATAGTAGAGACGCGTCGTAACAACAAATTAATTACAGCAAAAATAGGCCAGCAGCAGATTTCATGTGGTAAAGTTAATGGAAGGTATTATTACTGATAAGAGGAGATTTAGTTCTCTGCCCCAAGCACGAATTATGTACGAACTAATGGTCTTTCAAAGTAAGCGATGCATTTCTAAGAAATCTAAGTATTGAAAGTGCAGATCACACGATTCGCTAACGATTATCTAAGTGTACAGTCGCAGCTATGGCTGCAAACATGATGACTATGAAGATTTGAGATGACGCACGAACCTTTCGAAAAAACGTTGACGACCATCATTTATCTGAGGGTGGCTATCCAAGACTATGAGTGTGCGTTTGCCTAAAGACCTACGCAGCGGTAAGTCGTATGATAATAATGCATATTTTATTTCCCCATGTCTTAAATCTGCTTAAATAGCGAATATAAATTCGTAAGTAAGAACAAAAATAACACCATAACAAATCAGTCAAAGATAATCTTAGCCTTGGTTCACATATTGTGAACACAACTGTGTTTAATTTGTGACAATGACCACGGCGACATACGACATTACAAAGTGTACATTTTGGTTTGAATGCCAACTAATGTGGAAACATTACTTACAGTACATACCAAACAGTACTTAACCAAAGTAATTACTACATTATCGTCTACAATGTTTCTAGATATAAAAAGGCGATGTGTGTATGTACGTTTCCTGTTGACTTCGAAACGGCTGGACCGATTGCGATGGCATTTTCAGGAAACGTTAAAATTGGTCTAATAAATAAACATTATATATTAGTGCTACCCGGGCAAAGCCGGAGCGGGATTACCAGATAAAAATAAATGGCTTTGTACATCGTGCTATCATGTTAATGAATATATTTGAAGGTTTATTCCAGCTTTTTTAAGCTAGACAACGTAAATAGGGTTCGTTTATGGATAAAAAACCTTAGCAATATTAATCAACTTTACTCTAAGACCAGAAGATTTTCAATCCTTGCCTTGATCATACGGAAGAAAGTAGTTCTTAAATTCATCATGTTTTGTCTGGCATTATAAAAGGTGGGCGCTCAATTACTCTACAATACATACAATTAGGATGACCAGAGATGATAAACGACCCCCGGTTTTCATCAAATTCTTCGCCTCTAACATATACATAAATGTTTTATATATACATATTTCTTACGTTTAAGAAACTTTATTTAGTTTTGTCAATGTGTATGACTGAAAAAAATATTAGCACCATTTTACAGATGATAATTATGTAGGTTCGAAACTTTTATTGTTCATAGATTTAGGTATCTATCGATAGATATCGGTCTGAGAACAAAAGTTCCGAACCTAGGTTATTATCGGCCACAAAATCTACTTTAATAATTATGTATGTAATGAAAATAATATATAAAAAAATGGGAATATATTTGTTTCCAATAAAACGAGCCGCTCTCATGTTAAAATGAAAATATTTCCATATGAAAGGGGGCGTAGCATTTGATTATTCAAACTAAATTGCTCTGTTCTATCGTTACTAATAATTTACAACTAAACCTATATCTATAATAATCGTTAGTTATTCCATTTAAAGCGTGATTTTAGCTCAAACTCTTACATTCACATTACTTTGTGTACATAAACATAAACAGAATACATACCAATGATCTTGACCTTGTCACAGATTTTATCCAACTAGCACCAACTAGGTCTGTTTCAATTCAATAAAGATTCGCCGTAGCACTTTCATCGACTTTATCATAACTCGTTGACGATGGCGACTGATCGTATTCGACTATCGACTAATACATCGCGTTGAATAGCATCAACTATGAGTTGTTAACGCGTATTAATTTGCATGTACGTGTGATACGTATGCTTGTCAAACTAGGATCTTATCTAAAATACTTAAGGCTTAATATGTCAATCTAAAAAGATTATCTCTTTCCTGTGCAATATCGATTACTCTCGCGAGTGATTCTCTCAATCGATTATTAATTGAATGATTTATTTAATGCTATTCTAGCTCTCCTGTAAAGTTAGGCATGTACATGTGTACGTACCACTCGTATTATATTTATATCTGAATTTCAAATACACACCTGTATATTTTTATACATACATATTATTTACGAGCACGATAAGTTGTAATGAATGAGTCAATACCACTTGATTAATCCCGTAGTAATAAGTGCAGACTTGTATTTACTAGAAATACGATTCCGAAGACTTAAAAGTAAAAGTCAAAATAGAAGTTTAGATACTTCCTTATCAAATATATCACTATAGTCGGATTAAATGGAAAAACTACCA
The DNA here is from genome assembly GCA_029849275.1 of Papilio elwesi. Lineage (NCBI taxonomy): Eukaryota > Metazoa > Arthropoda > Insecta > Lepidoptera > Papilionidae > Papilio > Papilio elwesi. Next base: position 3,450,248 of record CM056711.1, read on the forward strand.
TTCCTCACCCTAAAACATTTAGCGGCACTGACAACATTGAGCCGTGGTCGCCCACAGCCTCAACGGACATCACCCGCTCGCTTTTTGACTGGTTGGCCGGCGAACTCCACTGAACAATAATATAGATCGTAAATAGCCGCACGTTTTGGTGAAACGTTCTGCGCTGTTCGCGAACGCCGGACTTCGGTCGCGTCGAGTTTCGAAACAAAAACGCGGTAAGTACTCTTCCCTGCACATAGTTACACTACTCGCGACCATCCATAGAACGCATTCACCATTCAATATTGGTAGATATCAAACGCATCCATAGTATCGCAACATAGCACACAGTGGTAGTTAAGCACCCTTATGGTAAGAAGTAAACTGTGTTAAAAATATACAAATGGACGAGATGATCTCTGCGAACCTCAATAGATCTAAATATTCATAAACCGTAGTCAAAATGAACTTGCCATTACTTACTTTTAAAATGTAGCTGCAGCGATGAAACGATAAAATATTTATTTGTACTTGACAGGAAAAAAATTGTATTATAATAAGTCTTGTCCTACTCAATGTTCTTGCACAATTGTGATTAATAAATGCAACTGCAATTTATATGAAAAAAATATAGAGCAGTGGTTCAAACATACATAATACACTATAGTCAGTGTTCTCGTGGTCTCGTTTAAAAGCAATTAAGATTAGTATTTACAGTAGTTGCTAAGTTACATTATATAGAGTTTCATATATTCATTTATTTGCCGCCAATTTGCCGCTGTCATTGTGACACATCATTATCAGAAAGACATCTTTATAAATAAAATACGTGGATAAATATCACTTATAAAGGTACTCACATGTTTGAAACCCTCGCAAATCAATTATATCTTATACAACCTTTTATAATATCATCGTCCCATACACAAATATAAATGAATATTGTGCAATATCCACAATACTACTGACTTGCATAAAATCAGTACAGAGAGAAATCGTTCTAAAATGAAACATCTTATAAAACCATGCAAAAAATGTATAAAGTCACCAAATGTGTAAAACATCTTCAAATACTTTACAGTCAGTCACGTATAATTTTTAAAATAATGTAAATTAAACATTCATACAATTTTATTATGTGTTATGAACCATAGACATCACTTCCAAGTTTCAATTTTTTTTTATTTATAGGGTTGGTTTTTGGTTCGTGATCTGTCGTTTTTGTTAGTTTCTTTCAATTTTGATTACTCACTTTGTCTTTTCGTGTTTTTAGGGATTATTTGACTGCAATAAATTTAAATCAGTAAACAGTAAGTTTTTTCACCATACAAACCTAAAGATTTTAGAGTATTACTAGAAAGCGTTTAAATTATACAAATTTTAAATCTCCTTAGTTAACCTGTTCTGCCGGCAATGTAAGAAATTATGTTGTTTTGTAGATGTTCCTGACTCGTTCAGAATATGACCGCGGTGTCAACACATTTAGTCCAGAGGGCAGACTTTTTCAAGTGGAATATGCTATTGAAGCTATTAAACTTGGCTCCACGGCCATTGGGATTTGTACATCTGAAGGCGTAGTGCTAGCGGTTGAAAAAAGAATTACTTCGCCACTTATGGAAACAACAACCATAGAAAAGATTGTAGAAGTAGATCGTCATATTGCGTGCGCTGTGTCTGGCTTGATGGCGGATTCCAGGTAAATTTAACCCTTTACGCAAGATCTATTTTTGATTCAGAAATAGCTTACATTAGAAACTTATGTGATGATAGTCGCTAAAAGTCTAAAAAAGCAGTTATATTGATATCTCAATTATAGTTAAAAATCTTTGTGATTTACTTCCACTATTTATTGGTTTTATACTGTTGTAGTTTTGTTGTTTGTATCGAACCACATTAATAATGAAATTTTACTCTAATTTCTAGAACTCTCGTTGAGCGTGCCCGTGTTGAGTGCCAGAACCACTGGTTTGTGTATAACGAGCGTATGAGTGTGGAGTCGTGTGCCCAGGCCGTGTCCAACCTGGCCATACAGTTCGGCGACAGTGACGATGATAGTGGCACAGCTATGTCCAGACCATTCGGTGTGGCTGTTATGTTTGCTGGTATGTCTTATTGTCTTCTGTTTTTTTAATTTACCTGTTTTATACTTCTAACTACTTCAGTCTTCCTTACTGAAAAATTGATGTACTAAAAGTGCTATACAATGTGCTATAGAGTGCATTTTACAATTTGGGAGAGGAATTTTTTTATACTTTCTTTGTTGTTTTAGTTATTCAAAACCAACACATTTGGTTTGCAAGTTTTTTTTTGTTTGCTAAGGTATTGATGAAAAAGGGCCGCAGTTATACCACATGGACCCCAGTGGTACTTTTGTGCAGTATGACGCTAAAGCTATTGGATCTGGAAGTGAAGGGGCGCAGCAGAGTTTAAAGGTAATTCTTACTGTGTTTTTGAGGAGGACAATCTCTTTTGTGGGTATGTATGTTCCATTATGACATCCTGTTGCCTAAACGACTTGACAGATTTTGAAGAGCAAGGTATCATTAGATTTGTATTTTTCCTCAAAGAGAGAAAGAGGGATGCAGTTAGTTGGGTAGTTAAAATTAACTACTGCTTCTTTACAACTCAGAAGCAAGGACTTAGTTACAGGTATTACAGTAGACAAGTTGTTTACTTTAATCAATGTTTATAAGGTTTTATCCCTGCAAGAAATAGAATACAGTCCATGTAGTACATAGAAGGAAATCTTTTTTTTAGAATTTACCTGGTTAATAAATCAAATTCACTGTGTTAAACAGCATCGTATAACTGTTAAAACTATGCCAATCTTATCTACTCTTTATTAACTATTAGGTGTAAGACTTCTATAACACTTTTGGAATCATCTATTCCATCACTGATTTTCTGTGTATTTACTAATTCATTTTCTTTTACAGGAAGTTTATCACAAGTCCATGACTCTTAAAGAGGCGATCAAGTCAGCCTTGACCATACTAAAACAAGTGATGGAAGAGAAACTATCTGAGAACAATGTGGAGGTGGTCACAATGACACCCGGCTCAATGTTCCACATGTTCACCCGGGAACAGCTCTCTGAGGTCATTAAAGATATTCCTTGAGTTTTTAGACCTTAAGGTATGGTTGAATTGTTTTGTATAAATTTTATCTACAGTTTATTTAGCAAAGAATGATTTAACTCTGATGAACGAAATTTCATAGAAGATAATTCAACCATATCTACATTTACTTATTAAAGTGTATTTAGGTAATATTTGAAGTAAATTGTAACTCAGTTAATTCAATAATAAATCATGTATTATTTGAACACGAAAAATAGTAGAAACATATATATCTTTATTTGTAGCATAATTTATTAAGTAACAGTTATAAGTTTGTATTTACATATATTTATATATATATTAGATTTCTCTAGTATGTGTTAGTGATACAATTTTTTTCAAATACTACTTATGGTGCGGTTTTTTCAAGATTCTTACAGTAAGTATTCAATGATTAATAAAAAAATATTCACAAAAGTGTATTTTCTTTAAATCACTGAATCCTAAGATAAAGCAGTTCTTTCAGTGAGAGACAGTCTTTCTTGCAGAGATAACATTTTCTACAGCACACATGCACCTGTATAATATGCACATAACTGATCAATGTCATTGAATCTATGGACTGCACTGTAGTGTAGGAGGACTCGTATAAAAGTTATAAAAATGACTTGATTGCTGAAGAAAGTTAATTTATCTTTCATAAAGTAGTAACTTGCCGCACCCTTGAATTAAACAAAATGTTTCAAGTAATTTCAAATTTCACCAGTGCTATAATCCTTTTAGCTTAACATACTTTCAATCAGCACTTAACCATCGCCTTTATCTTTCTTAAGAAAAAATATATATAATAGGCTTGTCAAATGCAAAAATAATTGTATAAATTAGATTGGTACTTCCTGAGATTATATATAGATAATTAAATCCTTATTTATGTCGTGTAGAATTGTAGGGTGACACTTCATCAAATAATAATTTGTAATTTTACTTTAGTTTCCATTTTTGTAGTTAATATGCAGTTACCTTAACTATATTATTTATTTAGTTACATATTTACTAATTTAACAATGCTAAAGTGCAAATTTATGTACCATATCAAACAAATGATTGGTTTGGTGGAAACAACATCTGTTGCACGAATGGGCCGGCGAGTCCAGTGACGTCACAGAAAACAGGCGTGGAGTAGAAGTATTCTGACTCACTCAGAGGCCCAAATCTAGCCCAAACTTTTATAAAGAAGAATGGATGGTAAGTGGAAAAGGATTTGACGGGCTAGGGTGCGGATAGGAAACGGAAATATACTCTTTCCTGTCTATTTCGTCCTCTGTCCATTAATAGGTTCAACAGTCTAATGAGGTAGGCAACGCATTTGCAACTCATTAGATTGTTGCAGTTGCCTATGGGCGGCGGTCACGAAATATCAGGTGACCTGCTTGCTGGCTTGCCGCCATACTCCTTAAAGAAAAAAACAATATAAATCAACACGCAAGGCATCCTAAATGTGTGAAATACGAAACGCCGTGAGTTACCTTACAAGTTTGCGCCGAACAGTACAATTAAAATTTTTGAATTTTGCCTGGGGTGTATAAAATATTATTACTAGACGCCGTCTATCTTTTATATTTCCCTATTTGTATATTTTAATAGTCCCTATTTGAATATTTCATCGGTGGTTTTATTATATGAAAGAAGTAAAGCGCCTGCCTGGGTTCGAACTCGAAACCGACACTACGTAAGTCGGGGCGTAAACCGCTGAGCCACCACTGCTCCTTCCCTCTCTCCTACAGGAGGCCTGTGTCCTTGCATTGGAAACATTCTAAAAATGCCGATTTATTTTATTATTTTTATATGGGCGATAAGTATGGGTCAAAGTCTGCTTAGGGCTCTATTCAAAAGTGATGGGCAAACATTAGTTGTTGCGAGAAAGTACCAGTTCAACAGGGAAAGTGTCACGATCTCCAAGAATAGGGAGGTCAGGCTGTCTGTCCATCGGAGCGGGAGCTGTTCCAACGTTAACCAATCAAAACTAGATTCGCGTCTCCGCCCCATTGTTCTGCGATATGGTTTTTTATGCTTCTGTCAAAACGACCGTAACTCTTCTGATAGCGTAACGCTCCTCACGCTACCCTTCTTTTCATGGTTTCGGGGGGAAATCTTAAACGAGAAACTATGCTTCCTGGATTACAATGGGCTACGGGATCTCCAGTGGAACCGGTGCTCTAGGGCATCTGCTATGTGGTTTGCCCCGTTCTCCTGTAATGTTCTGCTTAGGCTAGAGAAAAACTGATTTACTAGCGAATTATATGTTGTTTCTCTAAAACAGTTGATCATGGCTATACCGGAACTGCAGTGGAGCGAGTCGGGCTCGAGGAACACGATTCAAGACCTCTCAAAGTTGAGACTCGATAGACAAACTTGTTGAATAATTCCTTAATAAAAAAAATGTTGTACGGAAATGTGTTTTTCTACTGATCGATTGTAACGAGACTCACGTCTCATTTAAAAAGTTAAATGAGAAGTCTCGCGACGATACGTTATATAATGCTAAATTGACAATATCATTTAGAATCATAACTTTGAGTTTACTAGGAGATGCACCACTTTCATTTTATATAGATCATCAGTGGATATCAAGTATAAAAGATACATCCAGGCTTATTACAACCAACTGCCTAACTTCATTTGAGTACATTTTCCGTTGTAAGGAATAAAAATAGAAATTTATTTGTAAAAATGAAAGAAGCAAAGCATTTATTTAATTTATTGAATTTAAAAAATAAAGTTTTAACAAATTTTTGATATCAGTTAATTGACTTATTTTATTTTTTAACACCAAAACCTTACACCTAAAGAGCTTGACACTAAATTACCCCGGTTCGTTTTCTCTTACACATTCAAAATAGTTCCTGCTCCTCACAAGGTCATCGTTCCTGGAAAGAGGGTGCCCACACATCTGGTCTCCAATAGTGGCCATCCATTCCAATATTTTCCTTCCTGACGTCACTAGCTCGACAGATGTGATCGCCCCTAATGTAAAACCCATCGAAAACAACGCAATAGATAAATGCAAAATCCTAGAAACATCAATAATAGGTATACAAATTTATAATAAGATGTATCTATAAAAACATTATAACATACGATTTCAGTGCATGTTATTATTACAAATTCCATAATTACATTAACGTCAGGCTCACGGAAGTTGATACAAAAATAAAAAATATTTTATAATTCTGCCGGACTTCCTCGGTATCAAGTTTTATTAGCCACACGAGCACCATATACAAACATAGACAACAATTACCCTATCCCTTAAGACTATTTGGTTCCTAGTAATATTACCCTTGTACATGTGTGTGCCTAATCCAAACCTGTACTGTAAAAAAAATTATTTTAATTAACATAAAATTCATAAAAGAAATATGAATAACATTTCACACACCACATATACATAATATGGGATATATCCTGCATAATTTAAATGTTTAAGGTTACATTCCTTACAAAATTCAATATTATATATAATTTTTGCTTTTAAAATAGGACGAAAGTAGTTATTGCTTACAATGTATGAAAAGTACTGAAGGAAAGTCTGCAAAAAGTGCTAATTAATTGCTTTTGTAAGAAAGCGACCAAAGTGAATCGTAAACAGATTAAAGGATTAAATAAATAGCCTTGGTTGGCTAATTGCATGGAATTAAGACCGTAATAATCAATTGTGGTACATATGCTATAGATTTTTACAAATAACCAATCCACTAAATTGTTTCAAGTTACGAGATAAAGGTAAGAAGACATTGGTGAAATCAAATAAGACAAGAAACAGAAATAGTTTATAGAGCGTTTTATATTTCCATAGACAATTATACTTATCTCAACCTCTCTGGTTATGTCTAAACCTCAACAAAAATAAACTCATTAAAAACTAATCTTTCATTCAATTAGATTAAATTTATCAGACTTTTTTAATTGAAATTTCTTGTATAAATATGAAACAGTGTGTGAACCTCGTCGGGCTATAATCGGATTAGGCGTATTATAAACTATCAGTAATTTGTGAACTCAACGACTCATTCGCAATTTCTTGTCTTGTCTTTTTTTCGACAGTTTATATACCGTCCAAATTGCGAACTAATATTTTGCTCTCGCATTATTATTAAAGTTTAAATTAGGTTGGAATATAATTATAGGTTAGGTTTGACTGATACTTCTGTATAAAAATATTGTATTAAAATGATGTTAAACAAGAACAAATAGGTTTGTTGTGTTTGACATTAAGCATTAAAATATCAATAATTCGTTCAGTCCGATTATAAAGTAACGAAGTTCACAATCTGTCGGTAGCATATAATTATATTATCAGTAAATCTTATGCAACTACATAGAAATATTAAAACTTAAACGTTTACCAATATCTAGCAAGCAATGGTTCCATTTCTATGGGGTTGAAGTTAGGACCGAGTCTTTCTACGGGCACTCCATTCTTATCGATGATAAATTTACTGAAGTTCCACTTAATATAATCTCCAAATGTTCCGCTTTGAACCTTTTTGAGGAATACAAACAATGGATGAGAATTTTCACCGTTCACTTCAACTTTTTCGAATACATCAAACTTGATTCCTCTGTTCTTGACAAAAGCTAGAATCTCTTTGCTGTTACCAGGTTCTTGTCCACCGAACTGATTGCAAGGGAATGCTAGTATCCTCAAATTCTTTGTTGTCGAATATTTCTCATACAATTCATTCAATTGTTTGTAGTTGGTGTCCGTCAGTCCGCATTCGGAGGCAACATTTACTATTACAAGGACATGGCCCTTGTATTTATCAAGTTTGACTTCTTTTCCGTGAATATCTTTAACAGTAAATTCGTATACAGTTTTTGCTGATTCATAATCTGGTGTATTCTTTTCCGATGGCTGTAAGGTACCACTGTGAAACAATGTGAACTAATTTTTCTTTACATTCATAATTTAATTCACAATTAATACAAAAAATATTGAGACAGGCCACAGGTACGTCTAAACCTCCAACGGAGAGCATTTTAATCTATAAAATGCAAGTTATCCGACCCGGCACTGATCCGATCAATACCAAACTTCACCGGATTATCCGCTAGGGCGATTTGAACGTGCCCTGAAATCGGTCAAGCCGTTTCGGAGTCTATAGGAAACATACATAAACTAATCGCCTTTTATATACATACATACAATCTAACTAACTATACATATATATGTATAGTTAGACAGATTATATGTTTTTTTTATGTGACTAAGTGGCAAACGAGCAAGCGGATCACCTAATGTAAAGTGAGCGCAACAAGCAAATGTGTTGCCTACCTTTAATGGACAGAAGAGGGCATAGACAGGAAAAAGGATATATCCTTTTCCCCGTTAATCCCCTTCCCGTCCAATCCTCTTCCCTTTCCTCCTTATAAGGAACGAATGGGAAGGGGAAAAGGAATGAAATTAGGACTCCGCCACCTCACTCGTCAGACGAAACGCAGAGTACTTCTACTTTACGCCTGTTTTCTGTGAGGTCGTGGTATTTCACCGGTCGAGCCGACCCATTCGTGCAACAGATGTTGTTGCGAATTTTACCACTGTTAATGTATATTGCTTGTGATCGTATCATAAAAAAGAACCTACCCATTATGATGGAATTGCCTGAAGGTGTCGACCGCTTGGAATATATCTTTAGCCATGATGGCGGGGTTCTCAAAGGCTGCGAAATGCCCACCGTCCTCTACCACCGTGCTCGCAAGGTAGTTCTTATACTTCAGTTGCAGGATGCAGTCCGGATGGTATGACAGCTCATGCTTGAACTGAATGCCCCAAGTTGGCACTGTAGTTGGTATTCTGCGTATATATATAAATATAAATAAATAACTAAGCACCCACGTCCGTCTTTACATTTGGCATGGTCCTGGCACACCTCGTACATTAATACATCGGACTGTTAACCAAAGCAGTCAACTTCTCACGTTCACACATTGCGCTTCGATTTTATTCGTAGACACTATGTCCTGTTCTATTCGTAAATTCCATAATATTTTTACTAAGACTTACATAAACTTTTTCTCATGTTGCCGTATAACATTAGCTATCCATATAACATAATTTTACTACACTTTATCTCATGATTACAACATTTTCGATGAAAGTATAAACAGTGTAACATGATGTACAGTGAAATTGCATCAGTCTGTAATGATGCCAGCTTTAGTTAACCGGTATATACAGTATTCTTTAGTTTATCACTGATCTGGTCGATATGAATTCAACTAGGGTATTTTGCAACATAAACCTGTTTCGACAGTTTTTTTAAATTGATTATTTAAAAAAAAAATAGATAGAAAACTTACTCATCAAACCTCAATCCGAGTTCCTTTTTATTTAGGGTCTCTGCATACGCTCTGAAAGATGTTGTAATACTGTTGGTCACCCAGTAGACCATGATGTTGTCCAGGAGGTGTGTGAGGGAGTACTTCTCCAGGAGTTTCCCGTCACCAGCTTTCCTGAAGTCGGGGTTCGTCCAGGTCGAGAACTTCTCGAGGATGTATGCCGCGAGCCCGGCCGGGGTGTCGGTTAACGCCGCTCCTGATGATAATCATATTTTTATATATTAATATATAAGTGAAAACGTTGAGTGAGAATTTTAGGAGCATGGACTTGTCTGAGATAAGCCATATTTAAAAAAAATCCTGTTATCACAGTTCCAGATTAGTGCGATGAAACAAATTCTTCAGCTTTATTATATCATAATAGATGTGTTGCAGACACAAGCGGCCTGGCGAAAAGTGAAGTAAGAAATATCACTTCCTTCTCTCTTTTTCCTAATCGATCCTACTTCTGTACCCTATGTGCGCTTACGGCCTTTATGTTCGGCAACTTGCTGCAACTTATGATTATTGCGGATATCTATGAGTTAATTTGTGTCTTTTTTCAAAAAAAAACAACAGTTAACTTACCAATAGTGTCAGGTTTGGTGGCTTGTATGTGCATGTAGCCTGACTCCTGGAGGATCCTCGCCATGTGCTCAGACAGTGGATACATTCGGCTCTCCAGCTCCGGCTCGACAATCCAACTCGGCCAGAAAGAACCTGGAACATTAATACAATGTGTTCTTTTTCCTGTTTTAAAATAATATGTAAGAAATATTTCAATTATTAATAATCATTAAAATTATTTTTAAACGGTCTTCCTCGGGGATCACTTTTCATGTTGAAGATGGTAGTGCTTTAGCCGTATCCCCTAAAAGCACAGAATTCACATTACGGGCTGTTTCTGCTGCGTTAGTGTGGGCCTAACGCCCGAGCTCGTGTTCAAAACTTACTCTAATTTACATCTTCACATTTAAAGTTAAATGAAAAACAATTGAAAGTCATACAATCAAATGTTGTGCGTTTTTCAAATTAAGAATGTTCTATTTGTCATGTGAAAAAAGTTGCATCCTGGAATCGCACAATAGCAGCTTATAATTCAAAATAGCCAGTAAAACTGCAATTTCATATTTAAACACCCATTACAAACCAGTTCTCATATTGTGTTAAAATAATTTCATAACAATGTCAAAGGTGGAATAAAAAAACTACCTAAAAACACATAGAAGTTGGCCAATGTATTGAACATTAGAGTGGGGAAATTGGTATGGAAACCAAGTACATTATCCGGGAAGAGGGTGGCCATGACAGAGCCTACCGCGTGTCCCAAATCTCCGCCCTGCACATAGTACTTGTCATGGCCTATCCTATTCATTAAGTTAGCCATTATCACTGCCATCTTGGAGGTGCCCAGACCCGGTCGCGCAGCGGCCTGAAATATATATTTTTTTAATGTAAGAAGGTGGCAAATGTTAAATGCACAGAATAAGGGATAGACAGGAAAAGGTATTTCTTTTCCTTATCAATCCACACTCCTCTTAATCCTTTTCCCCTTCCCATTCCTTCCTTATTACAAAAGGATGGGAAGGAGAAAGGGAAGAGGACTGTAATTGGCTTTCTGGCACCTTACTCTGGTATTGTACTCACTTGTGAAAATCCATACCCTGGCATACTAGGGATAATTAATTCAAACACAAAGTCGTGTGCAGGAACAGGAGTTGTTAATTTTGGAATCATTTCATAGAACTCCCTTACAGAGCCAGGCCAGCCATGCATCATTAATAGAGGCACAACCTGTAATAAACATACAAATTTGTTATATGCAAAACTCTTCTTCTAAATCCCATCAATAAAAACATTAATGATTTGATTTTTGAATAACATTACATTTACTGCTGCATGTATGAATTGGAGTGTTGGGTAGTTATAGAGAGTGCAGAAATGTTGAGATAGATGTGTGGAGTTACAGGAATGGATAAGGTACACAACAAGTATATTAGGGGGAGCCTTAAAGTAGCACCAGGAATATATAAATTAAGGAGAAAGGATTAGCATGGCATGGGCTTGTCATGAGAAGGTAAGTGGATGCATGAGAGTTTTAGATATGAATTTGCAGGAATATGTTGGTAGAGATGGACCTAAGAAATGATAAATGAACTGCAAGAAGGATAGCATGATTGAGAAAGGACTGACTTAAAAATATACATACACTGACACCATCTGTGACTTTCGGTTTCACATGTATGTAGTGGATATCCAATCCTTGGATATTAGTTTTGAAGTGGTTGTACTTATTAAAAAATTGTTCCCTGTCCTTGAAGTTATAATTATTCTGCCAATAGTCCAGCACTCTGGTCAGGAAGTCTGTATTGAAGCCATATGTGAAACCAGCATTCTCTAGTGGTGGAACAAATGGCCTGCGATGGAGTAGTCTCTCTCTGAGATCATTCACCATCTGTAATGATTAATAAAAAAAATAAAATATCTTTTGACACCCCTTGTGAGGAACTGCCTATGCTTATGTGCACTTGTGCATGTGGCTCCTCCGATATCTCCCTCTCAGGAGAGAATGAGCCTCCCAAATTATCCTCCAGAAAGGCACGCCGGAACAACAAGCACACCTTAAAGAACTTTCGTAACTGAATCAGAGGAATCTGTCAAGTAAAGGCCATGGGGGCTTTCCCAGCCTCCAACGGCGTGTCTGGTCTTAGGTCCTTCCACCGCAACTGAAAAACGGCTGCAAGGTCAATAGGGTTTGACAACCCTAGTTTTGATTTGTGGCCACTTTAACTTTAACATAACTTTGTTGCAGAGGGGCGTAAGTATTAAACATGTTTATTCCTATCCATCTCATTTTAACTATTGACGACTACGAGTTGACATGTGATGACAACATAAAATAATAATTTTTTCACTGGTCATTCTTCCATGTTATAAATTTAAATATAATAAAAGAACTTACAACATCTGAGAATTCGATTCTGAAAGGTCTTATTGATAAGTCTTGTGTAAGGTCCATTGGATATGGACCCCAATACTCATTCATATCTACTTGTGGTAATCCAGGTGGCGTTGAAATGATGTTGTAGAGATAAAGGGATGCTATTCCTTGCAGCAGTGCCCCAAAAAATAAAATCTTTGTGAACTGAAAATTTACATATTATGTATTAATTTAATATGAAACTTAATATAACCGTCTGAGGTTGATATGTGTCCACTGCTGGGTATAAGCCCCCATAAATTGCCACAAAGATCACGCTTGCTGCCTTGTCCGGTGGTCTGCATCACCTTGATCAGCTCATTGCTCTTTCTCATGGATTTACAATCTGTACAATCTCAACCTATCTATGGCTATATTTATGAACCGTTCTGCCTCATCAGCCATACATGCTACCAGAAATGTGTCTGGCACATTACTAATTAAGTTTAGCATTTTTTAAGTTAAGTTTTTTAATGGACAGAGGAGAGGATAAACAGAAAAAGTATATTTTCTTATCTATCCCCTCTGTCAAATCCTCTTTCACTTCCCATTCTTTCCTTATTAGAAAAGGTTGAGAAAGAGAAGAGGACCGCCCCCTCCCCTAGAAAACTTCTACTTTCAATATGTGTTTTGTGAGATTGTGGTATTTTGTTGGTAACAGATATTGTTATTGCAGGGTCTACTACTTTGAAATGTTTATGTTGTAGTTCAACAGGCCTTACAATTTACATAAATGATAGTATAAGATAAATGCCATTAAAAATGTTGTAATATTTTTTTAGGGAATTGAAACTTATACCCATTCATGCACATATGGTTTAAAATGTTAGTCCAATTTTTGATTTGAGACCTATGATTGCAATTATCGGAGTTTTTACGAATTACAATAAAGACCGAAAAAAATATGAATGGTCCTATAAGACCTGACATGGGCGCCCAAAAAGTCGTTTACATGACATGCTAGTTAAAAAATACTGCCCACCACACCATAGCCCACAGTCAAGGGGAGAAATAAATAAAACACTTACTGTAATCGTAGATGGCTTTTTTTCATCGTCACTGCCTTTTGCTTTTTTATTCCTTTTGTTTGTTTGCTTTGCTTGTTTATTGTTAACCATTTTTATGTTATAATTTAATAAATTCTTTACAAGTGAAGAATGCCGGTCTGCATATGTATAGGTTAACTAATGATGCAGAGTACTTTATTATATGTAGATAATAATGATTACACGTACTTAATTGATATTGATCTTACTTGAGCTACGTAAAATGACATTTGACATTTGTTGATATGTCATCAGTACCGGTGATAACAATAAAAAATATTGTTTATCATTTTAACAAACAATATTATAGTACAACAAAACTGTTTATTAAATGGCACCTATTATGCACGTTTTCCGGAAATTACTACAAAGTCCTTATCCAGAAAAAAATATTATTAAACTTAATTCAACAAACGTATATGTAAAGTTGCTTAATTATGACGCTAGAGGGCTGAGAATAAGAAAAACAGGTAGTCTGCAAAACAAAAGTCTAGCGACGGAAGTGAAAACAAACTGATGGCGGCAATAGTTCAAAAATATTTACTGTCTGTGTTCATTAAAAAACTATCAAAGTATGAACTTGTTGGATGATTTGAGCATTCCTGGGCATTCGAATATTTTGATATTTTATAGAAGGTTGATTCATCAATTTATTGCATCAAATTTTGAAGTTCATTGTTAATACACAAGGGTTTATTTTCGTTAATAATTAGCAAATAGATGAGCCGAGGTGTCGAGGCCAATCGTGACGCGAACCCAAAAGTTTATCCTTTATCAAAAAACACTAAACGCGGCTAAAAGCTTTATTTCTAATTTCCATTTGCCCGATCCTGGCGCACCCCTTTCCCTTCTTCTGCATCTATACATCTAGTCGGTTACGGTTATTACTTATATTCTCTTATCATAGTATGTCAGTAACCTGATCGGTATTTTTTCTGGATTGTTACTAACATTTCAGCCTTGATGTAGTTCTCGATAATGAACAGATTACTTCGGTTGATTCTGTTATTTTTGTTTAATTTCATTATTTTATGCCACCTATATTAAGATATCTAAACTACAAATCAAGTTTAGCCGTTTTGTTACCTCCCCTTTCATTTTATTTCATTTCAGACGCTTGGCCACTTATCTTTACTTTGGTTTAATGATGATTGGTAATTTAAAAACATATAATGCTAATAATTGAAGCACATTAAAAAAGAAATGAAAGATTAACTCGTGTGTAAAACGAAAAGGTAAAATAATTACGGTTGAACTGACACTGTCACAATGGGAAGCCACAAGCCCGGCTCTCGAGTTAATTGAACTTGTGGGGCCAATATAGATTCAGTATATTTTTTTTAATTTTTCCATTCAACCGCAGCCTAGCATAGGCTTTGCAAGATAGGGCTGTCATTTATAGTGTTTTTCTTCTCTTTTATTTAAATAGGAGTTATTACTGTGAAGTAAATGTCAAACAAAACGTTTGTGTATACATATACTGTAGTAGATGACGCTGATGACCAGGTCGTGTTTGCGTCATCGGCGGAGGACTTGCAATTTATGCTGCATGTAATGAATGATTCATTGGAAGGTAAAGGTATGAAGACGAATGTAGATAATCCGAACGTTAACTGCAAAGAAGTGGAACAGGTGGAAGAGTTTGTGTATTTGGGATGTATGTTTAGTAGATGTGGTAGACACGTTAAAAAATTTGAACGACGAGTGATTGCGGGAATTAAAATGAATGGGGCGATAGGTACAGTAGTAGTAGTAGATGTTGTAACTAGAATTGAGAAAGATATACTTCGGTCGTTCGGGCATGTTGAAAGAGTGAAATGATGAAGGGAGAGTAACGAAACAAATTCATGTTGCAAAAGTGAGTGGGCAGTGTTGGTAGGGGACGTCCAAGGAGAAGTTGTATCGATCAGATTAGTAACATCCTAAAGATGAATAAATAAATAAATATGCGCTCACGCCCGTAACCCAGAGGGATAGGCAGAGATCATGGATTTCCATTTGGCGCGATCCTGGCACACCTCTCTCGCTTCTTCCACATTCATACATCTACGCATACAAGCGCGTCGGTTATGGGTACTCCTTATATCGCCCTCTTTTAGGATGTAGGGGACGCCCTAGGAAATCTTATATCGATCAGATTAATGACTTACTAAAAAAGGGCGATATAAAGAGCACCCATAACCGACGAGCATACATGCGTAGATGTATGAATGTGGAAGAAGCGAAAGAGGTGTGCCAGGATCGCGCCAAATGGAAATCCATAATCTCTGCCTACCGCTCTGGGCTACAGGCGTGAGCGTATATATATATATATATATATATATATATATATATATATATATATATATATATATATATATATATTTATGGTAAACCACGTTATATTTCTCCGCGTGGTAGTAGGTAGGTACTTTGTTGTATATATGAACTTCAAATTCGATTCTTTAAATATCAATTTTAGCATTTTTAAATTCAAATTCAGATGATCGTAAATCAAATTCAGCCTTTTAAAAATCAAATTTAAATGTTTATGAATTTGAATTTTCAAAGGCTGAATTTGCAGTGCAAAATGCAAAAATTGATTTGTAAAAATCCTGATTTGAAATTAAAAATCTATTATATTTACATATACGATGCATGTTTTTATCTTCTAATAACAAAATATTATTTTAACTCTCAAATCCTCTGACCAACCCTAGCCAACACCCAGTACGCTTACAACGTTATCACGCCGCTCAGCGATTTACAATTTTTCCCGCCAACATATTGTGTCATCCAGAGTCCACATGTCAAACGTGCCAAGCAAATACGTACCTTTTCTATTCGATATAAGTTACCATTTCTATCGGATATTTCCACAGTCGCTTATGCTTTTTTATATTCTGGCAATGGCTTAGCATGCGGTTTTTAAATAGAATCCTCTTTTGGGAATCTGTCATTCGGATTTAATATTTCGTATTGCGTTTTCATTGGCGTGCGTAAATTGAATTAATTAAAATATTTATCTTCCTCTCGCAATAGTTGCTGTGGTGCGGTATTAAGCTCAGTGCTCCAGGTATTGATAGGTAGTTAAATAGTGGTTTAAAATTGAAATGTAAAAAATATGTTAGCCTATAAAACAATTTTTTAAACAGTAAGCCTTTTTAGTATTGTATCAGCCAAATCTAAGCTTCGATATACGTTGTCGGATAAAACTTTAGAGCTATGGGAAGAGATTATAAAAATTTAGTATAAATTTAAAAGTTTAAAAACATTATTTTTTGTTGGTTTTGATTCAATCAAAGTATATTTACAGATCGTGGACCGTTATTGCGTGCTCGGGAATAAAAAAAAATTCTTAATGAGCAGTAATTTGCTAAATATGCTTATTTACAAAATATAAAATAAATTGATTATTATAACTAAAAACGCAAAAATATATTTATATATGACTAATTTATACATTCGGATTGCAAATAGATGCAATTAAAATGATAAAAATTGCTACACATTTACATAAGCTGTCTATTTTAATCTACAGAGAAATTAAAAAGTCAGTTGTCGTATAGAAGCACCGAGCAGCGGAGCAGCGTGTTAAGACGGCGCAACTGCGGCAGTACGATAACGACCCCGTCACCCTGACACTCCATTCCTCTGGGACCCCATCCCTCCTCGCAGAGTATTAAATCTACGTATTAATATACGAATTGGTCCCATTTCTTGTATTTATTTTACAACTAGCTGTTGCCCATGGCTTCGCATAATTTAATTCCGCGCATGATAACTTGGAATTATAGGTAAAATATTGAGTAGACCTTGCCCCGGCTTATGGTACCCGGTACCAATAATTATGTTGATCCGATCGCTACTAAGCACAGGAATGTGCCAATCTGGATAATCCCTCTAAACTTCTTCGAAATCGGTCCAGCCGTTTCAGAGTCTATAGGGAACATACATACTTCGCTTTTTATGTTCAATTTTTTTTTCATAAAAAGTATCCTATGTTGCTTCTAGTTCCTCCAAAAATATGTCTACAAAGTTTCATGATGATCGGATGAGTAGTTTTCGCGTGAAAGCGTAACAAACAAACTTACATTCACATTTATAATATTAGTAGGAATAGCCTTTTACAACTGACATGGTATGTCATGTGCTCTGTTAGTTAACAAAATAAAGTATGTAGATTTATTATAAATAACTAATGAAGATACTACCCCAATAGACCATCAATCTAAATGTTTCTGTTTGTGTCATTGCCAGTTCTGCCAAGCCCAATTGGGTCAAGAAACATGTCAACATTCTTATAACTTTTGATAAATCGGATCCAGGTTTGAATCAAACTTTTTAAGTGATCAAATTAAATGATTTTTATTATATATCTTACAAACTAAATAACTTTGTTATAAATCATTCATTGACTTTGCGAAGACCTTCCAAAGCTATCGTTACCTAACAGCGAATCCCTCGATTACTATTGCAAAATAAAATTTGTAGATAATCAACATTTAAAACACCGTAATTGTAGGTGATAGAATTCAAAATGGTTTGGCAAATGTTTTTGTATGTGTTGAGGAGTGCTTGTGGCTGCTGTAGCAGGGTGAGAGGAACATTCGGGAACCTTAAGTGGGGTGAGATAACGTCACAGGTCTGGCTTAGCGGTTACGAGAGTCGCGCTTGACGCTCCGCTTTTAGAGGGATGGGGGCTTAGATGTGCCGGTTCAAGTTGCAGGGTTGCCACTAAGGCAAATTGTAATAATTGTTATTTCATTGTTATTAGTTTGCATGTTGTAAATAATGTGACTATAGTTTGTAACATATCAAGTAAAAAACTTTCCATAAGTTTGTTTAATAAACAAACGCTTTCATCGGAAATGTTGTGAAAATCGTTAATAATTTTATAAGGCAATGTAAGAATTTTTTTAGATTTTCGACAACAATTTTCAATACACGTGTTATGTTAGCGTAAAAGGTATCCTTTGTTTACAAATTTTCCACCTTGATTTGGAACTATACTTAAAACTTGTGCACACGAATCAGTCGGTACGATTGGGATTACATCGACACAGAATATGGGATTAGTGCGTTCCGATGGTGCATTTATTACATGTTATTTATTCATTTACAACTCTAAATTATTTACATTTCTGTTTCATTGCTAGTGATGTCTATTCTTAGTTTTAGT
Organism: Papilio elwesi; assembly: GCA_029849275.1. NCBI lineage: Eukaryota > Metazoa > Arthropoda > Insecta > Lepidoptera > Papilionidae > Papilio > Papilio elwesi. Next base: position 3,468,851 of record CM056711.1, read on the forward strand.
ATATCCTCAACGGCAGAATTAGAAGTAACAGGATGAAAGAAGACAGTACAAGAGGGGATCAAGAAGAAAAGTCACAACTAACGGCAACGAGGAATCGACAAAGGGAGAGACTAGAGAAAGAGTGATTGAAAGAGAGAGTCCTTAATGTTTCGCTGTATCTAAGACCTAATCACTAATTCAATATTCATAAATCTATATTATGAGTTATGAATGAAGTAAAGAATGTTTGCGTACCACTGATTTAATATCTTTTTGTATGGCTGCCGGTGGCCGAGCGGAGAGTACAAGTATTCTGCGTTTCGTCCGATGAGTGAGATGGCGAAGGCCTAATTCTACTCCTCTTCCCCGTCTCATCTTTATCTTTATCTAATAAGGAAAGGTTACGACCCCAGAGAATGCAGTCGTGAAGAGAGGGTATGTTTTTGCGTTTCATCTCACGATTATGGCCCCATCTACTATCTTACGTTAAATTTTTCTTATACACTTCCCCTTAAATAATCTATTTATAATTGTGGATGGTGATTCATGAACCGGAATCTTCTACAATTAAGAAATAAAAGGAACTTATTGCCAGCCCTGTGCGGATCTCGTTACGTACCGAACCTCTCCATGGAGTCATCAGACAAGGGCGGGCTCAAGTTTAATTGAATCGCGCAAAGTTTCCGCCCCCCAAGGCTCGCGCTGATTGGCGCCCGACCAAGACTTTGTTCCCTTGCATTTACTAAGAGACGTCTATACTTGAAGCTACATACAGCTACCACCTACCCCTTGCGTCTACTAATATCTACTCTATAAAGAGCCCAAGACTATAGGAGCAAAAAGATGTTGCGTGTTATTGACATTTTGCACAAGCTAAAACCGTGTTCACACTGCCGAATATAAAACATATTATCATGTCTTTAGAGATATTAATATGTTTTATGCAAATGTTTGACGGCAGTGTGAATATCCTGTAAATTTTTAACGTTGAGTTTGTACTTGTAAAAGTATGAAACTATAGAACCGATTTTATTTTTCAATAACAGATGTGACATAGGATCAATAAAGTTCAACAAGTTCTATTCGTACTGTATTTTAAAATCCTCCGCAGCTTTACCTTTTTGTGACAAATTTATCAATTATGTATTTACTGTATATTATCATTTAAACAAACCGCTTGTTTCGTTTAGTATTTCAAAGACACCGCTGTGAGACTGATAAGCCGTGGACGGTGAAAAAAATGTGAATGATGATGGATAAAAATGAGAGAATTTTCTGATTGACAAACATCATTACAATCAAATTCAGTTGAAAAAATCTCATTATATGAAACAAAGAACATATCTAGGCCTCAATAAAACAAATATAAAAGAAATGTATTGCGTCATACATTGTAACAAAGAATTTTGTGTTCAATTCTTAACCTTATGTTTTAAAATTTGGACTTGCTTTCATTTTAAAATTACACTCGTTAGTAATACCAAGCATGTCCGATTTCTGAGGACAATTCCAGGTTTTAATTACTTTTAAAAATTGTGAGGAGCATAGTTTATACATAGAAATTATACTCTTCCTCAAGGATATGACTGAAGATTGGAGAAATTAATTTATGTATGTAATAAAGATAAGAAGGGCAAGAGGATTTGATGGGGGAGGGGATGGATGGGAATAGGAAACATACTTTTTATGTTTACCTTCTCCTCTACCGATTAAAGGTAGGTATTGCACCTGCAACTCGTGTAAAAAATTAGCACATTGTGTGCTTCAGATCATGTAAGATGATGTAAGGGAGTAACTTTTGAAAGAGAAAAACGTAGGGTTTATTTATTATTATATATTTTTAAATTAATTTAATATATACATTTGTCTTTTTAAAAGTCATAAATGTATAGTCACTGTATATTTTATACGGGCAAGGTTGTAGTGACGCCATTCCAAATTAGTTCCACTTGTGGCAAACTGGAGCACCGGAAGTCTTGCAGTTTTCGGTTATTGTATAATAATAGAATAAATTGGACCTTAGTTCTTATTATGAATAATGTCGGTTTTAAATTTATTTTCACCGTTAATAGAGCTACAATCGTAGGAAGATATATCCAGGTTGGTTTGATATATCTTCCTACGTTGGTCTGGATACAGTCTAGGATTTTTGGATCGGATATAAGCTACTGTGATTATCTCTTCAGGCTTCGTCGGTATCACTAATTATGTAGATCTGATCGCGACAAAACTTCACAGGCTCACTCGCAAGCTGCACCAATTTTAACATTTCCTGGAAATTTCATCGAATAACAAATTTCATAAGAAAAGTTTTGTAGTCCCTTAACCGGCTCCCGCGGTCTGATAATCCATCATTTCACATATACAGGTATATCACAAATGGGCCGGCTCGACAGATAAAATGACGACCTCACAAAAGACAGGCGTCGAGTAAAACTATTCTGGGCTTTGTCAACGGAAGCTTAAGTCTAGTCTTCCCCTTTCCATTATTTTATAAAAAAAGAAATGATGGGAAGAGGGGAAGAGTCTATTACTAAGACAACGCCCTCCGTCCGTCTGTCACCAAGCTGTATCTCATGAACAGTGATAGTTAAGATACTTGAAAATTTCACAGATGATGTATTTCCATTGTCGCTATAACAGCAAATAAAAACAGAATAAAATAAATATTTAAGGGCGATCCCGTGCAACAAAAGTTTTTTTATAGAGAGTGGTACGGAACCCTTTGTGCGCGAGTCGGACCCGCACTTGTTTTTGTTTATTCCCTCCTTAACAGCGGTCTCTTAATATCAGGTGAAATGCTTGCTCGTTTGCCATCTTACTTTATATAAAAAAGCTTATTTAAATAAAGATATTTGCAACTTACGATACTGTTTCAGATTGATTGTATTTCCGCAAATGTTAACGTGACATAATGTACAAAAAATTTCACAAGCTTAGTACTTGTAGTACTCGATCATTAGAAATTTATCCAGAGTACTAGTGTGAGGTATTTGAATGGCGAAATTCTTGTTAGCACGTAAAGCTAAGTCTACACTTGTGCTGTAATAAATAAAATGTTTTTTTAAAAATATTAAATTAACTTTCCGTGCTCAGTGTCGTCCGAATAAAATTTAATATTGCATAACAATAATATAAATTATAACATTTGGCGCCTGCACGATTTCCGCCGCAATTGTACATGAGAGATTCGGGACGTGTCATAATATATAAAATTACGTCTTTCATAGAGTATCCAGACGCGAACGCGCTCTCATAATTTTATAAAGCAAATAGCAAAATATTCAAGTTTATTGTAATAAGTTACTAGCTAAGAACCTGCTTTTGCATTTATGTCCCATTTGAAACATAAAAAGTACCGTGACAGAACTGCATTTTCGCATTGAGATTCATCTTTCATCCATACGTCATTCAACTTACTTACGTCTTTCATACATCTTCGTGCCGACAAAACGCGCTGCAATGATATTATATAATATAGATATATTACACTCACAAAATCACCGGTCAAGTCTTCCGAAGAGAGTGATAGCAACATTCACACATGTCAAATGATGTACAATGTGTGTAAAATAAAGAGGACAACTAGTGTTTGTCATTTAAGCGTACATGAAAACATACACGTAGCTTAAAGAAAAAGCGTCCTAATTAGGACGCTTTCGAGACTTAACTTTTCGACCGCTAATGCCATATCAGTTACTTCTTGTATGATAATATCATTGGCGCGTTCACATTATTTTATATACATAATCGCATCTCTATCCAACTAATATTTGTCATTTATGTATATTGTAAATACATCCAATATTTAAGAAGCTAATTAACCGATTTTGCATATATGTCCAAATCGAGACACTGAGTTACATCTGGATAATGTAGCTTTTTAATAGTGGAATAATTATAAAAATGGGTTCAGCAGTTTCGTTGAAACAATCAACTTTCCACTTTGTTATATTATAATTGTACGCAATTTGTTAATCGGCGGCGTTAGGGCATTAGCTAATAAAACAATTTGAAATTAGTACAGTGTAGTGTACCAATCACTTTCCCTTGTCCGAATTGTTACGTTATTAGATGTAAAATAGCCTAGCCTTGTGTGGACGCGCCCTTATTAGCTTCCGCATTATGGCAAGTTAAAATGAGAGTTGGTAACTTGGCAGAAAGTGAAGCATTGAACTTTAATGTTGTTGACTTTGCTAGTACCCGCTTTACCTTACCGGTACGCAGTCTGTCCCACACGAATACTGAGAATATCGATTATGTTATCCGATTACTTGATATGTGAGTTCTATTTCACACAGAAGAAAAAATAACACGTGGCTGCAACAATACCAGAGATTTAGAGTGGCAAATAGAGAAGATACGTAGTGATAACGGCCCAAGAGTTGAGATTTTGCATAGAGATGTCTGTTATTACTTAGGCAAACACTAAGAAGGGATTTTACTAAATTCATCCCCGAAAGGTATCAAGTAGGGAATGAAGCTCGAATGCATATATAATACCATCCATTAGATGGTAAGTAAATGTAAGATGACCTTCGATCTAGATTATCAATCATATTAAATGGGGTTCAGCTTAGGCTGGAAAAAGTGAAACCGCGGGCCTCAATTTCTATGACTTTGTAGAAACTGTGTTTAAATAACTATAGAAAAAATTAAAAAGTAAAACTTCCTCCTTTCCTACCTTTTATTAATTCAAAAAATTGGATATATGTATGTTAGGTGTAAAGTATACAAAAGTAACGTACGTTATAAATGTATCTTTTGTGACTCGGTGAGAACTTACGGCGATGGTCTTCTAGTCTACCACGACTCTATCCGGACCCTGGTCCTATTCTCTCGTTACGTAATATCTTCAATTACATCTCTTGTGTTTTAGCACGGCCCCGGAGCTGCGTTGTTATAGCCAGCAATTGTTGTGCGGTGAAAGTGGATCGGTTCTGTTCCTACGTATCAAATCATTCTAATAATGAAGCAATGTTAACTATTACGGGTATGATAATGTATTTATTATAACCGTCATAACGATTTATTTAATAATTATTATAAATTTAAATATTATTTTATTTAAAAAAAAAATCATAATGGTGATCGGTATTATGCCGTCCTCATCACACTCTAGAAACCTTGACCTGAGCGCCGGACCTCGGTCCGTCTTGTGGGAGGCCTACTCATGCTGCATCGACCTGTATGTGGCTGACGTAATGTAATTAAGTCAAAATTTTTGCATCTGATGCTACTCGTATAATATAAAGAAAGAGTATTTGAAAATATAATGTTTGGAACATTTTAAGCAAGTGGATCATCTATTGAATCTGATTAAGAATGGAGTGACGACTGAAATGACGGTTCATGGATCGACGTGGAAGACGAAAGCTATGCCGACCCTACTTAAGGGAACAGAGCAGGGAGACGATAATAGTGGTTCTTCTATGTTGGAAACTCCGGGCCCAGATCTAGGGCTGATCCCCCCGAAGGGCAATCAAAAAAATTTTTGATAATATTAATAAATTAGCATGTTTACAGTTTGCTGTGCAGTTGAATAAGCGGCGCAATGCTGGACTCTCCTATCTGGCTGCGAAAACAATCACGAGAGAATTATTATTAAGGCGTGATCTAGTTTTTCTTAGCCTTCAAAAGTCGTCATTATCAAGTTTGCCCGGTGCTAAAAAGTCGTAGATTTTACGCTGGGTAATTTCAAGTATTACCGTCCATGTCAATTCAGAGCATGCGTATTAGACAGAAAGATTTTGTTGTAAGTGAAAATTGTTATTTCGAATTACGCAAGTTATTATAATAAGTTATTTTAAGGAATGCGAGGCGCGTGCGGTTGCGAAATTGTAAATTAACTCGAGCTCCGGTTACCGTGTGACTTATTAACTTAATTTGTATTTTATTTTGTTCACTTATATTGAAAAAAAAACGGAAGAGTTACGTAAAATTACGGATATAGCAGAGTTGCGTTACTAATAAAATTTGTTGTAATTAAAAGCTAATTTTAGTTTGCGATTCGCATATGCAGAAATTTAGATGGCGCTGATATTGATCTTGATTATGAAATTTTTGCACCGAATTAGAATCGAACCTAGAACCCATAGATTACTAGGTTGGTTGTCTTGTTGTGGTTTATTTTCCTCAATTAGACTTCTTATGAATTCGTTTTTTTTTATAGAAAAATGTGTCTAGCGAGCTAACGATTCACCCGATATCAAGTGACTGCTACTCGTAGGCATTGAACAAGGTAATGCGTTGCCTACCTTTAATTGCCTAAAGACTGGCCCGTTAATGAAAGAAAAAAATAACTTAAGCGTGAATGTAAACACGTGACGTAAAGTAAAATACCTACATTTTTGTATTATATCATTGACGAGAGTACAATAAGCTAATGTGTTCCCAATGCCATCTTGTTACAATTAAAACAGGTAGACGTATGCGAAGTCGCATGAAAAAATTTACGTCATCACATAAATATGCATTAGTTTCGCATATATATTTAAAGTTTAAATATACTTATAATAAAAAAAACTAAAAGCGCCATGCAATAAAATTTATGTTGTAATCTTGCGTATTACGTTCCACGCTGTGAATTAAAACACGATAGTATGGAAATATTAACCATGCTTTATGCTTTCAATGGGACAGTCCGTTAAGAAAAGAGTTGAAACCTCATGATAACTCGGTATACCTAACGTCATCTGTAGATCGCGAAATAAACTCAAAAACTACGGAACAACTTTTGTATCTGACATTTAAAATAGCGGCCATATTGGATTATCTATGACGTCGGCTTTAATACGTCATATTAAATGCTAAAAAAGCTAAAGTATTTTTTTAAATCTTGTTTGTCTTTTGATATTGTGCAGCTATAAATTAATATCATTACTAAAATATAATAATATTAAATACGCTGTAATTGGATTGGATAAAAAAAGGCACACGTTCGTTGAACAGTAAAAGTAAGTAAAAGTTGGGTTAATTTTGTAGTTTCGCTAGAGCAGTACATGATCAGAATTGAACTAACGAATTTCTTTTTATTGTCTGCATCCTGCTTTGACGCGCGTAGGTTTTACAGGCAAAACAGCTGACCGGCCGTCAAAATTAATTTATGAACAGTACTCCTTTAAGTAAGTATTAAAACGTGATGTGATAGTTAAAGTAGAAATGTAACTTCATTACGGTGATTGTAAACCAATTTATAGTCGTAGTTATGGTTAAAATATTGATGTTAGACAAATGTGTAGACTTCAAAATTAATGACACATCACTAATAGCAAATTTTGATTATCACCAGACTAACTTAATGCTTTTGTACCGTCTCATCTATTATATACACATTTGTGTACATATTCTTACATGACGCATTTGTCAAATAAAAGATTATCGATATCGATAAAATATTGATCCTAACTGTAATATTGTAAATGCGAATATCTGTTTGTTTGTTGCGCTTTAACGACTGAACCGATCTTCATGAAATTATGCACACATGTTGTCAGGGGTACAGGAAATGACAGTGCTTACTGTTCATATCGAAATTAAAAAAAAAATATTTGCCATACCAAATTGCCATAGTAATGTTTCATGTTTTAACAATAACAACTTTTTAACACATGTTACCTATAATTCGAAGTTATTATAATTTTTAATTTTTTTCGAATGCGTTCGAAGCCGCGTTCAACACCAAGTAACCGATAAGAAAGGAAAGTCCTCGATCGATGACACCTCTCGGGTAAAAAGGCTGATTAATAAGAAAAGTATACAGCCGTTAGATTCAGATATATTTTCATCTATTAACAGAGGAGCAGTGAACTGTTCAGACAAATAGATAAAATGTATGTTTGGTATGCTTATTTTTCTAATAAAAAATAATGCTTTATTATTGTCTGTATCGAAAATGGCGAAATAAATGGCGCGATCGAGTTTAATTAAGTATTAGTGACGATTGTCGTAATGCAATATAACAGCTGCGCAATGACGGCTTACGTAATTCGTATCTTGTCAACAAACGTCGCGGTCTGATAGTAAGTGAACATGGGTCCTATAGTGATTGAAAATCTTAGCTAATCGAAGTGAACTTCGTACACACATGGGACGGCATTTGCTGTACATGATATATATGGTATAAACATAAAAATAGATTATTTTAAGAATTCATTTCGTTACTTTTCCCCGCTCTACTCTTATACTCAAGAGCAATACTCTTTATTTTTATTAGTTATTGTGTTTTGATCGAGTTGTCAAAGTTGTCAATCATCGAAGACGTACGTAATATGACGCTGTAATTGGTTCTTTCTAAGAATAAAGATATATTTCAATGTTTCGAAACATTTTAACTATCACAACCTACGAACACCTATGCATTAAAGAAGAAATTGACTGACTGATATATACCTAGAGACTTATTACGTAGGCGAGTACTATAAAAGGATTTTTCTAGTCGACCCGGTCGCTTCAGGTCCAAGGTGATTTCAGATACGATCAGGTTCTTCTTTTATTTATACAGATAGGATAGGATCTATATCTGTACACCAAAATCATGGTAAAAGCTCCGAATACATAATTTCGCCCGACTGACAGGAAGCTAATGGTTTTCGCAGGCATGTATGTATGTCCGGTCCATTGTGATATACTGTTGACTAAACTGGATTAGTAATGTGTTTTTTAAATTAACTATTGCTTGTAATTAACGACTTTTTAAGCAAAATCAAGACGGACATATTGATGAAATATTTATATTCATTCAAAAAATTTACGTCTGTGAATTCTATCGTTTGTAAAAGTTTATAAAGTGTATCTCTCGTCTTGGCAGGGACACGGCAGCGCTTCCAGATTTTATAATTTCGTAACATTTCAGACCACCAGCACGTCAAGACAATGAAAGCGCGACAAAACACATCGAACTTTAGTATTCCGACCAACATCGATTATAAGTAATCGATACTATTTGCTCTGGGAAATCGTTATTTGCGTGACTATGAAATGTAGATTACACGTAACACGATAAAACCAATAGCCTAGTTATCAATCAAAACTCATACGGATGTTGGAAGTATTTAAAAAAGTTGTCTGTAATATAGACGCCTCGCATTTCTCTTTCGATTATTGTCAATGTTTATGGATAGCATTTGCAACTTGACTACGAGTCGTTTGCCCGTTGGCCGCTGTTAGCCTTGAAGTTAAACTTCTTTGGCTTACCAATATTAAATTCTATGATAAACTTTTCATTCTAAATAAATTTGTATTAGTATTGGCCATACACTACATACTATAGTAGTTCCTTGTAATAAATACATAACTACATATGTACTCATTTAAGGTGTAACGAAATTATTCTTGCCGTGCCAAAAGAAGATTTAAAAATAACATTTCCATCGAGGAGCTTCTATTCGAAACGAGTTTTACTACATCTTTAAATTAAACTTAATGGTTGACTTTAACAGCCGTTACCTCTTACTAATATCATATTGTATGTAGTACGATAAATACTAAATAGCACAAAAAGTCTATGGTGTACACAAAAATAGTGAATTTCGAGAAAGCGCTACAATCACCGGAGTCTATAAGTAGTAAGTTTATAGCTGCTTTTTGTAAGCGCTACATTGCTCAGCTCGCAGCACTAATATGTAAGTAATGCATCAATCACGCCGCTAGCCCAGTTTCAGTCGCTATTATTTATTACGAACGCAACGAAGTAATTATCGGACGCAATCGAGGCGATGCGATAACGCGTTACATGCTTATAGAATAGTAACGACAATTTATCTACAATCGATTATGCAGATTTGTATAAAGTACCAAAATAAGATAATACAATATGAGAGCCCTAAAGTATTTCATAATAAACAAGCCGAGCCCGCTGTGCAATTTAATTTAATCGACAATGTCCAGCCTAAGCCGAACTCTAATTAATATTATCAATCATATGGATTTGAGGTCAACTTACATTAGATTTAAATTATTTCGCCATACAAAGTATCTTTCTGTACTTTAGGCCTGGGGGATGAATTTACAAAAATCCTATTTTAGTGCTCGCCTACGTAATAACAGAAATCTGCGTGCAAAATTTCAAGTCTCTAGGCCCAGTAGGTACAGCTGTGCGTTGATATACCAGACAGCCAGTTTCTTTTTTATATGTATCGATACATTAGTACTTGACTAAATCCTTTAAAGTAGTGATGCGATTAAATGATGTTACGCACTTGTAGCATTACCTCTCTCTCTTTTAATGCTGAAGTCGTAATCGAACCAAAATGCAATTTGTTTCAATCCTTTACTGCACACAATAAACGAAGTTTCAAATCGCTTCGTTTAAACGCGTACATCTACAACGAAATGTAGTTTGTCTGAGCTTTCGATAATAGAATGCAAATAAAATGTATTCTAATAATTAGGAAAACACATACAAGACACGAACACCACTTACTAGAAAATGGTAAGCGAGTAAGTTAATAACAGTGGGTTTCCACTGGTGTTCACAAACTATGTCGCGACACAACCTTTCTCTGTTTTTTTTCAACCGGGGAAGTGCAGAAATAAACTTCTGATGAAAAAATGCAATGAAATTTTCTATGAGGTATGAATATTACACAGAGTATATTTTTAATTTTAATATTGCACATGCAACCGGAACTATGTACAAAATAAACAAAGTTAACTCTCCGCTCTAGATTGCGGTTTCAAAACGTTTCGTCGTAACCACATGTTGTAGTCTCATTTTTGACACGATGATTTGTTATTCAGTATCGAGTACGCTCAGAACAAACAAGAAACATACTTTTTTCCCTTTCCTTTCGCGATGATGCTGTAAGGTGTTCCATCAGGAAGTTATATAACGTGCCAAATTACAATGCACTAAAATATATTAAGTGATTAATTTATAAATAAATGAAAACACACTAACAGCCACGCCACGCTAACATCTAGATGTGTAGAACTGTAGAGTTCTGAGTAGACACATTGATCTTTAATCAATGTGTCTACTAACTCTAAACTAATATATACTAATATTAATAAAGGGGTAAATGTGAGATATGGGGCAATCTTTGGATCTACTGAACCGATTTTGAAAATACTTTTACCAATAGAAAGCCTCGTAATTTGTGAATTTGAAAAAAAATGTAAATTGGTCAAAAAGTCAATTTCGATTGCAGGTTTTTGCGTTTGAGAGAAGTCTGCGGCCTCAGTAGGTACATGACATCTAATGTTATGCAATGGAAGTCTGCGTCGATAATGTACATCGGAAGTAGAAATTTGTATAATTTGCTATCGTATCGAATGCTAATTAGACAGATGGTCTTGCAAGATTATTAAACAAAAGATGTTACGTTATCGAAATGAGAAGAGAACATCTGTTGTACGTCATTATACAGTTCCAGATATTTCATTCAGAAAACTATATTGATGCCTCAATTATTATTTTTCAAGTTTTTCATAAAGAAACTAGAGCTGTATAAATAACAATAGGGAGTGACGTACTTTTGTAATAGATCCTGACTCAATATTATTGTGAATGTAAGACAGGTTTTTTGTCAACGGCTCCTCCGATTATCATCAAATTTTGCACACATATTATCCCGAAAAAATTATACAACTATATATCCTAATACCGGTTGCCATAGTAATATAACATAACTATGGCATTGATATAATCACATTACATATAGCTTACGCGAATTCATTTAGCAAAAAAGACCTGTAAGGAAAATAAGATAAGAATGCATTCGAAGCCGCGGGCAATAGTTAGTATTAAATAAAGAACGTTTGAAAGGAAGTATCTGCCCGTGTCTCACACGTGAAAGTGCGATAGCATAATATAATCGGAGTTTCTGTGAGGTATTGTAGCTTAAAATAAGCTTAATTAAATCACGACATGCTTATAACAATAAAGTCAGTAAGCTGTTTTTTAGTCAAATGAGTGACGCGATTCATTACGAAACATCAATTACCAATAAAGAGTCATCTAATTATAGGACAATTTTGAAATCTCGTATTAAATGTATTCTACACAGAACGTAATTTAAGTCTAATTATTTGTATCATAACAGTATCTCTAGAGAGTAAAGTGATCAAGTATCTATTTCAGTTAATATTATTAGAATTATATAACGGCGTGAGATAAAATAAAATAAAATAAATCAGAATTTTCCCCACTGCAGGGGCACAGGTATCCTCTCCGAGTGAGGGAATGAGCCGTAATCCACCACGCTGGCCCAGTGCGGGTTGGTGGATGTCACATGTCTTCGGATTGGGTGGTTCTAAGAACATGCCGGTTTCCTCACGATGTTGTCCGTTTGGAGCAGTGGTGATGAAATAAATTACATAAAGTAAAGCACCTGCCTAGATTCGAACCCGCGACCTAAAGTACGTAAGTCGGGGCCTTAACTGCTGAGCCACCACTGCTGCACCTTGACACGAAAGGGTAGAAAAATCTCAAATATATATTTTACAAAATGTACTGTCTATACAGCAAATTCCTTATTCTTCTTAAATTGCCACAGATAACACTTCTGTCATAACGTTTATGTAAAAAAACAATTACTTACGCGCGTGTAGTACGACATTGCGCAGTCAAATCTTTGTTGTTATACTGGTTTTTGAATTATGACATTGCCAAAATATTTTATTTTCTTAAATTAGGTTACGGAGAATGCACATTTGAAAAATGTCAATCAACTCTTATTTCATAGAATCAATTATGAAGAAAACATTCGTATCCGTTGTTTTTGCTTGCCATAACTTTCTTGACTTTAAACCATCAATTAATATCTAGATATGTATAGCTGTACTGTGTTTGGAAAATGGAAAGGAATGGCTCCTATAAGAACACGGTAACCTTCCCTATATATATATATATTTTATACCAAGGTTATGAAGCTTTCTTCACAGCGCTTTTAAACTTATGTGCAAGCAAATATTGTAAAATGTATTATAAATTGTATCATCGAAACCAGTTCAACGCCAACGCCCGCGTAATTATGACGCGTTCAGATATTCGGCTCATTATGTGATACGATATGTTAAAAACATTATTCAATACTGCATTCCATTGCATCTGACGTCGACTAAACGTGACCAGTTCTTGATTTATACATTTCTCATGGCATTTAATCTACATCTGTCATGACATGCTGCCCTACACAGGTTTTGTTATACACAATCGTAAATCTTGAATTTCGGTAAAGCCGATATTTAATCACTTACCTTATCACATCGAGCACGAAAGAATACGACGGTTAGCCTGCACTTCTCCCGTTTTTAATGCACACGTTAACTATCTGATTGTCTCTCTCAGTAAAAGTTGTACCGTAAAATTTGTAAAAATCTTAAGAATTGACTAGTAGCTAGACTTTGGATAGTAGGGGTTGTAGGGTACGGACCGGGGTAGAAATTTTATGATAGAAGGCGTAAGCAAGCAAGAGACTCGACTGAAATTTACCACCAATACAAATAAACATTCGTGACAATTAGAAAAGTTTCTTTTACAAAAAAAAGCGGAAAGAAAGAGGAAGACAAGGACCGATAGAAGAAGAAGTGAAGATCGTGACATCCAAGTAATTAGATTATACATAAATATATATGCACTCACCCTCGTAACCCATACAGGGCAGACAGAGATCACGGATTTCCATTTGGCGCGATCCTGGCACACCTCTCGCTTCAGATTTTAGCATCATACATCTACGCGTTCATGCTCGTTGGTTAAAGTACCTCTTATATCGCCTTTTTTAGTAACAGAAATTACTCTTTTTGTACTTCTGTACATAACAGTATAAATAATCTACTTCACGGAGATGAGGTCACGTACAGAATATATAAGTCATGATCTTTGCTCAGTCGAACAGGTCCACTAGTGCAACAGCTGCAGTTTTAGGACTCGGACAAAAATAGAAAGATACGGCGCCTGTACGTACCTTGATAATTGGCTGGAACGGTACCCCTTGTTATGGGACCTTAATGAGTGTGTTGTTTGAGAACCAGTCTTAAAATTTCAAAAATCAAGGCTTCATTTCAACAACTGTAATAATGTGCCGACTAATTAATAAATATATAGGTACTATCAAATTACATACCACTCGATAGTACTTGGTTACATTTCGTAATCATAATTTGAGAAGCACCGAGATATTCGACACAGTTTTGTGAATTTTAATTTCACAACATCTTTAGTCTGGTAATGTTTTTTTGGCGCACACAATCACAGCAATAGAACCAAAGGCTGTGTAAGTCTGGTTTTAGGTTTTTGGAACGTATTGATAGCAAGATCTTAAACCAAATACAATATTGCAATAAGGCGCATTAATATCTGTGCTTTTGTTGTTAAATAGAACTGCATAGCTACGAAGCAAATGTGACTTGTGACGTGTCAATTTTTACCTTAAGACCTCAGTAATTAGTAAACCTAAATAGATTATTATTTAGATAACATTTTTATAGATTATAAATAGACCTAGATTTGGAGAAAGATTCATAGAAGAATTTTGTATGACTTTTTGAAGTGAAAACTTCCGTCGTTTGTTAGGGGAAAATATTATAGGTTTGTGTGAACAACATGCTCAACATGAGTCAGCACCACGCCTCAGCAATGTTCTTATTTGAATTTAGAACACTTTCGATGAACTTTTATTCATGTACTTTTCTTGTAGATCTTTTTGAATTATATTGTTACGACACAAGGGTTTATTTGTTTATTCCGCATTCTCATAAGCAACTGAACAGTTTTAAACGTTCTTTAGCCAATGGAAGGCTCTTCCATTAGTATTGTATTATTTTTACTGCGCGGCTAAAATAAAAAGCAAGGCTGTTTACAACGTAGACATGATTACGAACGAGTTTTATATGTTTTAGAGCACTAACACAGTAATATATGCATATTTTGGCAAAGACTGGTGCATATGCAGTCGATATACATTATAAATTATTTATTGGTTTGGTCGAGACCGATTTCTTAACTTCGAAGGATGGACAGGTTGCAGATGGATTAACGTCTGACCTCTTGCACTTCATACAGCTGGTATTTAAAGTTTAGCGAGCATGTTACAACATTATGATAAATAGCGAACATTTTTAGTTATCTATAGAAATCTTCGTCTTATATGTATAAAACGCGATGTTTGTATGTATGTTACCTATAGACTACAAAATGGCAGGACCGATTTCGATGATTTTTTTATGAAATTACAGATTGGCCTAGCAGGTGATGCGAGTTTGGTAGCGATCGGATCAACATAGTCAGCGTAACGCGGGCGCAGCCAAGGGGCGGGTCATTGTTAAAAATATAAACGAGATGCGTTGCTAAGCGTCTCAATATAAAACGTTAAAATAAGGACAGATCTACTTTGTTTTAAGTCCAATCTTAATCATTAGGAAAGTATGTTTAATATATAAAATGATCGCTTAGGAATACGTTTTGTTATTTATTTTTAAATACTGACCAATGAAATTCACAAATTGGTTACAAATAAGCTTAATGACTTTTCTACAGGAATACGTCCGTCTGGATGTTAGTAGAAAATAAATGAAATTTAAGCCAAGAATCCGGTTCGAATTAAACTAGAATCATGAAACGTTCAAATTGAGCAATAATATATAATTTCAAATTGATTTCATAAGTTCAATCCGATATGCAAGCATTAAAATTTTAATTGATGTTACCAATATTAATTCTATTATCTTTCATACTTATAAGGTTTCGTTTCGTAAGCCGTTTCTGGTTTCGATTGTCAATTGACTCGCTAATACTTATTGAATATAACCTACAAAATATATTATGCAATTTATCTATTTATTGCAGATTTGAACTTCTAAAGAGCTTCTTATCTTGTGAAATAAAACTATCGTGTTTATTTTATGATTTTGTTCCCGACGTTTCGAGTAAATTGATTAATACAATTTAATCCCAAACCAGCAAGCATACAACTGCAAGATCTCATGATATTGTAATCTCATTCTGCATAAAAGTAATAACTGAAAATAATAAGGCACTTCACCAGCAAGTTTGAAATTTTGACATCAAACACCTCGGTGCCACTCGTGACCATGAGCGCTGTAAAGTACTCGAAAAAATGGAAACTAAATCGTACAACGCAAAAAAACAATCGCTCTCAAATCCGTCAAATCAATTGTATTCCAATTTGTAGTATTCGTTTAAATATAAGAAAACATTAAGCATCGTTTCTAATTAAATATTGATAAGCCTTAACCCACTTATATGTCTGAGCCCTTTTTGATTTAAATTTTCAGTAAATCGAACTTTTAGTTCACGATTGAAATGCAAGTTAATAGAATAGAAGTAATTATTTTATGCAGTGATAACTATATATTTTTTTATTAAATTTAAAAAATATAGAATAATTACTAAATCTGTATTGAAGAAAAAGCGACATTGTGGTTGCACGCGTTGAACTCTTTTATATGGAGTGTATGACCGAAAGAATGCGATGGAGTTATGCGGTGACATCCACTGCAGTCTTGGCCATCGCAGTCACTTATATTTTATATATAAGTAATCGATGGTGATTCATGATCATACAACATACAAGGGGAGGAGGAATAGAATTTGCCCTCCGGCACCTCTCTCACCGGAAATGCAGGAATACTTCTATTTCACGCCTGTTTTCTGTGAGGTCGTGGTATTTCACCGGTCGTGCAACAGATTTTGTTGCGGGCTCTACCATTGTTGTTGTTACTATTATATATATTGCAAGCTGAGCCCAGCGGTTTCACCCGTTGTGCAATTTAATTTAACATACCTTTTTCCATCCTGAGCGGAACCCTAATTAATATTATGGATCATATAGACTGGAGGTCAACTTACATTGGATATAATTATTTCTCCATACAAACTTTCATCCCCCACTTCAGGGCTTTTAGGGATGAATGTAGAAAAATCCTTTTTAGTGCTCGCTTATGTAATAATAGACATCTCTGTGCAAATTTTTTTTTACGCCTGTCTTCTGAAGGTCATGGTATTTCACCGGGCGTGCCGGCCAATTCGTGCACCAGATGTTATTGTTGCGGGCTGTACCACTGTCAATAGATGTCTTAAACAGATGGGTTCAAATGATGGTGGATGGATTATAAATATCATGTCATCTTATAATTTATTCTACTTGTCTACTTTGATAAACAAATTATATTTTTTGTAATTCTGGCCACAATATATATACAGAACTGAGAATTATGACAAGAGGTTATCCTTCACAAACACTCACTATAGCATCCTGAATCAAGAATCTTTTAAAAATCATATTAGTTTAGCATTTATATTGACTTGAGCGATAGACAAGGAAAATATTTCGCTTTGGTTACGTCTACTGCAAGAAATTGTATGCACCATAAATCTAAACAAACATAGACGCATTCACTTGTTCTAGTTTCGTGAGGTGGACACTGCGCGACCTAGTATTACGTACTTGCTGCCAACTTATATTTATAATATAACTTTACGTAATTCTGGAAAATTCTTTATAAACTAGCCCTTGACCACATCGGTAGATGGGTTGCACTAGTTTAGCCACAGTTTTTTCGAGCGGCCTATTCACTCTTCTCTTGATACGCTGGCAACTTGTCTCAATCCTTTCTCAATCCTTGTAATTATATCGAAATATCTTGTAAAATGTAGCATATCATGTGTTTAAATACTAATGTTTATTTTTATTAATGAATACTAGTCATAGCTCTTTACTGACCAGCTAAAGATACTTTGTTATAATTATAGTAAAAAATGTAAAATAATATCGCAGAGCTTTGGTTAATTAAACTAAGATTTTTTACTTTTTAACTAGATTTTATTGATCCTAAAATGAAATTGTTTTTTTTTGTCCCAAAGATTTTTATCATTCATTATCAATAGTGAATGTAATGTGTGTGAATAAATGTCCGTAATAAGTATGGAAATTTCAAGTTAAATTAAAATCTTTCAGTCGATAAAAATTATTTAGAAATATTCTGTAATTTTTTTGGTTGATTGACAGGTAGGTACACATACAAGTCAATTTAATTAAAACGTGTTACAACCTGCCTCTTGTTCGAGTACGATAGAACAGTATAATAACTTAATTTATGACTTAAAATGGTAAAAAACGTGGGTTACATTCAAATCCTTATGGAGTAAATTTGGAAGATTTTTTTCTAAATATTTTTTCCATCAGAAGAATACAAGCATTTAGCTTTCATCAAAATTTCATAAAATACTTGTTCCAAAAGTAATGGCTTACAAAACTAATATATTTCATGATTCGTGTCGAAATGAGTCTGGATTGCACTTAAGTATGTGTAAAAGGTTTCCTCCGGCAAGTTACACTTCGCTGTGTATTCATCTTAACAGATAATAAAATACTAATTAATGTACAGATAATAAATGTAAAGCGAGTCGGTTACGCACAGATTGCTATCTCTTGTACGTCATGAAATAAATTAAATTTAGAAATATGTTGTTACCCACTGGGGCAATGAACAGCTGTAATTAAAAAAAATAGAGTAGCCCTGAAGGATTTGCTACTCATAAATTATTTTATATTTGATTTTCTTAAACTTTTTTTACGAAAACTTTTGTAGATCATTAAAATAATTTACTAATATATCTTCTGATCATTCCAACGCCTACAAGCTTATACTAAGACATGGTTCATGACTATATTTGAATGGCAGATTCGACCCACGAGCTAATGATCGGCAGTCCGAAGCCTTAACCATTAGGCTATTGCCACTTTAAGCTAAATTGCTTATTACTTTTGCTTTTATATGCGCGTTCGTATATCTAACGACTTGTAAATCAACATCTACAATCATTTGATTTAGTCTAGTCTAAGTATAACATAAATTCATAATTTATAATAAATTAAAAAATCATAAAACTAGTTGAACAGTTATGTAATATTACGGTCTATTATCGGATCTATTTCCGTCAATTTTTTAGTTAAGCTTAGTGGATGAACAGCCTATAAATCTGTTAGTCTGCACTCTATTTCGGTTGCATTGTTTTTACAGTCGTGGCAAACTGTGTGATGTTTTTAATAGTTTCGAGCTAAGTCAATGTGATGGTGTAGTAAGTTATAGTACTTCCATCTTTTCTTCATTTGGTACTTAATATACTCGACGAATACTTAATACTGAATACTTCCCTCTCTCGAAGAGGAGTCCTGTGTCCCTGCAGTGGGTGGTGCAGTATATAAATAAAATACAGATTTAGAATAGAACTTGTTATGGGTGAAAGATTTTTTAAATTTGTATTTAAAAAATCTTAGGTATTTAATATAGGTTCAATAATGTTTGAGTTTATCCTCATCCATATCTCAAGTTGTAGAATGTAAAGGTACTCGTATAATACAAAGAAAAGGAACAATCAGATCTTTCATCCATGCAAGACGGGAACCAGTCGAAGCGATGATCGAACTATTTTACAAAATTGATTGTTATAAATTGTATGTTAGCCACAATTAACACATAAAATTATCGGACCCAGGCGTTCACCCTTCTTCGGTTATATCTCGGCTTCTGCGGTGGGAGGGACGGTATAAAGCCGGGTCGCTACAGTGTCTGGACACAACCAGTCTTCGGCGTCGAACGAAGACATACAGCAACATGAAGCTCACGGTGAGTCTTAAAAAAGTTAATTATAACACGTGCAGTGGAAGTGTAGTGTCGTGTACTAGTGTGGGAGAAATAATAACGCCGACGTTAACAAACTCGGTTATGTTTTTATTTCAATAAAAATACGTTGCGATTTATATTTCGGCCAGCACTTTTATAGAAAGTTTTTTCTTTTTTGTTGTAAAAAAAGTTTATCTGGCATTTGAAATAAATTAATTTATAAGTATCAGTTAGAAATTTTAGATATATCGTTTGTAATTTACATATTTTGAACTTTTTACCAACATAGCTATTTCAGATTAGATTACATTTTTATTGGTCGATTTTTATCATTTACTGTAGTTATTTTTAATAAGAAAATAATTTAAACAACACATTTTCGCCATACTTAAGCAGCATCACATAAACAGTTTTCCTTCCGGGTCGGTCTCACTAAAGAGGATACGTAATTTTCTTTTCACTTTCTATGATCCGACTTGAAAGCGAATTATAAACAGATAAACGTTGTCTTTGTTAGAAATAATATTTTTCTGATGAACTGTTTAAAAAAATAACCCTTAAGTTGTTTTTTTCCAGCGTTTTATATTGACATAACGCTATCTTTAAATTTTTTGGTTATTCTAAATATCTAATGAAATTTAGTCGACCAAATGTGTTATTTGAAACTAGTGACGAACAAAATTAACAGTCACATATTAATATCAGATCGATTGATTTCTAAAAACTATTTTTTTTAAAAAAAACAGCTTCTAGTGATTTTTAGTTATTTCCTGACAATTATATTGAACACGAATATTTTTTTATAATTGTACGTTAAATATTACTAAAGTTACGTCGATGTTTGCTTTTATAAATAAACCAATAACTCAAGTAAGATATATTTATTTAAATTCTTATTTCACTAGTTCGATATTTTTTTATGTCAACTATTGTTTTTAATCATAAACTCATACACAAGTACAAACTTCGAACACAAAGTCCATAAATTGGCAACCCTTTCAATTATATTTTATAACTACACATCTGTTCAGTGTCGTCCATTTTGCGTTCGGCGGCTCGATTTCCGCCCCGCATATTCATTAAAACCTACTAAATTATTTTTTAAATAGTGGTCATAGTAACAACGTACGAAAAAGAAAAAAGTAACTCATTTAAATTTCATACGGTGTAGGAATTAAAAAATTAAGATGCTATCTGTGAGTGCGTAAACGCGTTCTATCTCCGTTTACGCGTTCGGAATAAACAAATAGAGACAGACACTCGAGCGGACGAAATGTTGATTGATGTGTAACGTGCGTGACGCGTAATGTTTATTACGCGAGTACAAGCTCGTTGTATCAGATGATTACCACAGACTAATAATAGTTTTTTTTGGCGGGTAATCGATGTAACATTATTACGTCACTGTGTTAGTGTTGAATGGACATTTTAATAAATAAAAGGTTAGACTGAGTACAATAATAACAATAAAATACAGATAAATATATAGAAGATCTTTAGACGACTGTTGGAAGTTTTGGTAAATTTGATCAACATGTCATTAAAAAAAAACAAAATGATAATATGTTTTATCGTGATAAAAGCCTTATTACAAAAAATGCATAATTCTAATTAAATAAATAAATTATAATGATTAGTCGAATTTAGTAACATTATTTTATAATAATAACATATGTCTCATAAAATTTATCACCTTTCAAGAATATTTTGTAATTAAGGCCAAACACTGTATGTTGTTAAATTAACAGCGGGTACACACTAGACGTTCTGAAATGCAAGCTTTGCTCGCTTTAAAAACCAAAGCTTTTAAAAGCTTTTACACGCTTATAAAACACAACGGGCTAAATCACATACAAAGCGCGCATTAGCATGTGTACATGTGGATGTATAAGACTGGTTGGTTCAGAGAACGCGCGTTGCTAAAGCCCTTGCTACCAAAACAACTAGTAACCCGATAGTCACCCGATGTTAAGTCTCGTAATTGTGATATCGGAATGTAGTCGCCAGAAGTAGTAATAGCAATTCTTTTCACTAATTTGATATACCATCACTGTCCGGTTTCATTTGAGGATTTTCAAATATCAAAGAACATTAGTCCAGTTATTATTTAACCTAGAATTTATTATTAATTTTAAATATATTATGTTTTTATCAATGCTTCCCGCTTGTGTCTGTTGCAACGTGCAGCTACATTTACATAACTGCATATACCTCAATAGATTGTAACGCGATATGTCTGGCTGCTTGAATATATTGTATTCGTTTCACTTACATAAGCGTCTTGTTTGATATTATTATTGTTGCTACAGAACACGTATAATTAGTATTCAATAGGAGAGTTAGAGTTGACATAGTAAAATATACATGCGACGCTATTACAATTTGCAAAATTTTTGGACAAATATTTTGAAGAAAGGTATGATTCGCTATTCTATATAAGAGTACCAGTAAATATCAGATGATCAAATATGTTCTGTTTAATTGTCAGTGCATGTTAAAGGTGCAAGCAAATGTCAACTCTAAGGTGACGAACCATTTTTTACCCCGACTATACTATACATTGTAAAACATAATGTCGTCATCAATTCGACATATGCTACGTGACGAATCATGTTCGCAGCATAGATCTAGAATGGGTCTCACTTTCACTTTAATACATTTTCCGGACGTGTGCTAAAGTGTAAATACGTTTCTTGAATTTAAACAACTGGTAAACTGTTATCTACCGAGGGAATCCTTTAATATGGGAGATTTAAGAAGTTTTACATAAAGGAAAGTATTGTTTATATGTAACAATTTGATCATGTTTATTTGAGAGTTATAAAATATTGCAAAATGTGGAAATTACTTTGAATTATTTGAAGAGTGGACTATCCGTTCTTGATTTATCAGTCAAAGTATGTATTATTATTTTTATTGTTTTGTGTAAAATCAATTATTCAAATTTGATTCAGATGTACAGTGACAGGTTTCCACCTTTTTCATTCCATTCGAAGCTAATTATTTACCACCGATGGATAAGATACATGGCTTTTATTTAATATTCAGAGTATTTTTTAAGGAATGTGCAAAATGATATCGGTTCCTTTATAAATCGATGTTGGCGACAATATTTGTAAAATTAGTCGCGTTGCATAGTAATTAAATAAATCGCGATATTATTTCATTCAGTTTTACACTTAAGTCTTTTCTTTAGTTTTATCATAGCCGGGCAATGTTAACTGCTTGTAGAAGTTCCTATAGTTTTCGTTTTTGTTCGTATCATTTCTCAGTGTAGTTATGCGAAACAAAAGGTTAATTTTGTTCTCTTTTACAATTTTCAATTGGTTTCGTTACTTTGGTTCCGGTATTCGTACTTGTTTTTGAAGTGAAAGCATCTTTAGCTGCGAACAACAAGTAATTCTTAGATTTATAGTAGATATGCAAATATAAAAATATTAATCGAACAATGCAATATTCAATATTTGTGCCCATCTGAGCTCGATATGTATGGAAATTTTATACGCTTAATAGATAATTGAATCCTAAATAGGAGTATAAGCTCGTCGATACATAATGATTGGAAATAGAATTCTCGATTCTCTTATATATTTATACCACTAACTTGTCACTGCTTTTTTTATAAAAGTATATAAAAATTCATTGTAAGAGAAAAAAACTGTGTATGTTTATAGGACGATGCTTTGTTGCACAATATTTAAAAACTCTCACACGTTTGCATAATTTTAGATGGTTTCATTTTTAAGTGTACATACAATAACAACAAGTGGGAAAACAGTGTGTTGTGTAATAGTCGGTCAGCAAGAGCTGCGAGTCATTGTGATGATGCTTAAAGCAAGGACTGGTGATACGAGTATAAGCTTCACACCGATCCCGGAAGTTAAAGCGCTAGAATGTTGGTTTTATATGTTTATTGTATACTATCTCTTCTTTAATTATCTTGAATATAAATTACTCAGTGGCTGTAAACAAGTTCCAACTGTTACCAAGTTCACGAAATATAAAGTTTTTTCGATTACTATGCAAAAAATTGCTTGATAAAAAATGTATGCCTATTAAATCCGCGTCACACTTGAAATCTAACATACTGACTAAAGGTTATGAATAGTTTTGTTACATCTAATCAAATGGGACAAAAAGAGGTGTGGGTTTTTGAAAATTTTGGTGTAATAAACGTATATTTTAACGTATTGGTTAGCTCATCAAAATCTAGCCTAATAAGTCGTTCGATAAATATATCCTGTAACAAAGCTCTTACTTTCATATACAACTCCTAAATATTGATACATTTATGTATACCATACATGTTGCTCAGTTTGTTCGCTTTTGTCCTCAGGTTGTTCTGGTAGCCTCACTGGCCGTGGTCGCCATTGCCAGCGAGGACAAAGGCACGAAACAAGCAGCAACAGAAGAGAAGAAGCAAGAGAAGAGAGGAATCTACGACACCGGCTCATATGGTGGCTACGGTGGTGGTCACAGCTTCGGTGGTAGTAGCGAGGGTCAGAGCTACGGTGGACATGAAGGATACAGCTTCGGCGGACAAGAGGGTGGTTACGGAGGTCAAGGCAGTGAGGAATTCGGCGGAGCGTCCGGTGATTCATGGAAGCCCATTTCAAGTGATGAGGGTCATGGACATCACGAGCATGTGAAGACCATCGAAGTAATCAAGAAAGTACCCGTCCCTTACACCGTGGAGAAACATGTCCCTTACACCGTCGAAAAGAAAGTCCCCTACGAAGTAAAAGTATCCGTACCTCAACCCTACACCGTTGAAAAGAGAGTACCGTTCACTGTCAAGGAGTACGTTAAATACCCAGTCTATGTACCTGAACCCTACACCGTTGAAAAGAAGGTCCCGTATGAAGTGAAGGTCCCAGTCGACAAACCCTACGAAGTCAAAGTGAAAGTGCCAACTCCTTATACCGTTGAGAAGAAAGTGCCGTACGAAGTTAAAGTACCCGTTCCTCAGCCCTACACTGTTGAGAAGAAGGTGCCCGTTCCTGTTAAATACGAAGTCAAAGTACCCCAACCTTACGAAGTTGTTAAGAAGGTGCCTTATGAAGTGAAGGTCCCAGTAGACAAGCCATACAACGTATACGTACCCAAACCATACCCAGTGACCGTTGAGAAGCCTTACCCGGTCACAGTCCACAAACCAGTACCATACGAAGTCAAGGTCCCAGTCGACAGGCCTTACAAGGTGGAAGTTGAGAAACCATACCCAGTTCATGTCAAGGTGCCGGTGCCTAAACCTTACGATGTGTACAAGAAGATCCCTTACACGGTCGAGAAGGAGGTTCCTTATGAAGTTAAGGTGCCAATCGACAAGCCTTACCCCGTATATAAAGAAGTGCCAGTGCCTTTAGTCAAGGAGGTGCCCTACCCTGTTAAGCACAATTTCCCCATTTACTTCAAGAAGGAAGTAGAGCACGGTCATCACGGCTGGCACTGAGCTGTTGTATTGTAATCTCACACCCAGTACCTTATAGGCTAAGTTGAAATTGTGATCGTTTAGAATTTTCTAGTGTATATATACGTCATTGTTAGGACCTTGGTGCTCGCTCACGTTCGTATGGTTGTGATTGTAACTGAATATGGTTTTTAAAAGAATGTTGAAAGATCTGTTGTTACTTATTTAGCTTTTTTATGCTTTGTTTATAATGTAGTAATGAAGTTGGTCGGTGACGAGTATTCAATTTGAGGCTGATCAAGTAATAAATTTATTGAAATGTTTTTAATTGTTGTTTTATTAGCTATTTTGTTCGAAATTGTGTAGATTTTAATTAGCCTTTCAGATGACACTTGCCCCTATTATGACGAAACAACAGAATAAAGATGTAAAGCAACCAAAATTGAATGATTATACGTTAGAGTTAGAGAGGGCGGTAATAGAATATCCTAATGGCCTTACCTAAGTCTAAATCCAGTGGTTTAAAAGCTAAATGAGCAATACTACGTCCGTTAATAGTTCGCATTACTCAGTCTGGAGAGTAGGAATAATGTAAGATTATCTTTTTATTCATAATCAGACTAGCCACCCTCTCCAGCTTCGCTCGGGTTATAAGATTGAGGAAAAAATAAACAAATAGACTGGGTTACGCCCCGATAGTAGAGGAACAAACAAACAATTAAATCTTTTCTCTTTACAATATAAGCATAGGTTACAAGTAGAACGGATCCCTGATGATGAGGCTCTTCTACTTCTAACTTCTGTTTTTCTTGATCTTACCTTAATGTCATCACGTGACATCAAACGAGTTACTTGTACGTCTTGTTTTGAAGAAGAAGGTGGCAAACCAGCAAGCGGTTTGCTTAACTGCGTTTGGCGCCTTCTGTCTGAAAGTCTGGTTATGTAGAATAAAACGTATGCTAAATTTGTCTATTGATGTAACAATGACAGAGCATAATTTTACGTACATAACTAGATGACAAATAAATATTTAAATATCTTTGAATTTAAGAACAAATGATGTAAGTATTATAATGAGTATTTCCAGAACTCAAAAAATAAAACTTTTTTCAACTATGTTGTATTTCATACTAGCAATCCACCCCAGCTTCAATCATTTAATTAGACAAATAGAAAACTAAAATATAGCCTTTGTTACTCGCTGATGTAAGAACTTTCTAATGGTGAAAGAATTTTTAATATCGATCTAGTAGTTTTCGAGTTCATTCGGAACAAACAATCAAATCTTTTCTATTCATAATATTACAATCCATATATTTATATAAGAGAATCAACAAACTGACTGACTGATATATCAATATAGCTCAAGCTACTGGGCCTAGAGACTTGAAATTTTGCACAAGGATTTCTGTTATTACGTATGCGAGCACTTAGAAAGGATTTTTCTAAATTCATCCCCTTTAGGTTAAGGGGATGGACCCCTTTATTTTATACATCACGGTTTTTATACAGAAATAATCAGGCCTAATTCTAGTTCTCTCCTCCTTCCTACCCTTTTCTTGTAAGGAAAGTATGGGAAGGGGAAGAAAACTTGACGGTGGAGGAAATGTATAGGAATTGGAAATAACCATTTTCTGTTTGTCCCTTCCTCTGTCTATTAAAGATGGGCAACGCATCTGCAACTCATTAGTTAGTTGCAGATGTCTATGGGTAACAATCACTTCACATCGGGTGAACAGCTTCCTCGTTTGCCACCTAGTTCTATTATATATATATATATATATATATATATATATATATATATATATACATGCTCCATCATATTTAATAGGGTTCAGTTAAGGCTTGAAAAATTAAATTGCACGGCGTATGAAACCGCGAGGCTCAGCTAGTATAAAATATTTGACTTTAAAAAGCATAGATCTAGCTTATAATATTAGCTGCCAAATTATAAAATAGAATGAAATATTCAGTATTCACATATTGAAACATTTGTGGAATTAGAAAGATAATTCTTCTTATTCTGATATAAATTAATAATAATATTTTAGGAGTTAGGCAACGGCTTGAGTAATATAATAGTGTTGATAAAGTAATATAATAGTGTGTAAAAAAATAAAAACAACTCTTCTCTACTAGTTTATGACGTAGTCATTTTTGTTGAATGCAATGAGGAATTGAATGTCTATAAATGTTTACAATGATTTTATAAATAGGAATGATTTGCTTATTTGTAAGCACTGAAACTTATTTAATTATATCAATTAAACATGACCGTAAAAGTAATACAATAACACAAGAATATAAATTAATATTCATACATTACCTAGCTGTTGCCCGCGATCGTTTTATCGGAATATTTTCAAGCTGATTCTGCGCGTAATAACATTGAATAATATAGGTAACGTTTGTTAAAACGTTACCACTTAAAAACTTGAAACATTGACTCTAACGTTTCGAGGAAAAGCATATCCTCGGGAACGATGCCATGTCATTTTCTGTACCCTTGACAATGTGTGTGTAAAATTTCATGATGATCGGTTGACATTTTAAGGAGTTAAAGCGTAACAAACAAACTCACATTCGACGTCAAATAGTTTGTTATCCAAGATTATTGTAATAGAATATTACAATAAAGTCTACAACTAACAGGAAAACTAAAAGAGCGAGAGCAATAAAAAAAACTGAAATAATTTGCTCATTTCGACATTAAGCGTTTCAACACAATTTCATTTTTATTGCTCTTAAACAAAAGACGGTAATAAAAATAATTGACCCACTTAAGCTAAGTTACCGTTAAGTCATGAAAATTTCTAACCAATATGTTTGACAGCGATTGCTTAATGTTACTTGCAATGGCTGTTCTAAGTATAATTGGTGCATAACACGATCTGATATGGTGTTCAGAATGTTCTGCACTGGTGCCTCTAAGGCGCAACACAATTCAAGGCAACCATCTCATGTATTGTTCGGATGCTATGCTCCCTTGGTTTTGCACTTATTGAGTGTTTATGTAACCTAGTTTTAAAAATTACTAGGCCGGTGACTGGTTGGTTTTCTAACCAAGATTTTCTTAATCTGGTGCAAAAAGGTTAAAAGACACTTACCTGATGCTACGTAATCCACCACCTATATATTGTCATAAAAATTGTACAATTGTGTTGCCAGTTTTTTGACAAGAAACGGGGAGAAGACGCACACGTTTTCTTCTATGTTCATTTACGATGTAACAATCTGAGCCCCGCAGTTTCATTGGCTGTGCAATTAAATTTAACCAATGATCGTAGAACTTAAGCCCTTTTTAATGTGATTGGCCATGTAGATCATAGATTAATTATTTTTAGACAAGAGAGAAATTTAGATTAGAGGGATAACATAAGATTATAATTCGTTTTATCAGCAATTGAAATAAATTATAACAATAAAAATATATTTTTATGTTGGACGCCTTAGGACAACTTATATCGATCCATCAAGATCTACTAAAAAAGGGCGATTTAAAGGAGTACCCGTAACCGACGAGCACGCGTGCGTAAAAAAAGAAGCGAGAGGGGTGTGCCAGGATCTTACCTAATGCAAATCCATGATCTCTGTCTACCCCTCTGGGTTACGGGCGTGAACGCATTCTTATTTATTTTTATAATTACTTTTAAACCCCTATTTTAGACCTTTAGGACTTGATTTTAGAAAATCTTTTCATAGTGCTCGCCTACGTAATAACAAAGATCTCTTTGTAAATTTCAAATATCCAGGCACAGTTGTTTGAGCTGTGCAGTGGTATAAACAGTCAGTCAGTTTCTTTTACAGATAGATTGATGACAGCAATAAAGAAATCGACGAAGAATGGTAATTAACGATTTAAATTTATAAGAATAAGTCTCAAGAAGTAATAGTTTTTTTTGTCTAAATTTAAATAGATTAGCATAATTTAAAAATGTCTAGTATAAAGTATAAACTGACCTGGTTTCTAACAGAGAATAGTTTAGAATTGTAAACACGGTTACGTAAGGCGGCGCGTGCTGACACTGATTTTCGTCAAATGTGAGTATATTTTATTATATCTTGCTGCACTGTTGGCTATGCAGGGCGACCATCATTTATACAAGTTTTTGAAGTAAAAACTTTCTTAGCATAGCACATTGTGGTTTGAAACTTGATGAAACGAAAATAACGACAAGAAAAAGAGACAAGCATATACATCTATGAGATATAACGTTAGAGAGACTGAGATAGAAGTATCTATAGGATTTAAAGTGCGAGAGAATGTGGTAGAAGGCATTATATAGTGTTTCTTACAAGTTTAGTGCTTTGTAAATGGGTTAGTATTCGTGTGTGTGTGTGAGCCTGTGTAAATGCAAGTGAACGTATGTGAACTTCACAAATTATTTTTTATAGAAACTTTGTCATTTAATTTTTTCAGTTATAGTATAGTAAAATCATATATGTATAAGTTCAATAAATCTAGATGGCTGGTGAACAGGTATTGAGGGGACGGCAAGTCTCCTTTACACCACCTTAGTCAACGTTATTGTGTATGTGTGTGTACCAGAAAATTCAAAGATTACGATACTTTAATGACAGTTTTTGTTGATTAATAGCCAATGCACTGAGCCGAGGTGTCAACCATGACGTGAAACCATAAGTTTTTCCCTTACTAAAATCACTCAACGCAGCTAAATTACACTTCAATAACTACAGTTTTAATTACAAGTTAGTAAGTATAACTAATTGATAAAATATTAGCTGACTAATGCTGTATCAGTTTTCATACGGCACTTTTAACTACACTTGAATATCTCCAAAGTTATAAACATTTTGGTCACCCAAGCGTAGTTCGCAACTGTAATGACTTCAAGTTTAATAGAAGTACGTAGCTTGAATGACGCCTGAGATTGTTTAATCACATAACTATAACCTCATTCGTGTGTCGGTGGCGCATCGTTAACATTCCAAATATAGAAATGTGTGTCATTGTAGGAGGTATTTTGTAGTACAGATCGTGAAAGGTTAAACGGCACGCGATAGACCCGCATAACAACAACATGTGATTATTTCTGTCATAATAAGACATATATACAAACATAATTTATTACAACTAGCTGTTGTCTACGTCCGCTTTTTTTATAGCTTCGCGTAAGAGAAGTACGTTCTATCTTTGTAAGGGAATTTAATTTTCACAACGGGACGTCCGATTGACTTGAAAATTTGCACAGAATCATCAGGTTGAAAAAATATTATCTTAAATGATATTATAAAGTGGTATAAATATAATTGGTATCCTTAATATTGAATAAGGCATAAATAATATAAAATAAGGCGGAGAATTAAAATAAATTTGCTAATGTAACAAGACCTTTACGTTTTTATTTAGTTTCCATTTATTAACAATTAATACGTTTTCGATTATCCGTATAACAGTATTATCCTCTTTTCACCTCCTCGGGGTTAAATTACGACAAATCTCTCCTTAGTGCTTGCATATTTGTGTATTATCTGAAGCTTTGTATAAGACAGTTGTGCAGGTTCCTCTTTTATATATGTCGCCGACAGATTGTGAACTTGGTCGGTTTACAATAACTGAACTGAAAGAATCATTGTCAATTAGACGTATCATGTGAAATGTTTATGTCACGGTTTCGAATAATCACAAAAGTTTTTCGTTTATGACTGCTACTTTGGTAATTTTTGTTTGGATTTTTAAATAAGTATAGGAATCTTTAAGTACAGTAAATATCTAAACGTACCTTTGTTAAGTTGAATGAGCTTAGTCATAAGTTAGGAACAGTTACTTTTACTGGCGAGTGAAGGGCAAAGACCCCGCGTCCTTGCAGTTTATCCATTCACTTCGTTAAGTTATATATTTGTATGCTCTTACGGACGTACTTATGTATCAAAACGAGGTCGGCAGATGTGTAGAGCATACTATGACATAATATAATACAATATAATTTGAACTTTATAAAATTGTAGGAAGATTTCCAACCAGCAGTACATAGACCGATATGAATAAAGCTTCCTATACACACGCTACTGTTTCAAATTCACGTTATATTTTTCTGTCATTTTCTTTTGTTTTATGGTATGCATATGATAAAAAAAAATTCTAAGCTTCTTTTAAATATAAAAACCTACCACTGCTTGGTAAAAATCGTATATTGAATAAGCAGCTTTATTGATAGTAGCGTCTACTTCCACGTATTACGCGAAAGTTGTGCAACTAGCTTCCATGCTGCACTATGATAAACATACGAGTATAGTTCCTAAACTTGTTTCTGTTGTATACTGGAGGTAGACGAGAAGATGCCAATCACTGAGTGAGAGGAGAGACAAGGTTATGTGGGGTTCACTAACTCCAGACTTTAGGCTATCATCGAGTGTGATCGGTGGAGACGACGGGAGCAGGCGTTCCCCCCGCTCATGGCACTGGTTATGAATGCGTAGCATGTCACCGTCGGATTGTGAACTTTTGCCGGTTTATAATCGGACCAGGCATATTATAATCTGTCAGCGACTTTCGACAGCGTTTTTCGACTCAACTGTCGCAGTCAAATTTGCGTACTGATATTTTGCTTGTGTTAATCTTTTAAAGTTTTACAGTGGTAGAGCCCGCTACAACAACATCTGTGGCACGGATGAGCCGTCTCGACCGGTGAAATACCATAACCGTACGAAGAAGTAAGGCGTGAAGTAGAAGTATTCTGTGTTTCGGCTGTTAATCATGGTTAGCGGTACCTTAACATTAGGTAAACCGATTGTTCGTTTGTCAACTTCTCTTAAAAATATGTATAAAAAAGTATTTTCTACTAAAATACTAAATTACTAATATTGTACTTAAATATTATATATTTTAATACATCTTGCTTTGAAACACAGCGTGATTGGTAGGCGTGTGTAATTGACTTTTACGTTTTAATCACAAAATACTCATAGAAAGTAAATAATAGCTGTTATGTTAGAAATTTGGAAACATGAGTAAACTAATAAATGAATCATAAATATACGTCGGCAAGGTCTATTTTGTTTAAAATCTTCAAAATGTGTAATAGGAAACTAACCAACGGAAACTATACTATGTGCCTAAGAACTTAGAGATCATTTGGTTTATCGATACCGTTATTATTAAATGTAAGCACGTGAAAAAAAAGCATAATTGTTCGGAAAGTGCACCGGACGAAACTGGTCGTATAATTACGTTTAAATTATTGGTATTATGGGACGAGGTAACTTTCTAAGCAATGTGTTGGTTCAAATGTCTCAACTGAAAGTCTGTACACCACTTTTCGCTTATTGCATGTAGTCAATGATATTTTATACTATAGAGTTATAAATACTCATACAAAATCACCCGTATAGTGACACCAGTAATGCCGTCACATTCGCACATGACGAATGATGTAAAAAAGGATAGCGTAATAAAAATAATAAGAGAAAAGATGACGGCTAGTTTTTTGTCACTTAGAGTAAATAAACACATGACGTAAGCTATAGAAAGCGTCCCAATTTGACCGCTTTCGAGTCTTCACTTTTCGACCGCTAATGGCATATCTGCTACTATTTATAATTTTTTAAAATTATAACGTGGGAAACGAGCAAGCGGATCACCTGATGTTAAGTGAACGCTACCCGTAGACATCCGCAACAAGCAAATGTGTTGCAGATGCGTTGCCTACCTTTAATGGACAGAGGAGGGCATAGACAGGAAAGAGGATATTTCCTTTTCCCCGTTTACCACCTCCCCATCTTCCCGTTTCTCTCCTATCCTTGTAAGGAAAGGGTGGGAAGGGGAAGAGGACTCAAACTAGGCCTCTGGCACCTCACTCGTCGAGCGAAACGCAGAGTACTTCTACTTCGCGCCTGTTTTCTGTGAAGTCTTGATATTTCACCGGTCGAGCCAGCCGATTCGTGCAAACAGATGTCGTTGTTGCGGGCTCTACCACTGTGAAATGCTCATGTGCAAAAAATATTGAATTGAAAACCAAAAACCTCAATATTATAGGTAGTATAGAAATTTGTATATTCAACTATTGCAATAATAGTGCAATTATTTAATCTTTAGACGAAAATAGAGCCACCCAGTATTTGTTACAAACTTTAATATTTGTTAATTAAACAATAAATAATAATAAGACAAATACAATCTATTTGCTATCAAGCAAATAAAACATTTCATTCTGCGGTTTGTCCGCGTATCGCTTGTATTAATCAGGCCGATTAGATTGCTTCATTGGGGTGGAATGGCCATTTAAGGGCGGAAACTCAAAGGGTCGGTGAAATAAAACGAATGCCGCTTTTTATCGTTCTCAAAACGTTCTCCCTGGATAGATTCGTTCACCTGTAGAATGTTGTCAATTAACTCATTGTTTGTTTAGAAGATTTATAACACGGTGATTTTGTAACGATAACATTTATTGTTTGGTTTTAGAAAGAAAGAAACTCAAGTTAATTTAAGCTGAACAACTTAACAAGGTTAACAAACATATTACAACGACGTCAGACGAAAACAAAATGACTGCTCAAAAGTGTTCATAACCTAGTGACAGCTACATTCACACGGGTCAAAAGAATAACGTAATTAAAATTATAAAAAAAAGAAACAGCTAGTGTTTTTTATTCAAGCGTAAATGTATAAGCACATTATGTAAGGTAAAGAAAAATGTACCAATTTAGACGTTTTCGAGTCATCACATTTCGATCGCTAATGTCATATATGATAAATTTTTGTTATATTAAAATTGCTAAAAAGTGTATCTATGAAGCTGGGGGCTATAGAGTGACTTTTTTATGGAAGAAGGTGGCAAACGAGCAAGCGCGTCACCTGATATTAAGTGACCGCTATCCATAGGCATCTGCGCAACATGCTAATGACTTGCAGATGGCAAGATGGACAGGAAAAAAGGTATTTCGTTTGCCCTCACCCGTCAAATCCACTTCTCCCTCCTATCCTTTCTTTATTTTTCGAATTATAATAGAATGGGAGGGGTAGAGGACTGTTTTCGGGCCTCCGGCACCTCACTCATCGGACGAAACGCAGAATACTTCTACTTCACACCTGCCTTCTGCGAAGACTTATTTTGTCAGTTTTTATTTATTCACACCATTATTGGAAACATGTATATTTTTAAAACGAAATACAATCAGTTTGAAACAAAACGGTGTTGCTGTTTGTGCTGGCTAACAAGTTAAATTCTTAGTTCTTTTGCTAATTAAATTGAGTTAACACAAATTATCTTGGCATTCAGACATTTGTGGCAGCGGATTACCCCCGACGTGTAATTGCTCCTATTGTCAGGTTATCGAGCGCGATGTGAATGATAACTGGCACCTGTTGACATCTATAATATAGAATTACAAATGGTATAGAACTGATTAATTGAACACACGAAGTGGTGTTGGCCCAGTGGTACAGGCACCGATTTACGTACTGTAGGTCGCGGGTTCGAGCCCAGGTAGGCGCTTTACTTTATGTAAGTTATTTCATCACCACTGTTCCATGCTTTGCTTCACAAATGGGGAAGGAAAACACCGTGAGGAACCGGTATGTCTTGAAACCACCAAATTCGAACACAGGTGACATGAATCAACCTGCACTGAACCCGCGTGGTGGATTACGGTCCCTTCCCTCTCTTGGAGAGGAGGCCAGTGTCCCCGCAGTGGAGAAAAGTACTAAAAATGGCTGATTATTATTATTATATTATTAATTGAACACTATTGTTATGTGGTAATAACTCTTGAATGGTGCTAATCTGAAATTAATTACTCATTAAGTCGAGATCCGGCCTTTTCCCCTGTTCTAGAATCGAAATAACTGCGCAATAAGTGAAGAGAGCTTTCGGAAGCCCTTTAGCGAAGTCACTCTTTGGACCGTCTGGAGAAGCGACTTAAGTTTGGTGACAATTAAAGAGGTTCGCTATGCCGCCTAACCCAGGCATAGCTGCATACCTCCTCAGGACAAACAACGATTATGTCAGGCACACATAAAATGAAAGCAGAATGGAATGGAATCTTCCTAGACAGTATCCCGACGAGACGATTATTAGTGATGGAGCTAGATTTGTGAGTCCAGAATAAGGAAAAACTAGGCACAAAGAATGTAAAAAAACAGACAAGATAGAAAAACGTATTAATGCTACATAAATATTTTTGTTAAACATTATGGTTTACGAAACCTAAAATAAAATGGCATCTCTATTCGTTGTTAAGTCTGCAACGACCCTTGTAACTGTCGTTTACATTCCAGTATATATCTGACTACATTAGATCAAATTGTATTGAGATAAAAATCAACGTATTCCGATGACATTTTGTATTCCGTACAATTAATTGTTGTTGTTGCGTTTTTCTGAAACATTTTTATTCAAGTACATATATTGCCTTAACCAATTAGTCACTAATGAGTACGTCAGTTAGTGTAAATACACGGTATTTAATCAAGGACAATATTATCTTCATGATTGACTAAGAGATTTACATATATTTAAAAGTGTGTGTTAAAAATGTTTAAAATAATATGTTGACTCAATTGTTAAAATAATATATCTCTAATACGATTGAACGAAACAAATGAACTGTTTGAGCGCCTGTTAGTTTTGTAATGGCAATTTATTTAGAATAAAAAATTGCTTTTATATAAAAACGTTTTCGACATATTAAGAAGAACATCGCATTTTAATCATTGTACATTTTAAAGCAATGTAGCAAACAAATGTATTTGTATCAACATCTTTGTGTGCTATAGGCCAGATACGAAGTCAGTCGTGCAGCCATTGAAAATAGACAAAAATTAACAATTTCTGAATGTGCTTGGTGAGCCGCAGTCCGATTGTATCTGTTTACAATCAAAACAAATTAATACCCTACCGGATTTTTTTAGATTTCTTTCCCTTTAACCCTTAGGACGACATTTCTTAATGCCAAATTAGTTATCGAGATTATTGTAAGATAACATCCGGAGATACGTCGCAGTGACAGATGTGGGTCAAAAAGTTAAATAGACAGAATATTTACATACCAGTAAACATCACAGGTAAGAATTAATTTTTTTCCACTCCTCCATTCCATTCCCTTGTCCTCATCCTAATAAACATTGGCAACGGACCTGCAATTTGAACGGGTTTTTAGCCGCTTAGAAGAGGGTAATATTTATCGTGCATATATATGTAAATATATGTATTTATGTATATCATTTGAAGTGTACTTGTATATATACGTATGAATCGTGAGCTCCTGTTGCCTAAACAACTTGACCGGAGCGTCATAGCTAATATTAAGTGATGAATGATGAACGATGTTACTGGCAATCGGGCAGGCAGTCGGGTGTTTACGGGGAGCGTAAGTCACATGAAATCGTATGACCCACTTGCTTGTTTGCCACCTTCTTCAATAAAAAAAATCACAGACAGTCATAAGGACTGCCGACAGAAGCGAAAACTTAAAACAGGTGGGAAGGCGCGACAATAATCCTTACTCATAAATGTGAATGTAAGTTTGTTTGTTACGCTTTCACGCGAAAACTACTCAACCGATCATCATGAAACTTTGTACACATATTCTTGGAGGTATAAGAAGTAACATAGGATACTTTTTTATAAAAAAAATAGTATATAAAAAGCGAAGTATGTATGTTCCTTATAGACCTAGACTCTGAAACGGCTTGTCCGATTTCGATGAAATTTACAGGGATTGTCCAGGTTGGCACATTCCTGTGTTTGGTGGATCAACCTAATTAGTGGTAGGTATCCGGGCGAAGCCGGGGCAGGTCACTTTTTAAAAATAAGTAAATGATAATCAACAAAACTAAGCCTTGCGTATTAACAATGAAATTCAAAATTGAATACAGAAAAACAAATGAAAAACATTTCGTCGAAACTGTTCCAAAATAGCATCTGTTCAAATAAGCTTGTTAACGCGAACTTATAAGATTTTCTCTACCAAATATCGCTGGCCCAGCTAAAGAAGTTTTCACTTCAAAAACAGATTGGTTAAGTTCTTCCTAAATATAATCATCCCGTTAGTGTACTACAGGAGTTAAGTGTTGGTATTGATAATTTGACAGTGCCAATAATATATTTCTAAAATTGATACTATCTTTGCAAGGAATCGTAAAAAGACAAAGAACAAACGTACTTGAAAGAGTGACCGAATGTAAAAAAAAAACTTGCCATCTTTTTATCTACTAAGAAAGAACCGGTCATCCATCACAAAGTGTATTTTTTTAATCTTAAATGGTTTGTAAACGTTACCAGCGATACGGATTGACAGTTATATCCGTCGGCGCCTTTTAATTTGCTTTTAAAAAAGTTTTTTTTTGAGGAAATTGATTCCTAATAGATACATTTTGGTGACAAACTTTTTTGTAGAATTTTAAAAGTGGAACAGAAAACTATGATACTGGCAGTGAAATTTGATGTGAAGATAGATTTAGAATAATTTTGTTAACAGTATAAAATTTGTCTTGTCCAACGTCACTCGCATTAACGTCAATTTTCTTTCTACATTACTTTATATTGTTTTATCGTCTTTGGTAGAATAAGTCCACTTTATTATTAAGCTTTGGTTGAAATTCCGTTTGTGTAACTTTCCTAGTCTGGTGCTCCTCCGGTCTTCGCATGACGTGGCAAAACCACCGGATATGCATTTCTGTTAATTACAAAATAGAAAAAAAATAAATTATGCGAAATCAACTGACGTTATTACCTTGTAACGGGTTGTATTAACGATGAGACAATTTATTTAAACAAAAAATATATTTCGGTTGCAGTATCCTGTTAAGATAAAAACAATTGATCAATGGACCGGTCGAGCCGCGATGAACAATATCGCGCACACAGCCGGGGAAATTAAATACGCATTAAGAAAACTCAAAAAGGATACGTAACTGATTCTATATTGCCATGACAAAGACGTGATGATAGCTCTTAATGCTCATGACACGACCCCCACCGTTAAACCATGCCCAGACAATCATTTTTTACTTCTCTTAAACTTTAAGGTTCTCTACAGACGGTTGACGGGGTATATGAATTAACAGCGGTAGAACCCGCAATAAATGGTCCTTGTTTTGTCCCTCTTCCTATTCCATTCCTTCTCTAATATGGAAAATAAGGGTGGTATGACGGGGGTAGGGATAGATCCAGGAATAGAGGTATTTTTTTTGTTTATCCCTTCCTCTATCCATTAAACGTAGGCAACGCATCTGCAACTCATTAGCTTGTTGCAGAAGCATCTGAGTAGTCACTTATATCGGATGAACCGTGTCCTCGTTTGCCACCGTCTGACATAAAAAATCAATACTAATATTGTAAAAATACGATTTACTTCTTTTATTGGAATTAAACGATGATTTTAGTAAATCATACACAAGTAGTAATAAAGCTTCATTATCTCGACCTGCCCTATATTGTTTATTATTGAGCTAGTTCAGTTATACAACTTTACACTGTTAGAGGTTATGTTCCAACCCCCCACCCCTCACAAAATCGGCCTGGGTACGCCTATACTCAATTTAAACCTAGCATGACTCTCAAGGCCAATTATTCATCTAACAAACAGCCTTATCATGTTAGTAGCATAAGTTGTGTGTGGCAGCCCTAAAATTGCGATTCGCATGCAGCCCCGTGAGCCACTACTTGGGGGTCGACATAACTCTAGTTTTTTGGGTGCGCCGTTCAGGCTACAGCACGCAGCACCAGGGGTGGTCAGACCCGCACAAGAGGAATGGTGCTGGTGTGTGAGGGAATTCCGTTACGCGCAAAGTGACTTAATAATAATAAAAACTGCCGATTGATTGTTTAGATATGAACACAATGTCATTTTAAGAAGTCTGAATGTGGTGAAACAATAAGACCAAGTACATGTACTTAGCGCCGTATATAGTTAAGTGGTGTGACGTGCAGAAATTGAAATAAAACTAATTTTACGGATGTTATCACGGTAATTTAATGTTTTTTTACAAAGTTTCAAGTCCTTTACAGTACTGAACGGTGGGTTAATACGTCCCAATCTCAAAGTTGCTGGCGAAGAACCTTTAATTTTCAATTATTATTTTTGCTCCAACCTATGCAGAAGAAATAAACGCTCTAGAATCGTTAAAATTGATTTAATTTCTTCGCGTAATATTCGCGTCAATTTAAGAAACCATTACGTAAGGAAATGTTCGGAAATACTCAATCTATAGAAAAGTTGTGTAAAAGATAGATGGTATGCGTGGCAAAAAGAAGATGTGAAACCCATGCAAATCCAGGGAATGTTATGTGAGGGACGTATCACGAATTCTCAAGAAATTCATATTTATAATTTTCTTAAGCTTTTTAAATAATCGACCGCATCATCAAGCCGGTGAAATATCGGATAATGTAAATTATTTTTATCCCATAATTGCTACTGGGCCATTGTATTCGGCGAAGTATTATAAATTTTCTGCCATGGTCAATTCCACATTTATATTTGCATAAATAATTAGCGGGCATTTACTTGTCAACCTCCTCAATGTACCAAAAAGCTCTGAGCTCTTTTTGCACAGTACAGATAAAGTAAATTAATTAACAATGCAACGCATTGTAGCACAGAAAAAACTCAACTGGCTGTAGATCACCAAAAGTAGAATTCAAAGGACACACGCGTGGAATTTGAGCGAAATGTCAGTATTTCGAATGCACCGGCCCCTTCTTGTGTTTTTTATTGAGACCTCTTTGGTTTTAGAGCTGGGCGTCCCGGCAGGGGGCGCTACTGCGGAGATAATGTTTTTTTAAACATGTCGTCGGCCAAGTAATTTAGTTATACGGTTTCTTCGGATAAATTTATTGGTGTCCGTCTTGTTTCAACGTTGTGATGTAATCTTTTTATTTATTAGAGGTTTGCAATTATCTGCTGTTTTAAGCGAAACACATGTCTTATGGAAGGAGCCTGTTTTTACACAACACAATGTAAATTAAAAATTCTT
Source organism: Papilio elwesi (assembly GCA_029849275.1). Classification (NCBI taxonomy): domain Eukaryota; kingdom Metazoa; phylum Arthropoda; class Insecta; order Lepidoptera; family Papilionidae; genus Papilio; species Papilio elwesi. The sequence goes on from CM056711.1 coordinate 3,508,768, forward strand.
AAACATAACTTGAATGTTATAGATTCGTACGAAGTAAAACGTAGCAGTTTTTAATTATTGATAGGGATTAAGAGTTCAGCATTATCAGCCAAAAAGCTATTTATTACAAGTGGTGCCTACCACCCCCTAAAAATCAGCTCAAAATTGGTTTCCATTCCAGTTGAGGCCGATGTTGGTTCGCGTAACAGGAATGTAGAAAAAACTTTGAGACGACGAAGTTAGTAATGGTACTGGTGAACTTGGAGCTGGTATTCTAGAATCATCCATTTTGATACCATCGGACATCAGTTCTACGAGCAATGTGCCGTCTCCATGTGTAGTAGTAAGTAGTCCTAGTAGTCCCCCCTCCCAATATCAGATAAATTTATAATTAAAATTCGAATGTGTATATTATTTTAGAAATGTCCATTATTTCTAAGCTTAACAACTCTAAGACTATTAAAAGTTTTTTGCTTGGTTAAAGCTAAGTATATCATTAAGTAGTGACTTAATATAAAGTCCAAGTTAAGGCTGAGAGGAATCTGAGAACGGTCTTATGGATTTTAGTAATAAGAATTGCGTGCGCACTTTGTTGCGAAAGTGTGACACCAAACCAGTAACTATAAAATTGCTCACATATTTTTAATCAAATCACATAGTGACTGTTCATTGCGAGCCGTATCAAAATAAAAGTATAATGCGATATAACAAAGGGGAACATAATAAAATAACTATTACGTGTGAAGATTGTTTCGGGGCCAATATGCCATCCTTGCACCCTTGAACCGCATAATGGATGCGCACACATTCGATTATTTTTAGTACATTCTGTTATCAAACATTAGAATCTACCAATTATATTGCACGTTCGAGTAACATGGATATGTCCATTACCATATATTGCCAAAACTTGGAAGCACCTGTAATCTATACTGAGAATATAAAGAGGAAATATTTTTTTTGGTTGTTGCGGGAAAATCAAAAACTATTAAAACGATGTTAAAAAATTTTCCCTCACCAGAAAGCTGATTTTAACGTGCAATATTGAATTTCCAAGACAAAAATTAAAAAACTTTTTTCTGTTCCCTATTATATAGGCATAATTAAATAATTTCAATCGCACAGATTGACTTGACTGCTACATATATAGTGAAAAACGTAAATAATTCTCAACTTGTCATAAGAATGCAAGTATAATGATAAGGTATGTCCACATTATACTTCTATTCGCAGTGCACCCCTTGTGACCGCAAGCAGGGTCAGGAGACCGCAGTGTTGTGACCCCAAGCGTCCCAATTATGTGATTATTTATGTGCGACACGTCATTAAACAGTACTGTACTATCCTAAGCATTTGTTTTACGAAGACCCCACAATGTGACAATTTATGCTGAGTTTTCAAGCTTTGATGAAATTTCGACGGGTCTTATTATTTGGTTTGTGTGTAGTTGTTCTAGTAACAGATGTGATGACAGGTTAACGCAGTGTTGTGCGGTACAATCACAATGATGGTGTGTTTTATGAGATACACAAATGTGCTTAAAATGATAATTGAATTAAATACAGAGAAGTCACTGACGCAGTACAAAAATCTGTAGAAAAAAGGTATTACAGAAATGGAACTTTGTTTTGGTTTAGTTAAGTAGTTTGGCTTTGCTAACGTAAATTATGATATTTACGTTCCGTACCTACACTGAAGCTGTTGGCGTAGGTACATTTTTTTTTTATTATAAATTAAACTACGCCTGCACCACCAGTTAAAGTACATAATAAAATAAAATAGTCTAGTTTTGATTTTCAACATGTATATTGATAACTTAATGAAATAAGTAATTTATGAAGCATGTCGTTCAAGCGAGCCTATAAGATATCCTCCCCTCCGAATATCTGACGCAGCTAAAGATGTTTTCGCTTCAAAATTGTCTTATTAGAATATTAATCCTGTCAGTAGTGTTCATTTCATTGCCGCTTATCACAGGACATTATAGTCGGCAGTTTAAATAATATCTTCCGGCGCGTCGGGTTGTGATTGACAGAAGTTTTTTGGCGAATCGGTGTCGGCTGCCACGCGACCAAATTAACTTTATGTAATCCCTATTCCAATAGTTTGTTATCTAACGGACCAGTCGGCGCTGGGGGTACGTTTTTATAATGGTTAATTCGGATTAGATAATGTCCCACGGGTGGTCGCCGTTTAGGGGTGATTCTAGGGTTGTCTACTAAGAGTATATTTTTCTTCTTAACAACGGTTTCATTCAACGGTTTGGGTAGCTTATCTATAGTTTTACATCAGAATTATAGTTGTGAAGATGGTCTCAGATTAGTTTTGACCACACAAATAGATAGTTGAATGTCAAGAGTTTCAATAACGGAAAATTAGGAAGGCTACAGTCTCCCTGTTTCACACCGTGCTTCAGTTGAACAGGTTTCGTGTTTCGACCATGTTAATTGGACTTCCATTAGAGAGGAGGTCAAAGTTTTTATTATCTATCTGGGCGCTTCTTAGAGAAAACTTGCCTTAAGAGCCGTCGAGAGGGACCTCGAAATTTCTTCGTCGATAACCCTTAAAGTTTCTACCAAGTCAGTGTTTTGTGCAACATATTGTAGTGAGTGGCAACCCTGCAATAACGATCGGGAGGGTCACACCCCATCGCGGCGCCGACAGGTTGAGTGGTTCATGTTTATGTTCGAGAGCTATTGAGATAGACGAGTGTTTATTGCTTTAACATTTAGCTCCCATTACTGGAGTTCAGATATACAATAAATCTCGCCGTAATTGTTATTCATACAAAAACAGGTGTCTACTTCATTTTTTGCTTAAATTAATATTATTTATTAAGCTGCACAGTGGAAAATATAACGAAAATTATTAATGCTTACTGTTATCTTATGACAGGCGTAGAGTTGTTAGTAAGATTACAATAATAAAAAAAACACAACACTTGTTTCAAATCAAGGTGGAAATGTACACAATGGGCACACCTTACCGTTTACGTTAAATTCGTAAATTCCAAAATATTTACGCAAAAAAGCTTTTTAAACATTACCTTGTAACTATTCACATTACATTACCTTATTACCTATTCATATTATACAATTTTGCTTCACTTTATCTCACGATTTCCACAAAACAACTGTACTAACTAGTAACTGATATTTGCCTTACCTTATTATGGTTGTGTTTTTATATCTTTCTCATGGTGAAGGCGACAAGCACTCGATTAATGTTCTGCACGAACGCTACCCAATCTGATTAATCTACTGATTCGAATCCTGAACTTGAACCGATTCATACGCTCTGTTCTTTCTAGGTATTTGTGTATGAATTCATGACTTTTCCACCGATTGAAGCATGTAACCGAATATCGGTAAGATCCATATACGAGTTATCAATTCGACAAGCTTTTCTGCAGTTCATGAACTTAAATTGGCGAGCTTAAAGCCTGTCCTGCCAACCTCTCATCGTTCGCCCGCACCCGTGCCCAATATTACGTCATACGTGCACACCATCCGCAAAGTATTTAGTTTTCCGCGTAACGAATTCAATTTCACAGACTCTACAGGATGTACATATTTTCATATTTCGTTATTATAACGCAATTTTCGTTTGTTATTCGTTTGTTTGCTGGCTGAGAGGCAGACCGAAAAAAGTGTAACAATGAAAACGGCCACAAGAAACCGATATAATTTTGCGGTGATTTTTGAGCCACTTCCCGATCACCAGGGAAATTCTATTATACATAAATTATTAACCACGTTTTACTGTCTTATACTATTTAACAGAATCGTCTGAATAATGTTTATTTTCGTACGCCTTTTTAGCTTGCATTTAGCACTTCATATTTTGGTAATTTTACAAAGTCTAAAAATAATCACTGTAAAGCGCCTGCATAAAGTATTTGCACATTTTTTTAAAGATTTACATATTGTATATACTATTTAGTGTCTTATATTAACATTGTGAAATGAATTTATATCAAGGTTTTATTATGTTTTAATTTAAAGCATTGACTTTAGTAATACATTATTCCTTCAAAACATTTCATGTTCGTAATAGCTAAATAAAAGCTTTTACCGTTAAAGAGCTATGACATCTAGTAGGGCCAAGCTTAGTTATCCTCTAGTTGACCTCGCAATTGTCTTAAAATTGTTAAAATATTAGCATAATCTCAAGCAGCATTAAAATAGATATTCCGTTTAATAAATGCGATGGACCCCTGTACCAGGGATCGGCAGCCGCGTTGTATTACAAGCCGACAAAACGCAGCGCATTAATCATTGGGAACCAGTATCTCTTTAAGCCTATGGCCGCGTAACACCATACAATTAGCCACCAACCACCGGTTCCATAAACACGGCTTCCTAAATTAAAGAGGCCCCGTAATGAAGGACTCCTGCCTTATAATAAGGAAAGTCAACCCGAAGGGACCCATTAATTCGAAAATACTCAGGTGTCGCTCGATTTGTTGAGTGACATTGTCTTAGCGAAACATACAATGTTGAATGTATATCCATCAGAATGAGAGGTAGGTAAGGGTGGACTGGATGTCTTCTCCTTCAAAGTCTTGGTGAAGTCAGTTAAGTTAACATTAAGTACAAAGATGTTACATACCTCCAGATGGAGCACCAGGACTCAAAAGAGAACTTAAAAGTGATTTCCCGCATCACGAAATCAAAATCTCCGTGTTTATAAGTGACGGCTTGTGCTATGAAATCGTGTAAAATCATCTCAAAGAAAGATAAGTGTACGAAAATCACTTAACATACGTAATTTGATAATTTTATGATGTATCCTGATACGCAGCTAAATACATTATCAATGCGACGCCGTAACAACTAAGGATCTGTCAATTGTTAATACATTACAAAGTTGTATTTAACCGAAAAATAGAAATTAAAAATAAAAGACGACAGATTAAAAAAGTGTTTTTACACTAAGTTGTATCATAATTTAATATCATAATTTTGTTTACCATTTGCATTTTAGTATATCTTTCAAATGTTACTCGAAATTTAAATTAATGATATCATTTGACAGTGAGACAGCAATATAATAAAATGGAACAGCAGCCGACTTCGCGTAACGCGCACAAGTGTGGACTCAGTGAGTGTGTTTTAAAACATAAAATCGAGTGCGGACTTAGCGTGCAGTGAGAAATCGAACAGTATTAGTGGTCGCAGAATTAGAAGGAAGGAAGATCGATACGGCTACCTATAACATTTTTTCGCACGACCGCATCACTCCCATCAGCCCGTGACCGTGGCGCATGAAACAGTGCCGAAATATCGGGAGCTCAAAAAGACCAATCGTGGTAAGAATCCCGTCTCTTACAAACCTTATTGTAGAATGCTTGCGAAGCCGTAGGCATAGTGATGGAATAAATTAGTGATTGTATATAACCCCACTTGATCTTCTTGGAAAACTGCGAGTCAGTAATGCGCAGTGCAGGCAAACGAAATGGCTCCATCAGTGTGTAAAAAACACATACTATTGTCTTAATCTGAATTAAAATTTGGAATGTTTTCCATTAACTTCAACGATCAGGAATGTCAAATTTATAGTTGTCATTCTTTCATTCTCTTTTATCTCAGAGTCTGTATTTAATTGTATTTTCGACATAATAACCTAAACGTATCCAATATTGTCGTAAGCCGGCGATATAAAGCAGCAGGTGCCGGCAGGGCCCCTAGTTGGGGTGCAAAAAAAAACAATGTTAAAGGGATCAATGTGATTGAGAAATGGTGCGCAATAGTTTAGCGATAGCCTAGTCACTATCCTCCTCGTCATAATCGGACGAGAACCACTAATGCCAACAATTGGTTTTATACATTTGCTGTACGCACAGTATACTTGCGTCGTTCAGCCGCGTCATATGGTAAAATGGTATAGCCTTCCAAAATAATTTTCCGATATTTGATTGGTTCAGTTCCGAGTCGAAGCCAAGACGTTTAAGTAATTAATGACACTAGGATACTGTTACGAGCCTCACTTATGACCGACGGAGTACATCCGTTTGTCACCAATACTTTTTGTATAAAAATCCATATGATATGAGCTTATAGTAGCAGATATAGGTGTACTGGCGATCATGTACGGTGAGCAGAACACTACAGAAAAGTATAGCTTTTAACATAAAATATATAAATTTGGCAATAAATATTTATTTTAAGATTCGCTTATAGCAATTCTACCGCTATTATAATTTTTGTTTGTCTGTATGTCCCGGTATAACTTAAGAACTTAACCGACCTCAATAAAAATTGGTAAACAGCAAGAAATATATTATAAGATCGAGGGCCGTGGCCAACATCTAGTATCTATTTAAAACTTTTTTTTATTTAGAGGACATAACTTTAAATTCCTGCCCCATATTCTCTTCCTTTTCCTGTTTCCTGACCGACAAAGCTATTGCTTGCAACCATACAAAGCATCGTTAATTTTCATCATGTTCTTAGATTAGTCATTTATCTTTTTAAAAAGATATACGTAAAATGTGGGAAAAATGTGCACGTGCAACATCGGAAGACTTAACAGACGCATCATCTTTTATAGGAATTGGTATTAATTATTAACCACGTATTTTGCGTGAGTATTTCTGTTATGTGTGTATAGTTGTAAAATCACGGCTCTTAAAAATATACAGTGAGCTAAGTTATTTTGTTGCTGTCCGTACAGTAATCGTCGTCGCGTTGCGTCGAGGTGTAATATAATTCCTTTTCGATCCGAACACCAATCAAAACCATCGCCGCTACGAGGCCTTTTTACTCATCCTTCGAGATGAGACTTCATCCATTTTTCATGTAGCGGATGAGACAAGACTCCTTTACAAATCACCGATACGGCTCACTCAAATGAAAATCAACTTTATTGTTCAGGTCATAAGGTGGTCTTGAAGTGTCCGAAGTATGTTTGTTTGTCTGTTTGATCGCAATTAAAGCGCAGAAACGCACGTCATTAGCGCACACGGCAATATTCCACGCTACTTCTTGCCGATAAACCGGTGCATACGACGTGCAGCATTTGTTATGACACTCATATCACAATACCTTCATCCTGTAATAATCCTTATGTCGTTGTTCATTAGTTACACAATTGCATGAGCAGTTTGGTGCTGCGATGATAAATTATTGTCGTGTAGTGTCACCACGAAGTCATTTCAAACGAGGCCCCGTAACAGATGCCCATTGTAATATGATCCTCGGTTCGGTATTTTGATGAGATCCTAGCGATTTTATTGCGTCTCGTAATGGAAAGTTGCTTATTAGAGATATATAAGTATTAACTTTGTGCCGATAGTTCTTTTTATTAGCAGTATTTCATTATGTCATTAGTGGAGCAGGAAGCTTTGATATTGTTATTTAATTACTGTATATGGAGCAACACAGATGTTATATCATGAGAAGAATCCACGACGGATCGTACTCATAATGACACATGTGACCATTAGTTTTTGTTTTATTCTTTTTATGGTATACTGCTCGCGTGACTGTTCTGGAGTTCCGCAATATCAGCTTCTTCCATTTGATTGTTAATGACCAAGTTCTTACTTTTTTTTGCTCCATATCCAATAACAAGAGAATAAGGTAAGCCAAGGAACCTAGGAAGCGGCTTATATATGATGATCACTAATAACCTTGTGAGAACTCGTCAAGAGTGTAGAAGATAAGGAAAAAAAGAAGAGAATTCGATAGTTAGGGAGTGGACCTGGGTCGCCTCACAAAAGTATAAATAGCTCTACTCTAGTATTTTTGATGGCCTGGTACTTCTCCTTGGCGACCTCACAACTTCCACTGTTGCCATTAGTCATTTGCAGTGTTTTCGTCGTCTAAGTTTGAAAGCATCAAACGGACTATTATCTTTATGGTGAGTTGTATGTATGTTTTAAATAATTGTAATTTTTTTCTGCAAAAATATGATTAAAGTGTGTAGAGAGGTAACTTGTGAGAGCTTAGATAGGGTTGAGTCCTGCTATTTCATTCTGTTTTAAAATTAGGGACACACACAAAGTATAATGTGAACTTTTCATTTAGTACAAGAAAGTGGCAAACAAGCAACCGGTTCACCTGATATCAAGTGACCGTTACCTAAAAAGGCCTATCCTTTTAATGGACAAATAGACAAATATTTCCGCTGTGAGCTCCTTCACTATTGCAATATTTTCTTTTATTTGGAACAGATTTCAGGTTTACAAACAAGAATGCTAAAAATGAAACAGTATTATTTTAGTCTTAAGTCTGTTTGCTTATTACTGCGTGAACGGCAACCCTAAAGTCGAACAATAGGCGGTCGCAATTGAGTTTTTCTAGATCCGCAACGAGCGGGATATGTGGGGAGCGTGGCGTCGTCGGTCATTCCTCTGCCACTGCGCCCCGCTCGCCAATCATAACGCAATCCCATCGCACACAGGGTTGCCACTATACAATAATTATTTATTATCAGGCAAAGCTCTCATGAATGGGATATTATATACAAGAGGAATCTGAATGGCTTATTAAACCATAACTAATGGACCTAGGAACATGAAATTCTACACACAGATTCCTTTGAAAATACATTTTTTCTTTTATTTCTTTAGGTACGTACCTATACGTCCCCCGGTCGTTGTTAGTTCATGAGGGTAGGTATTAATGGGCACACACTTTCATATACAATTTTTTACATGTATAGTAATAGTTTTTTACTATTTTTTCCTCGCATACCTAGCACAGTTACGGTTTGGAGCGGTGTAGTCGGCAGACTTTTTTAGTATATCTATATGTAGGCGTATATAATATTTATATGATTGGAAGATGTCAATTGCAATATAAAATTAATACCATTGAGATACATATGTACATACATTGATTTGTATTGCAACGTCTTTTACGTTGTGATGAAAATTAAGAGAATAAGCATATCTCAAGCGGGTCGACAATTAAGACACTCTTTCTGTCGCTCTTTGGTGTTGGTAGAGGACTTTTTTAACGAACTTAAGTAAACAGACCAGATTGCTGACATACTAAAGAAAGTAATACTAAAAAAGCGATATTAACAGTGTTTGTCACTAACAACTATGTATGCGTAGGTGTATGGATACAGAAGAAGCAAGAGAGGTGTTCTAGAACCGAACTTATAACTAATATATAAATAGAATTTTGTCTCCCTCTTGGTTACTGAGTTGGGGCCTCATATGCGCATAGTTATTGGAAATTTCGATATAAATTATCGCGTTCTTAATAAATTATTAAACCTCTTAAATAAAATCGATAACCCTAATTGAATGCGGCCGACAAAAACACCGTCCCGAGCCCGCCTGACCTTTTTATGTCTTCTTTCCGTCTCGCATTTTTCGGACAAAACTGATTGTTTACCGGAAAAAATAACGCCTGTTAGTCGAAACGGTGGGCATAAATAAAAGATGCGACCATTGGGAATTTTGATTCGTCGCTTTTTGCTGTAAGTGAATACTGGGAGCGCGATCCGCGGCAAAAACCCCGAGCGATGTACGATCGGGCGGCGGCGAGAGTGCGCCCGAGACATTTATATGAGGCGTTTTACAATACGCGTCATAACTGCTAGCGGTCTTCTTACAACGTATTTTGTTGACCAACGTCTGCACAGATATAATAAACTGACGACTGTCAACATTATTGGCATGGAGCGATATCAATTGTTGTCAACCTTGCGCTGTCAGTAGACTCGAACCAAATTTGTCGCGGTTGGGAAATGAACCCATAACTGCGTAACACCAAACACTAATCACTAGGTTACGAAGTCGTCTGGTTCGTATACATTACATGTATGTTTGATTGTTTGTGTGATTTTAAACGGATTTCGGATTACTTTGAAACGTTGCACTTTTATCAAATACAGATGACAATACATGTGCATGCAATTTAAATAATTTATCCCATTATATCCACCACGATCTTCAGAATTTGCGATTTTTGTAAGATTCGGAATGACAAAATCTAGGTGTCAACATTTAGAGAACTATATGTAATGGAACTAATCGTGTTTTTTTTTTGTTTTTTAAAACAATTTATTTAATGTACACCCCACGTCCACATCATTAACGAAATTCAATTGAGTTCAAAGATCGTTATGCGTATTGTTAATATTATATTCCTTTGGTACGCAACTAATTTAGATGTAAGTTTAATTTTATTCTAATTAAAAGTTTCATATTGGTCTTGCAATCATTCTCGTGAGTTTGTTTCGGTAAAGATAAGTTATGATAGTTCAAGATTGACTGCTAATTCCTCTAACATCTAAAAAACCAAGTGTGTTTTTCTTGTAAGAGCGGCCGTAACGTTGTACATTAACGTGACGTTAAAAAAAACTGTATATCAGTATTAAATGAGGGGTTGGCTGGTAAAATAAATAACAAGAGGCATAACAGAGGCGGTGGCTATGTAGAGACAAACCCCACAATGCAACGTGCAACGATACATGTACGGCTTGTGTATTATTTAACTTCTTAAAATAAACAGAAAAACTGAGGGAGTAACATGTCATAAACAAAATATTAATTTTAAACTAGCTTTTGCACGCGGCTTTGCACGCTATCGTCTCTTATCTTCCTCGTTGAAAACTTGATTTCGCGTAAAATAACTTTGACGTAATCATTTTACGCAAATAATTATAGGTAAATGTCAAAAAGTTGTCATTGGTTGCTATGGTAATATATATGCCATGTTATACAACAAAATATTAAAAAATTGTTATTATCCTGTCATACATTACCATGGCAATATATAATAGCGTTTTATTTTCTAATCTGTTCGTTTCCGGAAGTTTTTTTCTATACTCCGGGCAGTTTGTGTGTAAAATTTCATGATAATCTGTTCAGTAGTTTAGGAATTAAAGCGTAACAAACAAGCAAACTCACAGTCGTATTTATAATATTAGTTAGGAGTTTTATTTGCCATTTATCATTAATAAGAATCTTCGAAATTATACCAATATCGTAAAGTATAAAGTGTCGTACAATATTATACTTATTATAGTTGTAACATTTCAAACGATTTAATAAGCGGCAAATTCAGTTATGGAAAACTCAATGCAGAACGATCAAAAGGAGGAAAAAACTTTTAACGAAACGAGCGCGCACCGGCCATGCTTGTTGCATCGCCAGCGACGCTGTTATAAAATAAAATTAATATTATTTTAAATTATGGTATACAAAGATAATGCGTAGTGGAAGATGTCATAAAAAAAAACAAAAATGTTGAAGCGTCAAACATATTCAGTCGTCTTTGGTAAGTTCAATACAGCGTCACCAAGTGTGAGAAAGTGAACGCAAATAAAACACGTTTTATTTGTTCACTGCTCCTAATAGCAAGTTAATATGCCCCAGGTTAGATTCTATATCAGAATGTTAAATAGTATACAAGTTCAACAATTCTGATTATGTTTATTATTACAGCATCATACAAGTTTAGTGACAAACTATTGATATTTTTAATAAACATTTATTAATGTCTTATCATAAAAACGTTAATCGAATGAAAGTCTTAAAATAATTGCATAAGGTTTTAATCACCATTAAAGAAAACTATAAAGGTAAAATCAAATTCGGGGCACGTGTCAAAACTTGTCAGTTTGCGGGCGCTACAGATTAAAAATATAAATTGCTTTAAACTGCATCGCGTGACCGGAGCTACTGGCGTTTTGATTTCTTTTTTTCTATTATTTTATTTTTAGGCTTGTATTATAAATGATTCAATCTATAATAACTATTATTTTTATTCGATAAAAGTGATGTAAATCATTTAGATGTTGGTTAAATGTTCGTTCGTTAAAGAAGGCAAATTAACGAAGACAAGGAACGGCAAATTAACGCTGTATTATTATAACGCACAAGAGATACCGGCCAGAGATATGTGTGTACAGTAACGGTGAGCTCAAGTAGGGATGCGCCCTACCGATAACGGTCCTCGCGACATTTGACTATCTCGGCAACGGCTCTTTTATCACACTGATAAAATAACACTTATTTACAATTAATTATGCCCGAGCAGGGTTAGGCAGGCCAGCCGTGAAAGCTGTTGCCGAAACCTAGGCAGTAAGGACTAGGTAAGAAAAGCAGTGGGTAAAAAAGTACACTGACATTTGATACATAGCAAACACTTAATAAATAATGATTGGTCCGAGACGAGAAATAGATAAATAATCAAACTATGTACGATCACAAGAGCAACACTGTCGCAACTCATAATCGAACTAGTAGGGCTCCGCGGTTTCAGCCGGCGTGCAATTTAATCTAACCGACTTTGTACAGCTTAAGCTGAATCTTTAATATAATTGATCATATAGATCTGAGGTCAACTTATATTGGATAAATATTATTTCTCCATACAAACTTTCATTCCCTACTTTTTAGTGCTGGCCTCCAGAATAATAGACAACACTGCGCAAAATTTTATCCCTAGGCTCAGTAGTTTGGGCTGTGCGTTGATATATCAGTCAGTCAGTTTCTTATTTTACAATAAAAAGGCAAAAGCCTTATTCATTCATCCACTCGCATGCTTATAATTGTGCACACGCCGGTCGCGTGCGCCGAAGCGCGCCGCGGGCACCTAGTGCTACCAACGCACCGAAATAATCAGCTAATCACATATGGCGGCCACCAGAACTGCTATTTCGTAATTTAATTGCAACTTTAGAATACCTTAGTGCTTAAATACTTGTTTGAAATTATTTTTACGTGTACAGTTTCGATTTTTCGTAATCGTTTCTTGAACAGTAACGAGTTATTTAAGTGAATCTGTGCGCGTATAACCTAACCAAATAAATGATAATATTGTGGCAGACAAATTATAGTAAATTATGCTAAGCGAGGTGCTTCCAAGAAGCTAAGATAAGAAAGTGGAAGTGCTGTGGCGTCCATGGGAAGGTATGACATCATGACATGTCTCAAATTGTAATCTTGTCATGCTGCACCCTGAACATATTAGCCATGCATACCTCTGATACAATTAACTAAAGCTTCTTTAACATTGGTTTCCACACTTATAAGATACCTCCGTTAGCATTTAATATTTGGTAATAAAAAACACATTACAAGGTTTTAATATCAATACGAGCACGGCGATTATTGTTATATATTCTCAAAAAGAAATAAAATAATTGTTAAGCGGGGGCGAATAAATTTCAAATTTAAATCAATCAGCAAAGCAAACAGATTCCCCGGGAGATGCGTCAAGTGATGCACCTAACATGTTACGTCGGATCCATCGACGTAATGACTCATCTCGAACACGATATGCGGCACCTAAGGAGCCATTCACACGGGGACTAGAAACAGTTGACGATGAATATTTAATATTTATTATTATTCACAAAACTGAATTATTTTTTATTATAAGAAGTTATGAAATTTTTTAGACACAAAAAATATAGGAACCATGTCCATAAATATATCAGTGTGTTTTTTTTAGAAGAAGGTGCCTAACGCGCAAGGAGATCATCTAATATTAAGTGACCACTACTAATTTTTTTTGATTTGCACCGTGCTATTTTTTTATGCTACTGAAAGATCACTGTTTGTCTAGAGGAGGCATTTACACCTACACCAGGCTCGAGGCGGCAGGGCGCCTAGCCTAAGCCTCTTTAAGAGTAACATAGCTCGAGGGCTCCCTCCGTAGACGGAGCCTCGGCTCGGGCCGTTACTTTAATATTATTACCGGATTGGGAGTCCACCGAGCTCTTAGGTTGCTACGGCGGACGCTCCATGAAGTGACTCAGCTCAAGGGACCCCGAGAGGGAACCTCGGTAGGCAGCTCTAAGTCCACGTGTACCACTCGACGTTGCGCACGAACCACGGTGACCCGGTGGCCTTACGCAAAAATCTGTTATGGGCACCGAGATAACGAGTTGTAGATGCGTTGCTTACCTTTAATAGATAGAGGATTAAAAAGAAAATATTACATTATTTATTATTTAGACCGTCGTGAGACAGGTTAGTTTTACACTACTGATGGCTCGTCGTTGCGATAGTAATACTGCTCAGTACGAGAGGAACCGCAGTTTCGGACATTTGGTTCATGCACTCGGCCGAGCGGCTGGTGGTGCGAAGCTACCATCCGCGGGATTATGCCTGAACGCCTCTAAGGCCGAAGCCAGCCTAGCCGAATCCGGCAAGGATATTCTCACTGTGGAGCTCCGAGAGTCGGGAGGCTCTAAACAATGTGACTTTACTAGTCGCCCTGCACTCGTGCGGTGCGACATCGGAGCCCATTTGGATCTGGGCGATCGGTGCTATCGGTTTTAACACGTGTGCACCACGGGACCCAGGGTCCGAATTAAGCTCAGTTCGATGTCGGAGCTCGGAATAGTCATGAAGAAAAGGAGTTGGAAAGTGAGATAAGTTTGAATGAGATTGTGATTGCGATGAAAAGAATGAAATTGGGTAAAGCACCCGGGTATGACAGGATTTCTCTCGAAATGCTGAGAGCTGGTGAAGGTTTAGTTGCAAGCCTGCTGTGGGTCTTTTTCAATATATGTTGGAGACATGGCCTAGTACCGGAAGATTGGTGTAAAGCCGTTATCGTACCTTTTTATAAAGGGAAAGGTTCACAGCATGACTGTAAGAATTACCAAGGAATCAGCCTTCTCAGCATTGTGGGAAAACTGTATGCTAAGGTACTGATTGAAAGAGTCATGAAAGAAACAGAAGAAATAATGTGGGATGTGCAAGCTGGTTTTAGGAAAGGAATGGGTTGCATGGATCAGATCTTTTCTTTACGTATGATCATAGAAAAGTTTTTGGCTCTAAACCAAAAAGTTTCTGCGCCTTCGTAGATCTAGAAAATACCTATGATAAAGTTAAAAGAGATGATCTGTGGTCAACCTTGGTTGAGTTTGGATTGAACAGTGATCTAATACAAGCGATAAAGTCTCTTTATAAAGATTCTACTGTTTGCGTTAGGATAAACGGGGCCTACTCAGACTGGTTTAGCATCAATAAAGGTGTAAGACAGGGCTGTGTTGCATCCCCGTGGCTGTTTAATCTCTTTATGGATGATTGTTTGAAATCTTTGAAAGACGAAGATTGTGGATTAAGAATGGGTGAGATAGTTGTAAAATGTCTCTTGTACGCTGATGACCAGGTTGTGTTTGCGTCATCAGCGGAGGACTTACAACTTATGCTGAATGTAGTGAATGATTCACTAGATGGTAAAGGTATGAAGATGAATGTGGATAAGACGAAAGTAATGGTGTTTGAAAGAGAACAAAGTAAGACAGTAATTGAAATAAAGGTTAACGGAAATGTAGTGGAACAGGTGGAAGAGTTCGTGTATTTGGGATGTATGTTTAGTAGAGATGGTAGGCATGTTAAAGATTTTGAACGACGAGTGAGTGCGGGAAATAAGATGAATGGGGCTATAGGTACAGTAGTGAGAAGTCAGAATGTGTCTATGAAGGCTCGTCTGGCAATACACAATGCTGTACTAGTCCACACTTTAATGTATGGAAGTGAGAGCTGGGTTTGGCAGGAAAAGCATGCTAGTAGAGTTAATGCCGTTGAGATGCGATCCTTAAGAAGTATGTTAGGCGTGACTTTGAATGATAGGGTTAAAATAGCGTTATAAGGGAAAAGTGTGGCTTAAAAGTGGATGTTGTGACTAGAATTGAGAAAGGTATGCTTCGGTAGTTCGGGCATGTTGAAAGGATGAATGAAGAGAGAATAACAAAACAAATTTATGGTGCAAAAGTGAGTGGCAGTGTTGGTAGGGGACGCCCTAAAAGAACTTATATCGATCAGATTAATGACTTACTAAAAAAGGGCGATATAAGGAGCACCCATAACCGACGAGCATGCATGCGAAGATGTATGAATGTGGAAGAAGCGAGAGAGGTGTGCCAGGATCGCGCCAAATGGAAATCCATGATCTCTGCCTACCCCTCTGGGTTACGGGCGTGAGCGGATATTTTACATTATCCTATCCATCCCCTCCCTTGCAAAATGCTTTTCCCAGATCCTTTTCTTATAAGAATTATTTACCTATGTATGCATGAGAAGCTGGTTACTTTTTCAATACATATTGTTTTTCTCAAGTTCAAGACATACGACTACTTTATAATTGTTTTATGTACTTCGTCGGGGGTCGGGAAACAATACCGCATCACAAATTTAACAGTGCGGCAAACTTGTTAAGCAATTTTGTTACTATGAATTTGTACACATTGTTTCTCACCTCAGCAAAGGACAAAGTAATTATTTATTGGCTCGAATTGAATATATAAATTTTTTTTTGAAAAGTTCACTGAACCTGAATCAGATATCTCGCGGCCATCATAAAGTTTGGTTCTTGAGAACTGGAATTGTAAAGATCTCTATCAAATTTAAAGTATTTGAAATCGTAAAACAATATCGTACGTGATCAAAAACCGTTTTTTCGTCAATAAAATAATATTGCCATTTACATAACTTGTGTTAAACGTTTCTTGCACAATCAAATTACAGTTAATGTTGAAAACAGACAGACAAGAGAACAGTAGCTTTTTAAGCCATGGCTTATACTATGAGAGTGATATGACGAACGTAAATCAATGTCTATTTTTTTTGACTACCTATATAATTGTAAAAAAATGACAAATGCGAATGAAAGGTTTGTTTGTTTATACACGTACTGTTTCCTTAAAGAATTTCCAAGGGAGATATCCGTTGGATATGATAGTTTAATATGAATAAGCACTATACGAGTAGTATGTGCGCTATTTAACCTTCCGGCTTGAGATTATTCTTCTTTATTCTTTTAAGAGAACCCGCAACCGACGAACACGCATATATGCGTGAATGAATGTAGAAGAAACAAGAGAATGGAAATTGGTAATCTCTGCCTACCGCCCTGGATTACGAGGGTGAGTGTTTATTTATATTTTTTTAAGACATTGGAAGATTTTATATTATATCGCGTGTGAATACGTCCTAACAATTTGTTTTATTGCGTTTTACTGCAAGTTATATTAAAAATATAAATTACCAAGTCCTGGAGGCAGCGCCGCTCCAGACCGTATAATACAGTCGTGGACTTAATACTGAGCAAATTTGTTTTGTTCCCATAAAATATTCAGAACGTGCGACGACCGGTTTGGAGGCGATGGAGATTTCTTGTCTTAGAACGAAGCGCATCAATGGTTTCGACAATTTTGCAATGTCGTGACGGAAATTCATGAGGGCTTTAAAATTAATAACCAGAAATTATATTGTACGCCTCTACAAAGTTGCCAATCGAAGATTCCTACGAAAATGTTTATTGATTTACCTATCTAAATCATAAGACAAGCAGACACATAATAACACATTATTTAAAAGTAATTTAAAAAATAAATGACCGGTAACGAATGAATACTTTTATGGAATGAATAAGTATGGTAATTATGAGGCCCTTAAAATTCGAGCACAAGACAGCAATAATTAAAGGTAATTTAGTGTCCGGACAATCTGGCCACGTATTAGATAAGGCGGCGTCGCGAATCGATTCTGCATCGATTATTCATTCGGATTCATAAATTATCGATTAATTTGATGGTAAATGTTAAACGGGTGATAGTAAGAGGGAATTATAAATTTGCACCCATTTGCACACATAAATTAAACTTAATTGACCTATTAATAAGAATCTTTCCAATCATTATTAAAGCTTTTTAAGGATATTTTTTTCCTTCACCTCACCGGTAAATTAATATCAACAGTAGTAACTTTTAATGAAATAGATGGCAGTAGTAGTCTTATAAGCAGCGGTAAATAAATAAATATGCGCTTACGCCCGTAACCCAGAAGGCAGAGATCATGGATTTCTATTTGGCGCGATCCTGGCACATCCCTCTCGCTTCTTCCACATTCATACATGTAAGCATACATGCTAGTCGGTTTTGCCCTTTTTTATTAAGCCACTAATCTGATCAATATAAGTTTTATTAGGGCGTCCCCTACCAACGCTGCATATAAATTTGTTTCGTTATTCTCTCTTCATTCATCCTTTCAATGTTCACGAACCGAATACTTGCACAAGTTCAAGCGCAAGGATAGCCCCTTGTGCATCTGTGACCCGGCAAGGGGAGAATCTGTGCTACACGTCATAGCGGACTGCACTGTGGTTGAAAAATACAGAGCAGAGTATGAAGTAAAGAGAAACAAAAAATAGAAATAAGTAACACTGTAAATATAATAAGTCACGATGTAACAAAATAAATAAAATGTAAATATATAAGGAGAAAGGAGAAGGCGGCAAAGAGCCGCCCAAAAAAACCTTCACGAACCATCGAATTTCTCAATTCTAGTCATGGCATCCAATTTTAAGCCACTTTTTCCCATATAGTGCTATTTTAATCCTCGCCTAACGTCATTACACCTAACATACTTCTTAAGGATTTGCTAGAAAAATCCTACAGTGTGTTTATCAAAGTGTTTAGTTTGTAATAGCCTAATTGTAAATTTAAATGTGTACACCGCATCCCCATCAGCTTACCAGTGTATCAAAATAGCATACAATATAAAATAATAGTCGAATAATTTAAAGTATGGATCACAAACGATTCGTAGTTTCGAATTCTCTATTCGGTCTTCGGCCTTTATTTCATTTTTTTTATTAAGTTTTCATTTGTGTGTTCAATTACCGTTTTTAGTTTAGACAATTTGTAGTGCTAGGAACACAACAATGCAGAAATAAAAAAAATTAACTAATAAAAACTGAAAGTAGAGGAACTTAAATTTGTTTCGTATATTATATCACCAAGAAGATTATTTATTAAAGTAAACCAATTTGTTTAATTTTACACCCTATATTTTTACCCGTCAACACAACTCACAACCAAATGCAATTGCAAAAGCGGATGATTCGAATTACTTGATCCCCGAATTATCAGATGTTTTGCCAATCCTCTTATAGCTTACATTGTCGCTATCCCCTGGCAGTCGCGTGTCGCAGTGACTCGTGTGAACTTTACAACTGAGAGTCTGTACACGCCTTTATCATGTCATATCACGTCAATAGTCAAAAGGTTGTTTTTTATCATCACTTGGTTTTTGTCAATACATTTTTGTATTTGATTTATTTTTTGAAACTTTCATTTCTTGATACCATCTTTTATATTATCCCAGTACATTTTTTAAGCTGCTTTAATACATTTATAACATGCGGTCAAGGTCAATTTGTACATTTTGTACAATATCTTATTTTATGTTTATTCCGTCGTCTGTCCATTAAAGGTAGGCAACGCACCTGCAATTCATTTGCTTGTTGCGGAGGCTTAGCGGTCACTTGCTATTCACCACCTTCTTCTAAACGAAAATAAAATTAAACCATTGTTGCTCATCCAGTCTTTCGATAGTGTGCATTACAAAATAATTTGAGCTTAACTACGAAGACGAAAACTTTCGTTTTGATTCGAAACCCTTTGGCATTGACAAAAAAAACAATTTACTTAACTGTTATATTTTTTACTCTTTTTTAACACTACCAGTACGTGCCTAACACCATTCGGGTGAATTTCAGAGTTTACCAATTAGAAACAAACAAATAATTCTTGTTTATAATATTAGTATAGATACAGTTACTACTCGATATAAAATCTTTATATCGCAAATATAATGAGTGTAATCGATGATGAATTAACGCCAACAAAAGCGGGCCGGCCTCGCACGTGCACGTGCGCATGCGCGGTGCCAATTTGCCGAGAATTATAGCATACTTTGACAACGTTTACTGATAACAGCTGTCGTATACCAACAGCTCGCATGAAACGTAACTATAATCTTTTCATTGCTCGTTTCATACATAGAAGATTCCATGTTGGACGTAAGTAACGAGCAATGAACTAGATGCTACTAATTGTTTGCTATTTGTATCAATGAGCGAAATAGTGAAATGTACCCAAAAGGTGGAATGTATGTTTATTATTATGCCTTTGATTCATTTTGTATTATTTTAAATAATTTTAATAACTAAATCCATATACACTGCAAAAAAAAGTCGGTTTGAAACGTACGAAATCTTGACAGTATCAATGTCAGAAAAGTTTCCTTAAGTAGCAGATACTTATTACCAGTATCCGTAAACACCCACAACAACTGAAACTAGATCATGTAAGACTTAAACGCATAGTTAATTCTGACGAAACAAGAAGGTAGACAGTAATTTTATCTTGTTATCCGTGAAAATGACCGGTGACAACGCCGTTGAGTGTAACATCTAATTTAGTAAATATTAGCAGCTGGACTTACGTGCACCTGAACAAATATAATAATTAATCAGTACATGTGCAAAATATGCGACGTGTCTGTTTGTTTAATTTAATTAAAGCGGAACCTCTTAGGCAATGATGGGCGAGAATCGAGAGTAAAATTCCAAGAGTCACATTTGGGCACATTTTGTAACAAGACAAATAGAGGAAAGATATGAAGCAGAGAGGAGAAAGAGAAGCCCATATTGTACATCTAATGATTAATCTTTACTTACACACCAAGCTTAAGGTATAACTCGTTCCACATCCAGATGTACAGATGTACACTTTTCCTTTTATGTTAATTTTTAATTTTTGGCCGCCATAGAGGGTAAATGACGTTTGTTTGTTGACAAAAATTTGATTTCGACGCAACACTGGCACTTTATTATCGTGGGTGGGTGTACCATGGTTGTTGCTTTTTTAATTATAACAATCTTTATCAAATACAGAATTATTAAAAGTGTAACTATGATTTTTAAATGCGTTCACAGATGTCTGTTTTATTGAAGAAATATTATATACTTTTAAAATAAAATAATTCTTATTATAATAAGCAATGCAAACAAAGTCACGGAATTCAGCTAGTTCTGATATAAACCAGCTAATCAAACCGCTCTGGTTTAAACGGTTATGTTTATGGGTACTGATTGCTGGGCTGACGACACGCGTTGCATTTTGGTTAACGAATGCACCTTAACATCCTTCTCATTCCAAATGCGTTTATGAAATTGAACAATAATAACAAAACATCTGCATTATAAATTTGGTTGTGGCGCCATCTGGAGTCGTTGTGATTATAGTTCGAGATCCCGTAAAATACGCTTAAATACTTTGAGTCTATTTATGAAGGGAAAATTCCTTTAGCCATACGAACGAATACGTACTTTATATATTAGAATAAATGTTAGTAACTTACGTCACTCTATTGTATCATGGTCTCTTCTCCTCCAATGGTCTTACACTGCTGGACGTAGGCCTCCCCTATTACTCGCCACAAAGATAGGAAGGCGGCTGCGGCACCCTCATCATGTGGATTCCCACAACCTTGTCTAAATCATCGACCCATCTTGTATCACTATATTTATTTCATTATTAATTATTTTTGGTCGAATTACTTAATTTTTACATATTTGTAGACTTTGTCATCTGTTTAAGTGTTAGTTTTGCCTTATTGATTTGACTGGTTGGGTTAGGTAATTGATTTTATTTCTGGATAGATTGTAAGTCAAACTCAGTTGTGAGTAAAACCTCATTGTATCGGTTTGTTGTCTTAAATAAAGAGAGAGAAAAACTGTCGGGTCTTACAGTTAAGCCAAATTAAGCCAAATAAAGTCGTGAATAGATTTAGAACTGTTTTTGTTGTCATTGTGACTACTTACCGTGTACAAAAAACCAGAAAAAACTATGTTTGT
This sequence comes from Papilio elwesi, assembly GCA_029849275.1. Classification (NCBI taxonomy): domain Eukaryota; kingdom Metazoa; phylum Arthropoda; class Insecta; order Lepidoptera; family Papilionidae; genus Papilio; species Papilio elwesi. Next base: position 3,530,373 of record CM056711.1, read on the forward strand.
ACAAAACTACTCTGCGGATAAATTATACAGTTATATATAGTAAGCAAAATAGTAGTTCAGTGTATTTACAACAAAGCCGTTGTCAAAATTGTATAATTGATCAATTAAAATTTGCAACTACCCTGGTGTATGGTACTTTTATGTGTTCAAATTTTCTTATCTCCATCTGAGGAACCCTAAATTTAATGATAGGTGTTCACAAACTTCCGCTTATTAGCAAAGGCTTCAACGCAACGAGGCTCCTCCGCAATGATATAATAAATTCCACCATTAATTTGTTCGGATAATCGCTCCGTCGCCCGAATTCTATAATTTGACGTAATGCTCCTTCGTAAATTCTTATCGGGGGCGCAATAACGCGTTGTCATAGTATGGACATGCCTAAGGAAATTAATTCTGGTAGAATGAGCAGCAAAAGCAACTGTTGCATAAATGAGCCGTTTCGATCGGGAAAGTATTAGCTACTACTACTATTACAATACTGCGTTTACTTTAATGAAAGAAGTACTGCAAGCCTTATAGTTCTTTTAATATCTTATCCCATCTTTGCCATTTCATAGCTCTACTATAAATGTTATAAATCATCGATTAAAGAAAGCTTTAATATAATTAATTTTAGATAATAATGAGTCGAACAAGCCGGAGCCGAAGGATATTTTATTAAATTTATATGATTTTAAATGATCTCCGAACTCAGTTAAAATTTCCGGAATTCGATTGACGTAATACGAGTCATAGTTGGAAATGTTGGTGTAAGAGTTTGAATGAATAATGTAAATCGGGATATAATAATGTTTATAATCAGGACATGGAAAATTTACAGATACAAACTAGCTGGAACACCGAAGGTTAAACTGCAGTAATGTTGAGCAAGAAAAAAAAGACAAAATGAAATAGTTAAGCAGCAGTCAAATGGTTCGCTTTAAGGTTCCCAATCAAAATTGAAGTGCAGTAGATTTTTCATTTTGATGCATTACAAAAATATTTTAAAACTTCAAAATAAGCAGGTCCATATTGTCCAACGAGTGCCTAAGGCGGCACGCGTGGACCTGAAGTGATGGACATTATTACAAATAAAATGTCGTGTTTTCGGACGGCGCGGGCGCAGCGTCGCTTGCTTTATGGCCGATTGTGACCGCTCCGGACATCTGCTCAGAAATGGGTGCCTTCGAATCATCTTCGTTGGGGCGACTTGTAATTTTAAGTGCAAGTGTAGTCCTGGGAAGTTTGCAATTGACTGCGTCGTGTTTTTATTGCGACGGACGGACGGACGGGTTAAGTATGATGCAATACGACAAGACAGGGGGAAGTTGTTTATTTTTAAATCTTTGTTTTGTCTACATTACATATGTCTATAACTACAATTTAAAATGTATGTTGCTGATATATTTTTTTAAGAAAGAACGAGCAAGCGGTCCACTTTTTGTTTTAAACTGAATAAACTAGCGCTTGACCACGATTCCTTACTTAGAATATACATTTCATACTCTCTCATTAAGCACAAATCGCACTACTAGCCTTATGTCTTTAAAAATTAGATTGAAGTCTTGGCTTATCCAGGCTTTTTATAGTATAGTGGAATTTTGAAATTGAAATCTTTTGTTAGATATTTAAAAGTCTATTAAGGTTTAAGTTTCTGAAGTTTGTTTAAGGGCTTTTTGTAATTTATGTTATTAGTTTTAATTAATTTATGGTTGTATCTTGAAGTGGATTTTGTCAACTTTTTAATTTATAATGTGTCTGGTAACCATGACCTGTATTTTTTTATTTCTACTAAATCTGTATTTCTGTATTAAAGGTCGACAGTGCTGTTGGAACTGTACTTATATTATGGATGTTCATGGATCGGTGAGCTCACGTTAGATTTGTTAACGCCCGTTTGCCCACTCCTCTTACTACTTACACTATATCTTCGTATGCATAGACTAAGAAAAGATTTTAAATAAAATTTTATAACGTATAAAAATAAAGACGAAATCTTAACATAAGAACTAGGCTTGAAGTATTTTAATGCAGACAAAATCGCGGGCGGTAAACAGGAGTAAACATGCTTTCATGTACCGCTTCTCATTGAAACACTTCCTTTTCAAACGGTACACGGTAGGGCGTGATATTTATGGGTGATCAGGACGACCGGAACTCCGTAATAAAACAATGCTAGGCTAGCTAGATTTGTTATCTTGGTTAGTGTCGTGAAGTGGATTTTTCTTTCATTTTTAATTATCTATAGTTAATTAACGTTGGCGAAAATAGCAGTGTATATATTGAACACAATTCAGCAAGTTTCTTAATATACGAAAGCGGCAGGTGACATAAAAAGAATGCAAGTGTTCGACTCGACCTAATCACACGGTGATAACGAAACGGATATAACAAATATGAACAATTAACAAAACTTACAGCGATTGGTTTGCTACATAATCATTGGTAGAATGTTTTAGGGCCTGTGCACACTATCCGAATGTAAGATAAATTATTTTATTACTGCGTCGCAGTAAAACAAGAGAGAGAGAGAGAGAGAGCTAGGTGTTACAAAATGAATGTAAGTTTATAAAATTGTGCTACTTTTACATCCATATGTAACGCGTACACGTTACAATATACGAGCTGCACGCTTTGCAATCACATTGCATTGAGTGTATACGTCGCTCTCTTTTGCTCTATCTGTGTTATATCTTTCTTCTTTCTCTTATAACGAAATACATATTCCGCAATGCACACATGTCCTTGAAAGTTTCAAATTCTCATTCAATTCTCGAATCGCCAATAAATAAATTTCTCTCAGAAAACACTTCACTTTAAAAGTCTAAACTATCATAAATCTAGTAATGTCACTAGATAAATCCCCAATCCCAATGTCATAAAAATATTCTAGGTGATAGAAAAATCCGTTTATTAAGACTCATCAATTATAACATTTCCGATGAAAGCATGGAATACATGTAAAGGCCGCCATGTATAGTAAATGACGTTTGTTTACATACAATAATCATATCTTGCTATGAAACAAGGTATAGAGTGTCTGTAGTACATTTATTCGATTATGATATAAATACGCATATTGTACTACTCGTAGTGTGTATGCACTATTACCGCAGAGTTAATGAATGGCATCATTAAGACATACGCATTGTTTTTGTGAGCGAATCAAAATGGCGCGCATTCCGCCAAGACAGCTGATACCTTTGTGACAGATGATGTCCAACTATCACGTTGTTATGGCGGCGGGCTATCGATGTTCTTTTAGCATTCAATTATCATGCCACCTAAACGATCTTGCAATTTTCGTTAAATTTTAACACACAATTTGCAGAAGACAAAATACTAATTTCGTTTCAAAAAAGTAAACTTTATTAAGTCGTAATTAATACCTTTTCTTGCTTGTGTTAATACTCTAAGAGGACAGCTGATTATATTATTATTATATGCTGCAAGAAATAATAGATGAAAGGATGCATGATTATGATTTGGGTACAGTTAGCAACATCCTTTAAACGAATGTATTCCGGTACGCACACGCCTGATAACCTTGACAAAAACTAATGCTATTTACTTACTAGACTAGAGAATATAACTGAAAGTTTTTGTTGTTATATTAATTCGTAAGGCGATATTAAGACTAAAGTACACGTTACGGGACAAGAGTGGTGCGTAGATGTACAAGGAAGTATAAATGTAGAAGACCGTGTCCAATGGAAATCTCCTATCTCTCCTGAATCTTTTTAATAAAAACGAGCGTGAATTGGCTGTATTACTATAAAACTTGTTACTTCTCTGGTGCAAGCACTTGTACCACTACGTTGGGGCTGGCCCATAAATTAAAATTGCACAGCGAGCGATGGAGAGCTATGCCCGCTATGCTCTAAGGAATAGAATCCGGAACGAAGAAGAAAAAACGGAAATTCGTTGTCCTTAAAGTTAGTAAGTGGCAATGTGGAGCTGGCTACGTTAAAGGGAGAGGGAAATCGGGCGGCAGGAAGTCGCTGTATGCGGAGAGCGGAGGACCGCATACTGTGGAAGGCATTGGGGAAGGCCAATGTCCAGCATGGGACTGATATAAGCTGAGTATGATTGTAATTCCAGGCTTTATTTTCATGACGATTTTAAAGCTTTGGAGAGTTACGCTACTACTTAAAGAACACCACTATAACAGTAGTGAACCATACCGAACTAAGTGAGATCCGTATCAAATTTAGATATCTGTTTCGTCTCGTAGCCGTGCCGTTGTGGCCGTCATTAGTCGGTAAGAGTCGTAAATATTTTTTCTAATCTCCACGACAGGACGTTTTTTCTATCAAAGACCCACGTGCTCGATGATAGTTTCGGGAAAAAATGACATTAATGGGAGACACCTTTCGCTACCCGGTGTTCACTAATTGAATATAAATTGCATACTATCGTCGAATTAAGATACGTTATTTGTTTAAAAGCATATTCAGAAACAAAAGTTGTATCTAATAACTGTAGAATTATTAAAATACTTTAAAAAAAATCTTATAAAAAGCAAGTCAAAGAGTATTTATTATAATTCTCGCATTAGTCTCGCGTAACAATTGTGTTGTTGCGGGCTCTACTACTGTAAAAACTAACTGAAAGCCTATGTTAGATCTTGCAACAATATATTTTATTTTTACTATATAGATATGGAGACATACAAAGTTATTGTACACTTACAATTAAGGCTTCTGGATTTTAACTGCAGCAAAAGCTGTGTCAGACCTTTTAGCCGAGACCTTGCTTAGTATTATTTTAAGTTTACTTTCTCTCTTAAACTTAATCTAATCGACAGCCACGTTATGGTGTATGTAATAGACACCAAATTAAAGAAGGTGGAAGTTCGTGCGTTACTTTAAAATGGATATAAAAAACAATGAGATAAATTCATCGAACATAGAATAATCGATTACAACTAAGGAAATCGACTCTAAATGTTTTAATTACCGATCGCAAATCGAACGTCAATTACTTTATTAAAGAAGGAATCGTTTGAAAAAAAAACGGTATTGCTCCGAAGTATAGCCAAGGATGTCGCAAACCGGCGCTAATAATAACTCAATTACTTGAAGGGAACCTGGATTCCAATTACCAATCGTATTTTTTTCTTCCATTGAACAGACAAATAAAAAGCTAATGGGATGCGAATTGAAAATGTCAAGGAGCTATATCTATTCGGGCACGCCTTAACTAAAGACGTAGCTTCGTACTATAGTCTTACCCTTTCTATCAACCATCGTTTCGCTCGCCCTCTCTTTTTCTATTTCGACCGTTGGATTAATTTTGGTACATCTATTTTTTTTAATTTATAGATCTTTGTTACATAAATGTACCAAACATATTTCGCTATTCATTAAATCGATGTTTCATGATCGCGTGAATTAATTTTATTCATACTTCTTTTGTTCTTGCTCACATAAATGCTATGATTACACATATCTGTCTATCCTAATTGGGTTATCAGACATGAGCGCTAGTAGTATTATTTACTAGTGATCCGCCGCAGCTTCGTCCGTGTGTGCTGTACAGAATACGTTGTTGTTTGAATTAATTTGCCCTTCAGCCGCAGTCCTTTAAAGAATATATAGGGAACATTGCCTTTTAGGAATATACGTACATATGCACCTGTAAAAACAAAAAAAACCCACGAGAATTATACGTTATTCCGGGATAAAAAGTAGCCTATGTGCTATTACAGATTATAGTCTATCTGTGTGCAAAATTTTACCCAGATCTGTTCTGCCGTCTTTGCATGAAAGACTAACAAGCTTTCGCATTTATATTTGTATAAACTGATTTTTTCAGTTTTTAATAAGTAAGTAAGTTAAGTAAGTTTAGTGTATGTGGTGGTAAGTTCTAACCTAACCCGTTGACCTATTAAAAGCCATTAGGAAAGATCTTTTAAGAAATATATGTGTTACAGAGCTATTGTGAAATTCATCAGCTTATAATCTAGGTAAATTATAAACGGATCGCGAATCGTGAACTGACCGTATCATTGACAATTTGACGTATCATGTCAAACGCAAGAAACCTATTTTCTTTGATAAATATCTTTTTTACATTTTTCATACGTAACTATCATGTCCAAAGGTCAATTCCATTCCATGTTCGATTCTAAATTGAACGTTAAGGTAAACGAAGTTGAAATATCAGTTCACAATTTGACGGTTTGGCAGTTAATAAACTGTCAAGATGTGACAATGAAGTGAACGAATTTACAATTGTCTGTCAGTTTATGATAGGTCTAGTTGGATTAATGAGACAACATTTACAATCGGTAGGTCAATTGACCTACATATGTGCATAGTAAATTTATAATGTCTGTTCCTATTCAATTCGTAAAACATAACCTATAATATCTAAAGGTGATATCTTGGACGAATGACTTAAAAGTGTAATTTTTCGGAAGTTGTTAAAATACACGGCAGCTTGCAAAAAACATGAAAGTTGTTAAAATGGTGACATTTTGTTGTTTGCCGGTGTAATTGCCGCGTCGAGACGACCGGCGCAGATGCGTGGGACATTTTTTTTCAAAATATAGCTGTAAGCTCAATGTACACATGAAGACTAACGACTTAAGAAGTTTCAGATAATATTATTTCATGTTTAATTTAAAACTTAGACAAATAATGCGAAATAATTATTCTTAAGTAAAGAAACTTAAAAGTGAATAATAATTGATTGAAATACATTTATTTCAAGTTAAAGGTAAGTATGTACATTATTGCCCGATCAAATTTGATATGAGGGGTAGGAGGAGGGTAACTCTCGCTTTGACGGGAAAAGTACGGAAGGCGGGCCCCCTTTTTTAATTTCGGGTTATTCGTTAGTCCAAAAAGCATTGTCTGCCGCTACTACGACAGGTTCGCTTCGCCCGCACAGCTCGTGTGTATGGTTTATGGTCAACCTATAACGCTAGGAACAACAAAAATAACAAAAGTCTTATCTAATCAATTTTTCAAATTATTATTCAATCATACTTTTAAATCAAGATATCGAGGTTTTTTGGAAATTTGTACAACCAAAAAAATATAGAAAATGTTTTTAGTTTTTCTTAATAGATTATACAGTTTTTGAAAAATACCTCAAAAACTACTCATTTCCGTATTACGAGACTCACGCAACGGAACTACATACCGAGACCATATCTGATTGAATGAATGAGTATATACTCCCTGTGCAATAGTGTACATATTGGCCAAGTTAAGTTAAAATAATTATCCGTATTGGGTTAGGGTAAGTAAGTACGGCACAGCGAGTAACACCGCGGGGCTGAACTTGTATTTTATAATAATTTTAGATAGTTTGTAGCAAGTCCGTTGTTTTAGTGGCGACGCGGCAACGGCCAGTTCCCCTATAATTCGAGGGTGCTCATTCGGGTGCAAACGCTGATTGTGACCGAGATAGAGTCGCGCGACGCACGGACGGACGGACGGACGCTTTGACATTTTATATGAACACGACACCGAGACCCGTAATTTAGTACTGATTGTTGTGGCGTAGATTCTTTACACTTTTATATGTGTCTTGTATTTATAAAGAATGTTATTATTTTCTTTTGCCAGATCTGTAAGAATAGTTTCTTTGTATAATAGTAGCCAGCAAATGTGCAAACTATGTATCAATAGTTTACTGACTCCCTCTGCCCATCAACAGCTCCAATGACAATAGCTTTGCTTGTGTGAGAAAGTGAGGGGGAGTAAATACGGAAAAGAAGGGAAAGGGAAGAGGAAATATCTTGGTCCTAAGGCCGTTTATTACTAAGCAGTTGTTAGGTCGCTGGATGTATTAGGGAATAATCTATTACTATAAAGTGAGCAAATCTTGCAATTTACTACGGTTTGGCGGCTGCATGTGCCCGATATTTGTTGCGATTCATACGCGAACCCTACTAAAACTCCCGTTTCACTCTGTAACACAAGTACGTACGCCTCTAGTGTACACTAAACACTATGAAAGCAATCCATTGCCCGCATTAAGTCTGGATTAAGTCCATTGTCTCGTAATGGTCGATGTAAATCATAATACTATTCATAGATGATAACATCGTTCGTACAGAGTACGCCGGCACTGCGGTAATCAGCTCTATGCGAGAAATAGCTATGTAATTGCCGTGACTTTTGACTAGCGCTTGCGTTACGCTCCGTGCTATGTTTAAACTTTAAAGGTTGGGACACACATCACATCAGAGGCATATATATTTAAACACAATTACGAGAAGACCAGGCTAACTTTGTCGCACCTTAGGATTAATTGACGGGCCGGTTGGCGTGGTTTGTAAGAAACTTGCTTTTCCCGCCGCAGGTCGTAGGTTCATGGTTTATGATCGTTAAATCCTAACTAATGTTATAAATGCTAAAGTACCTTTGTTTCTTTGTTAGTAACGCTTTAACTTAAAGACCTCCTCCTTCTTAAAGACCCGAAAATAAAACTTTTCCCGAGGTACATAAAGCATTCATTACTATATTGGTTACCATGGTAATGTATAAATAACCGTTTTGACAATAATAACTTTTGACACATGTTACTAGTAATTCGAAGTTATATATATATATATATATATATATATATATATATATACACGCGGAATCGACTTACAAAAATTTCCATGAATGAAATGTGCAAAGTTGCGGGCAACAACTAGTCGAGATATAATCGCAAGATAGAATACACGTACCTACGGTTCGTTCGTTCCGTTGGGCCATTAATTGTAATAGAAAGCGGAAGTTAGTACCCTATTAGTTACCGGTAAAAACTGACCTCAAAGGATTGACTGTCGAAGCAACCTTCTCACAAAAGATATACTGATAATCCCCTAATTAATGTCAAAAAGAAATAATAATAAATCAGCCTTTTTAAATATGTTTCCCCACTGCAGGGACAAAGGTCTCCTCTCCGAAAGAGGGAAGGGGCCTTCACAGTTTTTTTTAGCAGTGGTAATGAAATAATATACACTAGTAAAGCTCTGCCTGGTTTCGAACCTGCGACCTACAGTATGTAAATCGGGGCCTTTACCACTGGGCCACCACTGTACAAAAATAAAACGAATTTAAAATGGTGGAAGGGAACCAAGGTTCTTTTCGATAGGATTTATTTAATATTAAATTATTTGATATTAAAATTCTAAGAACCGACATTCGTCATTTTATGAAACCTGTAAGTTTCTCTGGTTTACAGATAAAAGGTTCCTCGAGTATAATGTTTGGATCATGGTAGCTTTGATAAACAACCGTCGAGTTTCAAAGCGCGACCTTGTGCTTCATCACGAAGCCCGATGTCTGTGGACTATAAACGCTTATATATAGAATTCCAGCGTGAACAGATCAAACTCAGTGAAAGACGTCCAAAATAGCAACGTTGTGTCGTCGGAAATAAAGCGAACCACACGAGAAACTCAGAGAAACTTTCAGGTTTTATGAAATGACGAAGGTCAGATCGTCGTCGGTTCTTGCTCTATTTGTTCTCGTCTATTTTTGAAATGGATCAGTTACATCAAGGAAGTACTACAATTTAATAATATATTATTGAGAGGTCTATTTACTTAACTAATTAGTAAAGTAGTTAAAACGTCAAACACCTTTATCTCATCTCAACCTCATCATATCTAAATAAGAGGCTCTCGACGCCCTAACTTGAATGTGTTCATATTATTTAATATTTTAATATACTAATTGTTTGTTTTTCTGTTCTTACAATGTATATCAATGTAACGCATGTCTACGTCCTTGCAGAGAAAAGGTATACCTAAAGAAATGAATAAAAATGGTCGTAAATAATAAAAAAAAAACAATATCTTGCCTCCAGGATTGTGATAAACGATGTATTTTGATTAATTAATTTGAGGACAAATTGGCTTCTAGAAACGATACCTACTTCAGGAAGTATTTGTACTCAAGACCACTGCAGTTATTCGTAATATATGTATGTCTAATATCATTATCACCAAAATCCTCTTATCGTCTGAAGCGTCTCAGATAAAAAGACAATTTAAATAAGTAACTCATTGGATTTTCTTATTGCCATCGGAAATTGGGTCTGGGTTATAAACATCTCCTGTCTCTAACTCTTTCTCCGCTCCATTCCTTCCCAGTTCCTCTTTTTCTTATCTACTCCCGTCCTTATTCCTTCACAATTTCAGGTAATGATCGGTGGCCACGGTCAATTACCATCAGGTTGAGGCACTTGCTCGTTTGCAATTTTGACGTTAAAAAAGGCAACAGCGCAAAAACTACTATATTAAAGATCTAAGTAACACATTTAAGATAAATAAAATTCTTTCACTTTACTTAAACTCAGACAAATCCAATAAACATATTATAATATACAACACATGTTAAAAATAAATTAAATTAAATATCCGTTAAGTTTTACTTACAAAAGTGTTAAGAATTTACAAAATTGTTTTATAACTCTATCCGCACATTTTTCAATTACACAAAACTACAATAATTTAAACCATTAAAACACTTGCATCCACTAATAGAAAATGTTTATATGGCCCGTACCTACCTACCGGTATTCATTTACACGGCGTTATCTTCCCGCCCAGATGCTCCGGATACACTTACACATTTATAACTACCTCTTACATGTTGCTGTTGTAACTGGATAAGGTCTAATTTAGCTTAACCGACTGCAAAAATCGTTTATCAATGATATCCAATGTAAGAAGATCTTAGTTTATAATAGAAACATCCCCGCGCTTTCGTAACTTAGCTAACATTGCAGGGGGTGTGGTAGACCTCGATGGGTGGTCGCTCTAGTAGGTAGAGGCGAAGTGTGAAGAAGCTAAGAGGTGTATCGTCCCCTCCGTTGGAGGGCGGGGCCGGGCGGCGACGATACGGTGTCCATGCGCACCGTTACAAGCCTGCCACGCTTCGGGATGAGCTTACGCGTTCGGCTCGCGCGATTTCCGACGCCCCGCGGACGTTAGCCGCCGCACGGTTATTTTTTTAAATTCTTGTGTTAGTTGCCAGTGATTATTTTATAAAGTGATTTTTTTTTGCCATAAAAACTTTTTAGTGTGTTTTCGGTTAAGAATGAACGCTATGCTCCTATAATACTGTTGTCAGAGTATACTTTGAAGATATTGTACAACGGTAAGTTGTCGCATATTTAAAACATAATTTTGTAATTGTACATTCTATCAATATTAGAATATTTTTCCTTATTCTTATTTTAATACGATATTAGAATTATATAATAGTTTATATTATTTTTTGTTTATGTAATAAATTAGTTTGAAAAGAAATGATTCTGATAAAGTTTACTTTAAATACGTTTTGTGTCAAAAATAAAATATTATACATAATTTAATATTTATACAGCCATTATTTTTTTTATTTAAATAAAGAAAAGGGTTTGTCGCTTTGCGATTACATCGCCCCATGAGTCCGAAAACTCCTTAAAAATATTTGTTTAAGGATATATCGGCCAACTTAAACACTATCCTGGCCATGTGCGAAGCCGGAGCGGCCAGATGTACTATAGTGTTTATTTGCCCGAGGTCACAGAAATTAGCGATAATACATGTGAGGATCTTAATAATAAAGAGGTAACTAACAACTTGCATGCTGAAGGTCAGTTTTAATTTTACTTAACTCCTATAAATATTTTAAGCGCATGCGGGCTGATGTCGGCGCGAGTATGCACATACAACTTGATTTTTGCGTGACTTTCTTCGTTCAGTAAAATTCATAATGAACCGAAATTTGTTTTAATATTTTAAAACATGTCAAAATTTACAATTAAGCATATATCAATCCTTCATGTTTTATATTAATACAAGATTCTTAAAATATCACACAGTTAAAGGCTGCGAAAATTGTAAGATAACTTTAGACTTGTCGTCGTGTGATAAGTTTCCTTCGTCTGCCTGACTTAATATAATTTTAAAAAAGTAAAAATTACAATTTTAGGACATTTTATGTCGTCACATTGAGTATTATTATTTTTTTATATTTAAAATGTTTTTTTTTTGTATTGATTGTATATATAATTTATTTATTTATAATATAGGAAGATTTAAGCTTAAGCGTGTTTTACAATAACAACGTTTTTTAAATAACATAAATTGGATACACCAGGTCAGAATGAAAGAGACAAAATTTGGTCTTAAAGACGTCTCGGATGTATGCATGCAGGAATAAAAGACATCAACGCGTCAACATGTTTTAATTTATATTATCGTAGTAATAATTTAATGTCTGAACTTACTTATTTTTGAACTTAAAAATCTTAATCTAAGTCCCGACGGCTTACTTGTTGGTTATGAACCTTACATAATAAATACAATCAAAATACCTTCCTTAAGTTTGGATTATTAAAATAATAATTAAGAAACCAATTTCAAAGCGGAACCCCAATAGTTACAATAATAAATGTAATAATTTAAATCATCTAGTTACTCCTGCATCATAGAGCATAGAGCCCGAGCAGATGGACAAATAGGCAAGAAAATAATCTACGTTCTTCTGTTGCAGTAAAAATAGTTACATTTAATTAAATTGTGCATAATGATGTTTAGATTACATTTAAAAAATGAGATGGGTGAATAGTATGTATGGATTAATGTATTAAATTATAATCCTTTTAAAAAATATTATTCATTCGCTCTTCAGATCGTGGGTGGCTCCTAATTATTCTAAACAACTATACTTATCATGGTAAAGGTGTTATGTTTTAAAATGCGGGTAAAATTTCCCCTATGCAATTAGGAAAAATAATTTTTTAAGCCCTACTATATGTGGATTTAGATTCTTAAAACCAGTTTACATTACTTGTTATGGAGAAAAAATGGATAAGGACATGTACAGGTACTCCTTTCTACTATAAAAAGAGGTTTATCAAAGATTAGAAATGATACGTCTTATTGTCAATGAATTGTTCAGTTCACAACTTTCTGGCAGTAGCTGCCGATGCCTAGTCCTTCGTTAGTTTTAATCGATCGGTGACATATATAAAGTTAATGTAATATCGTAATTGTTGGTTGACAACAAAGAAGCCTTACGTAGATACTCTCACAGTTAGAAAACTTATTTCTTAGTAATTAGACTTCATTCCGCTAATTACATATTACATGTAACATAGCGTGAGAAACATAAATGCGTTTTTAAGCTGAGCTACTATATTTAACTTCATCTCGAATTAAGTAAAGCGTAAGTTGAGATTAAGTTGTAGTGGAAAAAGTGATTTATTAGCTTAATATTGGATGAAATATGTATACGTATAGATACTAAAATTATGGTTTCACGCCCGTAACCTAGAGTGGTATGCAGAGATTACGGATTTCTAGGCACATGTCTTTCTCGCTTCTTCTACATCCATACAACTACGCATTCATGTTCATGCGGCGTCGCTTACGGGTACTTCTTATGTCACCTTTATATGGGGTCACTAATCTTTTTGTTTATGGCAGAAGGTGACAAACGTGCAAGAAGATCCCCTGATGATAAGTGACCACTACCTATAGGCATCCACAACACGTAAATGAGTCGCAGATACGTTGCCTGCCTTCAATGGATAGAGAAGATAGACAGGTACTATAATATATTCCTTTTTTATCATTCCCCGTCCGATCCTCTTTACCTTCCCATCCTATTCTTATAAGGCAAGGCAGGGCTTTCCCTCACTCTTTTAATATGTACAATCCACAGAAGCATCCCTTTTTCATTTCTAGTCACAACATCCAATGTTGTCTTGTGTAATAAATACTCTGCATACTAGAAGATAACTAATATTCTTTCAAGTTGCCAACAAATCTAAGTACGATATGTAAAACAAAAACGTTCCCGCGATTTAATGTCCATAGTTGTGCCCCAGTATAGTGCTGTATTTCAGATCCTTATACAGATCAAAAGTGAGACACCCAGCCTGTTGTTAGTGGCGTGGCAAGGACTGTGTCTCACGATGTTAACAAATAACTGAGGAGGCAATGATGGGACCGTATGCTAGCATATTTGCGCATTGCTACGGAATGCTACAATAGAACGGTTGTTAAATAATTATATATTTTCTCACCACGCTACCTTTTGCTTAAGCGATTAAACACTGTAATATACATATATATAAAAAAACACATACAAGCAATCCATTACAGGTGTAATGCTTTTAATCTATATATAAAAATGATCTCTTAAATTAACGAAAAAACAGCGACTGTAAATATCTATTGTTTTGTAGATTCCTTGAAGAAGTAAACTATGTATCTAAAATTCGAAAACATCCTGTTTTAATACGAATATTAGCAATCTATGTTGAAAAGATGAATTAAGAGAGAATAACGAAACAAATGTATGTTGCAAAAGTGAGTGGCAGTATTTGTAGGGGACGCCCTAGGAGAACTTATAGCGATCAGATTAATGGCTTACTAAAAAAAGCGATATAAGGAGTACCCCTAACACACGAGCGTGTGAGAGGTATACCAGGATCGAGCCAAATGGAAATCTCTCTGCCTTCCCCTCTGAGATGCAGTCGTATTTATATTAGCAATTGTGTCATATTTAATATTAATTAAGCTTAAACATGTCCTGGGAAATGGTTCTAGATAATTGTCTAATGGCATATTGGAACTCAGGACTTTGTTTTCTGGTCCGTATCGTTCAATAAAGTTATTTATTAGCGCTTCGAAGATAAAGTTAGGTTTTATGGAACACGTTTAGTAGCTTAAATTATTACATGTTAATTGTTTAATTAACTAACTTTAATTAACTGTTTTGCGTTGTTTAAATTAAATAAACAAAACGTCCCTAATTACTGTGTATGTCCGCTAACATCAAAAGCTCATTAGAAATTCACATTCTGGCGGCCTCGTATTTAAATATATGTAATTCATATCAAAATAATTAGAAAAGTATTTGACAAGAGTTATGTAATTTATTCCAGCGCAACTTTTGTTATATTTCTTGACACTACACTTATAATGTTAACTGTCAAACATTACCAGGTGTAGACCTCATGATGTTCAAATGAAATGATACATGCTCATAAAAAAATATTATAAATCTACATTAACGCAATATAAATTAAAATTCATATTTTGTTAGCAATCCATTATATATTTATCATTTTTAATTACATTTATATGTTGACGATGATTACGTAACATATCAACATAGTAGGCAAGTATGGTATCCGAGAAAATTGTTTATATCTTTATAATATATAAAATAAAAAACTGACTGACTGATATATCAACGCACAGCCCTAACCACTGTGCCTAGAGACATGAAATTTTGCTCAGAGATTTCTGTTATTATGTAGGCGAGCACTATTTCTATTATTATTAATAAATTGATACATTGTAATATTAAACGAGTATACGAATATGTATTAATGTACGATGTATTCTGTGTTTTTCCCACGAGTTAGGTGCCCGAGAGCTAACTTACGGATATGGCATGGATATATAAAGATAATCCCTCCTCCTGTCTATGCTCATTAAAGGTTGTTTGCTATGGGTAGCGGTCAGTGAACCGATTGCTTTTGTGAAACGTCACAAGTATGAAAAATAGTAATGATTGAGGACTTATCTCAAACTAGTTCGACCATCGTGACCCGTGTTGCATAAAATTTTAAAAGCGTTGCATAACAAATATTTTAACCAGTTGTTATATTATTTTTTTGATTGAATTCTTGTAATATCGATTACAAAAATCGATATATAAAATCGATTGATAATTGTTTTAATGTGATATGCTTTTCGTGTAATTAACGGATAAATTCGTATGGTCCGTGTTCAGATCCATTTTAATGGCTCGATCGATGATTTGAAATTATTTATGTATTTTTATAACGATCGGTAATTAAAAGACTGGTATGATCGGTAGAAAAATATATATTTTGTTTGTGAAATATATCAAGATATCGTTATTGCATTTAATACATCTTATATAAACTAATGGTTATACAGTCAACTTAACAGCTTGTGATGACACCTTGTATCGAATTTTTTATTTCATCATTATTTATCTCTGTTTAATGTGACCATTTATTTTTTCACTTGAGACAGGACATTGGTTTATGTACGCCGATTAACAGATAGTGAAAAAAATACATGTAAATGTATGAAGAGAGAATAACAAAACAAATGTATGTTGCAAAAGTGAGTGGCAGTGTTGGTAGGGGACGCCCTAGGAGAACTTATATCGATCAGATTAATGACTTACTAAAAAAGGGCGATATAAGGAGCACCCATAACCGACGATCATGCATGCGTAGATGTATGAATGTGGAAGAAGCGAGAGAGGTGTGCCAGGATCGCGCCAAATGGAAATCCATGATCTTTGCCTACCCCTCTGGGTTACGTGCGTGAGCGCATATTTATTTATTATAAATGTTTTAATTTGACGGACCGGTTAGCTTGGATAGTAAAACCGATAATTGTGTGCATTAAAATGTCTAGGTGTAATTATCTATTGAAGTCTGTACTTACAACAGAAATATATGTAGTATATCAGTTATTTCCATAGTACAAGCTTTGCTTAATTTTGGGATCAAATGGCCGTGAATAATGTCCCAAGATAAAAAAAGTCCTTCATGTTATAAAAAGTAAATTTCGTATAGTAAAATAACATATGAATTTAAAAAATATACATTTTACTTATTAATATATTAATTATTTAATAAAAAATGTTTCTCATATATTTTTGTCATTACATTTACATTTGTTTTAATAATGGCAATGACTGTAAATATCGGCATGATAATATTTGTGACAGCTGTTACCTATACTACACTATAGGAAAAAATAGAGGAGTTAAGAATGCTAGCCATTATGTAGGGAAGAAAGAGAAAGTGGATAAGGATAATGCCCTGGGGTCACTTTCATAAAAGCGAGATTTGAACGTTATTTTTTTCATAGGAGAATTAAATATTTTTGTTGCTAATAGTTGTATCTTCAATAGCGCACCTTTACCCAACGCCAATATATTTACAGCTATAATATTTACTTACAAGCCTCAATTATAACTGCACTTATTATATCTGGATCTGGACGGAATGCGTGATAAATACGCCTTTACACCAAAAAGTGAACTCTGAGGATAATTCTTAATTGTTAGCGGCTCTTCAAACGTTGTGTATATGGTATATTACATAATAATTTTTACTAGAAATACATATTTGTAGTGGCAAGTTATAAAAAAAGTAAAACCGTATGATTATCATCATTCATTAACTATAAAATTACATTTATAAGGATGTAATGACATCGATCTTCGAATTCGGTCAAGTCGTTTAGGCTACATATTTGATCGGACATGCTAAATTCATACATGCGCAAAAAACATTACCCTACTTCTGGGACAGTCGGGTAAAAAGACTGAAGTAACGATTAAATGCTGTATCATATTTTTAGGCCACATCGTCAGCTAACATCAGGTGGGCTTGTATACCTCTAGTTTATTCAAAATAAAAAATCTAAGGATTTTTTTTCGGCACAGTCAAACAAATGTTGCGCAATGTGACATACAAGGATAGTGTTACTCGCAAATTATTATGGCCAATTACACGGCGGGTTCAGAAAAATAAGTCGATCAAATTGCCGTCTCCGAGAAACATCGATTTCACTTTTGGGGAAATAATTAAACAGTGACCGGTGAGATAATGGCGGGCATTGGTGTGAAGTCGATGTACATATTATTGGCGATCGCGTGCTCTCGGACTCGCAGGTACTGTATAATGAGCAACTGATGAGTGCTGCACACTTTTACACCCAATTTTCGCACCTTCACACTGCAACGGTGTGTAATTCGGATCGGTTAGTGGCCCTTTATCACCACCATAAGTGACGCGATTACCATTCACCATCCCTCCTTCGCTTATTAACTTAGTCAAAGTGTGAAAGAGATGAAAAATTACACCAAAATTGTCGTGAAAAAACGCGCCAAATATATATGCTGCTGCCCTTTAATTTGCTTTATTATTTTGTGTCGTAAGTGAATGTGTTAAGTCCTATTATACATTTTACTGTGTGTATTTATATCGTGGCGATGCTTGAGGCATCAGCTGGCCACCGGTTCCATGTCAACTCGCTAATTTGACTGAAGAGGTGCTAAAAGTGGCTACTTAAAGTCCTGTCCGATTAGTTGTGGGGTGACGGAAAATACCAAGAATTAATTATTGGTACGAGGAGTGAGGTGTGGAACAGCAGATGTTAAAAAAACATCGCAGAATGTTGCGTAATCAATGTATTTATATTTTCCGGTCCTTTAAGAACATGTATCTCTTTTGGATTTAATAATTTCTTCTCGATCAATGTCCCCTTTGAAAATAAACAACCTTATTTGAAATTACTTCCGAAAAGGTTGGCACAGCTACAGATAAAGAATACATTTCTAGACCGAATCAACGGATCACTTAATATCCTAAGGTGTATTTATTTTAAATAAAATAAGTAAATTTGCACACTCGCCTGTAACCCAGACGGGGAGGCAGAGCTCACGGATTTCCATTTGGATCCTTCCATCTTCTACATCCATAAAGTTACGCATACGTCCTCGTCATTTACGGGTACGACGACGGTAAGACGCCCTCTGCCAACACAGACAATTTTGCAACATAAATTTGTTTCGTTACTGTCTCTTCATTCATCCTTTCAGCGTGTCCAAGCCACCGAAGCTTACCTTTCTCAATCCTAGTATCAACATCCACTTTTAAACCAAACTTTCCCTTTTAACGCTTATCATTTAAAGTCACGCCTGTCATACTTCTTAAGGATCGTATCTCAACGACGTGAAATTTTTATCAACGGTCAATGCTCATATCAATACATAACATTTTTTGGCGGCGGCCATCTTGGATTTACAATGATACAGAATACATTATATTGTATTGTTATTAGAACAAAAGTGTGTACCAAATTTCAGACCAATCTGTCAACAGGAACGGGGTAAAATATCAATCACTAAATTTGACCCAAACAAACAAAAAACCAAAAAGAGCCAGATAAATAACCGTTTAAAACTAAATGTTCATTAGAAATAATTATTATATTACCTACATACAATACATGCAAAGACTTTAAAGTACGAATGAATGTACATGTTTACATCTGTACCGTGAATTGTAGGGGCTGCCTACACTGTAACCTGTGGGTTTCCACTGGCGTGAAATCGTGTTGCAGTACAAGGAAAAGATAGAGAGAATCTTTTCCTCTGAAAAAACTGTGTAAACCCACTGCAAGACGTATACTACGTGTGAAGTTACGTATGCATTAAACGTCGCAGTAAAAGCTTATATCGCGTTACCTGATGAGAATAACGTAATGATGATCATCATTATTCATGAACTTCATACTGAATGCTCCGCACGGAATGAGCATGAAAGTTCTCTTAAAAAACTGCTCGCCGAAAAGGAAATGTAATCGCTAATCGTTCGCTCATAAGCCTGCCGCTTGAATTTTTCATGATACCCCTCCGATGCAGGTCGATGACGGCGCCAACTTCCGTTTAATTTTTGATTTGATTTTTTAGAGTACGCATATTTGATTTTCAAGACTTCATGTATTGATACTACCAATGTCATGGCACTGTCAACTCCTTGCATGGGGATCGATCACAGCTTTGGTAATAGTCAGTTAGGTATCGGCATCTTAATGAACAACTAAGATAGAGAACGCTTTAGATATACATCTATGTTCCCGCCAGCTTTCATAGTCCACTGTATTTTTTTATATAGGATAAGTCTCGCGTTACTAAGTAAGAAGTGCCCTTCTTACATGGACACAAAATACTAAACCTATTCGACGCCTAATTCAATTAGTCTAATTCGAATAGACATCTGAGATTTTCAAGCCGATAAAGTCAGTTTAGCTAGGGAACAACTTTAATACAAGTTGTAACTGTACATGCTTGGGAGAACAAGACTTCGACTGAGCACATCTTGGTCTAGGCATTAAGCATTAGTTATGTAATTTTTTTTCCCTAAACGCTATGGATAATTTAAGCGATATTATAAGCTCGACGTGACCAAGTGATGCAAAAAATAAGAGACGTCAATTACCAATTTGACGTAATCGTTTCTTACTTCTACAGCTCCCTTCATTGTTACCAATACTAATGTATTTACAGCATCATCCAAGAGAAATCTTTGACGGTTAAACGATTTTAAGCAATAATACTTCAAGATAGGGTTCAAAATTGAACTGATATGAAAAAACCCCGTAGGCGTTCATGAATTGATGTGGTATGGGAACGATTCTCGTTGGGGAAATTGGTAATGAGGCGCTTCGGAGGGACAGAAGTCACGTGATCACTGGAGCCGTCCATAAAATTACATGGTCGTAAATTAGGGATGCATCTTCGGACAGTGTTTGGCATTTTGATTTCGTTTACGATGCAATCCTATGCATGCGTATTCGTGCGTGTTTCAAAATATCCATTCACTATTTTATTAAGTTGGCGTAGAAAATTGCAAAGATCTTCCGAGATAATGTAATTTGGAATTTTATTTTTGCATTGGGGTGAGCTGATCTCAGCACTCAGTCATAGCGATTCTTTATATGTAATTATTGTTAACAAATAAATAAGCAAGTCGACAGAAATATAAATATCTATTGCTTTTTACAGATCATAACATTTTTATTTAAAAAAAATCTCAGTTCTTCCGTCCCCGTTCCCGTGTGCCATGACGCGACACCTAATCTAATTCCAAAACTAAGAAATCGTTGGCTTGCTTTAGAAAAACTCGTCAAAGTATAAACATGTAAATTTTGTTAGGCTCATTAAAATTTTTCGAGCTTGCACGCGCTATCAGGGCAATGCATGCGACACGGAAATGCAAATTCTACACTGTACTGCCATTTTTCCCGACGTCGGACTAACTAATGAATTACTTTTAGCCGGAATACCTCAACCGTGCTTAATAATGAAACCATGTTAATAAATATCCCTGACGATTACATTAATTTTTGGATTTAATCTTGAATAATTTATTGGTGGCTACAGTCAGGCTTTGCTTATTCTGTGTTTCGTCTGACCATTGAGGTGTAAGTCCTCTTCCCCTTCCCGTACTTTCCTAATAATGGAGGTATAAGTAGGATGGGAAGGGGAAGAGGATTGGACAGTGGGGTAGGAAAATGAAATATCCTTTACATAATTACCTATCATCTCCTCTGTCCATCAAAGATAGGCAATCATGGCAAATCATTAGCTTATTGCGAACGCCTATGAGTAGAGTTACTCAACATCAAGTGAACTGTTTGCTCGTTGGCCAACTACTCCCATATAAAAAAAAACAAAGAAAAATTATGTGTTCTGCAGCAGCATTAGGGTAACCAATAATTCTTTAAGAATTGGTACGCTTGAGAAGCAGTGGATCTGACACATTATTGCCACTCAGTTATGTTTACGGCGCTAGCACATATATTACATACATATTTCGTAACCTAAGCTCCTGTGATTTTTGACAAAAATTAATTAAAATACATTGTACCATATCTTAGAGTTGAACCTAAGATTAACTTTACCAGCTAAACCAAGATAACATTTCTCTCTATAGTTGAACATAAATTAGGAATAAAATTGCTACTTTCCATACGACTAGAAATTTCAACCCAGACTCAGGATTCAACAATATCAAGGCCGCCGATACAACCACATACGTTTGGAGTTAACAAGTCACAAAATACGTAGGGCTGTATAGGGTGGTCTCTCGCTGTGTGGCATATAAATGCAAATGCGCGTCCGTCGGTGTCGCTATCTCTATCTGCCGCGCGGCGAACACTCGGCCCACCTCAGTCTTCGTATCACACCGTCGCGTAACGAGATTACTCACCGGTAGGTGTTGTATAATCCAAATTCGGTGCAATTAACTTATCTGATTTGTCAAGTTTAATCAACGGCGATTAAGCTTTTTTAATTTAGTTTATTCTACATACTCATTTGTGATTTGTATCAACTGAAAATAAGGTCTTATTGAAATTCGTCTTTGGTTGTTTTTGGCTGTCTGTCGGTTAAATCACTAAGCCAGATTTAAAAGCATATCAGCACTTTCATCTTCATTATATTGTGAGAATATTGTTATTTGTAATGCGTACGATTATCAATATTATCGTAGTGAACTGGAGAAACTATGGTTTTCTCCCTCTATATATACATGAATCGAGTTGTGTCTGAAACTATGTATAAAGGGCTCATTTTGTAATCATTCTAACAAGAATACAGCTATTCCATACATGTAGAATGCTACGCGTCGGTGTCATACGCGGCTGTGCTGCGGCACCTTCTCGCCGCGAACCAGTACGCGGGTAATGAAGATATATTTACCCGTTAATGCGTTCGAATGGCGCTCTTGTTACGGCGCGCAGACACAACCCAATGCTTATTAATTAATCCTGAGATACGCGCACTGATAGCAGTGTTAACAGACCTTATTGCCATTTATAATGCTAACAATGACTCGCGGGTTTACGCGCACAGTTTAACTCCTTACTATTTTTGAAAAGACCACGTTCGTTCTATATACTCGTATTATAAACACAACTTGATTATTTCAGAAAATGAGCAAACTTTACATATAAACGTAAGCGAATAATTGTTTTCTTATTAAGGAAATAAATATTTCTAAGCCTAACATAGAAACGTAGCGATTGGAAATGAAGACCTTCTTCATTCACCTTTAAATATATCCGAACCACCGAAACATACCAATAATCCAACTTAATATTTTTGTTACGTTTTAACTCCTTACCGATTCAACCGATTATCACGAAATTTTACACACACATTGTCAGGGGTACAGAAAATAGTATATGGTACTTATCTTTCATCCCGAAAGTAAATCTGTTTCCGAGGAACATAAAACCTTTATTTACAATATCGGTTGCCATAGTAATGTTTCATGTTTGGACAATAACAACTTTTTGACAACTATAACTCAAAGTTATACGCGGAATCAGAAAATGAGAAACCAAGTGCGAAGCCACGTGCAATAGCCAGCTTATAAATATTTATTATTTGCCGTGTAACAAAAAAAATGTAATACGATGAAGTGAATTTTACTGTCGATTGAGTTTATAAGTATTCTTTAAAGTTCGGGTTCGATCGAATGGGCGGCTCCGTTGTCTTTCCAACCCTAAAGATCCGCCTTCTGTTGACTCAATGAAAATATCTTTATATCTTTATCTAAGCAATCTGTTTTTATACAAAACTGCCACAAATAAACTAAATAATTTAATGGATTAAATATAAAATATCATTACTGCAGATTATAAAATGTTGTTAATGATTTGCAAAGAGTTTTTTTATTGTAAGAATTGTAGTTTTTTTATGGTCAGTATTGTAACCGGTATATCTAATCTAATCCCATCGGATTTTGAAGATGGCAAATCTCTTTTTATTGTGAAGTGATACAAGCTGATACGTCACTGCGTATCCTTGGCCGGAGTCAACGCCTACGCCTTCTTGCTCAAAGGATGGTCCGTATGCTATAACACGTGACATTTTATTAATTTGTTTTTGCGAGACATTGCGTTCCTTCGAAACCTGCACCCACGTAAAGTTTTTTTTAAACAAAAGTTTAGTTTTTTTTAAACAAAAATTGATGCCTTTTTCTGCCGACATGGCACTAATATAATAGCGTAATGTTTTTTTTAATTAATAAACTAATGCATAATCTTATAGCTACTTGATGTTAACTGGCGTTGAAATCAAAAGTAGGTACCCATGTGTTAGCCTACTAACTGTGCTGTTGAAGTTACCCTCGTCATCACTGATCCAGGTAATTTGTTCCAATGCTTCGTTATACGCACAATAAATGCAATCCATGTTTCTTACATTTTTTTTATAAGAGAAGGGGCAAACGACCGGCGCGAACACCCAGGTGATCAACGACGCCCATGGACACCCACCAGAGGAACTGCAGATGCGTTGCCGGCCTTTAAGAAAAAGATAGGCTCGCTTCTTGAAGGACCCTAAGTCGTACTGGTTTGGAAATACCGCCGAGGACAGACGATAATATCTTAATTTATCTATACTAATATTGTAAAGAGAAATTATTTTATTGTTTGTTTGTTTAGAGTAAACTGAAAAAGTACTAAACCAATTTTAATAATTCTCTGATCAATTTCCTCTTCTTCTGTAAATGACTAAACTGTTTTTTTGTTTATCTTACTACCCGAGTGAAGCTCTGGGGCAGTGCTTATCATTTATTCATATATATTAACTTGTTTTTTTGTTCTTGACTATTGATGACATATTTGGCCATTGACAGGTGGAGGCTTTCTATGTAAAGAAGAGAAATTAAGTGTGCATTTAAGTATGTTAAAAGTATAATAAAGTTAAAATAAGTAAATAATAAAAGGGAAAAATTAAAACGAATGTCTCAAGGCGTCTAGTATAAAATTCAGCAGAAAATAAAGTTAGCCAGGCAATCGCGATAAGCCGGTCGCCCACGGCGCTAGCGCGAAAAGACAAGTGGCTTAATTGAGAGTTGACCCGTGGGGGGTCCAAAGGCGTCGCTTATGCTAATCAATTCACCACTAGTTAGTTCTTTTTGAACCAACAATCGCTACAGGAATCGAACTGTGCACTTTTTATGCGGGTTCCGCGCTGGAAAATGCGGCATGTACGCAGGAATTCACCCGTTTCCAGTTGTCGGAATTGTTATAAAGTTGTGTTTTAGTGTTTTCTTGTTGCACTTGCGACTTGCGACGACGACATGGCCGAAATGACAATACGTGATTTGGAAATTGTAATTAATCGGAATTTAAGAAATATTTTCGAGTTGAGTTCAAAGTCACTGGATGGTTGAATATACAGAGGTATTATATTATTTTACAAATATAGTAACACTCCAGAATAACGACAAAATTATGTTAAGACATATGGAGAGACGTCGTATTTTTGAGCAGGCAAGTGTGGATTATGTCGGACTCGCACCGACTGCAACCTCACAAAGTTCCTCCCGCGAATATCTTCGGGGCTATATATAACCCTCTCGCACGCACCCCCGCCTAATAGATAAACGCTGTCCCTGTTTTATATATTATAAACATATATTATTAAGTATTTAAGTTTTATTAAGTAGTTAAGTATGTAAAGGAGTCAGCTTTGTAAATTGTTCTTTGAGATGCAGCAGATGAGATTCTAATTAAGAATAACCTAATTTACAGGGTATTTAAGTGTAATTAAAATACATGATTTAAGTTTGTGTATGCAAATATTAAGATGGTAATATCTTTTGTTTTATACAACATTTTTAAATTTAATTAAATATAGAACAATACACAGAACCCTAACAGTTAATTGCATACTTTATTCGGATATCTCATATAAGCAAAAGCGTATAATTTAACTCTGTCGCCATTCTGGTTAAGATATCTCAGTGTGGTCACAAGCAAATAAATATTTCCGAAAAACAAATAACATATGCATACAAAATAATTCAATATGCGATTTGGGAACTGTTTCACAATAAGTAAACTCCTGAATAAGCTACTTGCAACTCATCCGATGAATAAAGTCATCGTTGACGTTTCACAATCTCCATGTAAGTAAGTTAATTGGTAAATAAAGTGCCATGTAAATTATAGATAGATAGAAGATAAGGTAGTTATTTGGAGGTTAAAGTTACTTGACAATTTCTTTATTTAACATCTACCTTACGATTACTTTCCAATAAAAATAATCTATTGAGAAGGATTACATTTTCCGTAAATCTAAGCATCGAAATACAACGTTGCCAACCCTAACTAACAATTTACAAACTGACACATAAACTTCGTTTGTGAAACGCAAAATGTTTTAACGGGAACTTTTATGTCTCAGTTCATTTATTTGTCAATTAGTTGCACTTTCCCTTATTATTCTATGTATCTTATAAATCTCGTGCCACGATGCTTGACCGGGATAAACACAGAATCTACTAAACCTAATATTATAAAAATTATTAAGACGCTACACTAAATACAGGAATAGCAGTAAAATTGCTAAATATTCTGTCGGTACTAGGCAAGCATAAAACTACAGGAGGTAAGCTTTACCGTCTTAATAATGCTTTTGTTTAGATCCAGAATTTACGAACAGCGCTTAAGCACGTCTCGGTCGCGTGCGTGGCGAGCTTGATAAATTTCACGCATGCCGCCAACTAACTTGAAATATTTGCGCTCGTATTGCACGATACTATAATCTTCGCTAAGTGATTGTATAAATCACTATTTAATACAGCAAAAATATATTATCACTAAAGCAATATTTAATAATGCTTTTGAAACTACATATGTTATTTACACATTCTATACAGTCAAGGAAAGCAGAAAACAACAGTTAAAAACCTGCATGCTTAAGAACAAGAACTATTTATCGTGGGTTTACACTGCCGAAAACACAAATCATATTGTGATCTCGGTTTTTTCAGAGAGAAAAATAGAGATAGCTTATATTGCGACACGTTTATACGCCAGTGGAAACCCACGGTTAGAAATCCTTCGACCAGCAGTTCGGAAACACTAACCAACGGAGATTGAACAAGGCCTTTCATAAACACACTAGTTGTTGCCCGCGGCTTCGCACTCTTTCGTTTGTTTCCAATGGCAAACGATATTAATTTACATTTTTCTATCCCTCGGTAAATTTTTCGGGATAAGAGGATTTTTCTGTAACCCTGACAATTCTTGTACATGTCATGATGATTGATTGAGTCCTTGTGGCGTGAAGGCGTAACAAAACATCTTAGATTCGCATTTATACTATTAGTTAAGATAGTCACATTTCTACATACTTTTAAGAAAATCTCGACTTGACCTTCACAGTCGAATTCTCTCAATCTATTAAAGTATTACGTATGAAAGGTTTGTCTTAATTCAAAAATTCCTTGTAGGCAAATATGCTGTTTCGAAGAATTCGTATATAAGTTTATTTTTCTTGTAGACGTTATGTTTCTTTAAGAAATCGACCAGAGATCTTGTTGGTTACGGATATTGAAAGGACACTTAACTACAGAGCTATTGTGACTAAAAATACAAATATATACGGTAAGTAAAAAATAAACCTAAGCAACGGAACAACAGCATTAACCCTAACCCGTTAAATTTAACTGGATCGTTCACGCCACGACCCTGACATGGCGTCATGGACCTTGACTGGTTTGTGAACGTTACACTAATAATAATCGTTAAATTGTACGCCCCGAGCGCGAGCGCCTCTACAAAGCTCTCATAAAATGTTTAAAAACGAGATACGCACAAATTATTACAATCACGCATTGCTACCACGCGAAACTTATTCCAAAAGCTACTTTTAAAATTGAAAACTTAAAACTCGCCCCCGTATAGATTTTATCAACACATCCTTGGCTTTATTTAGTACGTGTTTGAATTTTGAATCATATATTTTTTAAGTGATATTTTGTATTACTTTGTTTTAGAGGTGGCGATATACAAATTTAAATACTTTTTTTGGTTTTTTGTGTGTTTTCAATGTGGCAATGTATCTAGTTACATATATCTAGTTAGCGACGATAGCTATGAAGGAATGGTAAGAAGAGAACATCCATCAGAGAACATTTTAATGATTCTTTGTTCCGAAACTCAAAAATAACGAGACCGAATTTAAACTAAGCTTAAAATTTACCTTATTATTAAAAAAATACTGGCGTTAGTTAGTTAGGGTAAAAGGAAAAAAGTTCCTTTATTTTCCAGTCCAATTACTACGATGTAAAAGCTCACGCTTACCGTATCGAAAATATTGCGGGTCCGTATTAGCATAACATTAGATGACAAAACGCTGTGTAAGGCGGCGCGCGGAGGCTTGTGTCACGCCAACTAGTCCCGACTGAACAACAAAGAATTAGCTATTAAAAAGTATAAAGGATTTAGTGTTTTAATGTAGGTTTTTCATTCGTTTTAGTTTTCCGTTATTTATTATTTGTAACTTGTTGTTATGTATGAATATTATTTTTATGATTTGAGTCTTGGTGCGTTAAATATTACAAAATAATACATTTAATTACTTATATCTGCCTCTAAATCGTACAAGAGTACGTTACTTAAAGATTTATCAAAGAATCTTATAACATATTAAGTATTGGTAAGCATTTTAGTCAAGGATCAATTTTAATAAATACTAAAGCAACAAATAGTTATTATTTAAACGCAGTAAAACTAGAAAAACTGGCGCGTATATGAATAGGTTTGCTTGCATTCTTTCAATCGCGCCAACTGTTAAAGTTTTCAACGCGCCAAGTTTTCTTAAAAGCTCTAATTTTTCTCTTGTAAGAATTTTCTCCTGACAATAAAACACATAAAAAAAAGAAATAGCGAAATCGGTTCAGCCATTCATTTTATATACATATATGTACATATATAGATGCAAACTATATTTAACCTTTGTTTACATAACTTAGTCTTTCCAGAAATCTGGAAATCAGCACGCATTACACCAATATATGAAAACGGCAACAAATCTGATGTAGAAAATCACCACAGTATTTCTATTCTACCTTCTATATCACAAATCTTCCATAACCGTGTATACGCTGCATAAAAGCATAATAAAGCAACTGCATGATTTTGTTAACGCATAAACAAACGTTGTTGTCAATGGATTTGAATTCTCTCCCAAGGATCAATTTAAACCTCTTATTAACCTCTTTATTAATGATATATACTTATGTTTTAAGTACTGCGACTTATTAAATTGCTATCAATATATTAACGACCGACGACCACTATCAATTGCAATAAGATATCGATCGTCTTTTTCTTATATCGATCCCGATAACATAATTTGTTGGTGTAGCCCAACCCCAAACATCCAGCGGCCCCACAAGTCCCACAACCAAGTCTCGCGCTTTTTAAACTGATATTCGCGTGTTACGCCTTTATTTATAGTTTTTTTTTGGGTTTCACGGTGATCGAGGGTCGCGATAGGGTTGGTTACCGCGGCGCACGCACCGGCTCACTTAACTCCTGACTTAGTACCGCATCACAATTCCGATAAGTATTTTTAATTTGAATAAATTATTATTTAAGGGTGTTATCGGTGCGTTATGGGCGGCTTAATCATAACCGTGTGCCGCGTTCATGCTATAACGTCACAGTTAACTATAGTGATGGGATTAAATGAAGTTATTCTTGAATTGGTGTCTTAAAACTGTGGCTGCGGAAAAGTCAGGTCTGGGAATTGCCACGACTTCTCAGAATGCGGATGGTAGACGTGTATCTGTCACCGTCGGATTGTGAACATCGTCAGTTTATAATAGTACAGGGCATATTATAAACTCTCAACAAATTGAGAAGTGAACGAATCATTGACACTGGCGTATCATGTCAAACGCAACAAATTTGATGAAAGTAGGTAATTTGTGGCCGAGATGAGAATGTTATGATGGATGTGTGGTGTGATGAGCACATAATTGGATAAAATTAATAATGAGTATATTAGAGGAAATGTGAAAGTTTTGCCAGTGACAGAAAAATTGAGGGGCAAAAGGTTAGCGTCGTATGGACATGTTATGCAGAGGGATGCAGGACATATAGCGAAGAAAGTAATGGGAATGAACGTGGATGGTTACAGTAGTAGAGGAAGACTGAAGAAAGTATGGATAGTGTGAAAGACGATATGTGCAATAAGGGTGTAAATTCAGATGACAGTTTATAATATGCCTAGTCCTATTATACATTGAAGAAGTTCAGAATCGGTCGGTGACATACACTTCTGTTTTTCATCAGATAAATGAAGTATCGGAGGTACTCTCCCATTTTTTACTTCTCTCCTTTTTTTTCTCTTACCAGTATCGACGTAATTCACGTGTGTGTAACTCTTCTGATAAGTGGCCATTTAACATCAAGTGAGCGACCTGTTATTTGTCCGTCTTCTACCAAAAAATGCATATTAGTGTGCCAAATTTACCATAGGTAGTTTTCTACGACAATACTGTAATTAACATCACTATGAAGGTTGAATATTACGCACGTTAGGAGTCGTGGCGGTCGCGGCGTTGGCGGGAAACTAACAAAATGGTCGATAAAGATGTCACGCGTTTTAATAATATCGGTCTCAGGCGGCGATCGCGCCACCAGATTGTGTTTTTTTAGAGAAAATAAACTTTTTACTAATCCAATAAATTTTAAGGCCGTTTTTTTAAGTTATTTGGGCTACTGGTTTAATGCACACAGGTTGTGCTTTGCAAGCTTTTGTAAGATGTTAGTATTAATTATCATATCTTTTTTTCAGATTCATAGCAGCGATGCCACATACGGGTAAGATTATTTTAACTATTATTTGATATATTTATATAAATATCTTACGGCTTCTTTTAATGTCCACTCAATAGGCATAATTTACTCCACAGATTTTTGGCCCGTAAAAATCATTTTTAGCAATTAATGCAAATCATTTCAGCTGGAAATTCAGTCTCCGAATGTTAGATGGTAAGTCATACGCCCTGGCTACTAAACCTGGTAAAAAAATACTATTAATACACCTAATTGAAAAATATATAACTAACTGTTGCCCGCGGCTTCGCACACAATGAAAAAATTCATTTTCTACTCCAGAATTTTTTGTAACTTGATTCGCGTATAATAACTATGTATTACAGGTAAATGTCAAAAAATCGGTTGCCATGGTAATCTATGACATGAGAATAACGAAATGTCAAGAAGGAGTTTTTGTCATGTCATACTGACTGACTATGACAACCGATACTATGTTATATTAGATAATATGTTCATTGATAAAACATAAGTGGGTTTCCGAACTAAATCTGGTGCCAACACTGTTAAAATATAAAAACCAAATTAGGTTGAACACTTGCGTAACGATTTCGATTCTAGAGGTCATGTTTATGTGGATTTGTGGAGTGTTTTATAAGGTCACGCTGTGTTTCAGCATAAACTAAAATAATTTCTAAGACCAATAAGTTAATACGCACTGCCCAGAATAATATTTAAACGTGTTCTAATAATTTAATAAATTGCAAGATATTCAATAGGACTTTTGCCCTAGAAGAAGCTCAGTAAAACGACGCACCGCCGACACAAATGGCACCTCAATTACGAAAACTTATGTCTACGCTGTACAAAAACGCTTCTGTGACGTCATCGCAGTCGAGTCTCTTGCTATTGTGCACGATAGTACCATCAGTAGCGGTACGAACTTTAAATAAATGTGCATACGTACAGCAAAGTGAAATATCAAGTTTATAGCAACATAAGTTGACTCATGATTACATTATCTTTTTATTTAATTGTACACCATTAAAAACGAGCGCTCACCGATGCAAACAATTTACATTTACCAGCCGAAACTAAGTGCTACAATTATTCCTCGATATCTGGTTAACTTAAAAATAGAAAAAACTCAAATCTTAATTAAACTAAACGGCTCACATTTAAAGCTCGCGCCGACCAACCGCCCGAGTTGATAACGTTCTTAAGGAATCCACCTCGCGCGTTTGAATCATAAGCGTTTCAAAGAACCCTGACCACTGCCTCCGGACCATTAACGGTAATTAAGGCAATCGGCAGTCGAATCTCGTATCGAGATAATATCGGATCCGTATCGAAAAGCGGCCCACCCGGGCATAAGCGACTCGTTCTCTAATTCATTATACATGCTTAAACTTACATTAGTCTCTTACCGACCGATGACGTCGTATCACTTAAAATATCGGTTTCCTTCAAAATTGCCATTTTCAACTCTATGCCAGCATATCCGTATAATAATATTTACGAATGTAAATGCGAAAGTAATAATGTCTGTCTGTTTGTTTGATTATTTTTGATCAATTTTGGTATAGCGATAGACTCACACCTCGAGAAGGAAATAAGCAAAAGCAAAAGGGGCGAAATAGGGATGAAAGTTTGTGTGCGGAACAAATGAACTCTCAAATTAATTATATTTTTATTATCTTTCCGCGTCGTATAAATAGTTAAACCATTTTTGTCATAACTTGCTATAGAACTGATTTAATATTGATGTGAAATCCATAATACACATCACAACATCTATTGACACGCAGCAGCGGCAGCCAGTAAAATCGAACAGTAAGCCGTGACGGCAAACGGCATGACGGTCTCTCACACCGTGCCGCCTCCACTACGCTGCTTTTCTTTTTTTTTCTTTTTTTTATAAGAAAAGGGGGCAAACGAGCGGCGGCAACACCCAGGTGATCAACGACGCCCATGGACACTCGCAACACCAGAGGAACTGCAGATGCGTTGCCGGCCTTTTAGGAAAAGATAGGCTCGCTTCTTGAAGGACCCCAAGTCGTACTGGCTTGGAAATACCGCCGAGGACAGACCATTCCACAACGCGGCTGTGCGTGGCAGGAAATGTCGAGAGAACCGCACTGTTGAGGAATGCCAGCCATCCAGATGGTGTGGATGGTACCTGGCGGTCTGTCGTGTCGTACGATGACGAAACTCGGCGGCAGGAATCGTTCCAAACAGTTCTTCGGAACACTGGTACATACGGTAAAAAATGCAGAGGGAGCTGACGTCCCTCCGCAAGGCCAGAGTATCAAGCCGATCGGTAAGAGCTCGGTCGTTGACGATTCGAGTCGCTCTCCGTTGTATGCGGTCAAATGGAAGAAGCTGGTATTGGGGTGCTCCCGCCCAGAGATGCGAGCAGTATTCCATGTGGGGCCGAACTTGCGCCTTGTATATCTGAAGGCGGTGGCCCGGCTGGAAATACTGCTTCGCTCTACTGAGTACACCCAGCTTTTTAGAGGCCAACTTGGGCTTGTCTTCCAAGTGACCACGAAACTGAACGTCACTCGATATGTCAACGCCGAGAATACCGATGCTGGCTGTGGCAACCAGAGGAGTGCCCTCAAAACGTACATTCGCGACAAAGGGTTCTTTTTTAGCGGTAATGGCGCAGACTTGTGTCTTTTTGGGATTGAAATCAACAAGATTTTGTCGACCCCAATCCGAAACTTCACCTAATAGGATCTCCATTTCAGACACAAGTTTGGTCCGGTTCTCAGCGGCAGTAGCCCGAGAAACGTTAGCGCGAGCCGTGTACAGTGCATCACACGTGCTATCGTCTGCATAACAATGGATGTTGCTAATTTGCAGCATGTCATTGATATGCAGAAGAAACAGGGTGGGCGACAGTACACAGCCCTGTGGGACACCAGCATTAATTGGTATCGGGTCAGAGCATGCACCGTCGACAAAGACCTTGATGCTCCGACCCTCCAAAAAGCTGGAAATCCAGGCGCATAGTTTCTCGGGCAGCCCGTAGGAAGGCAACTTCGAAAGAAGTGCTTTGTGCCACACCCGATCAAAGGCCTTGGCCATATGTACAGTACAAACAGAAAGACAGTAGAAACCTTAAATCAGTTATGGCAACATGAAGGTATTCATTTGTTTAAGGCATACAGAAACAAAAGATAAGAATTACAAAGGGTACATAAAATACAAGAATAAATTCTAATGTTTGCTACTGATTGTCTCACTGAGAACAAATGTGATTAAATATTAAGGCGTTTTATAAGCATTCAGATTGAGCTGAGAATTGTATTGATTATTCCACGTAAACGAAGTCACGTGAACTAGCTAGTAAAGAATAAACGTTACTTGTGAGTTGCCAATAAAACATGATATTTATCGTAATATCTCATAGTGTGGTCATAAACGTGATGGTATCAGTTATAAAAATGTCCAATCTCTTTGATACGGCCCCGAATGTTAGAAGATATTTCTTGTACGGATCACACACGTCGTTTCCGGATTTTTTTGGACGCCTCTTGGATTTTCTTATATCAAACTCGCTACCTAATAATCTTAATGAGCGTGCTGAGACTCGGACGCGGCTCCGTAGGTTGCGCTATCGATCTGTACCGATAGGGTGAATAATATCGACACGATACATTCCAACACTACTTTTATTCAGGGAATTTATTCCAATTGATGTTAAGTGAAGATAAACGAGATTGTAGCGGTGGAGACACGGAAATCGAATTATCAGTTATTGATTAGTGTTTTGTTTCGTTACAACTTCTACCCATAAACATTTGCAACGCACAGAAGAATTGTTAGATCGAAAAGAAGAACGAGAATAAGGAATTTAGAAGGGAAAAAATGTGGATTAGCCAAATTTGGCTAAAAGGTAGTTTATTGTTTAACATTGAAAGGTGAAACAAGTTTGATATGTTTCAACCTTTCAATTAACGGAGATAGAGAGCCTATAAAAATAATAACTTTGAAAAATAATACAATTGATATATTTATCTGTATATATTATAATTTATTCTAATTATAGTCAGATTTCGAGTAATCAGAGGTAATAATAGCCCTAGTCACAAAGCAACGATTGTATTATAAAGTGTTGAGATTGTAAGTATAGTATAACAGATACTCCCGTGCATATATATACAGGGTGTCAAAATGATATTAATGGTTGTTGTATCTATATAAATTCATGAGTCCACCGGCGACACCTGAGCTATCAATGGTATGGATCTAACGCATTGGAATGAACGCGCTCGTCCGGTTTGTGATCGTTTTTATCGGCGTCATGACGCCGCCGACGGCCGAGCTTTTGACGCCAAATTAACTTATCGGGTTTTCTGGGCGGCCCCGATTCTACTCGATGTGTGATAGAATAATGTGGATAAGATGAGATTAACTATTTGAAGTTTAAATGATAACAAACAATAAATAAATAAACAGTCTTGCACGAAATCCAGAGAGGACGGCAGACATTACGGATTTCCATTTGGCAGGCATTTTCCTTTCTCGGCATTTTTTTCTTGCTTCTTCTATACCAATACGTTAATATCAAAGTTACATTCAAGTAAAGACACTGAAATAATACAATAATTAAGAACGAATTCCAATAACCGGTACAACTAACCCCAACCAAATGTCGTACAGTTTGAGCATTTTTTACTTTAAATTAATAAAAGAACAATAAAGTATTGAATTTGGTCAAATTTATGTATTTTGCAGATCTTGAAAATACATGAATTCGATTTGCTTAACCTAAAGAATATTTTCTATTAAAAACAAGTTGAACCCCACGGTTTTACCCGCCTTCAGCTTATATATTTTAACTAGACTGGCGTTTGCAGGCTAATCTGTACCCTATTTCATTTAATTGATCATATAAATGTAAGGTCAACTTACATTTAATTTATTTATCCAAACTAACTTACATCCTCTAGTTCAGACCTATAACGGAGAAAATTTAGAAAATTCCTTTCTTAGTTCTCGCCTCCGTAATAGTAAAAGTCTCTAGGCCCAGTAGCCAGTTTCTTTTTTATATATGTAGATATTTTTGGATTTTTGAATATACAAAAATTGATATGTTTACTCATGCCGCGCTGTAAATTGTCAAGGAACATAAACATTTAGTCTTATCCATGTTTTACTACCGCCGCAATTGTATCAGTCGTTCTATCAAACGGATCTAAAACATCACATTAGATTTTCTACTTGGATGTTTACAACTGTGTTACAATTTAACGTCATAAACTTTTATATTTTATTGTTAATTAATTGAATTGGAAAAGAAGCCGGACTTCGAGAGATGTACCAACCGAAGCGAGGTACAATATTCCTTAATAAATCTCACTCGTATCTTATTCTGAAATAATCAATTTTATTATATCGTATTCATAAATATCGATTCGATGTGTACGAAACAGCGAGTTCAGAAGTTTGCCATTGGGAAATTTTTAATGGGTAAAAAAATTCGTTATAAAATGTCAAAATTTAAGCTCAAATCTTTGGTATTACTAATTAAAGGCAAAGTCAATTAACTTTATTAACGTGTTCAGAAGTCGTTTAAAACACTTGCAATCCCCTAGACGAGAAGATTAATCCAATAATAGCTACCGATCGAGCCGAGGTTTGGCCCTCTCGGGCACCCTCGAATCGGAATGCTAAACGCGTTATGAGTGACAGCCCAAGCCGAGGTTCCCTCTCGGGGGCCCTTGAGCCGAGTCACTCCATGGAGCGTCCACCGAAGCGACCTAAGAGCTCGGCGGCCTCCCAATCCGGTGATAATAATAAATAACGGCCCGAGCCGAGGCTCCCTCTACGGTGGGAGCCCTCGAGCTAAGTTATTCTAAAAGAGGCTTAGTATAGGGCTCTGCGCCCTGCCGCCTCGAGCCCGGTGTAGCTGTAAATATCTCCTCTGTAATGACCCTTCAGTCACAATAAAAAAAACAGACGAGCAGACAATTGACATAATGAAAGACAAAGCACCAACTTCACATTTCTTACTTCAATACGATGAGTAATACAATAACTCCCCTAGTGATTTCGCAGCGTAAACGATGAAACAATAAGTATCGATAACAAAATAAAGATTAACTAATTAAATGTGGCTTACTGTACTTGCAACGACAGCGCACTTTCATAGCCGCAACCGCAATAACTCGAGCTAATTAAATCTTTATAAAGACAGTTCAGATTTTAATTAAGACTAAGCAATAAAAACCGAATACGGTAACGAAACTTACGTAAAACTTTTTCATGCCTCACAAAACTGTAGTCAGAAGCCAGGGCCGGATTTGGTTCCACAATGATTTAAATATTTTAAATGTTCGATCACTCTTATCGTACTACACTGACAGTTTTATTACCTTTGCGAAACATATAAATCACTTCTGTCTCTTTTGACATCAGATCTTGTTGCTTCATTATAAATAGAGTAAAAGAGATCACGTCAAAAACATGTGCAGTGCAAATAATACATATGTGTTATTAGACGTTGCTTATGCACATAAATCTATTGAAAAGGTATATAAACAAATACTAGACTTAGTGATGTCCACACATGGAAATAGCAGTAATAATATTAGAGTAATCATTCTACTAAATTATAAAACACTTGTTGATAAATCTAATGAACAGTGGTAGAGCCCGCAATAACAACATCTTTTGCACGAATGGGCCGGCTCGACCGGTGAAATACCACGACGTCACAGAAGACAGGCGTGAAGTAGAAGTATTCTGCGTTTCGTCTGATGAGTGACGTGCCGGAGGCCTAATTGTAGTCCTCTTCCACCTCCTACCCTTTTCTAATAAGGAAAGGATGGGAAGAGGAAGAGGATTTGACGGATGAGGAGGGGATGGACAGGGAATGGAATTATCCTTTTTTCTGTTTGTCCCCTCCTTCGTCCATGAAGGTAGGCAACGCATCTGCAACTCATTCGCTTGTTGCGGATGCCTATGGGTAGCGGTACTTATTTCCAGGGGCCGCTTGCTCGTTTGCCACATTGTAATATTAAAAAAAAACATGTAGGAACTTTACAAATAATTAACATTAAACATGTGTTGTGTGTGTCTGCTATTAGAAATGGCATTTATTTTGTATCCTAAGTCCAACCCTGTGCAGCTGTGATATTGATGAGTTCTTAAAAAGCAACGCAAAGCTTTGTAAAGCGAAACATAAAAACATTGGGTACGTTGTAAAAATTAAATCGAGACCGATTATATTTTATCTCAGTTTATCTGATTGCAAATCGAAGTGTAATTGCTTAATGCGTTAACGTTGATCAGAGAACGGTCAGAGAGCATTGTCGAGCACCCAACGCTTACGTAATAGCTATAGTTATTTAGTTAAGTTATTTACGAAGTTCCATTAAACAACAGTTCCTTTTCTTGTAAGGAAACGATGGGAAGAGGAAGAGGATTTGATGGGGAAGGAGGATAGGAAAGGAAATATCTTTTTTCTATTCATCCTCTTTTCTGTAAATTTAGGCAACGCAATAAGTAACAGACATCTATGGGAAGCGTTCCGCTGGCCAGATCCAATGATCAACATATTTTAATGTATTCTAATTTGAATATTTCTAAGGGGCGATTTCACCGTTGCATTCGAAACAAGTTTAACAAAAGTACGTATTGCTGAATCGCGTTTATAGTTCGATTCTAGTCTTGGTTTTCGTTAAACGGATTTCACCGGCTACAATTTGATCGCGTTTACGAAAACAAAGTTTAGTGACGTAAGGCGTTAACATCGTTTTCAATCTAAGCACAGATGTCATGTTATACAGCTTGTCAACGTCAGAATTGCCTCATACGTAAATGTCAAATTGAAAAGGCGTTTACAGATCTAAACGCCAAAAATCGGCCGTTCGAATTTAGACTTAGTTAGAGCATAACTGCGTTCAGTTTATGTTGGTGAAATGAAATTTGGAGCTCTAAACTCCGTTAAACGCGTACACCGAGTTTAGGTCGAGCTAATCGCGTTTATTTACAACGGTGAAATCTCCCCTAATATATGTCATGTGTCAGGCATCGGATGTTAGACATAGGACTGTACCAATTAAGTGGTAAACTACATAGTTTTATACCTTAAGTGAGTCGAACTAGTTCCGTTGATATTTAATAGATTATAATCTAAACATCGTGATAATTGCTTATTTATTTAAATTACCGTTTTTCGTTTTGCTAAAATATTAAGCATCCTCAAAATCAAGGCAAAAAAATATATAAATTCAGATTTATAAGCGTGTTGATTTGCTGAAACATTTTTACCAAATCTGTGATAAGTAATTTATGAAACAAAAAACCCGACTGACTGTATAATTATCGCCAATCATCATGACACTACGTCGACGAATACAATCTAACAACGGCTCACTCTTCAGAATCAGTCAGTCAGTTTCAACTGGTTCAAGGGGTTAGATAAGATAGGCTTAGTAAGGGATTATTTAAATATAGTTTCTAATCAGGTAATAAAAAGCGTATCCAAATATATTTCCAATTATTGTTTTCTTATGATTTTCAAATAAGGGCACCACATTTGTTCGATCTTGCGTCTTTCAATCGACGTGGGATCTTCGAAGACTTGGTCCTTCCGAACGGGGAAAGCTTTGGGTTTCATGAACTTAAGATCGTCATGGCTGACGCCTTGTTTTATCCATTTTACATTGTATCCCGTGTCTGTAAGGATAATATGGTCAGATTTTAAATAACGAACAGTACGATCCCATAAACTTTTCTTGTCATGGAAACGTCATTCAATTCATATTCATCGCGGCTGTCATGTCATGTCTTCACTAAAATGTATGTAAGGTTTAAGTTTATGTATATGCGCCCGCCCCATTATTTATTTATGCCTTACTTTAAACCTTTAGCAGATTAATTTAGAAAAAATCTTTCTTAGTACTCGCTATACAGATAAAGTATATGACCATGAACACTGATATTTTATGCTAAATTTTGTATTATATCATTGGTATTTACGTTGGTTGTTTTTGACACCAATATCAAAGTATTTGTAATTAAACTTACTGTCATAATTTTCGATAATATCTGGCCTCAGCGTCCCCACTGTGTAATATTTCAAGTTGTCGACCGCCGCCGCGTATTCCTCACATCTACACCTGTCCATGCCCTTTGGTATATTTAAACACAAAACATTAAATTCACATTCGAAACATTTGTAATCGCAAACATCTAAATCGACTTGACAAATTTCGTAATGTCAAATTTCTTATGACATTTGTGTTAAAATAATACAATAGTGATGTAATCGTACCGATTTTTAACATCGATAACAAATGATGACATTGTATTCCATTCATAACACTTAAAAAGCAACAAATTAGGAGTTAATCGAACGTAATACTAACTGCAAAATAACTTATTAGATATCCAATGGAACGTAGCAATTAGCACAGACAAATTTCATCTAGTAATTTTTATATCGTCGTAT
Source organism: Papilio elwesi (assembly GCA_029849275.1). NCBI lineage: Eukaryota > Metazoa > Arthropoda > Insecta > Lepidoptera > Papilionidae > Papilio > Papilio elwesi. The sequence continues at coordinate 3,569,993 of CM056711.1, forward strand.
CGTATGAAGAAGACAAGAGGAAGGCACAAGACAGGGAGAACCGGTGATCCTCTGAAAAAAGCGAAAAGTATCATCCAAGATTGGATTGACAAATTTTCGGCATCAATATTTCCGTCCGATTGTAACCTCACTACCTATAATAAAAGGGTGAATAGGCTAACGCCAAAGGACTAAGGACTTGAGGACTAGTTTTAAATTATACAAGCATAAGTAATAAAAAAAACAATAAGCCCGACTGTCTATATCAGTCCAGGGTGCGGTGTCATAAGAATCTAATGACACCGCACACCTCAAAATCGATCAAGTTGTCTAGGCTACAGGTCACAATGCCAATCTACCCTCCAATATTTTTATAGTGCAAGAGCCGGCGACGACCTAAACTTTGTAATTTTATTAAACCTGAAAGTTTCTCTGTGTATGTCCCATCTGTTATAAACCAATGTTATGAAGAGGGTATTTGGACCTCCTTCAATGAGACTGTTCCTTCCACGCTGGAATTCTATATACAACCGTTTGACAGTCTACAGGCATCGGGCTCCATGATGAAACACAGACGGTTGCTCTTCGAAGCACTGAAGTCAAAGTATTTTAACATAGTTAAGGTGAAATTTTATACACCTTTGCTACCTGATAAATTTCAAGGCTGCAGTGATCCACACATTATACTCGGGGATGGTCATGGACATGCACAAATAAACTTTAAATTTTTATAAAATGATGAAGGTCAGATCGCCGGCTCTTGGGTTATGGCGTCGTTTTGGGAATTCTTAATTCATGAAAATTGTAAAAACGCTTTAAATGCATCTTTATACATAGCCGTTGTTGTCATCCTAGGTAAAAATTTTATTTGCACCATTTTAAAGAAGTTTGATTGCAAAATGGCAAAATCTAAAAAAGTTTTACCCAATGGAAATCTTATTATTTAATAATTAAAATTATTAAAACCTTCGAGAGACATTAGTAATTAACTGTTTATAACATTTGTTCGGGGTGAGTGGGATTAGTTCGCGGTGTACACGGACTTGGTTAAGGCCGTTTTATAAATAGTTATTTAGATTATTTTGTCATGTACCGATGACAATGCGAATATATCATGACTTTTTCCTATTCTACTGCGCATTATCAAAAGTAATAATTTCGTTTTTTAAGTTGAGTACAACGCCATCTGGATAAAAAGTAAAAAAAATTCGATGACTCAACTACAATTTAACGATATTTAGCCGCTATATAGAGCGAAAAAGTAAATAACTAACAGCTCGTGCACTATATTAAGACGACATGTCCACTATATCCGAGTTCTAGTTTGAAATAACAAAAATACTAATTCATCAATGTCACGCAAATATTCAAATGATATCCAATAAACTTTAAGCCGTCTCGTCATTACGAGTATAATAGTCAAATCACTTTAAAGCGCATCGCTTCCGCAAACATAACTTGTGACAACGCCGCGCATCAGCTCTCAACTCGAAAGCCTTACCTGCAGCCTACCACCGCGCCAATTGGCGGCGTTATAAAATCAGTCACAAGTTATAAACCGTGCAATAACTTGCGCGATATACGAGCTATATTCTCGCCAACAACGAAAAAACACTAAACAACCTTTTACGGCCGGCCGATTGTAAAACTGGAAGCATATTAGCGATACAGCAATCTCCGAGCGCGTGCAAATCGTATTTTTAGAGCGATTCCTCGAAACTTACATCATAAAGTGTAAACATTTGCATCTCGCTGCAACGAGTTGGTCATTCCGAGTCGTGGCTGGCAGTATGGCCTCATTATCTTCAAGCTTCAATAAATAATTACTATGATTTCATTCATTAATAGTACAAAGAACTATTTCATGCATTCTTTATTAACTTTTGTAAAATAATGCCACCTTGGATATTCCTAGTATGTATTTGGTGACTAAAAGGGCCCTCGGCATGTAGGGAACGTATCTATACTAACGTGACCCAGGGTTTTTTTTTACTTTTTATCCCCCTCCTCCCCTATGTGACCGTCTACACTGTACCAAGACTCTTTCCCTTTAGTTTCCACGTCGTAATTCATAAATATTTTTCTTGCAAACAAAGTTGAATAAATAATTTGGCTTATATTTGTCGTAAATATACGGCATGAGTTTAAAATTTGAGGCCCTCCCGACCTCCTCTGAATGGGTCACGTAGTATGGGTACGTTCCCTTGACGCTTCATCAAAACGCAATGATTACTCTGGCTGACTATATTAACACAAGCTTTACAAAACACTTTTTAAATCCTTACTTGCTTTATATGGATGCGGCTCAATGAGAGTATCCGACAATAAACTTGAGCTAAGTTTATTGTCGGTCATCGTCTGTAATGTTACGGGTTGTAATATTAACTCAAAGTCGATCTATCAGATTCAGAGGAATTATACCAAGTCGGAGCAGTGGTGGCTCAGCGGTTTAAGCCCCGACTTACGTTCTGTAAGTTGCGGGTTCGAATATAGGCAAACGCTTTACTTTGTGTAATTTATTTCATCACCACTGCTCCGAAAACGGTGACGGAAACATCGCGAGGAAACCGGCATGTTCTTAGAACCACCAAATTCGAAGACATGTGACATCCACCAACCCGCACTGGGCTAGCGCGGTGGATCACGGCTCATTCCCTCTCTTCGAGAGGAGGCCTGTTTCCCTGCAGTGGGAAACATTCTAGAAACGGCTGATTTATAATATATTATTATTATACATCTTGGATTCTTGGTCTACCGACAGAAGTGAAGGCTCAAAACAGGAAAGTTGCGATAATAGTTCAAAATAAATAAATAATCAACAAACCCTTGCGTCTTAACAACTTAACAATAAAATTCAAAACTGAATACATAAAAATAAAATAAAACAATCGACACTATTGGAATAGTAATTCAAAAAAGCTGACATATGTTACTGGCGCATGTGGAGCATGTTATTCACGCGAACCAATAAGCTTTTCCCCTACCAAATATCGTTAAACGCGACAAAAGAAGCTTTCACTTGAAAAATGTTACTAAATAAAGTTATGACATATTATTCCAACTATTTCAGTTTATATTATGACAAAAAATAGTCGCAATGAGAGGCCTAACTTTTATTATATCTACTGATACTCGGCAACAGTGTATCTGTTTAAATTATTTCCATCTGAACCTCAAACATTTAATATTTAAACATCATAGATGGAACGTTTTATTATCTGCACGTTTTTATAGCTTCAAGGATTAGCACACTTAATATGTAATATTTATGAGACAAGTTATAACCGTGGTAGTGGTGAAAATGTTCAAACTTAGCAAGTTATATTTAAGTACGGATAAGTCAAAAATATATTACCACATAAACAAACATGGCCGCGATCACCACTTACCTTCTTATGCTGTCTACCAAGATAATTTCACAGACGGATTGCAAACTTAAATTTATAATCGGACTAAGCATATAGTGATTTAACCGAATCATTGACAATTTGACGTATCATGTCAAACGCAACCACGCTATTTCTCATCTAATCGGCTTCGCCACGCAGTCACTTTCCTCACTGAAAAATTTTTGAACTTAATTTTGCGTTCACAACAACATCTGTTGCGCTACTGGGCCGGCTCGACCGGTGAAATACCACGACCTCACAGAAAATAGGCGTTAAGTAGAAAAACTCTGCGTTTCGTCTGATGAGTGAGGTGTCGGAGTCCTACCTATATAAGGATTCACTCTCCTACACCTACACCTACACCTCGGGAAGATTTTTTAGGGATAAAAGTTACCCTGTGATATTTTCTGTACCCCTGACAATGTGTGCGGAAAATTTCATGTCGATCGATTCTGTTGCTATAGAGGTAAAGCGTAACAAACAAACGCATTTTGTTATATTACTTAGGATAATACGAGCTAGATATAAAATTTGTAATTTCAGTCATTCTACGTTCAGTTTATTCATCTTTTTGGCATTTTTGCGCGTGTTCTATCAATCTTGAGTTCCTGTAAAAAAGCGATCAAATTAAGTGGCTTATATTGGTAGCTCTCTTGAAGTCCTAAAATAAATTATGCATTATCATGAAGCAACATCTCATTTCAATGTCTGTCATCACAACAACATATTCCTTCACTTAGCAAATAGCTGACAGTTTTTGTTCATGTCCATAGACAATTGGAGGCAAAGAACAAATTAATATTACGTAATTAAATATGTACAAAAAGGGACATTTTAGCCTTAGACGGATAACCTAATTAATTCACCTTTCAGCTCTTATACGACACTAAAGTTGTAGGGGACTATAAAAATTCAACGGAGATAGACTCATGTACGTGCCTTCTTATGTTAGGATTTAAAAAAAACTCATGAATCGAAATTGAACTCTATATTGCTACTTCAAAAGTTCAAATTCAATTGACAGCTGTGTCATTATTTTAGAGCACTATCTGGAAGAAGAATCGTAAATGTCAATAGTGATGTACTTGGTCTGAACTCGAATGTGGTCTTCAATCGAAAGGTCCCTATTATTCGACATACATAAATTGCGTTACACCGAATGCTGTGGTAATAACCCAACGTGGTTTGTGGGTTTTCGCATAACAACACTACTATCCCGCTCTCTCTCTCTTTTGGAGTAGATATAAAGGGCAATTATAAGTGTACTTTCATAATGGGTCTCCTCGGAATTTGCTTCAGAAAGATACACATCAAAAATTTACATCATTTTTTTCTGAATTTTTATTATTTGGGACGGATGATGATAATGGTAACTTGTGTCTAAGAATTATTCACTGTCTTACTGAGATTTCGTTAAAGACGAATATCCTTACTCTTTGTGAACTAGTGAGTAGCGTCAGTCTACATTTAAAGACCATAAACATACGGTGATTGTAAGCTAATACGGTCTTCACAGGGCCCATCACTGAGCGTAAAGCAAAAGCAATTTGCATGATTCGGGATCGGCAGGAGGTTTTCAATCGACAATAGCCGTGAAATGGCTCACTGCCGCACTGCCGGGAGCGGTGTCGGCTCCCAAGAAAAACGCAATAAAACCAAAGTGCCCACGGACAAATTAGAACGCTAATTTTATTGCATTAAGGTAATAAATCGATAGGCGTTTGCGGATTATTTTATTGCTTTATAATAGGCAGCGGTAACAGTAGCCGTAAAGGTTACATACCAAGCCTTAAAGGTTTTAATTCTGGAATAGCACTCACGGACATTTTATGGTAGGATGCTTCTTAGTGTTTTGATTAAAAAAAAATAACCAATGGTTTTCGAAATAATGTCTAGTTAAGATATTGCTAACGTTCTGTATGATAAAGTTTTTTTCGAAATTGAATTTTGGTATTTTGGTATGTATGTTAAATTTTTCTTTTTCTATAGTCATTTATTTCTTACAACTTGATGCCTTTCTCCTGGAAATTTTTGAAACGTAATTTCGCGTTTAACGTTTTGGTTCTAAAAGTAATGAAGATGTCATTGTAGTGTAATTTTTAGGGCAACCCATAATAGGTTTTATTTTTCTATCTTTCGAGATTTTTGGATGGACATAAAGGGGTACCTTTTATCCAATAACAACCACAAACAATACCAATGTGTGTGCAAAATTTCATGATGATCGATTGAGTCGTTGAGGAGCTAAAGCGTAGCAAACAAATAAGCAAAGTCACATTCGCATTTATAAAGTTACTTAGGATCACTTTTTTCCCATTTTTCCAAAATAAATGTTTAATAAATAACGTACACTGCCGCCAACCCTGTTTAGGTTACGATACTACTACCTACTGGGCTTAATAATCTAATTAAGACAATCCGTATTACAAAGAACGACTAACGAAACTGGCAGTTATAAAGGAAAACAACAATAATTTTAGTTCATTAAAGATCTTTTTTTCTTTTCAATGAAACATTGAGTTATTTCGCATTAACGGACTCAATACACCTGTTCCATTTAGTCCTAATATTTATTTGATTGCTAAATCCACGGGGTGAACTTCCCCTTAGGAAATCGCCAATTATAATGAAAAAAAAATGCCTCAGTCGAGATCTGATAAGGGCAATGGTAGGCCGCGATGAATTTATGTGTTAATATGAAATAATAATGAAGACGGCTCTGTAGTTATTTATGAATGTTTTGTGACATGTTAATGGTTCATTACGCAACATATTACAATGGTTGGATAACAGCTTAGTTGTAGATGTTAACTTTATTGAGGTCGGTATCAATTAAATAGTTTGCGTACTTGAAAAAAATGGTTTCTGTTTTTTCTATTGAGCAAATGATTTGATATTTATATCCTAAGCATTAGAGTATCTATCTATCGTACGTAGAAAACACGATTTTAAGACAAGACGAAATGTTCGGTATAAATGTGTTGAGAACCATTAATTTTCTGTCTATTACGTTCTAAAATTTGTTCCATATCAAAGTTGGCCTGTGACCTAGTATAGAGATAACATAGGTGACGTTTTCTTTTGTATGTTTGTAACGAATAAACTCAAAAAAAACTTAACCTATTTGAAAATTCTATTACCATTAGAATGCTACATTATCACTGAATAACATAGGCTATATTTATTTCTAGATAAAAAATTTAAAGCAATGATAATGAGAAATGAATACGTACGAAGCCGACGACAACAGCTAGTATAATATATAATTTTAATACATGTATTGTATGATTGTATGTCCATAACAGTGTGACCTCCTGTACCCTAAATAACTCACAGATTTTGAAGTGTGAGGCGTCATAAGATTTGTATTCTTCCCCGGAATCTAATTGATAATGTCATGAAGGATGATAACAACTTCACACACAATGAATATCATACATTCGGGGTTTTTGGTTTTTTTTCTTTCATGAAACATAAAAACGTAATGTGCAGAAACGTGACGCGTCTTTTAGATTTCACTCTGACAATCTAAAGGGATGAATGTATAAAGCGTGGCAAGGGAAATTTATATTGCGATAATGTGCGACAGTGTCTACAGGGGACGACTTAGACGATCTTATATCAAGCAAATTGTTGATATACTGAAGAAAGAGATCCGAGTCAGAGTATACAGATTAATGAAGATTAAAACACTTTCTTTCAGGTCAAGCTGGAGTAAACCAGCTAGGGGGCGTTTTTGTTAACGGCCGCCCCCTTCCTGATGTGGTGAGGAAGAAGATAGTGGAATTAGCGATCCTGGGCGTCCGACCCTGCGACATCAGCCGACAGCTGTTGGTCTCTCACGGCTGCGTCTCCAAGATCCTCACCAGGTTCTATGAAACTGGATCCATTAGACCAGGCTCCATCGGCGGGAGTAAAACTAAGGTCAGTAATAAGATTTAGCTTACAAGGTTCCTTCTCTGAAAGAGGAGGCCTGTCTGTGTCCCTGCAGTGGGGAAAAATACTAAAAACGGCTGATTTATTATTATATTATTTATTACAAGGTTACTGTGATACTATTATTCCAGCAGTCGTATCAACAGACTTTTAACAAAAAGCAGCAGCTTTGTACAGCGTCTAAGGACTGAACAGAATTGAATTAAGGGTTCGATACTAAAATATTTTGGGTATCCAATCATTTTTGCCCGCCTTAAAATGTGTACATACGTGATCCTTGTAGCAAAAATTAAATTACACTAAAGACTAAAGTAAACCAACAATGCAACCGAACGGAAGATCAGTCGGCGGGCGCTGACTCCAATAAAGCCAGTGGGAGCGAATCGTTCGGGTCACGCCGCAATCACTCGTAATTATAAACTATAAAATGACCTGAGCTTTCGGCTTCTTGAGCTGGCCTTTCGATACGCATCTAAATACGACCATCGCCATTAACATAAGGGTTCCGTATATATTATTGTTAATTTGAATATAAGATTTTCGTAAACATTTTCTTTATACATATATATTGTTGCTAAATATTTATTGCAAGATATGAGAGGAACATCTCATTCTTACGGTCATTTGTTCCCTTTTAAAACTATTTTAATGTAGCGACGTAGATCTGTTTTAACGTCTTCTTGTTTAAATATCTACAATTTAGACGGAAGTTAAGTCAGCATTAACTACTTTAATAGACTCTTTTCTAAAACGTTCATGAATTGTCAGAATATCCTTGTTTGATGGTTTACTTGGTATCAGAAATATTTATTGCTTGGGGTGTAAAAAGAATGGATACTGTTTATTCCTCATTATTGAAACCTTATATCCCAACAACAGTTTATCTAAAAGGAACTCTAAAGTTTTTAACACATATCGATTTGAAATCGCAGAGTTACACCCACAGATGTACAGGCGCACTGAACCCGTCGACACAGCCCGTACCGACCTCACCGAATTCGGTACGCCAATAAAACTACCATTTTGTTGTTCGACAAACGAACGCCGACGTCAAGAAATTGATTACAACAAAATACATCGAAATGACCGAAAACTTTTATTGACGCTGTTATGGGAACACTTAATTGACTTCTAATCAACGCACCTCGGAACTCATCCAGATTGGCCGGCGATTGTGTCGAATGTAAATCGAGATTGCCTCTTGGATAATTACCGCTTGTTTGACAGTGACCTCATCCATGGAACACGGAACTAAACAAAAATTTTGCGCTCGAAAATTTTCCGGTATCTTCAATAAAACACAATAAAAAACGAATACGTAATCAAAAGCAAAACAATAGCATATCGTTGCGAATCTTAAATTTGATTTTGACATTAAGGAATCAAATCCATATCCTTTGAAGCCTCATCATCAATATTTTTAGTTTATTTTTACAAATGTAATTTTGTTTTTGACAAGCGTGTAATTAATTTAAAAAAATGGACTTTTGTTTTAAATCGCTTTGAAACAAATTACGCGTACGGCCTACATACATAATGTAGTAGTAGAGTAGAGTAGGTATCAGTGAATTCTTTATACAATTATTACTTTGTGAAGAAGTTTTTGAACGCTGAGTTTCGTAATCGCTCGACTCGAGCTTCAAGTACCATGCACTCCATGTTTATGGTTAGCATTCCACTACCATGTGGTTTTCGTGCAATTTCTTACTTCGTAACCACTTTATGGATGATCTGTCCTAAGCGTTATTTCAAAACCAAAACGACTGAGGGTCCTTCAAAAAGAGAGCATACTCTTTCCTTAAAGACCGGCAACGCATCTGCAGGTCCTCTGGTTATGCAGCCTACCAGCAACACGTTTGCCCACTTATGCTATTAGAAAAAAATCAAGCTTAGAGCTGTCGTAGAGTAAACCACCTACCAGATACTTCTGAACTGAACTGACTTCCACAAACAAAAACGGCAGTATCGTACTTATAACATATGTGAAAGTTCTTCAAAGAATAAAGGAGGCTTTGTGTGGCAGAAAAAGAAATAGAGATGTAGAGGAAGTGTCTGAAAGGCTTATAGGCACTTTCAGCCCTTAAGTCGATGACTTCGCCGCCATCAGACGCAAGCGCATAGCGTCCCTCATGTGGCGGTGGACTGATGTGCGGCAGCCGCAACTCTTCCCAGGTGTTGGACCCAACACTGGGTCGAAGCCTTTATTGTAATTTATTATTTATGTGTTAAGTATATACTTAAATAATCTAAAGTATATTTTAATAACAAATACATCCTATTGTCTGATATTAATTAAATGAAGTAGAAGAAGTGCTCTAGTTATTGTAGCATTGTTTCATTTGAATTAATTTGCGATTTGATTAAATAAAAAAGATGCTTAACGAATTTCAAGATAAACATTTTAAATTATTTCGACCTTACGTAATTGGATTATACGTGAAAACTTTACCGGACTGTTTCGAATAACCATTGTGGGAAAACACGCGAACACGGCATATTTTTCATTACCTACAAATATTTACCGTTATTAACACCTGTTACGAATAGCGAAAAAAGCGCACACGATTATAGCTTTTAACGTAACGATAAACGCTACGCTTTTTTATATACAATCTGTGGTCCGCGCCACAGAAGCATATAACTGTGTCAGTCAATTTGGCTTCCATTTTGTTAGAATTGATCTTGAGAATAACGATCTAGTATTAAAGTTAACTGCCAACCCACACGAGATACGATTCGGTCGATTAGTAATGAATGAAAACAACATTTGATAATTATGATTCTAGACGGTATTTGGTATGAGAACTCGTCTTTTTGTTTCGAATCGAATTTACGTAGCGTTACGATTTCGATTCGAGTAATAAATGTGATTCGACTTTTTTTTTCGTTCAATATAAATCTAGCGTGAAATTATTTTAAAAAAGTTGAGCTGTCATTGGAATTAGTGGACTAGAATGTGTTATCGGAACACTAGTTGGGATTCAATGGAACAATAAGTTGCATTTAGGTTGGTTTACAAAGTTTGGATACGAGATAGTTAGATATTTAGTTGCTGCTTTTTGGGATTACTTTTAAGAATATATTACCACTCAAAATATCCTATTAGACATCTTTTATATATTTTTTTACGTTAAAATAGTTATTATACGTGGAATCATCTTTCAAAATATTCCCAGCGTGGAAAATGAGAAATGAATGCGTGTGAAGCTGCGGGGTAACAGCTAGTTCTTTGTGAAAATGACAAACGAGCACGCTGCTTATTCAAAGGACTGCCCAACCGCTATGTATCACAGTGTACAACAATTACGAAAGTTATTGATGCACTTGTATAGAAAATAAAGGGTGTAGGTAAGGAAAAGAAAAGCAGGAGGGTGTAAAGGGTGCGGCATCTTACTCGTCAGACACAATGTATGAATATATGTAATACTTACAACTACTTCACGCTGTTATTTTGTCAATTCATTCTCTACCGAGCCGGCTCATTCAGCATCTCCTTCATCATTGCTCTGGTAGCAATTTTGAAACAAACCCAGACCCAATATCACAGAGTTAGTGCAGAAGTTTTTCTGTAAAGCAGAACTTGGACCACACGATCGTATATCTATCTCTCTCTCTCTCTCTATCTACAACAGTTATCACTAAAGGCTTAAGCCAATCGTGCCAACTATATTTTGCACGGTCGGTCTAAGCGCACACGTGGCCGTGTTCCATCTTTACGACCTCGAGTTATGGCATTTATGATCGATGGCCGCATGTTTATGGTCAAATGACCATAATTAGTGGAGCCGACGCCGCTTCAATGCGCTTTATGGTCTGGGGCGGTTGCTCATTGACCACTTTCACGCCGCGTTTCAAAGGCGAATGCATAGATTGCAATTAGTTTGATTTCGAATTTCGAATGTTTATTGCTCAATACTATTATTTTAATTTGATAATCTTAATTTATTCTTGAATAATAACAAAGCTAATTTAATATAAAGTAAAAGATCTCCAATTTTTTATCTTACTTATCTATATACACGAAACCCTATTGTTTTGCAGTGCAGGTGAAATGTCTTAAGATTGCAGTTATTATTATCCGTCATAAACCGCTTTTGTCCTTTCAAGTGATATATATAGGTATAAATATAATTTTAGTCCGGACATCAATGACTTAAAAATTGAAAAAAAAACACATGCAGGCATACGGACTACCGACAGAAGTGAAAACACAAAACAGGTGCAACCTGTTTGAGACGCGATAATAGTTCAAAATAAATAAATAATAAATCAACTAAAATAAAACCTTACAACTTAACAATAATATTCAAAATTGAATACATGACAAACAAATAAAAAAGTACGTCGAAACTGTTCATAAATGCATATATATCGTCTACCGCAGTAATGTCATGAATCAATTTTTTTCATTTTTCTTTGATGGAAATGCAGTACTACCTGCCTAATAACTCCATAGCAATAATATCTAAGAATACCGTTTAAGCGTTCCCATCATAACACATTCTCTAGACATTAAATATGAAACGTTACGACCAATTAGTGACTTCGCGCACCTCCGCGAAATTCATTAGCCGGTGACATTCGCTCCGGGGTTAGGATACGGGTAACAAAGATTTTATGGCAAATCCTCCCATAGCGGAAATAATACACCCATACAATAATACCATGAAGTTGTTTTTCCGATACAAAATTATTCTATACATAAAAGCTTAAATTAAAAATATTATAGCTTAATAAGTTAAGGCCATCGTCTTTATCCAATCGATGTCCAAGATTTCCATCTTATTTCTCAATAGGAATTAATTAAGTCGATCCCATGTTTGAGCAGTAAGCCACAAAAATGTGTGATCATTGTTACACATCGTTTTAGCAGCGTTTTTGTAGGAAATAGTTAAGGCATTGGCGAATTCTAAGAGGGTGGGCTAAGAGGCTTTCTTAAGCCACTTCGCCCTTTCTCTCAACTCAAAAAATTCAATCAATCAACAAGAAAAGGGAAGACCCCCAAAACATGAGAATTCTTTCGTGACCAAGTTTAAAGTGAACACTTCTCTTCTCATTGGATATACTCTAGAAATGGAAAATTAAAACATGCGATTAAAAAAATATCATGTAAATCGACGTGTAAAACAAATAAAACTAACCCCTACTCGTTTCCCGCCTAATTAAATGCCATCAATACACGTTTCTGTTATCGCCCCAATTTCCGGACGTGACGTAGCGTAGGGATGCGACACATCTAAACACGTTAATACGATTGTCGCGCCGGTCAACGATTATTATCAGCGATTCAATCTTATACTTCTCATTATATCTATCGAAACGATTTCAAAAACTCGCTATTAAATAGGTGTGCCTTTATGATCAATTATATTAAATACGGAAATACGCTTTAGCTTAGGTTGGAGAATCCATCAAATGGTCAAAATAAATAGAAATTAAGATATAAAAATATTATTTATTAATAAGATAAAAAGAACAAAATATATTGAATAATCTGAATATAAAGCCTTCTACTGCCATTCGAAAGATGACTGTAAAAAGGCTGTACTGGTAATAAAAAAATATTTGCCTTATTTATCTATTTTTTATACTTGATGTTTAGATTTCCACAAACACACTGCTAATTAAATGTTATAACCAGCACTAATCGCAAACAGATAGTTGTCCTGTGAATTTAAACAACGAAACATTTTTTTCTATAATATTGAAAAGTGCGATACGATCGCTACAAATGCAATAACATGCCAAAAGGACATTAACAGCTCTGTCAAACAATATAACGTGGACATCAAATATTCAGAACTGGCAACACGTTACCGCCGTATTTGATCGCGCAAGCAACACCGAAGCGCGGCCATTATTTGTTTCAAAATCAACTCGGTGTGTTGCTCGTATTAAAAATGATAATAGACGTTTATTCTACACTGGCAACACACGCACATTCGTTTGCTAGGAATCGTTTAAAACACTAATCATAGATACGTGTCGAATTGTTTCTTTTTTGAATACAATGTGTTAATTGCAACTTACTGTAACATAGTAGATATGAGCTGTATTTTAATATTTAATAACCGACCATTAAACAGAATTGTCTGTCTTTACTCGAATGCTAAAATATTTATTACGCTAGATTAATACCTGCTCTGACGGTATACAAAGGAGAAAAGATAATTTATTTTATTGTCAGATTTAAATTTATTCCCATTATCCCAACGTAAGAGAAACCCAGACCTCCAGGAAGGAAGCAATAAGATTAATGGTTTACTAAGATGATGAAGACACGCCATTGAATCTTTGCGGCGGAAATGTTACTTCCATAACAACCTCTGAGATATTAATAAAAACATAATTATGAGGCAACGAACAAAGTACACAAATATCGTAATACAAATCCTTGCTAAATCACAGTTGACTCTAATGCTAGTATATGTATAGAATTGTGAAACATTGCTCCGGTGTTATGAAATTCGAAAACTGGTTGTGACAGAATGGTTGTAAAGATGGACAAGTCTCGGATGCCCCGCTGCCAACACTTGTCACTCTTCTTTCATTGATCTTTTCAATGTGCCTGAACCACTAAATCATACTTTTCTACGGAACACTACAAAGCAAGCCCAGTACTTTTTAAAGACAACATCTCAACAACATATACTTACTTACTTGCCAAACCAAAGCTCTATAAAAAGTACAATTCCACACTACTTCAAATAAATTTCAAGGCTTAAATTACGGAAATCAAATGCAAACACTTTCATAGACAATTTAATATCCGCGTTCAAAATACTGTAAAAGAAAGGGACGCAAACGTTATAGATGAATAGCTAACCATCCTGGCTTCGCACGGGTAATTTAAAAAACGCTCGCCTACATAATGTAAAAAATCTTTGTGCAAAATTTTGAGCCATTAGGCCCAGTATTTTGGGTTCATATATCAATCAGTCACTCACTTTCTTCTTTATTATATACATATAGGAAAATAAAACTCAAATGCGAGCAATTAGTTCGCTTTCGATGTCACAATCGCGGGTCGAATCGGGTAGCAATTTGTAACAGTAATGAGTCGATTGGTCAATCGGCCGGGTCATGGGAGCCGCGGCACCTGTCACCTGTCGCCTGTCCGCGGCGACCCGTTCAAACTTTAATAACACACTGTCCGTAGACAAAAGTAGGGATGGCCCGGGTGTAGGTAGGGGACGCAAAAAATATGTAACTACTTCGTTTTTCTTTTAGCTTTGGTCCGGATTATAATTTACAACATCAATAAAGGAGTAACACATTGATACTTTTAGATAGGCACTGATTACTTTATTTATTTTTAAGGTCGTCAACCATCTTATTCATAGGAGGTTTATGGTGTTGTTTCCAGTTGCACCTAAAATCTGTAAAGTATTGTAATGCATTTTTAGACGTACTGCCATCACCGAAAGCATTATCCAAACGATATCAAGGCTTATAAACTACATATTTGGAATGATACTACTGGCATGTTGATATGAATTCAAATAACCAAGAGGTAAACATTATCCTACAGTAAGTTCGGTATCGTAACCGTTTTGGATTAGTCCATGCAATGCCGGATTTGCAACGACCATAATAACCCCTTTATGGTCCTCCCGCCGGATTACGCTGTCAATATTATTACGCGCTTCTTAATACCGTAAAGCTCCTTCATAAAACATATTGGAAATATTTCCCTATACAGCCACGTATCGATGGAAATTACCACTTTTGTACTTTATCGACATTTACTGTCGTAAGATGTCTTCTTTTATTTTATGCGACAGGGGATCATTTTTCAGACCGTGGTTTAAACCTATACACCATAACCTATAATATATATATTTTTTAAACGTTCGTGAGGCATTATTAACTAAGCTATGAAACTAAAGGAATCACATTCGCGTACTTCCTTGGTAAGTACCGACACGTTTCGGACCTGTCGGAAGTCCTTCTTCAGAGTTCAGTGGGCTTAGTTTTCAGTTGCGCCCGTATCGCTACACCTACCTATACCGATGTAAGCTAAAGTGAGCTAAGCCATTTAATTCAAACTCCACCTATCTAATCTCGCCGAGGAAGATCTGTGATCACTTGACATCAGGTGCTCACATGATCCGATCACCGCTTGCTTATTTGGCTTCGTATACAATGTTGAGTTTCGCTCTGCGTTATCGTCATTGTAAGATCGTGTTTTATCAGACGACGAATTCGAATAATGACATCTAGCGATATATTGCAGAAATACCAGTTAATTATTGTCAACCGATCTGCAATCTAATGATAGCGGCAGCTAAGAGATGGCGCTCTAAGAATTAGATAATTTTTATGAGAATTCGAAATTTACGAAAAAGTCGTTCCTGAGTTAACTGAAACATACAATACCTGCTCTCTTAACACAATAAGATTTCTTAAAAGTCATTGATTTTAAAACTTTCATAGTAACTTCACTTAAGAATACATTGATATAATCGTTTGGGAAGTTGAAGCAGTTTTGCCTGGCTTATCTAATATATCTTCCTTATTATAGTTTTATGCTCTGTGTACATGCTTACGTAACAACCGTTAATCGCAAAAAACGTCTTCATCATCATTATCACAACCTAAGCCTATCATTAGTATACCGCTGGACGCAAATTGCACACCATATTGTCCTGGTACACCTGCAGACAGTGACTTCCTGCAAACACGAGTAACTCTTAAGAGTAAAGTATTTTCGCGCTTGTCAAATTAAGTTCATACTTAAAGGATCATTATCTCCAAAGTTAGATTTTATACAGTCACGCCCGTGATCCAGACGAGTAAGCGGTAATACATATTAACATTTGGGAAGATTCTGAGACTCGTATACTCATCAGTCAGGTTCCCTAAATATCATTCTTCCTAAGTATGTTGTATATCTACTTTATATGAGTATCGACACTAACACTGTAACTGATTTTTGCAACATAAACTTGAGTTGTCAATGTTTTTTCATTCATCCTTTCAATGGATCCATCCATCCATCCATCATCAAAGGATGTCTTTAAAGTATCAATTTAATAACTTTAATCAATACACTGAACACATATCACGAACAAATCACACGAGACCTATTTTGTTTAACAGAATGTTGATTAGATTGTTAAATAAAGTTTGATTGTATGTGTGTGTTTCATCGATTGTATTTACACTTACTGATGGAATACTCCATAACTGATTTAAACATAACAACTCTTAGCTCCTGACGGTTATTAAATGTTTAATTACAGTAAATAACTATCAAATTCAAATAACCAACGCATTTCCCATAATACGTTACATATGCAATACACGAACATATTAACGTAAAAACTACTTAAGTTTGTAATGCACCTAAATTGATCATAACTAAAGCCTTAATTAATGCCTTTAGAGGAACGGTGTTTTTTTATGTCAATAAAAACTCGCCGACTCCTAGATAACTAGCCGCGGCACCTGCAACACTACATTAAGCGAATATTAACGGAGAAACGTCACATCTTCCTCCCTCGAATTAATATCGAATCAATCCGTCATTAAAGCAACGGGTCTCACGTCTCACGCCCCGGCAAATTATCTTTCACCCCATCAGGAAGGTGGAAAGTCTAATAGAAATCGGTAATAAGAAACACTAATCGTCCACGCGTTTGTGGACAGTTACCAGCGCCATTTTGTTGCGTCTCGCATAGCGGCCGGCGCAAAAACCGATATTGGATGTGTCAGAGTATGATTGATGCACGCGCGCAGCAAAAAGCGTCGCGCGGCGAACGGGACGCCGTGACCGGTCGCCGCCGCGAGACCCGCTACCGCGATACGCGTTACTCATAATGCCTTCGCCCGGTCTTGGCTCTACACTCTACTCTATAGCTCCATACCGTATACCGTATCGCCTGAGCCGTGTCAAATGGAAACTAATTTATTGCAAAGAATAGACTAAAGCGGTCGTAGCTGTCTGGGTGTCACAGTTGTTACAGGTTTTACAGTTTAACTGTCGACGTACGTAACGTACGAATAGGTATGAGACATCTATATTTGTACAAATTGTAGGTATCTAAGGAAATTAAAAAAATCATTTTACATTCTTAAGATTTATCTTAGGATAATTGAAGCGATAGAAGAGACTAGTAAGTAGAACTAACCAATGACAGTGGAAAATTAAATAAATAAATAAATAAGCACTCACCCCCTCACCCAGGGGGTGTACAGAGATTACGGATTTTCATTTGGCACGGTGCTAACTTAATACCCCCTTTCTTTAATATGCCACCATTCTTGTCAGTAACGTTCGTCTAGGACGACCTCCATCAACATTTCCACTGACTTTTGCAACTTTCTCTTGTTTTTAAATGCCTAAACCACGAACTCTTATCTCAAGTTTAGTCATAACTTTCTCTATTAAGTCAGACTTTTTCCTACATCGCCGTTTCTTATCCCATCATTCAAGTTCACGCCATACTTCTCAAAGTACGCATATCAACTATACGTTAATAAGTAAAATATTGAATAAACAGTATGTTTTGTGGAGTAGTGCATTATAAAACTGCAAAAATGGAAGAATATACAACATTACAATGACCTAGATGACTGTGGAACTTGATATTATTGGTCTACGGACATTTTATTTTAGATAATCTAATACGAAATCCTTTCTAATGATCTGATGGCATTATATACATTACAGCGTTGCTATACTACACGAAAACATATCTAATGTACAATTTGAGGCTAATATACGGCTGAGGAGCAGACTCATGGATAATTCCAAAAAATATAACAATTAGAATTGTAATTCTTAAAATATGAATTCGTACGTTCAAAATATTGTGACAGCGCCTTTTGTGGATACGTCAATATAATTACAGTGTGACTGGCAACCTGTGCGCCCTTCGATTAGAAAAAGAAAAAAAACATGGCATCAAAATTGAGCGTTCAATAGGATATCGATTTAGCATCTAATAGCGTAATCACCAGTTTCCTACCAAAATTAACGCCTACCATCCTCGGTGCGGTCTTGCCACACCTTACTACCGAAGGCTACTATTTAAACATTATCTTTGACAGGCTCCTTAAAAGACTAATAATTATTTTTTTAAAGCTCGCATGCGTGTACGGCATTCACGTAGCAAAAAATAGGATATGTTTAATGGATTTCTGACTTTGAATTTTGATAATCGGTCTCTTGAATTAGATAATTTTGGAAGCACGCATTTCCTGGAAATATTGCTGATGTATAAATGTATTATTGGATGCTAATAATTATAGATGACTAGTTACTTATTATTTAAGGAATAACTGGAATCGAGAGCAGTGATATAGTCCCCGACTTACGTATTTAGGTCGTGGGTTCGAACCCAGGCAGGCTCTTCACTTTGTGTAATGTATATCATCAGCACTGCTCCGAAACGGTGAAGTAAAACATCTTGAGGAAACTGGCATGTCTTAGAACCACCAAATTCGAACACATATGTCATCCACCAACCCGCAATGGGCCAGAGTGGTGGTTTACAGCCGCTTCGTTCTCTCGGAGTGGAGGACTGTGTCTCTGCAGTGGGGAAACGTATTAAAAGAAAGGGATGATTATTACATTTTTTTATTATATTCTGCAGTTACTATGGAAATCTAACTGCACAAAATTGGCTATAAACTATAATGAAAAATAGGTTTTTAATCTCAAAAATTATATTCTAACTAATCCAGTTTGTTTGTTACGATTTCAAGCGCTTTCACTACTCAACCGATATTTCATGACACACATTTTGTTAAGGATATATATAGAAAATGATGTAGGGTTACATTTATCCTGAGAAAAAACTTCCCAGAGGATAATAATACCTAATAAAGATTGTAATTCCATTTTTATTATACGCGAAATCAAGTTACAAAAATTTCCAGCGACGAAAATATAAATTTTTTTGTTTTTGTTTTTTTTGACTCGAGTTTTTCGAGTTCACTATTTTGGAGATAATGGCTTACACATAAAACATTTTTGATTTTTGTAGGACTGTATGAAATGAAGTCCAGAAGAAGCCGTCTAGTAACGGGTAGCGGAACTTTTATAATAGTCACGGTTTGCGTAACAAGTTCAGATGTTTGTTACAGGACTATTTAAGGTAAACATTTACATTATACCTTATATACGTGTAACTCTAACGGTTTTTGCAGCGCTCACCAGAACAGCTCGCATATGGCCGAATTTTTTCCTCCTTACTTGACACTTATCATTATATTTTGGACAATTCATACAATATATTTATAAATTATAATAATAAATCGGCCTTTTTTAGAATGTTCCCCACTGCAGGGACACAGGCCTCCTCTCCGAGAGAGGGAATAATATTATAAAATAAAGAATAATAAGAAATTATAGCCAATAATTTATTCTGACGTATAAACTATATTATTGTAAGTTTTATTAAAATCCATTCAGTAGTTTTTGCGTGAATGAATAGCAAAACATCTATACAAACAAACTTTCGCATTTATAGTATTAATGTAAGATTGTTAACACATATTTATTATGTTATTTTGTTGTTATTTATTTATTATGTTATTTTTGTTGATTATTTATGAACTATTGTAGCGCCCTCCCACTTGTTTTGAGTTTCCACTTCTGTTGGCGTCGATCCTTACGTGTGACTGGTTGTTCTTACAATTTCCACGGTGACGACATGAACTGTCATTTAACCATCAAATTAACGAATGTCTCACGATAAGACCCACGAAAATATCAGCTAAACAATTTACTAGCAGTTTATTAGCGTTGGCATTTTCATTAGTCTTTTATATCTTTACTGCACTCGATGAGTAAAGGTTAATATTGGCAGTGAAATGAAAGTCCGTGTGAATAGACATCTGCTTGCAATAATAACTCGGCTTAGAGCGATGGCTTTGCTCATTAGGCGACGTTAGAGTGCGCCTCTATCGGTATATCAGATTGGACACGACAACTGGGGGCCTATATCAAGATAGACGAGTTTTTTGTTTTATTTCTGGGGAATATATGACTAATTTATGAATATATGTTTTTTTACTAGAATTAGCGCCAAGAATATTGTTTTCGTGTTCCGGAAATGAACTCATTTTAAGGGTTTTATTAAGGTAATTAATAAAAAATAGAGAAATCGATAGTCAATTACCTTTTATCTAACTAATATTATAAATGCGATCGTAAGATTGTTTGCTTGTTACGCCTAAACGCCAAAACGACTCGACAGATCGCCATGAAATGTACACACATTGTCAGGAATACAGACAAAAACAAAGGGTAGTTTTTTAATCCCTAAAAAACTTCTCGACAGATAAACAAAATTACTTAGGGATAGAGGAATATAATCGGTCGCCATGGTAACATGTGACAAGACAATTACTACTTTTCGACAGTTAGACATTACCATGGCAACCGATAACAATTATATATTTGTACGCAGAATCAAGGTACAAAAAGGAAAATAAGAAATAATTACGTGCGAAGCCGCTGGTCATTTAGTAATCCTACTTCCTACTAATTATTAATGCGAAAGTTTGTGAGTATGGATGTATGGATGGACAGTAGTTTTTGGTTTTTGTCGTAGACAACAAACAATCATAAAGTAGACAAAGAACGTCGCCATTTATATACGTAGGTATATAAAAGGCGATGTTCCCTATGGATTCCAAAACGGCTAACCGGGTGAAGTCGGGCGGATCACTAGTACTATATAAAGAAAGTCAAATATACGAAACTTATTTTGTTATATCTTAAATTAGCAATTGCAGATAAACATACAAGCCGTGAACATTTTAATGTATACTTTATTTGTATTTGGTTATCCGATACTTAAGCCACTTCATCTTATGCGTATCTTATGTAATGATTAGGAAGGCACAGTTTGCAAAATATATATATATATATATATATATATATATATATCTATGACTTAAGAATTAATATGTTAATTTATTTAAAAAGACGATATAAGAAGTACCTGTAACCGACGAGCATGTATGCGTAGATAGAAGGTGTGATAGGATCGCGCCAAATGGAAATTCGTAATCTCTGCCTATATCTCTGTGTTACGAGCGCGAGCGCATATATCTACAATTTATTTACACAAGAAATAAGTTAGATTTAAAATATATTTTTAAAATATAACTTCATACATACATCTAACAGCGGAAGTTTGTATGGACAACCGTACGCGGGTCCCGCTCATCCACGCAAAGGCGTTTCGCATTTCCCATTAAAGAAAAATGAATGACTTTCACACTTTCGAGGCGGTAAGTGACACGTTTCCCAGTAAATACAAACATCACGGCCGGGCGGCGTTATTAAACATACATTATCGCGTCCACACCGCTCATCGCGGCTCATGACGTGTGCGGTTACTATAATTCCGTGTTATTATCGCCGCGTACGCGCATATTTACAGCTTTTCATCAAGTTTTTTAACAGCGTAACGTTCACAGAAGTTATATATCCGTCCTGGTAGATTTAAAACACGACGAAATGTTATCTTCCTCACAGTTGTAGGTTTCATACAAGTCTTGCATGTTGCCCTTCAATTATGACGTTCAGGAAGGTGAATACACTCATGCTTAAGTGCGTACTATCATTCAATCATCTTTTGCCATCGTGTACCGCTGTGTATCTCCTTTTATTCTTCAGGTGACATATTCGAATCCAAAACGCCATATGTAATTTTAGTACATTCTTTTGAAAGTGAGAAATTTTCTATACAATATTCCTTTTTTCTACAATACTCACTAATACGTTACAACCTACTCACTATAGACATATATCCCTACTTAAATAAAAAAAAATAATTAAGGAAAATATTAATAAAGTGAATTTCCTTTCAGCAAGTGGCAACACCAACGGTCGTGAAGAAGATATTGCGACTGAAGCAGGAGAATCCTGGCATGTTTGCGTGGGAAATCAGAGAGCGGTTGCTGAGCGCGCGAGTGTGCGAGCCTCACTCCATACCCTCGGTCTCCTCAGTGAACAGGATCCTGAGGAACAGCGGCCTCGCGTGGAGTGACGAGGAACCTAGAAGTGGTCATGGTAAGTAAGCCATACTCGGCTACAAAACAGGCAGAGTTAGCAACTGGTAATATCAAGTATTTTTTCAAGTTACTCAATTGGAATAAATATGCACAACAACGCATTTAAAATATAAAAGTACTGGCAAAAATCTAACTCCTTAAAGGAATTACTCAATCATTGTGACGAAAAGATCATTTGATCACAATAAATACGATGGTACTTTTCGTAATGATTCCATTGCTCTTAAAGGCTCAACGCAAATACTTCTACTTAACGGCTGTTATCTGTAATGTCGTGGTATTTCACCGTTTGTGCCAGCCCGTCGTGCAACTAATATTGTTGCTGGCTCTACCGCTGTCAAAGCTAAAAGAAACCGAGTGTAACTGGCCTTTGTCAAAATATATAAATGTCAAAAGTAATAGTAACATCAAACTTAATTTTTATAACAGATTAAAAAAGGTTATACAATACCTCATAAATATTACATTCGGACACTTTCGGTTTTTTTTACAATCACTATATCAAAAATAATTCGAAACTTAATTATTAAAGTAAACGAATGTCTGCTAACACTTCAAATGGGGGACACGTAATGTTTTCTTTTTAAGACAGGTGCAAGGAAGTCAAAGTTAACTTGATAATTTATAGTTTCTTATTTAATTATTCCGAAATGAGATAATCATATACTCAAGACATGTAAACTATTAAACATTGCTTGAATTGCCTGTGTTAATTTATTCATCCTGATAATGAAAGTTAACAAAATTATTCTCACCAATGAATTGAAGTTTTATACAACACCCTTTCATACGTTCATATTAAAAGCAGGAAGTTGTTGTGCAAACTATTATTTCGTTGCGCAAACAACTATAAATTATGCTGATCATAATGTAATTTGTTCTAACAATATTTTAATAATTATATTTTAATAATTTATAATTATTTTAATAAGTGATAGATCACGGAGGCGATTTGCTTTTAGTCGCAATCTTTTATCGCTAAACATTTCTACACATTAGAAATTATAATTTATTATTGAATCATCACATAATGCTCTCATCTTTGGGCTGGAACTCCCATAATAGCTTCTTGTATTTGATGATAAACAATAAACAGCGGCCCGAGCTGGCGACAGAACTTTAACCTTAGTATGTTTCTTTACCCTAGAGGCTAGAATGTCTGCATTTTCGTTATTTGCCACGGGGAATGTACTAAAGAACTTGTTTAGAATAATTCTAAGTTGTGGAGTTTTATTTATATTCTACCTATTAACAAAACCTTTGAAAATATGTTTATTTCTTCTAATACAATATAACTGACTATGATATTTTATTCCTTTCCTAATTTATTGAGTACGTTGTCTATTTCTTTGTTCCAAAGCACCTCCAGGCGTGTTATTTAGTGACTCCATTATGTGACCGAGTCGTAAAATAACGACTTTCTCGGTCATTTTCTATGCTTTCACATGTTGTTTAAGTAACACTATTTATTTAACTATAGAGATAGTATACTGTTTAGAAATTCCGTAAATCCACAAACGCGGCCGTTACTTCAAAACAAGACAATACGTCTTGATAGTATTGCACATACAAATACATTTAAACTGCGCTAATTATAACCCATTTCTGATTGTTGTTACGCAACAGATATTACCAAGGATACCCTACTTGGCTTGGAGATATAGATAAGTGTAACATGTTCAGCACTTGATCAAATCAAAGGTTACGTGTCAAGGCAAGTTTAATCGTAAAATAAATTGAACAAATTACAGCTTATATTTTCTTTTAACTCCTACGGCATAATCAAACGGTTTCATTGACGCCTTATAATGAGCATTAAAAATAAAAAAAGGTTACGCCTCACCTGAAGGCAAAGGCCCTCCATATCAAAAGGTTAAAGTATTTTCTTTCGTCTGGAAGTTCAATAATGGCTGTGGGACTATTGGATTTCTCTATTTTTTTAAAATTCTTGTTTCTTTTCTTTTCAGAACCATATCCACAGCCAGAACTCTCGTCTAATGTTATGGATTACATGGCATTGAAGACGTCATTGGCTCCGAATTCAATACCACCACAACAGAGTTCTCCGTATTTTGCTCATACAGCGGTTCGGATACATCCATCGCATTCAACGGACCCTTCCCAGATTTACGACAGACGACTTGCCACCTCATGGCTACTGGCCAATCAAGTGCAAGCTCAGGGACTCTTGAAACCATATCCCATTACCCCCTGGCAAAGGATCATGATGCCATACCACACGGACTCCAAACACTTTACACCTTACGCACTTAGTCTACACAGTGATCTACTAAATAGAATTAATCCAGATGAAGTGAAGTCGGAGAATTCAGAACACATATCAGTTGAAGCCAGTGACGATAGTACAGATAGACCGGACGACGAACGAGACCATAAAACAAAAGAGAAAGAAAAAAAGAAGAATCCATATTCTATTGAAGAACTGTTAAAGAAACCAGACAAAATCATGAACCCATATCCGATTGCATTCCAGAATATACCCCGGCAACCAACTGGCAGTATGGTCGAATACCACAATCAGGAAAAAAATTCCAGCGACAGAAGTTCTCCAGCGAGCTATTGTTCCGTACAAAGCGGCGTGTCGAATGATTGTTTTAATGAAACTGTCAGTTCAGAAATAAAGGCGGGTAACTAAACTTTTTTTCATGGATAACAAAGGCAATGGGATTTACATACATTTTGTTAATAAAGAAATTTCGTTGCATATAAATAATTTATTAAAAATATCTACAGATTATTTTTCTTCTTCGAATAGGCTTCGATTTGGTTCGACTTTATAATTTAGTATAAAAAATACTCTTGTAGACGTAATATTATGCAAATATAATGTGTAAGTGTAATAAATATATTGTAGTTATAGATATAACGTTATTTATTAATTAAATTTTTAATTTAGTTAGAGAAAATTTTTAAACTATTAATTTAAATAAGTGTTAAGATTATTTCGCATTCAGATTAGTCTAAGTAACTTGAATTCAGAATTCTTTATACTTAAGTAGTGTAATTTAGTGATGTTTTCCAATAGGAATATATCGTTATAATGAGTGCAAAGTCCATTCAGGCAGTTATTTTTTTTAAGTTAAATATGTATTTATCACTTTACTGATATCAACGCACTTCCCAAACGACTGAGCCTAGAAACTTGAAGTTTTAAAAGAAAGAAAGAGCCCATTTTTTGTTAACAGGGGCTGGCACTTTAGATATTTATATTTAATATATACATATTATAAATTCTGGATGCTTACGTTTCTATTAACGAAAATGAAATGAACGTAGTTAAAAAAAGTTTCCATTACCTCTTTACTTTTGACGTTATTAAGAAAAAAAACACTTTAAAAAAATTCACCAAATACAAAATTAAAAAAACTTTATGAATGGACTTTGTATTGTGACTCTGTGATACTGTCTAGAATTGTATTAAGTAAACTTAGAATAGTTCATTACTAGATAGCCATATTAAGTATTGCTTTGATCTGTGTAAAAGATAAATAACCATGTAGATTGTAGTAAATTGTAAAAAATATTTAATAATTGTAATAAGTTCTAAGAATAGTTGTAACAGATTCGTATGTTGATTGAAAAAATGGCGCACAACTGGAATGTGAAACCTAAAACTAAAATGGGCAAAAGATTCCGTAAATATAGTTCGAAAAGTCATATTGCTTAGGAAATGTATAATCTGTTTTAACAAAATTATAAAATAATATGTCATCGAATTTAGTGACATTACCTGGCGATACAATTTGTTCCTATTCAATAGATACCTTTTTTTATTTGGTGAACTTTGCATTTGCGGAACTTCCTACCGTCGCAATTGCACAAACGTAAAATAACTATCGCCGGCAGCATCTAATCCCAGACACGACTTTAACGACTTTTCATCAGGTATGTTGTGTGGTACTTCGTAATAACTACAATACTTAATAAATTATATTATATATGAATTTTAAATCGCAAAAAGGTAATTACTTATGTATGTGTATATTCTTTGTAATATAACTAAAAAGGCCTTGGTAACTCGTTATATTAGCTTTTATCAAATTCAAGTCGGACGCCGTTTTGTTTCATCAGATATAAAAAATAACAACGCAAATGTTGGAAATACACAATTAGTTGTTTATTACAGCACAATAAACCAAATACTGGAAAACTTGCCTTTTATTTGTCATAAAGTAACAAGATATTAAATTAAGATATTCGTAAATAATTGTAGGCAGGCTTTGAGACAACCAACCATTTAACAGTGGTAGAAATAGACTCTCAGAGATAATAGAAGAAATTTATATTATTACAGCGTTAGAAAAAAAAGCAACAGCCTGAGGTTAAAGGTAAGGGGCCATTTATTAATTTAGGCAGTGTTGGTATGGGCCCTAGGAGAACCTTTCTCGATCAAATTAGTGGCTTTTTAAAGAAGGGTGATATCACCCAACTATAAGGGGCAGCCATAACTGACCAACATGTATGCGTAGATATTTATGAATGTAGAAGCGAGAGAGGTGTGCCAGGATCGCGCCAAATGGTTATCTTTGCCTATCCCTCTAGGTTGTGGTGACGCATATTTATTTATTAGTTTATTCATGACCAAATTAAGCTGAGCCCTTGCGTGTTACGCTTGTCGCACGTCGTTGGCGATTTTAGGAGTCAAGTTTATGTGGTAACAATCAAATCGTGCTCGAGTTTTACTTCTCAGAAAAACACCAACTATCAAAAGCTTTTCAAAATAAAAATTCGCAACCTGAAGCCGTTTTAATAAAAGTTATAAAGTATACACATCATAACTTCGTGTGACTGAATCAAACTTTTGCATGAAATCACAAAGTTTCCGGTCTACATCGTATTTCCATAATACGCCTATTACATTCTGTATTTGCATACCGTTCTAGCAATTACACAGAGTTTAATAGAAGTTAATGCATTGCTATAGGTGTCATTATTTGACATGGATTTGAAATGACTTTTGTGGATTTCCTAATAACACCTTTGCCCCTTTGCAGCGACTAATGAATTTGCGCGATGGAATGATGGAATGGACTGATTACGATTTGTTTTAAGCATTTTATTTTCTACCGGTCGTTATTTCAATCTTATAACTGCTGACTTCGAGGTGTGGCGTGTGAAGTGAGAAACAGTCTTTTAAATATTTTAAAATTCATTTCGTACACAGAACGGAGTTCTATTTACTTACACACTTAGTAACTAATTACAAGTTACATATTACATAGGACCCGTCACATTATAATTGGAAGCAGAAGCAGTACGCTCACTCGATTGTTCACAATATTTATCTTAAATTAATAAAATTTATGAGCGTATTACGATAACGGTGAAGGGCGAGGCGAAGACAAAGCTTATCTGAGAACTTTCCTAATTCATATACCACTTCTATAGCGCGTTCTAAACATTACTAAAACACTAGTGACGTAATCTCCCACTCCACTTATTATACGCTAACACTTGATGGCGTCATCTAATTCACTAATCACTGCTGCAAGATATTAAAAAGTCTGTAGCGCAAGATGGACATCAGGACCGCACGAGGGTATCGGACGATATTTTTTGAGGCGGCAACCATCCTTGCTCGGCTTCCACCGCTGGATTCCAAGCAGAAATGGGCACTAGGGTTTACAACCGCTTCCATCTAATCCAAGGTGAAGTTGAGGACGTGGGAGAGATGCACAGGCAAGAGCGCAGGCGTGCACTGGAGGTATGGCGCGAGCGGCATTATGAGCCGCGAAATTTGCGTCAGCGCATCGTCGGCGCTTTTGAGCCAAGCTTCGAAGTCTGGCATCGCAGGGGGACGCGCACGTCACAGTTAGACTGACGCAGGTAAATTCGGAGAGTACATAAACAGGATAGGACGCGAACCGACGATGCAATGCCATCATTGTGGCAGGGACAGGGATTCTGCGCAGCACACGCTCTCTGTATGCCCAGCATGGGAGTCCAAGCGGCGGGCCCTGGTCCAGATGATCGGGCAGGACCTCACCCTGCCAGCAGTAGTATCTGCTGCGCTGGCAGAGAAATCAGAGTGGACGGCGCTAATCTTCTTCTGCGAAACCGTGATGGTCCAGAAGGAGATCGCTGAGCGGAAGCGGGAGAGAGCGATTCCCGTTCGAAAACGGCGAAGTGGGGCTACTGATGTCCAGGGCGTAGTCACCCGTGAGAACCCGAGGAAAGTCTTAGTACTCTTTCCTCGGGTTCTCACGTGATCAGGCTGGGGGTCCTGAAAACGTAACAAAGTGAACTCAGGACGACGGCAACATAGCGTGGTCCTAGAGTTGCCGTAAAAGAACTGAAGCATTTAGGGAAATTTGTTCGCGGGGCATTGCTACGGCAAAGTGGAGAGGGGCACCGGTATGTTCCGCTGGAGATCCCGGAGCCCCTCTTCTTACACCCGAAGGTGACTACCGAGGGGGTTTTAGTGGGTCAAATCCCACATAATTCTGTCTTTCCCCCAGAGGAAAGGATATCTTCAGAAGGGGTAAACCCCGAAACAAAAAAAAAGGTTACATTTCACAATATTATTAGTTCTGAAAACCAGAGACATATTAAGACCATAGACCATATTTGCGAATCTGTACACAATCTCATAGGCTAAGTTCCACTAAGCGTTTACGACAATATAAATACAATTTTTCCTAAACGCTCAGAAACAATGTTACATTATTGTTTCTGAGCGTTACAATTATAAACTCAAGAGGAATGGATTGTGGATCGTTTTGAGCTTATTATATAAATAATATAAATAGCAAGTTAGAAAAAATAAAGCAAGAGCTTAAAGAAGGAAAGGTTGCAGCTTGTAAATGTAGCCAAGAGTAATTATTGGTTAATGCGATGTTTCAGCTACAATTGGAAAGCAGTCATGTAAAATCGAAATAACGTGAAACGTCACTATCAATCAACCATTACAGAATTGACAGTCTTATTTTCACCTTATCAACAATCGAATTTTGCTCAAATTCTGAATTAAGATTGGTCCTAACAATATCGTTTATTGAATTTAATAAGTGTCCTGTGGATTTTTCTCTTGTGTTGTGTCGCTGTTTACCACTACACGTATGCTTTTTTATTAAATTCACACGAAGGAACATATATTCATACTTAAATTGAAAAGGCACTAATTTTGTCATGGATGCTGATAATTCAACTAAACAAGTAAGTTAACCATAAGTACTTTTTTATTATATTTTAAAAAGTTGGACTTTTGACCAGCAGCCTGTTATTTATATCGTTGCTTGTTATATGTATATATATAAATAAGAGTTGCTGTCCACTGACAATATATTTCTCCTCAAATTTTCTCGCAGATTTCTTCACAATGTTTTACTTTTATTGGTGAAGACGTGGAATACTTTTATTGGTGAAGACGTGGAACTTCAAGCAGCTGACCTTATTTTTAGTCGAGAGTTTATATGGTTAATAACAAGATGTATTTATTTATTTTTAGATTGAAGAAGTGGAGGCTCTAAGCTCAATTTATGGAGAAGATTGGACGATGGAAAGTGACTCAACCAGGTCATATAATATAAAAGTGAAGGAAAATGACCATGAAGTTATATTGTATGTTACCATGCCTCAAGAGTACCCTGGGCAAGCACCGCCTAAATATGAGTTGTCAGCTCCTTGGATGGATAGAAAAGAAAAAGA